>CAWUFW010000712.1:1225000-1825000 GCA_963921515.1 Calotriton arnoldi | reverse complement strand
GTCTGGCAGTGCCACCCCACAGGCGAGCTCTGGACAGGGGAGCCCACAGAGACAGGACCCAGGTACCGACCGAGAGCTGGAACTCGGGGAGGCTAACCAGTAAGCTTAGCACGGCGAACTGAACAAGATACGATAAAGGGATGCACACACGAAGGCTGCACAGTCAACTAATGAATAGCAAGAGAAAGCGTTACATAACGGAAGAGAAGTCTCGTAATGGCCTGCAGTGCGGGAGAGGGAGGGGGGATTTGGGGGGAACTTGGGGGGGGGAGTTTAAACATGTATAACCAACGGGAGGAGACTAGAAACACAGGTGGGCAAGTAGGAACGAAAAATGTATTGGAATAGATCGACAATGGAGGGCCCTATTACATATTGAGATGTACGCACAAGAGTGTGTTTTATACAAAAGTAAATAAAATATGTTTACAAAATAAAAATGCCGGAGAAGGGAATCGGATTGTGACCGAATAAATAAAGCATTTAAACTGTGGACACCTTGTTCAAGTAAATGCGCATAAATAAATGGAAGCTAAGCCAAAATTGGCGTACTTTCAGATTCTGACACTTGCAGTGTACAAAAAGTCTCATATTTAACTATTGTTTAGTACATATTAGTTATTGCACTGTTTTTGTTTGTGATGTTGGATTTGACAAAAACGCAGAATGATTGACAATTATATGTAACTGTACAGCAGTATTGTCCCTGCTTTTCGGCAACATCATGTATGGGAAAAAAAAGCATGCCGTTCAGCATTGCCCACAAAATGAATTATATTGCCCTGAGCATGGTAATAGCAAATATTGCCTTTACCTGTTGGAATTAAAGAATAAATAATGAAGACAGTTGCAGGTTGTTTGGCACAGCCAACACTGTACTGTCAGTCACCCTATAATAAGTTTGAAATGGGATATACATTCTTTTCCCCCAATAAAAAAGTGTGCTTTATGGCGGACAGATATATATATATATATCCACAAAAAGAGTTGCCCCAGTTGAAGATGCCACTTACAGGGAGAATAACACCTTTTTATTCGAGGACACAGAGCCGCAGTCTCGCTCCTTACATCGTAGTACATAGCCCTACGCGTTTCAGACAATCAATGTCCTTGTTCACGGGCAGACTAAAGAAAGGCAGCAACAGCATTGGCGAGGGACACCTGCATATTGTCCAAGTCCCGCCCAGGTGGGCGTGTGCACCTAAGCATGATGGTACTTGTGGATGCTGTTGCTGCCTTTCTTTAGTCTGCCCGTGAACAAGGACATTGATTGTCTGAAACACGTAGGGCTATGTACTACGATGTAAGGAGCGAGACTGCGGCTCTGTGTCTGTGTCCTCGAATAAAAAAGTGTTATTCTCCCTGTAAGTGGCATCTTCAACTGGGGCAACTCTTTTTGTGGATTTTTCAGTCAAACCACAGTGGGTCGGCTAGCGTGTCAAACAATAAAGTTCGTGGCCATAACCATAACTTCCATGTGAAACGCCACCAGTCTAGGAACCAAACCGTTGTGGTCCTTCGCGAGTAGCTCTGCCTCTTGTGGCGGCGGGCTTTGGCGAGGACGCGACTCCCTTTAAACATTCACACAGTCCTTCGTGGGTTCACACAAAAGAAACCGAGCCCAATTCCATGCAGCTTAGTGAACAGTGTTTATTCCATGGCAAACAATCGCCCAACGCGTTTCGGAGAAGCCGCTCCTTTCTCACGGGATTTGGGCGAACCCACGAAGGACTGTGTGTGTGTGTGTGTGTGTGTGTGTGTGTGTGTATATATATATATATATATATATATATATATATATATTTTAATTCAATGCATATCTATATATATTTATATATCGAGAGATCACAAAAATACTCTTATGCATTGAATTGAAATGTACCATTTTAAATCCAATATCCGTAACTGCAAAGTTCGACAGTTATCTTTTGTGTTTTAAAAAAAAAAAAATTATACTTTTCACCTTCAACATAATTAGGAACACATTGCGACTTACGTCATAACATATTATTGAAGCCTGAACCTTCATATCTATCTCTCTCGCTCGCTCTCACACACACACATGCACTAACTCACTCTCCCAGTTTCCACCATCAGGTCTCTGGTCATTGATGACCAGTCTTCTAAGTCATCAGCCAAATACTTGTCTGTGCGAACCATTTTCATTTGTATTTCCTCTGTAATGGCACATTCCATCAGGCCCTTCACCCCAGGTTTTAAGTCTGTTCCTTGTGTCCCCAGCCTTTTCACTAGCACCTGTCCCAGTAGTAAAAACGTGTGTTGTATTCCCTTCCTCTTAGGTGGTGGCACTGCACCTAGCAAGAAGTGATGGATGGACTGGTTGATAGACGATCCAGTAACCTTGTGTAATTTCTCAACAGCGGCCTGCCAGTATCCCTGTAGCTGTCTTAAAAAAAAAAAATCATGACCGATTTTATTGGATTTTAGCAGAATATCCAGGCCGGAACAGCCTTTATAGAGAAATAAGAAATTATACAGCAAATTCCCGTAAACAATGGAAACACTACAACACGCACAGTTGGTCCCTAACCACCCCCCACACCTATCTTAATTTTAACTGACTCTTCAGCTTTTTAGCGATTTATCAGTTAAATAAGCCTTGTTTTTTTCTTATTTCTGCAGATGTCAAGTTGTTAGTTGAGCGATGTCCTAATATCACCAACTTGGATCTAAGGTAGGTAAATGACCTGGCTGGATTAGCTAGTTTATAGCGTATTAATGTTTTGTATATTTGACCTTCATTCCTCCCTGCATCCACCCCAGCCCTCCCCTACCAACACATTGAGTATATATATTTATATAAAGGCTATACAGCGTGGACCTTAAATCTATAAGGACAGTATTGGGACAAAATATAACAAAACTTACATAAAGCAGTCATTACAGATCATAGTGTTTGAGTGGTTTCTTGAAAAAGACCAACGGGTGAGTAAACAAACGAGCAGGAGGAGCATGTGGTTTCAGAAAAATGATGAAACAAGGCAGCAGAACAAGGGGGTCTTGAAAGGCAAATGAGTGGATATAGGACACCAAAGATAAGAAAGCGCTAGTGTGTAAATATATTTGAACACAAGAAAAATTCTTAGTGAAAATTAAGAACTGAAGGTACCAGTTTGAATTGTGTGGCAGCCTAAATAATAGATGCTCCTGTGAGTTTTGAATTGCAAGAAATGGTAAATGCCATGGTTTGGGGGGCACCAACATTCAGAGATCAACAGTAATTCATGGGAGTACTAGAAACCTGAATGTTTCTGCAAGAAATGTCTTTAATAAACTATGACATTTGCAAGAAAGAAGTTTGAGGGTAGTTTATGGATGAACTGTGCAAGCATAGATTGCAAGAAGCTGTGAAAGAAAACCAGGGAATATGTGTAACGGGTAGAGAGACGCATAAGTCGAAATATTAACTGGGACAGGGAAAAGAATCTGTGTTCTTTATCGGGAGAGACAAGAGAGGAGACTTTAGTGTAATCAGAACTTGTAGAAATAGAAATGGCAGGAAAAAGGTATACTTGCACATAGCCCTGCTGGATACTTTCATGAAAAGAGTTTACAACAGAAAGTTACTCGGAGGTAGGAGAAAATTTATTTCCAAACAAGAATCGAAACATCCACGGAAGAAGGCACAGCACGAAGAGTACAGTTCTCCTTGTAAGAAAAGTCGTCCTTGAGGTAGAGTGGTCAGGACCTTCAAAAGATCGCACCTCTTCCTCCCCCCCTCCCCCTTTTTTTTTTTTTCTTCGGGAGAAAGGCAACTGCTTTGTAAGACCAGCATTGGCACATCCAGTATGTATCTCCATTTGGAACTTTTGACTTTGCCAATGTTTTTTTGCTTTCCTGCGCTGCATTGCTAAAGATGAAACCCAAAAAAAGATGCTATGCCACAGCGGCCGTGTCATTTTGTTAGCGCCTGCACCACACATACACAAACCCACAAAACGAATGGGCAGGGTATTTTTATTTACAAATCCAAGTTAAATTGGTACATTTAAAAAAAGTAGCGCCAGCGTGCTTTTTCTTTTTTTTAAGAGAACCAATCTTTTTATTAAGGAGATTCAGAGTAAAAGAACACAGCTTTATGCCTACAACCACTGGCCGATACAAAAGAGGATGATGGACGGAACGTTTGAGCCAATCAAACACTCACCCCCAATCAACTGATCTGGGTTTAATCCGTCATCATTCTTTAGCTCACTCCACCACCCCAGTTCAGACATGGCCATATGCAAATCAGTCTGACCCTGTGCCTCATGGGAACAGTCCAGCCCGAACTGCCAAGCCATGTCTTCCCTGGACCGGAAACAAGCATCCTAGGACCGGTTTCTGGCATTCCAGCCGTCATCAGCCAGGCTTGCTTGAATCCAGTGGCAAAGTAAGCAAGGGACCCACGTCTGGGCATACCCCCGCCAACTTAGGGCGAACAAGGCCGGCAGCGCTTACATCAAATGTGATTACACAGCTGTGTGCCTACAACCCTGAGGCTGGCAGCATTAATAGAATCGTTTCTTGATTTTATAAACACTTACTCCCATAACAGAAATAAAGAGAACAGAACTGTAAATAAACCCCTCCCCCCCCCCCTCCTCAAGTCACACACTAGTCATCCCATCCTCTCCCCCTCCACCCCTCGCCTAGACAGCGGAAAGTGTACCTAGATGCATCCTCATAGCTTAGGCTGCGATGTGTGTTGGGGAGCGTCTTGTGGAAGCAATTGTAGAATTTGTAACTATTTGGGACATGTTAGCTCCCGCAGTTCTTTGGAGAGCAATTGAAGGAAAGGGGCCCATAGCTCAGCGTATGACTCTTCCTTCCGATCAGCCACCAAAGACATTCGCTCCATAGCCAATATTAGCCATAATTTCTGAAGCCAGGCGCTAAAGTCTGGAATAGCAGGCGTCCCCCAGTGGGCCAGAAGCACCTGTCGTGCAGCTAGTAGGGCTAGCGCAATCTGTCTACCCCTCAGAGAGCGAAGGGGAAAGGTCAGAGGGTTTGACAGCCCCAGAATGGTGTATGCTGGAAATGTAGGAAGGGAACTATCGAAAGCCTTGTCTACATTGTCTAAAACCTCCTTCCAATAACGCTGCAGCTTAGGACCATGCCATAATAAATGCACTAAAGATCCGGTCATCCCGCACCCCCTCCAACATTGTTCGGATCTGCCTTTATCCCAGCTATGTATGCGTGCTGGCGTAAAGTACCAATACGATATCACTTTATATGCTGATTCCGTTCCCGCTGTGTTATGCACTGTATGGTATGCCTGATAGTGTATGTCTGCCCATTCTTTGTCGGAGAGTGTCCTTTCTAATTCTGCCTCCCATCGCAGTTGCCCTTTAGTTCGCCCCATTGTTGCCTGTGGAAAGCATGGAGTATAACTCAGAAATGAGGCGCTTATCGTCTTTTTTACATACCAGCCATTTTTCAAAAGCCTTGAGCGGTCGAAACGCCCCCCTTTGGCAGGAAGGAGATGTAACCCAGTGTCTTGATTGGCAATAGTGGAACTCATCAGATTGAGAGAGATCATAGTCCTGCCTCAACTGTTCGAATGGAATCAGTCCCTTTGTATCAAAGAAGGATCCTATCCTCTTGCAGCCCCCTTCCCTCCATCTTTGAAACACCTCTGAATCACGCCCTAGGGGCAGTCTGGGTTGTCCACTATCGGGACATTGGAGATGGAAAAGTGTTTGCAGTGAAGCCGGATCTCTCGCCATATGTTTGCCCCTGCCACAGATTGGTCCATAAAGTTCCAATGTTTTTCAGAGAAGGGACGGTTCCACTCTACTATGTACCGAAGGTTCGATGCCTGAAAATATCGGTTAATCATAGGGAGCCCCGTAACCCCTCCCTCCTGGGGAGTGTCATTTGGGCAAGCGATATGCGCGATTTCCCCCGTCCCCCGCCCCCATGCAAATTTATTAATTAGTAGCTGCAGTTGGCGAAGCGCTCTCGGAGGCAGAGCCATAGGTATTGTTTGGAAAACTTAGAGGATACGAGGCAGGATCGTCATCTTTTCAGCTCCAATTCTCCCAAACCAGGCCAGCCGGAGTTGCGCCCAACTGTCTAATGCTTTTGTCTTTTGGTCTAGCAGAGTCGCATAGTTTAGGGCCACGGTTCTTTGAATAGTCGGGGCAAGCTGGATACCCAGATACGGAATATCTTGTTGTATCTGCTGGAATGGGAACTGATGCTGAATAGTCTCTACAAGGGCTTGCGGGATCGAGAGATTTAGTATTTGTGACTTCTCTAGATTGACTTTGAAGCCCGCGGTTCTTCCAAAGCTATTTAGCTCGGCTATCAATGCCGGCAGGGCGGACTGTGGGTTAGTAAGTGAAAGTATTACATCATCAGCATATAGGCTGACCTTATGTATGTCTTTCCCAAATCTTATTCCCTCTATCCGTGGGTCGTCCCTCAAGCGTTGTGCAAAAGGCTCCATATATAGAGCGAACCAGAGGGGGGACAGAGGACATCCCTGTCTTGTCCCCCGAGGGATCGGGAATGCGGCGGAAGTCGCCCCGTTCACCCGGACAAAGGCCCTAGGAGCATGGTATATGCAGCTGATCCATTTTATGTACTTTTCGCCAAACCCAAAATGCTGCAGTGTGTCGAACAGATAAGACCAGCTTACCCTGTCGAAAGCCTTCTCAGCATCTATTGATAGAAACAGTGCTTGCTTACGTGATCTCTGAATACTGTCCATAAGATGAAAAAGACGTTTAGTGTTATCCCGCCCTCCCCCTTTGCCTGGTAGGAATAAAGCTGGCCTGGTCCGGATCCACCAGCCCCGCCATCAATGTATTTAGACGAGCTGCCAAGATGCTGCCGAATATTTTCGCATTGATATTTAATAACGAGATGGGTCTATATGACCCACAGTCAGTGGGATCCTTGGTTGGTTTCAAGATTACCGAGATAGCCGCTTCCGACATGGGATCCGTTACCAATCCTGTCTCCAGGAATGAATTGAATAATCTGGTCGGGAGGGATGCTAGCTCCTGACAGAAAGCCCTGTAGAATAAGGCAGGAAGGCCGTCTGGGCCCAGGACCTTCTGAATTTTTAGGCGGGCAATTGCGGAGATTACCTCCTCTATGCATATCGGTTGATCTAATTGATCTGCTGTAGATTTCAGTAGGCTAGAGAGTGAACATTTCTCCAGGTAGGAGCGGGGTTCTACTGGGGGGAGTGGGGGTCCTGCCCCGAGTAAAGAGTTTGATAGAAGGTTCTAAAAGCTTCTACTATTTGCAGATCAGTATAGACCTCTCCTCCTGTGGGTCTTTTGATCAGTTATTGATGATGCCAGCGTTTTAGCCCTAAGCCTCTGAGCCAATAACTTGCGACATTTGTCACTGCTGAAATAAAATTTATGCCGTAGCCTGAGAAGTGCGTACTCTGCCCTATCTAGATCCAAGCGTTTCAATATAAGCCTCTTTTTTTCTAACTCTCTTCATATTCTCGGGGCCCCCGTTCTTTTATGAATGGATTCCATCTCGGTCACCTCTCGTTCCAATGTGTGACGCTTTTCCCGACAGACCTTGTTCTCTGCAGTAGAGATTGCGATAAATTCCCCTCTCATCACCAGTTTCAATGCCTCCCAGACAGCCGCCAGGGAAGCAGTTCCCACGTTGCATCATTCGTCTGCAAATAGTCTGTCAGCCTGGTTTTTATCGTTGTCAAGACCAGTGGAGACTGCAGGAGGCTCTCTCTCAAGTGCCATCTAGGGGGGTTTGTTTGGCCTTGACTTGCGTGTATGTTGACCGAAATTAATGCATGGTCTGAAAGGGATCTAGGTTCTATAGAGAGTCTGCCAGACGGGGCAAAAGTGACTTGGAGGCAAGAAAATGATCCAGCCGCGAGTACGATTTGTGGACCCCTGAATAATAGGTATAGTCCTTTATCCCCGGGTGATGAATACGCCAAACATCCTGAAAGCCATTATCTGCTAACCACCCCAGCCCCCCAGTTGAAAGGCCCACGCCTAGATCGATCTTTGCCCTGATCGGTCCAGCGCTGTGTCCATCACCAGATTGAGATCGCTTCCCACCAGGACAGCCGCGTCTGGAGATGATAGCACCTCCGTTAAGGCTTTAAGGACAAAAGACTCCTGCTGTGTGTTGGCGGAGTATATAGAAGCTACTGTGATGTATGTGTTCTCCCACAGAATTCTAACTGCGAGTAAACGCCCTTGTATTTCTGCTAGTGTGGTGACCACCTTTCCAGGAAAATTAGCTCTCACCAGAATTGCAACACCATTCTTCTTAGCCATTCCAGAGGACCAAAAACGCTGTGGAAAGCTGTGTCTTCGCATGCGCACCGTATCTTTCGAGAGGAGATGTGTCTTCTGCAATAAGCAGATATCTCCACCCGAGTTCTCTAACAGGGAGAGGATCGCAGAACGTTTGACCGGATTGTTCAGGCCTCTAACATTGAGGCTACAACCTTTAAATCCCTACCTATACTGCGATATCAGGGTTGGTGAGATACATAGCGTGCATTTCCCCCTCCAAGGCCCCAATAGACTATATTGGGCTAACTTTAATGTCAGTGAGCGAGTGTAAGGACCTTTAGTGACTGGTGCGGGCAAAAAGAAAAGAAAAACACCCAAAAAACAGAATTAACTCTCCATGTTCCCAAACATATAAAACATAAGGCGACAAAAGTTCGTCTACATAGGAAAATCCATAGGGGTCATGGCACGGCGGGAGATCTTCAGGACTCCGCTCCCAACCTCCGCCAGTTGGCGAGGTAGTGTCCACCATTGGGAGCCTCAAGCCGATTCAGTGGGTCCCCCTGGCTTCACCTCATGTATACCATCCTGGCTTGTGCTGCAGAGTTATTTAAGGGGGAAGTCTGTCGATCCGGCGACCCGGACAGCGAGGTGATCACCGCCTCCCTTTCTTTAGCAATCATTGCCGGGTCCGGTTTAAGCTTGGAGGTGGGCAATCCGACCACATGCCATCGTGGAAACTTATGCGAGGAGCTCTCACTGGTGTCGCCATTATGATCCGCTTCAGAGGAGGCCGTTAACCCCAGCACCTCTCGTGCCTCCTTTAGGGAGCGAAGTTGCCTCAGCCGCCCCTGATATTTGAAGATGATTCTAAAGGGGTGCCCCCATGAATATGAGATTCCCTGCTCTCGAAGATGGGTGGTTATAGCACACAATTCTCGTCTCTTGACCAAGGTTGACGCCGCTAGATCCTGAAAAAAGGTTGGAGTATGACCTTGAAATTGGATGGACTGGGTCTCTCGTGCTCTACGAATGATCTTCTCCTTTAGCTGGAAATCTTGGACACATGCAAGTATGTCTGGTGGTAGAGTCTCATTCCCTCTTGGAAGGCCCACCCGATGTACCTGGTCCAACTGAATATCTTTGGTATGACCGCTGCCCAGGACGTGATGGAAAAGAGCGAGGACATAGGCCCTAAGATCGTCTCCTTCGGCCTGCCAAGGCACACCCCTAATACGTACATTATTTCGCCGAGAGCGATTCTCAAGATCCTCAGCATGGGCCTGCAAGTCTATGTGCTGTTCCTGTAAACGGATAAGTCCTGCTGCATCATAACGATCTCCTCATCTCTGTTGGTGTCATGTTCCTCCAAGGTCGCCACGCGTTCCCCCACCTCTTCCAGATCGCGCCTGATCTCCTTCAGGTCGGTAGAGAGTTGGCCTTTCATTTCCTGGAGAGCTTCCTTAAGGGACGTGAACAGCGCAGTTATAAATGCTTTGGTTGCTGGGCCGTCAGCCCCTTCAGCCACCTCTTGCTGGCCCTCATCACTGTGAGCCCCTCCCGCTGGGCAGCTCACCCCAGACTGCTTCAGCAACATCTTTCACCTATCTGTCTTTCTTTGCTTGCGCTGTGGCCATGGCAAAGTCTGGTACCTAGCAGTACTCCTTCTCGCGGTTGAGCGCCTGTGGGGTCCCGCTAATGCTTAATCCCTCGCTAGGTCTTAATGTGCCAGTCACTCTCCTCAGTGCCCCCCAGGCTTTTGAAATGGGCCCTCAGCTCAGTCCCCTGCGGTCTCCTGGGGCTGCGCTGCGGCAAGATGTCACCCAGGGTCGATCACCTTGACTCCGGTATTAGTTATTGCATGTTCTCCGGACCCAATGGGGATGTGCCTCAGGTGTGTGCTCTCATGCCCCTTGCACCACTTCTTTCCGGATGCCCGTATTTCTAGGCCTCGCTTCTACCTGCTATCAGCGCAGTATTACTGTCTCCCCAACCTTGCCATGGGAGGGGCGTAGAGTTGCGCGGGCCGAAGACTTCTCCCGGGAGAGATCGCCCGTGAATTGGGGATCTATCTGGAACTGCGCAAGTACATCTAGGCCGCATGGAGGCTCAGACAAAATGGCGGCGTGCAATTCACTTCGGCCCCTTTTTGTTGTGCGATTCCCCGGGGCAGTCGCTGGGCAGTACTCCCACCGGCCCGGGCTCACACCCACTTTTCTCCTCTCAAACTGCGCGTTGTACCTCGCAGGACGCTGTAGACAGCCGCTTCCCTATTGCTTGCTATCTGCTGCTTTACGTGAATGTGCCCCGCCGGGGCCTCGCACTCACCTCTGCGATGCCTGGCCTCCTCAGGAGCCAACACCTGCGTGCGTTAGTTATTCGCAGGGGGCCAGTGCTGTTCGATTCCTCGTATCTCTCCTGTCCTAGGCCATGGGCAATTGAGCCAAAATGCAGTGTTGAGCCGGAGTCGCGGGTTCTCCACCTCGGCTCCGCTATTGATCACTCCTCATCCCTCGCCTCCAAAACAGTTCCTTGGCCCCGTTCGCCCCTGGGCTTGTGCTGTCCGTGCTAGCCGTGTTCCCGTGGCCGATCCGTCCCTCTGGGCGCTACGTGTCTCAAAGCAGCGGGGTAGCGCTACAGCGATGGCGGCCCTGTGCTCACTCCGAGCACCTCAGCTATCTCCCCGAGTACCTCAAGCAGCTTGCGGTAAACGATGTTGCAGGCCCGCACCCTCTACAGCTTCTTCCAGCGCTGCGACAACGTAGCCGGGCTCTGTCCTCCAAGTTGCGATTCTTCGGGTTTTTCTTTAATGGCCCCAGCTCGCCGCTCTGCACACCATTCGGCTCACCGTAGCTTCCCACTCACTTCTGCTGCGCCAGGGCTACCTCCAGAGTCGTAGCTAGATCGCTTGCGGCTAACTCCTTGGGATATATCTCTTCAGAACTCCGCTTGTATCACTATATCCCTGTGCCGGAGACCGGTCCGGAGCGGCGGGCCGCGCTCAGGCCTGGACTCCCGGCCTCTGTCTCCTTTCCTACGGCCATAGGCCTCGCCACTCTCGACATCCGTCACAGCGGGCTCTGACACCAAACCGCTGCCGCTCCGGGTCTTAACAGTACCGCCGGCTTTCTGGAGACAGACCCGACTCCCTTTATAGCAAATACGGGCCAGGAACAGGCAGAAATACAATGCTTGTGTGTGGCGGAGCCGAAGGAACACAGGCGTACGTCCTACCCAGCCGCCATCTTGGCCACGCCCCATCTTTCTCTTTTTTTTAAAGTGGTTGGAAAGGAGCAACAAGTAGAACTGGGGTGGAAGCAACTTGGAGGGTCCTGGTGGGGCAAAGGATCACGGAAGATGGGGTCGGAAGCAACATGGAGGACAGCAGTAGAAGTACACAACACGGGCAAGAGAGCAGTGTGGAGCAAAGGGAAACAGAAGCAGACGGGCAAGAGCGCAGTGTGGAACAGGGAGAAGCACGGGTGAAAAAGCAATGCAGGGGGTAAGCACAGCACAACACAGAAAGGTGCGGTGGAGAAGCACATGGGCGAGATCAACATGTAGCGTGGTGGTGGGACTAAGAAGTATACAACGGAGACTATTTGAAAACACATGCACTCATTGGAATGCTTAATTAAAAAGAAAAAAGTAGTGTCTGAAAAATAAGAAGTGAAAGGACACACGTAATGAGGCCATGCTCCAGTGGAGGTACAAAAGAGAAAGAAAAGCCCACACAACCGGTCTTCGAAGTAGGATTGACTCTGTAGGTAAAGTGCTTTCTTAAAAGCATACCACATAATGTGATGAACACTACATTTTCTTATTCCCACTGCACAGCAGTTAAAACGTGCAAAGCAATCAAATGTAAATCTGCCCAGCGAGCACTCAACCTAGGGTTTACAGCAACAACCTACCATAAAGTTCCTTCTCAGTGTTCACATACTGATTTCCATAGAAAAGGCATGCAGGTTATTAGATAGCTTTGGGTGACATCTAAATGTTTCTTAATCTTTGCTATGACTTTGCTTTACTGGATACTTAGATGCATAGTTTCAGTCGAGAACAAGTTACTCGAGATTTAACAAATGGAAACGTAGGCCACGACTTTACAGCGGGGGGGCGGAGTCGCGGCGGCGGGACTGGCCTGCCTAGAGGAGGAGGCGTGCCGATTCCTTGGTGCTTTCTGCCGGAGCTCAACCTCCTCCCCGCGCCCTGAGAGATACGGGGCAGGTCTTCCTTGGTTGGCGGTCGAGTCGGACCGCGAGGGAAGGACGTCAGAGGTGCACGCGGAGACATTGGTGAGTCGTCGTCTACTTCTTTGTGGTAGCTCCGGGCCGTGCAGGGACTGGCCGCCCCCGCTGGGCAGCGGCGTGTGCCTTCTTCCCTTCCCATTTGGCGGAGTCTCTCCCTTGGCAGCTTGGGGCCCCCGCGAGCGACACCCGGGGCCCTTGGAGGCTAGAGACCTTGTGCTGACCGGTGCCCGCTCTACCATCTGGGTCTCTCCTCTTTCCCCTCCCCCCCCTCTCCCCCTACACAGGCTTACCTGGGGGTTCGGCAGCATTGTCGGGCCGCGCGGGGGTGTGGTTCGGGGGTCTCTGCGGGGATGGAGTTTTGCTTCCCTCCGGTTGCCCGGGGGGCGCTCGTCTTGACGGCCTGCGGACTTTGGCGGTGCCTCCCCTCCTCTCCCGCCCGGCCTGCCGTTGGCGGCCCGTTGAACTGGACGGACAGCCCCTGGGGCCCTTGGGGGACGGGGCCTTGTGTTGCCATCATCTATCCTGCTCCTCAGACGCCCCAGTCTCCTTTCCCCCCCTTACACGAGTTGGCTCCGGAGATTCAACGGCCTTGCCGAGCCGTGGAGGGCCGCCGCCTGGAGGTGCTGTGAGGCGGCGTCGGGAACTCTAAGATCCAGGCGGAGGAGCGTGCCCGCCCGTGCATACTGCTGCCTGACGGGTGGCTGGCGCGACGCTTTCTCCCTCCCGCGGTGCGGGGAGCCGCCATCGGCGGTCGGTGGGACCGCGTGGGTACTCACTGTGGTGTTGGCTGCGTCACTTGGGGCACGTGTGGAGGTCTGGAGTCCGTGTCCCGCCACCGGGTTCTACATCAACGGTGGTGAGATCGGCGGTCGGATCGGGCCGCTTGGGTCGTAGCCCGCACCGTAGCAACGTCTGCAATATCCGTACTGACCCCACTGCCGGAGCGGAGGTGCGTTGTTGTCTGACGGGCCGTCATCCGGGTCGAGGAGGGACACTTGGCCAGTCATGTCGAGGGACAAGCCTGGGGGAGGTTCGACCAAGCAGAGCACGATGGACAAATTCACCGGTCCGGGGGCCTCCGCATCGGCATCAGGGGGGACCCATGGAGACGTGCCCGACAACGCCACTCTCATGGCTGCCATTACACAGTCCAGGGACGTCCTCGATGCCAAGATCGGGGCGGTAGGCTCTGATGTTATGCTGCTGCGGCAGGACCTCCGGAATGAGGTCGCTCGCATCACCGAGACTGAAACAAGAATCTTGGGGGTGGAAGACGTGGTCACAAACCTGCAGCAGCGAGTAACCTCCTTGGAGACCGCCCAACGGGGCCTGGCATCGAGAGTGGAAGATGCTGAGGGAAGGGCGCGGCGCAACAATTTACGCTTCGTTGGATTTCCGGAGGGATGCGAGTCTGGAGATATGGAACGGTTCCTTACTGAATGGTTGGAGAGCTGGTTGCCCCCGAATCCCTATCTAAATGCTTCGTCGTGGAGCGTGCCCACAGGGCCCTGATGCAGAAACCTCCGGCGGGGGCCCGCCCGAGGCCTATTATTGCAAAACTACTCAATTATCATGACCGGGACGCTATCCTGAAACAGGCTAGGGCCAAGGAACCGCTGTTGTATGACAATGCCCGCATTCTGATCTTTCCCGACTATACAAAATTAGTTCAACAGCAGAGGCAATCATTCCTGGCAGCCAAAGCCTGCCTCCGAGAGCTCAAACTCCCCTATGCATTGCTTTATCCAGCCAGGCTGCGGGTTGTGTATCGCTCACATACTCACTTCTTTGATTCCCCGGAGGAGGTGTTCCAGTGGACTGATGAGACTGTGCGGCTGCGCCCTCATTCGCCGCCCGGGAGGGACTCTGATTCATCCTCGAGTGGGGTGGCCCGGAATCTGCCCAAAGTAAAGGGGAGGGGCTCCAGTCGCTCCAGGTCTAGACGGCAATCCAAATCCTGTGATGCCTTGTCTCGGGCGGGGTCTGCCTCGCGACAGAATGCACCAGCGGACTAACTGATACTTGGAACAATAGTCTAAGGGTCTCAAGTATACCGATTTGGCCGGAGAAGAACAAAGAAGGCCGATATCTCTGCTGGACATTAACGGACAGAGATGGGGCCAGCAGGCAATGGGCTGTAAGTTGGGGATCCATTGGCGGGTGAAGGGGGGGACCTCCTGTTGGGGTCAGCCTGCTCTGCCTGCCGCGACAGGTACTTCACTGTGTTTGAGGTATAGGGGAGGGGGGGACTTGTCGTTCTGGGATCGCACTGTCCCGTCCTATGTCGGAGCCATGCCGCACTTCCTCTATTGTGTCATCTGTGTCTTTAACCTTTATGAAGCCCCCCAATGGCGGACATGTTGGGTAGTTCACCGGATCCCTGCGGATCATGAGCTGGAATGTTAGAGGGGCGCTGGATAAGGTTAAACGTGGGGCTATCCTTAAACAGGCCAAGCGTGCCCGCGCAGATGTATTAATGCTGCAGGAGACGCACCTCATGGGGACGAAGGCGCTGTGCTTTCAATGCTTTGGTTACATACATGTGTTCCACTCGTGGTTTGTAAGGGGCTCTCGGGGAGTTGCAGTTCTGATCCATCGCTGGGTCCCGTATATACATGTTAAGACGTGGGGAGACATGCAGGGCAGGTACCTTTTCTTGCAGGGCACGGTAGGTGGCGAAACTGTGATACTGGGGAGTGTATATGCTCCCCCGCCGTTATCCTGGGGGCTGGTGGAAAAACTTGTGACCCTGTGGGAGGACATACCAGAGGGCCTGGCAGTAGTGGGTGGGGATTGGAATGTGTTAGATGTAGCCCGGGATCGGTGGAGGCCGGGGGGGGGTCCCCTGGAGGCCCGCCACCCTACCAAGCTTCATTCCCTGGTGATGAGCCTGGACTGGGTTGACCCCTGGCGCAGGATACATGGCATGACGCAGGGATACACCTACCTATCGGCGGTCCATGACTCGTTTTCCCGCATTGATTACATATTTGTCTCTTGGGCAGAAGACAGTAGGGTGGTGGCGGCCGATATTCTCCCCCGTGGGCTCTCGGACCATTCGCCGGTGGCTATTACCCTGCGTGCAGGGATGGTACACGGGCCCTTTCGGTGGCGCCTCTCGGCTTGGAACCTCCAGAAAGAAGACTACAGGGAACATATTGAAGAGGCCATTGATCAATATTTGTCGTTTAATGTTGGGTCGGTGCGGGGGGCTGAATCTCTTTGGGAGGCCATGAAGCCCACATTTCGTGGGGTGGACATCTCCTTCTGTGCCGCGGCCCGCAGGACGCGCAGAAAGTCTCTTATACGGGCAGAGGCTGAAATTCTGGGCCTAGAGGAGCGCAGCAGGGAGGAAGGGGGGCGGCTGGTCCGCCGCCAATTGCTGCTCGCGCAACAGGGCTATTCACATCTTCTGCTAGACGAGGCCCGCCAGGCATGGTTGGCGACCCGCAGCAGGATCTACCAGTGGGGGGGATAAGTCGAGCAAGCTGCTACACAGATTGTGCCAGGGGTCGCTGGGCTCCCTGGCTCTCCCGGGCATTGTGGGTCCGGACGGGTCACCTGTATTAGACCCCTTGGCTATTGCCGAGAGCTTTGCGACGTACTATGCCCCTAAGGAATGCCTAACGGCAGAGGTGATAGGTCGCTTCCTGGACGACCTCCCGCCTAGGGCCCTCTCAGATGATGTTCGCGCAGAGCTGGATCGCCCACTTACAGAGGACGAACTGAGTGCCGCTCTTGGGGAATTACACCCCGGGAGGGCTCCGTGACCGAACAGTTTCCCAAACGAATTTTTTAAGCGGTTTTTCCTGCAGCTGGGCCACCACTATCGCAAGGTGGTGGAGGAGGAGGCTAGGGAGCTGGGCCGCTTGCCTAGTGACTGGAGGCATGCAGGAGTGGTAGTATTCCACAAGCCCGGGAGACCTCCCGAGCACCACGCGTCATATCGCCCTATTTCCCTTCTTAACGCAGAGGCAAAGGTCCTGGCCAAGGCGTTGACCAACCGCCTCCGGCCTCATATTTCCTCCCTAGTTCATCCCGATCAGGCCGGGTTTATGCCCCAGCGGGCGACCCGCCATAAAATCCGCCGGGCACATGTGGCCATTGCGACAGTTAGGGGCTTGGGGGAGCGTGCGGCGCTTCTGCTTGCGGATATGGACCGTGCATTTGATTCTGAGTTGGGTGTATTTATTTGCACTTCTGCGTAGATTGAACATAGGGCCTCGTTTTCTGTCTTATCTAACTCTGCTATATACCGACCTAACGGCGTCTGTACGCGTGGCGGGTTCTGTCTCATCGGTTTTCTCCATCGGTCGGGGCACCAGACAGGGGTGCCCATTGTCTCCCTACTTGTTCGCTTTGGCCATGGAGCCCCTGGCTGCCTGGGTGCGAATCGACGCTCAGGTGACGGTCTAGAATGGGCGGATGAATTGTCAGATCGTATAGCCCTATACGCAGATGTGTTGTTTTTCCTTACCAACTTGGACAGGACGGGCCCGCGGCTGTTGCGCATCATGCAGGTCTTCGGGGAGACCTCCGGCCTCTACATGAACCCGCGGAAGTCTACCCTCTGGGTCCTGGGTGAGGAGGGCGATCTTGGCGCATGGGCATCCGCGGTGCAGGTGGTGTACGGGGGGATGAAATATCTGGGTGTGTTCCTATCAGATTCGTATACCACATCTTGGGATACAAATTTGGCGCCGGTGTGGGAGGACATTAGAACTTGGTCCCACATGCCCTTGTCTATCTATGGTCGTTCGGCCATCTTCAAGATGGTCTCTCTCCCGTGCTTACTTTACCAGTTGCAAAACCATCCATATCCTATTCCCCCTGGATGGTTCCGTCAGGTCAACACAGCCCTGGGTCAGTTCCTCTGGGGTGGCGGGGCGGCCAGGGTGGCCCTACGTACCTGCTTCCAGTCCACATACTGTGGGGGGTTGGCGACCTCTGATATTCTTTCGTACTATATGGCCTCGCATCTGCTGGTCCTCAACGAATGGTGGTACGGGGAGAGGTCTGATCCAGCGTATGCTGTCGAACGGCGGTGCATGGGAGACCATACTCTACATACGATTCTATACTCTGCGCCATTGAGGCGCTCCTTGCCGTCTGCCACACAGCTTGTCTTTCAGATCTGGAGGCAGGCGTTACGGAGGATAGGTTGGTGGAATAGGTTGACCCGGGAGACCCCTCTATGGCACAACGGACGTCTGCCGCAGCTGGCGGCCTTGCCTGGATTCCGCGACTGGGACGCCATCGGGATTTCTACTTTGGGGGATGTTATGCGGGGACCTGTGTTGAAATCCTTTCAAGAAATGCAAAAAGAATTCCTAATGCCAAAAACTCAATTTTTTTTTAATATTTGCAATTCCGACATGCCATCACCCCTAGCTTGGAGGGACTGGAGGCACTGGCGGAGTTCAGTCCGGTGGAAGCAAAGGTATTCATGGGGGATCTCCGGGACCACAAGATCTCCAAAATCTACCAGTCCCTGGTCACGCATAGCTCCCCGTCCCTGCAGCATCTCCGGGAGGTGTGGGAGGGAGATGTGGGCCCGATGGAGGAGGAAGATTGGACGGAGGCTTTGGCCTCCCCACGTGGGGCAGCCATCGCAATGAGCCTGCGGTTCATCCAGTTTAAATACCTCCATAAGGTGTATTATACTAGGGTCAGGCTGTGGATGGCGGGCTTAGTGGCTTCCACGGTGTCTTCGCTGTGCGCATGAGGAGGGTACCTTGTTGCATACCGTGTGACACTGTTCCGCACTAGCACGGTTTTGGAGGGGGGTTATGGCCTGTCTTTCAGAAGTTCTGGGTTGGGATCTTCCCTGTTCGCCCAAATTGGTCCTCCTGCACGTCATGGAAGGCATTGGGGGCAATGTTTATAAACGCCATCTTATGCTATTAGGCTTTACCCTAGCCAAACGAGACATTGCCAGGGCCTAGAAGGCAACAGTGGCGCCCTCCGTTTCTGCATGGAAGAACGGCCTAGACTTTTGTATGGGCTTGGAGGCTCCCATTTTCGTAGCAAGGGGGTGTGCTCGTAAGCACTATAAAATCTGGAAGCGCTGGGCGGACTATCGTGGCCTGGAGCTAGAACCTGCCCCTACCCAGTGCCCAGACCGGGTTTAATCCCTTCCCTCTCCTCTGGTGTGCCTCTCTCACACACACGTGGTGGGATAGAAGCCTATTGGTAGTGACACATAGTGAACATAGGTCTGTAGTATTGACTGGGTATGTTGCTCTTGAACGGTTGGCAGTGCGATGGGGGTGGGGGGGTTTCTGTTTTGCTTCATCTGTAATGCCTTTCAATTGTTCCTTTTCCATGAGAAAACTGTCGAAGTCAAAATGATGTATATGGATGCCGCGGACGTCTCTGGGTCACAGAGCTCCGCCCTATACGTGTTATTTGACAAATAAAATGTAAAAAAAAAAAAAAAAAGACCTTGACAAGGCCCATAGCTTAATCTATTGACTTTGCCAATGTTTGTTCAGTCTTAACGGGGTCTTGCTGAACAAATGTGGAAGTGATTGTTGAGGAGCTTTGAAGTGAAGCAAGGATGTGGCACAGCAGCCAGAGCTGCCGACTGGGGAACTAGGTTCAAATCTCTGGGATGGCTGAACAATTTGTGGTTCTGGGCAAATCACTTATGCTGCCCCCTGCCTACGAAAATGAATGTGTCATTGTGTAATGTAGCTGATGAGCACTGAAAGCGCTCCAATACCATTGCCTGGTGTTTGCACTATGGCAAGATGGAGGACGGAACAAGCGATCCAATACCATCACATCGTGGGGGGGAAAAAAGCAGCAACAAGGAGGGAGGTAGTGGGAGGACGAGTCAAGCAGGGGGGATGGGCCGATGGGCAAGCAACGGCAGGGGAAAAAAACCTTAATTGAAGCATGATCAGCGACAAAAGTGAATGCGTCAGTGTGTAATGTAACTGATGAGCACTTGAAGCGCTCCAATACCATCGACTTGTGTTCGCGCTATGGCAAGACGGACAACTGAGCGAGCGCTCCAATACCATCGGATTGTGCAAAATAAATAAACAAGTGCTGTTTCGGTTAACAACTTTTTAAGAAATGCATTTGTTTATGTGCACGTGCATGCATTTTAGTAGTATGTGTGTATGTGTACAAGCGGACGGCCTCAAAACACAAGTACTCCTATGGAGTGCTTAAAAACTATGCAAAAAATAGCTGCGCAAATCGGGAGCAGTGCAAGGAGACATGTACTTGGTCCATACCCTATGGGAGGGCCAAACACAAGACGAGGGCATGGCGCCCTCATGCCCTGACGAATGGCATCATAGAAAATGAGACGGACGCTGAAGTTTACCAATGGTATGAGATGGGCGGCTTGTAAGCCCACTGATGGAACATAACCCGTCTCTTCGAGACAGTGCATATGTTGTCTAGGCGAGATCTATATAGGTGCATTTTCACTGTCTAAATATGATGTCTATATTGTGTTTTTAGCACTTTCCAATCGTGGGTGCTAGTGCCACCCACAAAAAATTAATTTGTTTTTCGGTGGAGACCCATGGGAACGATGGGTGGTTATCAATTTTTGAATTTTAACAGATTAAAGAAATTTCCAACACAAAATGTAAATAAGTAATGTTAGCCATGTACTCACTTTCAAGTTTTGTACGAACCGAATCAATGCAAGTTACACCACTCTGGACACCTCCGGGTGTTTAGATTGAAAGAAAAAAAAACAAGCATTTGCAATGCAATAGGTCTCGCATTTGCAAAGTTTAAAGTTATTGGTATTGTACATGGCAATGTCTTTTATGTATTTGTTTTTAAAACCAACAAATAGATAAAAGGTTTGTTATTTATGTCAGTAGGTGAAAGGTTAACGCAAAACGCTGCTAAAGGAGGAGCTCCCGCGGACTGCTCTGGTTTTTAAAGGGCAGTGTATTTGTTAGCTGCTTAAATAATTTTATAGATTTTGTAACTTAATACAACATGTTTTCACGAAAAAAAATGTTTACGTGCATAATACACACCAAAATATATGCTGTTTAATTAAAGCAGGGCGGGAGGAGGTCGAAATTGTGCTATACAGTAGTAGCAGAGTCTACGATGTTAAATAGAAACACCCTGTCACTCCTATCACCGTACACAGAGATGCTACCAGGCTCGTCGCCTATTTCTTTGCAGCACGGCTTCCTTTGTTCTTATTCTAAGATGTAAACGGATGCTGCTTTGATGTATGCAACAACAAAATATAGGCTGTTTAATTAAAGCACCATGGGATGAGGCCCGGATTGTGCTGTGTCGTGTTAGGAGAGTCTCCCATAGTGAAAATAAAAAAAACCCTGTCACTTGTATCACTGTACACAGCGATGTTGCCAGGCTCGTCGCCTGTTGCTTTGCAGTCGGGCTTCCTTTGTTTTTATAATATTATACATTACAGTAGTGATAGCAGTGTGGTGCTTAAATAATTCTATATATTTTGTAACTTTAAATAATGTGATGTTTCCCCTGTGGCAAGCACATTTTTACACTTCCTAACACTACCCTGCTGCCTCTCCCAGGAGATACTTCTTACGGGACAGATACATGCCCTCCAGCATTTGTTTACGGTCTGGTATGTCTTTGAACGTTATCTATATTATCACCTCTTGTTAGTGATCAATTAGCAGCTAAAAGCAAAGTGTTCTGTTGTTTACACCATGCTGAGACATTGCGCCGCAGCGAAACCTAGAACCCTGGTGGTAAAGCTGCCTTTAAGGGTTGCAGGGTAAACAATTCACTTGAGGAATGACAACATGAAATGCTGCCAGAGGTGGACCTCCCGCTGGCTGCTCTGGTTTTTAAACGGCAGTGTATCTTTTAGTTGCTTAAATAATTGTATTTATTTTGTAACTTAAAACAACGTAATGCTTTCAGTAAAAAAAAAAAAACACAGTTTGCGTGCATAATACTTGCCCCCAGATATATCTGATTGTACTGGGTATTGTAAATTATAGTACTGATAGCAGTTTACCCAGGTGGCACAGTAACTTAAAGCAACGTAATGTTTTTCAAAAAAAACAGTTTGCGTGCATAATACTTGCCCCCAGATATATTTGCCTGTACTGGGCATTGAAAATTACAGTAGTGATAGCAGTTTACCCAGGTGGCACACTGCACAGGACCATTTTTAAAGGGCAGTGCATCTTTTAGCTGGCTCGCATTGTGCTGTCTGGTGCTAGCAGAGTCTACGATGGTGAAAATAACAAGCATGGGCCGCGCGGCCGTGAAACTGACACGGCCGCGCGGCCGTGAAAGTAATCGCGGGTTTTGTAAGTGCAAACAGTGGCTTTTGCTGGCGACCAGCTTGCGTTCACGCGAGCGTCCAGATGGCAAGGGAAGCCATATGGCGCCTGATCACGCGTGCACGCTCGCGTGAACGCAGGCTAGTCTGCAG
This sequence comes from Calotriton arnoldi, assembly GCA_963921515.1. Taxonomy (NCBI): domain Eukaryota; kingdom Metazoa; phylum Chordata; class Amphibia; order Caudata; family Salamandridae; genus Calotriton; species Calotriton arnoldi. The sequence goes on along the minus strand of CAWUFW010000712.1, from coordinate 1,803,080 downwards.
CAAAAGCCACTGTTTGCACTTCCAAAACCCGCTTACTAAAAGTCTCGCCAGAGCAGCGCATGCGCGCTGGCTCAGGCGAGACCTAAAAAGGAGTTCTTAGTAAGGGCCATATTTACATTTTTGCTGACAAAGAATGGAGCCATCCAACAAATTTTTTTTTTGGGTGGGGGGGACAAAATCCTGAAGCCGGATTTTCTTAAATAAAATGCCCTTCTCAACATGAGTTATCTCCCATGGCAAGGGGGGGCATTAGACCGTTTTCACTGCCCCTTACCAACATGGTTTTACAGGTGGTGATGGCTAGTGAAAACTGACCTGTATGTCTGACCATCTAAATTAGGTGCGCGGACATAGAGGTCAGCCGCAGATGGCCCTTACTCCTGTCTGGACATGGGAGGGGTTCAAACATGCCAGAGATGGAGTAGTCTTCCCCACGATAACACCAATGGTCCGTCTGCATATCTATCGGGCTGCCAGACCATTATCTTCACCGTAAAGATACTCTGATGCCATTGCGACTGAATATCCTTACCTCCAAAGATTAAATTGATTCACCACTTGCACTCGTTGGTTTTAGCACCTCCAGAAATACTAGCTTCAAACGACAAATACTTATCAAAGTATCTGAATGTTAAAACCAGGACCACTTAAGGTGAGCCATAAACCCACATCAAGGTACCAACCGCTTTATGGTCCATTCATGCACCACACACAGCTTTCATACTGCCGGCCACGGGCCCAATCTAACAGATCAGTGCCTTCACATATGCCACCATTCAAGTGCCCATCACATTCGTATGCCACAGTGTGGAATTCCCATTCAGAACAACCTCTCAACCAGTCATCAACCAAATTGCACACACACACACCACAAACAAACCTCTATGAAGACTTATGTCCAGACATGTTGACAGTTGGTGCTTCCACAACCTTCACAAATGAATGAACAGTTATAATAAATTTTTATCACCTAGTAACCGCTTCTATTCTGAACATTACCGAATGCATGCCTAGTGAACCTTTACTAATTGCTCACATTACAGTCACATAAGGCTCAGGAAGACATGTCTTAAATGCGTCTTTAGCGCACTCGCTTTGGTAAATCCAACTCCTTTCCGTTTGTGGATGCAAGTTGGGGATGTCCGAGAATGCCTTCGAGGCCTACATTGCTTGAATTGAGTGAGCATATCTACCTTTGAAACCAAGTTAAACATGCAGGGGAATACTAAGCATGGCATAAACTACGAAGAATGTTAGTTTTTGACACACAGGGTAGTCAGTGAGAACATAGCATTTGTCACGTCAACTGTTATATGCAGTGCTGTGATTGTAATGCACTTGTCATACAGTAAACTGAACGTATACTGACGGAGGATGAACATGGCAAGCAGGACAAACATTTATCCATACGTGTAGCGTTAGGTGCAGAGTTCTCTGTAATGTTATGATTTTTTTTGTAAAGCACACTATCATCCAAGAGGGTATCCTGTCACCAATGCTAGAAGAGTCAGGGCTGATCCATGGATTAACCTAGTCGAAGAGTCACGTGTTCTGCTTTGTGTGGAATGCACTAATTTTAGAGACCGCACATATGTGTAGAGGCAAGCCATTCTGCCCTTTTGGAGCCATTCGGAAGAAGTTCCTTCTTGTTCTGGTGCTGCGTATGCATTTAATGTGTGTGAGTACAAGTCCGGCTGAGCAAAGGTGTCTAAAAAAGTTTCTGAAATTCGAGGCGTTTTTGAGGTATGCTGGACCAGTGCTGTGTAAGGCTTTGAATGCTTGTTTCAGGAGATTGAAAAGAGTTGTGGAAGGTGAGTCGGTAAAGCTGTTTTAAGGTGCCGGGTGTGCGCATGTTGGGATGTTGAGGGAGGAGGCTGCCTGCTGTTTGGTATGGTTTGGAGTCATCTGCTTAGTTGAGTGAGTGAGTACTTTAGTATCCGAGTGAGTGCAGCGCCAGTGGGTTTGAATCCGTAGGTGAATATAAAGTGATGGCATGCGTATCTGCACTACCTTTTCTATCTGCCTTCTACCTATGCAGTATCCCTGTCAAAGCACACCTAGCCCATGCTTTACCTATCCGTTCAAGTCTCTGTCCTCATCAGTGTCATGACTATTCCTGTATACTTGCCAAGTGAACCTATACTAATGCCTTGCGTCGCTAGCTACTTGAAGCTCAAGAAAACGTCTTTCATGCTCCGTCAGTGCACTCACTGTGCTAAATTCAACACCTTCCAGTTAGTGGATGCATGTTGGGGAAGTTCGAGAATGCCACGAGGCCTACATTTCTCAAACTGAATGAGCAGATCTACCTTTGAAACTAAGGCAAACATGCTGGGGGAAATACTGCCTAATTGCCCTAAAGTAATAAGCCAAACAAAGGTCCTGTGGAACTCATTCACTGACGCGTCTATTTTTGCTTTGAAAGTGTTAAAACTACATTAGTAACTTGTATCATAATCCATGTTATTGAAAAAAGGGTACAGGACACACTATATTGTATGATGATTTTCACATTTTTAGAATAAGGACACTACATTTCGTTATGCATCCAAATTAGTGCAGCCGACGCAGTTCTCAGACAGTAAACAAATACACACACACACACCACACACCACACACACATACATATACATACAGCAACATAGAACAAGACACTGAACAGTTCCAAAGGTTGTATAGGAATTTATATCAAACAAACCTAAGCAGAGATCCTGTATGTTCATATATAGTATCTCCTAGCGAATCACAACATGTTTTGAAAGCAACTTAGGGAAGGGATGTCAATGTTTCAACCTATAGTTGGACATCGGATCTCATCAGAAAAAAGTTGTTTGACTAAAATTCCTAGAAACCGTGGAATATTGGGACCTTCAATAAGGCATACTGTAAGCAATATGTGCAAGAATACTTCAAAACAGAGTGTACAATGTATACCGGGCCGCTGGGTTAGTCGGACAGTTCCGGTGGGGTAAACAAATTATTTGGGAGAAGTGCACATTTGTATTGTGTGGAGCATGTGGTCACACCAACACATACAAGAGTATTCCTAGACAAAGCCAATAATGCAAAATGGGCCGCTTGGTTCCTTAGACAGTCCTGTAGAGGTAAATGGATTACTCAGGAAAAGCACACATTTGCATTGTCGTCGCCGCCGCATGAGCTGCAATCATGTTGTTAGCGTGACACAATGCAAAGGTGTGCTTTTCACTAGTCCCCTTTAAAGTGGCCAGTCAGAACCAACAGTCCAGAAGCAACTAATTTTTAACCCCTTCATGCCCAATCTGAACCCCTTTTAAATGCTAATTTCTCAAAAATAGCTTAACTGATTTGTATGCTTTCTGAGCAGAGTTCTAACTTTTTGACAAATTTGGTGTAATTCCGTTCAGTCATTTTTTCTGTATCGCTTCTCAAAATTCCCAACCTGGTAATTAATGTTTAGAAACCCGTACAATTTGTTTCTCTGTCCTCAACTACATTTTATCCACTTTAAAACTGAGGAGGAGGTATGCTTTATAAGGATACTTATTTTAGCTCTGATGTGAATGCTTACAGTTTTAATGAGCACTAATTACTACGGGTGCCAAATATATAATTTTATATAGTTTTTAATTAAAGTTTATATAATTGGGCAAATGTCATTTAATGAGTTTCTAAATCTGTTTTAATCTAATGTGCAAAGTGCTTTAATCTATGAATGCGAAAAATTAAATGATTTATAATGTACTTTAATTTTGTGTTTTTACGGCCATTGTTATGGCTGAATAAAGACAATTGAACTGAACTGGTAATTAATATGGAAACTCGGTGTTCTACCACCTTTTTTTTTTCTTGGCCTACACTTCACCCCAAAACTTTCCAGGAAAGAGTGGAGGTCGATTAACTTTGTATGTAAAGTTTTTCATGCAGGTTCATCAAACGGTGGCGTTATTAGCACATCTTCCTAATAAACCTCTGCCCCAACTATAATTAGACAGTGGTGACTGCCAATGTGTAGTTATGGCTCAGCTTCACTTTCCATTTAAATACATTTTTTTTATGTGCCTATAACTTTTGGTCACATGGGTGGATTTGGCAGTCGCTTGGTGTAGTCTGGCATGCCAATTTTCATGAAGATCCGTGCAAAGGAAAAAAGCTAAGGGGAAGGGGTCGAAATAAGTTTTTTTCCCACTTTAGCTCAAGATATTTTGGTGATGCCTGCAACCAGAGCAGATATACACCAAACTTTGCTTAAAAGTAGAACTTTACTCAAAGTGTGCTCTTTGTGGTTTCGGTGATATACATTTTTTTTAAAGTTGCAGAGCAGGTATTAAAGGGTCGACACTTTTTGTATATTTGTGCTGTTTAAAATTGTGATTCCCGTCAATCACATTCAATTTTTTTTAACAGATGTGATTGGGTGGGAGAAGAACTGTGTAGCATTGTTTTTGCTATTTAAAAAATTGTGTTTTTTGCACTGTGGAACAAAACTCCACAGATTGAGTTGCAGGAGAGAACCTTGACCCAGAGAAGTGTTTGGAGGCAGGGGTATGGAAAAAAGCACCAAAAATGAAAAAGGTTTCACAGTGCTAAAATCATGATGACATGATAATCTCACGGCTGCCATTTTGTGAGTATCAAAAAAGGCACCATTACGTGCTGAACGTCTCACTTTTCATTAAAATCGCACATTTTCCCTTAAATTAAAACATGAGAATATATGAGAAAAATAATTTTCCAATAAAAAAAAAAAAAAAACTGGTTTAAAAATAATAAACTTTTGGGGGAAATAGAAAGCAGCCAAAGGACATGCATAGCAGGGTATGGCTGCCCGTGCTGCCTACCAGTGGGGATTGGCTGTCCACTATGGCAAGTCGGGCTCAGTCCCCACCACTGTGCTTGACCAAAGGCCACATGTAGCTGGAGCTGGCCACCAGTAGCAAATTGGGAGCAGGCTGTGTGCAGCGAGAGTTGGCTGCCAGCAGAGTATTGGGGTCAGGCTCTGCGCTTAACCCCCATTGAGGTGTATGTAGATCTGGCAAAAGGCCTTGTGCTGCATGGGTGGTCACCCGTGGCAGGTTGGCACAGAGCCTGCAGCTAACCCCTACTGAGCATCGCTGCAGGTCATTCACAGTTGGGCTTGGGCACTGGGTCTCCCCACATGCATGCCCTGCGGCATTCGGCTGTGCCCATCAAGGGGTGGCTGCCCACTGAGGCGGGTAGGATGCCCTACGGTCAACACCCACTACACATGGCTAAACTTTGGCCACCTGTGGTGGGTTGGGCCAGAAAACCTGTGGCCAACCCCTGCTGGGTAAGTTTGGCCATGCATGGTTCGCAAATCAAGTATGTCGTAAAAAATAAAACATGAAACTAACTGGAACAAAGCACAGTTGAAAACTCAGTTATGTCTCTGGCTCAAACAGACAAAACTACTGAAATTTCCATCTGTTCTGTAATGGGTTGCTATCAGATATGTCTCCCATTGTTATGCTATCCTCTCTTGTTCTTATTGTTACTTCTATTAATTTAGCTATTTTATCAGAGCTAAGCAAACACCAAAATGGCAATCCAGGTGCACGTGTGTATGCTGTCTTCTTGTTTGCATGAAACAAGGCCTAACTTGAGCAGTGTCTAACTATAGCCATTAATTTAGGGAAGTAGTGGCTTTTATGCTTCTTTACTGGATTGGTGATTTAACTCGTCTTCATTTGGCCACTTCTACCTTGAATACACTTTACTATCTGTAATAGTGCAGGGCAGGCATGGCAAACATCCAGGCCACTGCAGCATCCTTCAGCATCCAATATTCTTTAATTCCTTCTTTGCCCAGGTTTGCCTGCAGTGCACACTGACCATGGTATGTCAAAAGCCCAGGTGTCCTGCATTCCGCCCTCCTAGGAATCCTTCAATCCCAACATGGCCGCACAGAGAAGTTGCTTAAAACCATACAGTGGTCCCCCGTGGGAACAATTTAATTTGTCGTGAAGCATGGCACTTGACTGTGAACAATGGGATAGCTGCATTTAATGGGAATGTGGTGATGAAAAAAATATCCATATACCAAGGTTAGCGGGCTTGGAAGAAAATTGAATTTTAATCCAATATTTTGCTTTGGTTATAATATTATCTTCATAATTGGCGGGGGGGTCGTAGCACTTTTATGTTACATTTAGATGGCATTGAGCTGTTTCTGTTGACAGTAGTCCTCTGTCTGATGGGTAAATAGTTAAAAAAATTGTAAACACCTTGCTGTATCTGACAGAATGTTTGTACCCTCTGTTGTATTCCTAAAGACAAGGGACAGGTTGTTTTAATATGAAATCTTGCCTTAAAAACCATACTATCCTGTGGGTTATTTAGTTTGTTAACATTGCATATTTTTATGTTTCTAGCGACAGCGTAATGCTGACATCGGAGTGTTTTCCAGACTTTCATCAGCTCATTTACCTTAACAACCTGTCGCTCAGTCGATGTTATCAGATTTCACCTGCCACGTTGCTGTAAGTTACACTGCCCCTTTACTTCTCGTTGCACAAGTTGGTGCTGAATTTAGCCTCTGGCTGCCAGTTTTTAAGCACCTTTTGCTGCAAATGCATACATGTAGATGCATGCATTGGTTGGTTCATGAGTATTTGTATGCAGTCAGACAAACTCTTCAGGGGATTTGGGGCAGGTATGCCTTCAGGGAATAGGTAGGCAGGTATGCCTTAGAATACATCCTGCCGTGTTAGGTTGGAGAATATCTCCTATGTCCTGGGTTTGAATGACAGCGGAAGTAATTTCTTCTTTGCTTCATGCATGCTGTGAAAAGCTGTGGTTTGGCTCTCTTATTGAGATAGAACTGGGTCGTTTGGGCAGTCAGTTCCATAGTTGGTGTCTTAGGTTGACCTGGTACTTACCCTGAACCATGGGGGCGGAGGGGGTTAGTGGGAAGTGCAATGTTTCCTCTAAAACTGTCTAGCTCCTCGCCCTCCCCACACCCAGCAATTCTCTGACAGCCTGGACTTTTTCTGCCATTCACGCAACCTTCTGCTCGACAGACATTAAATTCAAGATGGCTTGACCAGAGAGCCTTTCTCGCCCTGTGGATTAAACATTTGAATAGATGTTTAAAGTGAAATTAAAAGCCAAATAGAATAAGCCAAATAAGCCTTTGCTCACGTGAAGAGGAAGTGGAGGTGGGTTTTGGTGACAGCTGGAAAGTCCACAAACAACCCTTAAGGGAAGACGGTCTAAACAAATACACACTTGTTCTCAAATGGTGAGTCTCTCAAGAGTTAGAACATTCACAATTTGTAGACTGTCCACCTGAATATTGACTGTTTTATAGAGGAGCTTTAAAAGTGTTTATCCACCCTATCTATCTCTTTTCTTTTTCACTCTTCTCTGATACACAAGAGTGAAATGGAGCATCCAGCTCAGCTGTTTTCCTTTTCCTCATTGGGCCCCATTACTAGTTGCCAGAAGCGGTATCTTGGGGGGGGAATACCGCTCAGGGCATCTCATTCCCGATGTGTCCCCGCCCAGAAGGATGAGGTCCACAAACTCCATGTTCGATCATTTTAGGCTCCGAGACATTGAGCCCAGACTTCCCTGCAGAGCTGTGGGCAGCTGGTGCCCACGGCCCCCGGCTGCCAGCTTCCTTCAGTTGGGGGGGCAGAAGAAGCTCTGCTCATCTGATGTACAAAGGAACCAGTCCTCATGCAGCTCCCTGCTACCCTTCCACCTTCCCATGGGCAAAAGAATAAGGCCCTGCAGCACTTACTACCCACTACAAGTAGGCCGTAAATGCTTGCGGATTGGCCCCTTATTTTTGCCAGAGGAGGCAAAACAAGCGGAATTGAAATCCGTATTACCGGGTCTGCATATTATTCCATATTCTATGGGAAATAACTTTGAATCCGCGTTGTCATGGGGCATTGCCTCCCAATATCATTAATTCCAGCCCCAGACTATGCCAGCAGAGATAACGGGGAACTCGTAACGGGGCCTATTGTGGTCTGTTGTGTGTGCGATTTTTGGATTAAACACATTTTAACGAGGAAAAAATGTCTTCCAAAAACAAACTTTTCAAGCTTGTTGACTGTCTGGTCCCTTTGTAATTGTGAGAAGTTGGCCTGGTATATGCTGTTCACTACTTAAAGTGGACACCTTGCACCAGTCCAATTCGACTCTTATGGTAGGTAGGTTTAAGACAACCTTTACAGAAAGCTATCCTAGTGGTAGCTGTGGAGAGCAGCCTTCAGGCTAAGTCTTGGAGGAATGTAAAGCAGCTTGTTTTACCACACAATCTCTTGAATCACCAAATGAAAAGACACCACACAGGTATATATATCAAATATATATGTATTTATTACTAAACAACTCTACTAATCTCTTTATGAGATTAGAAGTCAGGAACATATGTACAAATCAATGTTTTATCAAAATAAGTTAGCACAAGTAAATATCACAATCTTATCTTGGCTAGACCGTGGTCTAGAGCATATAGAATCGAGGGACCCCCAAGAACCACCCCAGGTAGTTGTAGGAGACCCACAGGGGACGGACGCGGTGTTCAGACACTGGTGCGAGTCCTGTACGAGTCTATGCGAGAGAACGCGATTGAGTTATCAATGTTACAGGTCCCTGGCGTGTTCGAGGCGAACACACCGATCGGTCAGTACGAGTCGAAGGACGCGGATACTGATAGTTACAAGGGAGTTGGACGCGATGTGTCTAACACAGACGCGAGCCCTGTACGAGCCAGTGCGAGAATCGCACGGGGAAAATAGGCGTTTTAGGGCACTTCTAGGGTAGCTACAAGCAAGCCACTTACAGGGTAAGTAGTTCTAGGGCCCACACCCACAGGAGCACCGTAGTGCTGAAGTTACCTCACCCAGGGGAGCCGGGTGCATAGGTGTCCTTTGGTGTCGGGTCGCGGCGTCGTTTTCAATGGGAACCAATGAAGACTTGCTGCTTGCGACGACAGAAGAAGTGTCCGTTGGAATCCAAGCCTGGATTCGGAAGGAGGAAGACCTGAAAGCAGAGGGGACAGTGTTCACAGTCACTTGGCAGTGACTCTGGGCAAGGAAGATGAATGCCCACCGTCGTCGACAGCTTCGGGTTGTTCACGGGTGTCTTGACTCTTCGACCACGTGGTCCAGGCAGCGTCGATGATGACCAGGAGCTGGATTCGGTGTGTCCCACGACGTCTGCAGCTTACTGAGGTGTCGGCGACTCGATTGGAGCCAACAAGCCTTGGTAGCAGCAAGTCTCGTGGTGATGAGAAAGTCAATGGTGCAGACCAGCAAGGTCTGGGGGACTTACCCAGCAAGGGTAGGTCAGGACAGGCCTGGAGCAACCAGGGGAGCCCTTTGGTTTCGTTGGAAAGTCTTCTGGGGACCCACAAGCCGGCTGGCAAGGGATCGCGAAGACACCTCGGGAGGATCCACTCAACAGGGGCCAACGGTCACTCGGGATGGTGTAGGCCTCTGAATTCGGGAGGGATCTCTGCTAGAGGCTGGGACCACACGTGGTCCAAAGCACAAGTTCGTAGAACGTCGTGAAGGGGTTGCACTCGACAATAGTGCACGGTACCCAGGGGCTGCGGTTCCTCGTCGCTCGTGGGGTCCACTTGCCTCAGCTTTGCTGGGGACTCACGATGGCCTTGGAGAAGTCAGGAAATCCTCTTCCTGGGCTGCAGGGACTTCGGGCTCCGGCGGGAGCGGCGTAGTTTGCGACCGTCGTTGTAGTTTTTGGTGCCTGCCAAGCAGGGGAGTCACTCCTTGACTCCAAGGGAGATTCTTCAGTCTTCCAAAGGTAGTGGAACGTCGAAGGTCCAGGATTCTTCTGTAGAGCGTCATCCAGGGAGATCTGGGTTGCAATGCACAGGTTCCCCCTCTTATACTAAAAAGAAGGGAGGGACTAGCTCTATGACCCCACCTATGGGAGGGTCAGGGGAGTGGGTGGCTACACCCACTTCCCTTTGTCTAGTTTCGCGCCAGAGCAGGGGCAGGTAGCCCCTGAGCCGGTTTGAACTGGGGTATGCACAGAGGAGCCTTCTGCTCCCCCAGTGCAGGACTTCAAAGCACTCTAGGAGTGCACCCACCCAGCCCCAATACACTAAACCCTGCTGGGAGGTGGTCACACCCCCTTGCGACAGGATATCTATTGTTGGGCTTCCTCCACTGTGAGTTTCGGTCATCAGCAGGAGGGCAGCCCAGTGTCTGTGACTGGTGGCATCCATCTTCTGATGCCAGGGCTCTGGAAAGAAGCTACCGGTTAGGCCGGTGTGTACATGTCTCTCCCTCTAGAAGGGTGGAATGCTACCCCCGCCGCCAGAACTGGCGGGGGGGGTAGTATTCCAAGATGTTTGACACCAAACACATGTTTCCGTGCAGCCATCCCAAAGTTAGAATTTAACGCGAGGTTATAATGCGCTTAAGAGTATATGGTCAGGCTGCACTACAAACAGCATCAGAGAAGGATCTCTGAACGCTGCAGAGGGGCTCTGTTCATGCAGGGACACCCTCCCACATAAGAACCAAGCACTCTGCCTTCAGGATTGATAAGGCCTGCCATAGGAGTGACTTATAGGTTTGTATGTGTGTATGTATGTAGTGGTATAGGTAGCCCATACCACAGTAAGGGGTGCATGCACCACCTCACCCAGGCTGCAGTAGCAGACCTGTGGTGTCAGATTTAGTCTGCTTCCCAGGGGTGGCATAATACATGCTTCAGCCCCTGGTAGGCCTGTGAAGTACCTATGCCCTTGGTACCTAAGGTACCATATACTAGGGACTCATAAGGTACCACAGTATCCAATCACTAGTGCACCTAAAGTGCACTCCAAGTCGTTTAGAGAGAACAGAGAGGCTGGGGCCCTGATTAGCAGGGACCCAGCCCGACTATAGCCAGAAACCAGTGTAAACATCAGAAAAAAGTGGGGGCAACATAAGAGGCAGATCCTACTCTCCTACACAACCCCCCAAACGCAGGGACACTAAACTAACCTTGACCAGTTAAGTCTTCGTGCTCTAAGTGGAAATACCTTGAGAGTCCATCTGCATTGGCATGTTGGGTCCCAGGTCTATGCTCCACTGTATAGTCCATCCCCTGTAGGGAAATGGACCACCTCAAAAGTTTTGGGTTTTCTCCTTTCATTTGTTTAAGCCATAGGAGGGGCTTGTGGTCGGTCTGAACTATGAAGTGAGTGCCAAATAAGTATGGCCTCAGCTTCTTCAGGGCCCACACCACAGCAAAGGCCTCCCTCTCTATAGCTGACCAACGTTTCTCTCTAGGGGTCAGCCTTCTGCTAATGAAAGCTACTGGCTGATCTTGACCTTCATCATTCAGTTGAGACAGTACAGCTCCCACACCCAGCTCAGAAGCATCTGTTTGGACAATGAACTTTTTGGTGTAGTCTGGACACTGTAAGATGGGGGCAGTGCACATGGCCTGCTTTAGGTCTTCAAATGCCTTCTGACAGCTAGCTGTCCACTGAACCTTTTTTGGCATTTTCTTTGAGGTCAGATCATTCAAGGGGGTCACTATAGATCCATATCCCTTCACAAACCTCCTATAGTACCCAGTCAGGCCTAAGAAGGCTCTCACCTGTGTCTGGGTGGTTGGAGCAACCCATTCCATTATGGTTTGGATTTTGCTCTGTAAAGGCTGAACCTGGCCTCCACCTACAAGGTGGCCCAGGTACACAACCTGACTCTGCCCTATCTGGCACTTAGTGGCCTTGATGGTGAGGCCTGCTTTCTGCAGAGCCTCCAAAACATTCCTGAGGTGGACCAGGTGATCCTGCCAGGAGGAACTAAAGACAGCAATATCATCTAGATAAGCTGAGCAATAAGTTTCCATCCCTGCCAGAACTTTATTCACCAACCTCTGAAAAGTGGCAGGTGCATTTTTCAATCCAAAGGGCATCACCACAAAGTGGTAGTGCCCACCAGGGGTCGAAAATGCTGTTTTGGCTTTTGCATCATCAGCTAACCTGATCTGCCAGTAGCCAGCTGTTAGGTCAAATGTACTCAGATATTTGGCTGAGGCCAAAGTATCAATCAGCTCATCTGCCCTTGGTATGGGATAGGCATCAGTCCTAGTGACTGCATTGAGGCCTCGGTAGTCTACACAAAACCTCATTTCTTTCTTACCACCCTGGGTATGAGGCTTGGGTACTAGGACTACTGGGCTAGCCCATGGGCTATCTGAAGGCTCAATCACACCTAACTCCAACATTTTCTGGACTTCAGTCCTGATACAGTCCCTGACATGGTCAGGTTGCCTGTAGATTTTACTCTTGACAGGCAGACTGTCCCCAGTGTCCACCTCATGGGTGCACCAGGTAGTCTGACTAGGGGTCAGGCTGAACATATGTCTGTACTGTTGCAGAACCTGCCTGCACTCAGTTTGCTGATGGTCAGTGAGGCTGCTTGCCAAAGCAACACCATCTACTGACCCATCATCAGGGTTCTGTGAGAGAAGGTCAGGGAGAGGGTCACTCTCCTCCTCCTGGTCCTCATCAGTTGCCATGAGCAAGCCCATGTCAGCCCTGTCAACATATGGTTTCAATCTGTTGACATGGAGCACCCTTAGGGGGCTCCTGGGAGTTCCAAGATTCACCAGATAGGTGACTTCTCCCTTTTGTTCAACTATTGTATGGGGGCCACTCCACTTGTCTTGCAGGGCTGCTGGGGCCACCGGCTCCAACACCCACACTTTCTGTCCTGGCTGGTACACAGTCAGCACAGCCTTTTGGTCATGCCAAGCTTTTTGTAATTCTTGGCTGGCCTCCAGGTTTTTGGTTGCCTTTTTCATGTATTCAGCCATCCTGGAGCGGAGACCAAGTACATAGTCCATCACATCTTGTTTGGGGGCTTGAGAGGTAACTCCCAGCCCTCTTTGACCAAACACAATGGACCTCTTACAGGATGCCCAAACAGAAGCTCAAATGGGCTGTAACCAACCCCCTTCTGTGGAACCTCTCTGTAGGCAAACAACAGGCAGGGAAGAAGAAGGTCCCATTTCCGCCTAAGCTTCTCTGGGAGTCCTTTAATCATTCCCTTAAGGGTTTTGTTGAAGCGTTCAACCAAACCATTGCATTGTGGGTGATAGGGGTGGTGAACTTATAAGTTACACCACACTCCTTCCACATTGCTTTCAGATATCCTGACATGAAGTTGGTACCTCTGTCAGAGATGACCTCCTTTGGGAAACCCACTCTGGAGAAGTCTCCAATGAGGGCTCTTGCCACCACAGGGGCTGTGGTGGTCCTCAGGGGAATTGCCTCTGGGTACCTGGTGGCCTGATCCACTACCACCAGGATAAATCTGTGCCCAGATGCAGTTTGAGGGTCAAGGGGACCAACAATGTCAATCCCTACCCTTTCAAAGGGTACCCCCACCACAGGTAGTAGTATCAGGTGGGCCTTTGTGGTGCCACCTGCCTTGCCACTGGCTTGGCATGTGACACAGGAGCGACAAAACTCCTTTGTGTCCTCTGACATATGTGGCCAATGAAAATGTGGAACAAGCCTGTCCCAGGTCTTGTTTTGGCCCAAGTGACCTGCCAAAGGGATATCATGTGCTAGGGTAAAGAGGAACCCCCTAAACTTCTGAGGTATTACCAACCTCCTGGTGGCTCCAGGGGCTGGATCTCTACCTTCAGAATATAGGAGTCCCTCATCCCAATAAACTTTATGGGACCCACTAGCACTCCCAGCAGCCTCAGCAGCAGCCTGCTGTCTGAGGGGTTCAAGAGAGGGGCAGCACTGTTGCTCCTTACTCAGATCTTCCCTAGAAGGACCCCCTGCCCCCAAGAACTCAACCTGATCAGGCTCAAGTTCCTCTGGGGCAGTTCCTTCTTCAGGGTCTGCTCCTCCTCCCTGGGGAGGGGAATCTGTGATCTGAGACAGAGGGAAGGCACTGCCTTAACCCTACTGCTCCTCCTCTTGGGAAGCATCTGGTCCATAATTTCAGGATCCAGAGCTGATTCAGTGTCATGCATTTTGGCTTGTGACCTGGTCACAGCAAATACCTCTGCAGGGATGCCCAACATCTCAGCATGAGTCCATAACTCTACTTCAGACCAGGCTGAAGTCTCTAGATCATTGCCCAATAGACATTCTACAGGGAGGTCTGCACTGACTACAACCTTCTTGAGGCCAGTTACCCCTCCCCAGGAGAAATTCACAACTGCCAGACTATGGTTGGTCCTGACATTGCTTGCATTGGTCACCTGGTACATTTCGCCCAGGATGATCTGTCCAGGGTCCACAAGATCCTCTGCCACCATGGTGACACTAGCACCTGTGTCCCTAAATGCCAAAGCCTGTTTGCCATTTATTACAGGCTGCTGTTTGTATTTGCCCAGATTGCTGGGGCTTACTAGGAAGGACATGTCAATGTCTCCATCACAAATCAGCATGGCCTGAGTGGGTACTCTGACTAGGTCAGCGTCCACTTCAGAACCCAGGGTCAACCCTACTACACCCTTCTTCTGTGTACCACCTCCACCAGTAGCTGGACTAGGGGGAACAGTTGCCTTAGGGGCAGGAGTGGTGGTGGTTTGGTCTTTGGACTTGTTACAATCAGAAGTCCAGTGCCCTTTCTGTTTACAGAATTTGCACCAGTGCTTCTTTTGGCCTTTTCCCTTGTTGGATTGTGACTCCCCACCAGATGCAGATTTTTGGGGCCCTTGTGAAGACTTCTGGTCTGTTGACTTATCCCCACCTTTCTCAGAGCCCTTAGAATCCTGCTTCTTGGTGTCACCCCCTTGGTTCTGGGTTTTCTGCCTCACCCTGGTTCTAACCCACTTGTCTGCCTTCTTTCCCAATTCTTGGGGAGAGGTCAGATCGGAGTCCACCAGGTATTGATGCAACAACTGGTTCTGGCAATTATTAAGGATCTGTTCTCATCATTAGATTATACAATCCCTTGAAATCAGTAACCCTACTGCCAACCAGCCAACCCTCCAGAGCCTTGGTTGCACAATCTACAAAGTCAGTCCAGTCCTGAGTCTGTGCCTTCTGGGTGTCTCTGAACTTCAACCTGTACTGCTCAGTGGTTAAGCCAAACCCATCTATCAGTGCACTCTTCAGGACTTCATAGTCATCAGCATCCTCTTCTCTAACAGTGAGGAGCTTGTCTCTACCTTTATCTGAAAAGGAGAGCCACAAGATTGCTGCCCACTGCTTTTGGGGGACCTGTTGTACTCTACAGGCCCTTTCCATGGCAGTTATCCACTTATGGATATCATCCCCACTCTGGTAGGGAGAAACAACCTTGCTCAGGTTCCTATGGTCTGGAATATATTCTCTGCCTCTAGGGACACTGTTGCTGCCACCAGGGGGTTCTAACCCCTCTTTTCTAGAAGCTCTCTGGAGCTCAAAGGCTTCTCTATCTAATGCCAACTGCTTGGTTTTGAGGGCAAATCTTGCTTCCTCATACTGCAGCAGTTTGCACAGTCTTTCAGAGGAGGTCTCTCTTCTTGGAAAGTAGGAGTTCCTCTGCTGGACAAATTCTCTGCCAGAGTGATAGGAGCGGTCAGAGTCCCTAGAAAGGGACCTGTGCCTCTCCTCCACTGTGTCAGTTCTCTTAGGGAGAATTCCTCTGTCCTTTTCAGACCCCTTGGGGCCTGGCCCTACAATCACAGAGTCTTGGTCAACTTGATGTTCATCATCTGACCCAGACACTGTAATTGACCCACCCCCTGATTCAGACCCATTAGCTCCTAGAGCTAATCTAAGATCATCTGCTGTCAGCAGATCTATCAGGTGTAGTGTGGAGGGACTCTGTCCTATCTTCAGGTGCCTCTCAGCACACATGGCTTTCACGTCAAAGAAAGTCATGTCCTTATACTGAAGCTGGGTGGATCCACTGGGGGTCCATCCCTTAAGGACATTCTAGTGTTGTGCAGTGTTGTACTACCTACACTAGTTTGTGGCCTACTGATCCTAGCTTGAGCTGTAGAAAGGGTGTGCTATCCCTTGGCACACAGCTCTAAGTTCAGTAGAACTTATTGATACTAAGCTTGACTTTATATGTACCTTGAGTACCTATAGTGGTTTTCAGTTAGTAATTCAAATAGAGATTTTCTGGTAAAACAATAGCAAGCTGGAATCCCACACGCTGCCACCAATGTGAGAAGTTGGACTGGTATATGCTGTTCACTAATTAAAGTGGACACCTTGCACCAGTCCAATTCGACTCTTATGGTAGGTAGGTTTAAGACAACCTTTATAGAAAGCTATCCTAGTGGTAGCTGTGGAGAGCAGCCTTCAGGCTAAGTCTTGGAGGAATGTAAAGCAGCTTGTTTTACCACACAATCTCTTGAATCACCAAATGAAAAGACACCACACAGGTATATATATATCAAATATATATGTATTTATTACTAAACAACTCTCTACTAATCTCTTTATGAGATTAGAAGTCAGGAACATATGTACAAATCAATGTTTTATCAAAATAAGTTGGCACAAGTAAATATCACAATCTTATCTTGGCTAGACCGTGGTCTAGAGCATATAGAATCGAGGGACCCCCAAGAACCACCCCAGGTAGTTGTAGGAGACCCACAGGGGACGGACGCGGTGTTCAGACACTGGTGCGAGTCCTGTACGAGTCTATGCGAGAGAACGCGATTGAGTTATCAATGTTACAGGTCCCTGGCGTGTTCGAGGCGAACACACCGATCGGTCAGTACGAGTCGAAGGACGCGGATACTGATAGTTACAAGGGAGTTGGACGCGATGTGTCTAACACAGACGCGAGCCCTGTACGAGCCAGTGCGAGAATCGCCCGGGGAAAATAGGCGTTTTAGGGCACTTCTAGGGTAGCTACAAGCAAGCCACTTACAGGGTAAGTAGTTCTAGGGCCCACACCCACAGGAGCACCGTAGTGCTGAAGTTACCTCACCCAGGGGAGCCGGGTGCATAGGTGTCCTTTGGTGTCGGGTCGCGGCGTCGTTTTCAATGGGAACCAATGAAGACTTGCTGCTTGCGACGACAGAAGAAGTATCCGTTGGAATCCAAGCCTGGATTCGGAAGGAGGAAGACCTGAAAGCAGAGGGGACAGTGTTCACAGTCACTTGGCAGTGACTCTGGGCAAGGAAGATGAATGCCCACCGTCATCGACAGCTTCGGGTCGTTCACGGGTGTCTTGACTCTTCGACCACGTGGTCCAGGCAGCGTCGATGATGACCAGGAGCTGGATTCGGTGTGTCCCACGACGTCTGCAGCTTACTGAGGTGTCGGCGACTCGATTGGAGCCAACAAGCCTTGGTAGCAGCAAGTCTCGTGGTGATGAGGAAAAGTCAATGGTGCAGACCAGCAAGGTCTGGGGGACTTACCCAGCAAGGGTAGGTCAGGGCAGGCCTGGAGCACCCAGGGGAGCCCTTTGGTTTCGTTGGAAAGTCTTCTGGGGACCCACAAGACGGCTGGCAAGGGATCGCGAAGACACCTCGGGAGGATCCACTCAACAGGGGCCCACGGTCACTCGGGATGGTGTAGGCCTCTGAATTCGGGAGGGATCTCTGCTAGAGGCTGGGACCACACGTGGTCCAAAGCACAAGTTCGTAGAACGTCGTGAAGGGGTTGCACTCGACAATAGTGCACGGTACCCAGGGGCTGCGGTTCCTCGTCGCTCGTGGGGTCCACTTGCCTCAGCTTCGCTGGGGACTCACGATGGCCTTGGAGAAGTCAGGAAATCCTCTTCCTGGGCTGCAGGGACTTCGGGCTCCGGCGGGAGCAGCGTAGTTTGCGACCGTCGTAGTTTTTGGTGCCTGCCAAGCAGGGGAGTCACTCCTTGACTCCAAGGGAGATTCTTCAGTCTTCCAAAGGCGGTGGAACGTCGAAGGTCCAGGATTCTTCTGTAGAGCGTCGTCCAGGGAGATCTGGGTTGCAATGCACAGGTTCCCCCTCTTAGACTAAAAAGAAGGGAGGGACTAGCTCTATGACCCCACCTATGGGAGGGTCAGGGGAGTGGGTGGTTACACCCACTTCCCTTTGTCCAGTTTCGCGCCAGAGCAGGGGCAGGTAGCCCCTGAGCCGGTTTGAACTGGGGTATGCACAGAGGAGCCTTCTGCTCCCCCAGTGCAGGACTTCAAAGCACTCTAGGAGTGCACCCACCCAGCCCCAATACACTAAACCCTGCTGGGAGGTGGTCACACCCCCTTGCGACAGGATATCTATTGTTGGGCTTCCTCCACTGTGAGTTTCGGTCATCAGCAGGAGGGCAGCCCAGTGTCTGTGACTGGTGGCATCCATCTTCTGATGCCAGGGCTCTGGAAAGAAGTTACCGGTTAGGCCGGTGTGTACATGTCTCTCCCTCTAGAAGGGTGGAATGCTACCCCCGCCGCCAGAACTGGCGGGGGGTAGTATTCCAAGATGTTTGACACCAAACACGACATGTTTCCGTGCAGCCATCCCAAAGTTAGCATTTAACGCGAGGTTATAATGCGCTTAAGAGTATATGGTCAGGCTGCACTACAAACAGCATCAGAGAAGGATCTCCGAACGCTGCAGAGGGGACACCCTCCACATAAGAACCAAGCACTCTGCCTTCAGGATTGATAAGGCCTGCCATAGGAGTGACTTATAGGTTTGTATGTGTGTGTGTATGTATGTATGTAGTGGTATAGGTAGCCCATACCACAGTAAGGGGTGCATGCACCACCTCACCCAGGCTGCAGTAGCAGACCTGTGGTGTCAGATTTAGTCTGCTTCCCAGGGGTGGCATAATGCATGCTTCAGCCCCTGGTAGGCCTGTGAAGTACCTATGCCCTTGGTACCTAAGGTACCATATACTAGGGACTCATAAGGTACCACAGTATCCAATCACTAGTGCACCTAGAGTGCACTCCAAGTCGTTTAGAGAGAACAGAGAGGCTGGGGCCCTGATTAGCAGGGACCCAGCCCGACTATAGCCAGAAACCAGTGTAAACATCAGAAAAAAAGTGGGGGCAACATAAGAGGCAGATCCTACTCTCCTACAGTAATGAATGCAATAATCTCAGCTCTGTGCAGCCTATACATTGTTTGAACCCTCGTGGAAGAAGCGTGCCCTGGAGCTCAAGGAATTCTTTAAAAATATCAAAGCCAATAGGTCTGGTCTTGACATGCTGGCTCAATGGCTATTTATATTGCAAGCTTTTGACACGAAAGGAAAAAAATGCTTCTGTCTAAGCACAATGGCCTAAGACTTGCAATAAACATTTAAAATATAAAGAAATTAAATATCACATATAATTTCAGTAGAACAGAGCAGGTGCTTCTTAGTGCGCAAGGTGTACTTAAACGGGTATAAAAAAACCTTTTTAGTTTTTATGCGAATCACAGAAAATCTTTTTGGTACAAAGATAAACTACTATTTGCTTTTAGTTGTTTTAAAGTGAACACATTTAAACACACAAGGATGACTTTAAAAAGGATATAGAAAAAGTGTTTGCAAAATGAAGTCTTGACTCAAACGTCTTGGAAGTGAAGTGCACTTTTTTCGGCAGAGGGGCCCATTTGATCAGGACAAATGCCGCCACTTGCAGTGCAAGAGAGCTAATGGCTGAAGTGGGCTTAGCCATAGTCCCATAATGTATGTTGTGCTGGACGAAAGCAAAATAAGAAAGTTGAATAAACAAATGGATCAAGAGGTCTCATCCAGAGCCTCACTATGGATCTATGAATATTTCTATATTTAAACATACTCTCTCTAACACACTCACACACACACACACCTGTAAACTGCAAGCAAATACTGTATTTGTTTGTGATGTGAATCTTTTCTCGATTCACATGCTGTGCATTTTTCTGCCATCTAGTACTTGGGTCCAGAATTCTCCACTATTTTGTAGTCCTATTTAGATTTTTTGTTACTGGGTGTCCACGGACCCCCATTTGGTGTATCCTGTGACGTTGTACGCCTTCCTCCGGAAGCTCCTACCTTTGGTCAACATCTTCAAAGCGGAGTGGACAAGAGGAAACCGTAACGGCAGGACAAACCCTGATTGGAGAGGAAAATGGTGATCACAAAGCTACACCACATCCTATGCTAGAACATTTCGTATTAAGATGAATAGCAGTTTCAAAAATACTCAAACATTAAATAAAATGAGATGCCTGCCATAGAATAGAAAATAATTGGACTCAAGCAAACATTGAGAGAGGCTGAAGATTTGGTGGAATTTGTTAGCTTTTGTTCTATTTAGGTCTGGTTTACTTGTTACGCATGTTTTATCATCCAGGATGAGAAAGAATATACAGGGTGACCAACGAATAAGAATGGAAGGTTCCCAGAAAAGTATTGTTGTTCTATACTCTTATTTTGCTGTATTAGAAAGTCTTTCAAAACTGATGTACTGTTTTTTTATTTTTTTTATTTAGTGAACTTGGAAATCTTCCCACATTAAAGACACTCGGTGTCTTTGGAATTGTGACTGACAGTTCGCTCCAGCTCCTCAAAGAAACACTGCCTCACCTAAGCATAAACTGCTCCCAATTTACTACCATTGCAAGACCAACTGTGGGAAACAAACGGAACCGGGACATTTGGGGTGTGACATGCAGGCTGACATTTCGACAGAATGATGGCTTGTGAATTGGAAACCTTGGTGGCGGAGGTGATGTGGTCAGAATGGAACTTGTACTTTGAGACTTCAAATTGGGGCCTCATCCTCAGCTTGCTGTTTCTCGAACCTGATCCACCCATTTCCATTTGTGTGGCCTCCGCTCTCCGTAAATGTTGCACATGTGCTAGGTCTCAGTAATGGCTTATACGAAGGTGCTTTTTCCTTGACTCTACCCATCAAGTAAGGCTTGCGGCCTCACTAAACAGCTGGCATATATACGGACTGTTTTTACTGTTCGGCTTTTGAAAGGTGCAACCAGTGCTTCTAAGCGTTCTTAATTTCAGCCTGGGTAATTGGTGTATAGATTATTAAGTTGAATTTACTGTTCTATGAGCAAAAACCTGGTGCCTCATCAATAAATCCATGACTTTTGATCTCTGAGAGAAAATGGAAAGTTAAAGTACACAACCCCTACTCCATACCAAACACCTTGCACATTTTATAAACACTCACTCCAACATACTTGCACGCTCTCACTCACAAATTCAGTTCCGTCACTTCACGTATCTCACTAAACCGTCATATTCACACTTTAATTTGCATGGCCAATCACTTTTGGTTCATCACAAACTGCTGTGTAGATAAGGGAAATAACCTCATTGTGAGCATGTTTAAAGTTTCAGCAGCTGGGGAACAAGGAGTGCGAATTGGACATCTGGTTTACTGAGGGGTGATTCCACTCATATATCCTCCCGCTGTATAACTGTATCCACAAAGTTTTGATTTTAAGATCTGTGGGAGGAATTTACCTCTGTTTCATTATCAAGAGGGTGGGAGACAGGTAATGTAGCAAGGCTTGAGATTGATGGTCATACCAAATGTTACTGTGATCAACAAGCAGGTAAATCATTCTTGTATGCATCAGATCTGACACATAGCTAAAACCTGGACTCCATGTAAAGCCTCAAGGATCCTGTATAAGGATGTCCATAACAACAGTCTACTAATCAAGGAAACCTGATTTGTTTTTCATAGCCGAACAAACTATGCTATCTAAGGGAGTGATTGTGAAATTTTGAGGCAGCCGTTCTTGTATGTTCTCATTTGCTCTGACTCCAGGATGCCCAGTACCAGTCGTCCAAGCGGAAGGCTATATCTTCTACTGATGAAGTAATTCTGCATTTGTAACAAAAGAAAAAATACTTTAAAATGGTGTGGGAAATTAGGTGTTAACTGTTTTAATATTTATCAACAATGTTCATCCATTTCAGATCAATGTTTTATTTTTACATTTTTATACTAAGTGTGAACAAATTTTAAAATGGAAGCGAATGAAGTGTACGCAAATTTGAGATGCCTATTTTACCAACTTTCTGGAATGTCTAAAAGAACAATGTTAAAAATGGTTGTTTTTGTTTAAAAAATTTTTTATTGCAGGGGCGCACTTTTTAAAGATAAAACGTTCGCACCTCTGGCACAGTCTGACCTAATGTGATGTATTTTTTTATAGACCTTTGATAAGTTAACTGGCAGATGCAATGTTTGTGAACACATTAATTTCATATCTGCAAATCAATTTTTATTCTTCAGATTTAAAATGATACCCACAGTCCACATGACGTGGTTGAGTGGAATGTGTTTGCCCTGAAGGCTTCTGATTTCCAACTGGGAGTTTCTTGCAGCACCCACTATGATTTGAATCACTTAAGGTTGCATCCAAATTCCGACAGGAAGAAACAAGCATGCCTTGTACAAAATCGAAACAAACCAGTTCAAAGGTTTCTTTATCATAGGGCTTAGGAGCGAATATGACCTAATAGTAAACTGGCTCAGGATAGCACCATGAAATAGTCTACCTGATGGGATGGAGACTTAAATGTCTTATATTTGACAAAACTAAACCCAAATTAAATTTTAGAGCAATTACTAGATGGTTTCCTCTTTTTAGCATAAATATATGAGAGCTTTGTAAGCTTGTATGGTCAACCGCTTGGCAAAAATTATGCTTGTGAATTGGATCGAAAGTAAAGATGGAGGGATAGAGACACAGCTTGCTTATGTCGGTTTTTGAGAGCTCATTAAAAGTCAATTTAATTTCTGAATTTTTCCAAGTAGTTACAGTTAAAATATCAAAAGGCAATGTTTAATGTTACTTGTAGAATAATAACCTGCATGGCGGAGCTCTACGTACAAATATTGTCTTGTATGTCTGCAATGCCCTAGATAATGGGTTTGCAATGGTTTAGGCCAATTCTGCTTTGTATGCCTTGGGCTAGAGGCTAGTGCTTTAAACTGTCAAACTTTACCAATTTTAAGTTGGAAGACGTTGGCCTGGCAGTGGCAGTGTTAGGTGCATTGTATATTCTGTGCCCTTTCCAGTCCCAGGGCTATGTGTTAACAGAGTTTCTGCTGTTATAGAATACCAAATTTAAATATCTGTCCCATGAAATGCCAAAGTAATGTAGAGCCTACTTGTCCTGTGTTCTGATTTGTGAAGCTTTTTTTTTCTCAACCTTTTTTTTTTTTTACTATTCATTTTCGAGACACAAATATCAACAGGAGCTTGCAAAAATCAAAGCTGATGGAACAATAACAGCATCGCAAATACAGAACAGATCAGTGAGGGAGGCACCAACAGTCCCAGAGGGAGCTCCCATGCTTAACAGGAGTACCCAAACATCAGATCCAGATTCCGGACAATACAGCTCCATCTCCATGTGGAGTCCAAAGTCCCCATACACAGGAGTAGCTCCTGCTTAAGCTTCTAGCTTTATAAACAGCCTCTTCAGCAATAGAACATTGGTATGTACTTCTGAGCCAGTCGCAAAGCGTTTGTGAATCACACAGTCGCCATCTTTGGATGATGTAACACTTCACTTCAGCATACCTCTAGCTACAAACCCAATTATGAAATGGTTATAGATATTTTTGTTACACTTGTACACCTGCTTGTTAGAGGAAATACATTACACAGGGTATTGCTAAAAATATTTTGGTTTCAAGCTTGGACCACAGACACCTGGGTCTTCCTACTACTTTTCTTGTCTCAAAACCAAGAATTTGTTGATGATGGCATCAAAAATGAGGGCCTTTTAGGAAAGCTTTCCATGTTTAGGATGGGCTTTTTAAACTGAATGAACAGGCTAGGTATGGAGTGATGTCCACTTCAACCAGGTGTGGTAATTGTTGGGTGCGAGCTCTGAGGAAAGGGTCACATGGGTCATCAGCACTTGCTGTGTTACTATCCACATGCATTCCAATGCAAGCAGCCTCACTGTGGTGACAACCATACATTCCCAGGCAATTAATGTGAAAAAAGTTCAGACATAACCTTTGTACAGTAAACAAGCGGGTATTTTATGATCTTAATTTGACTTTGTTCAAATCAAATTCTGTCCCATTAAATATCTGTTTAAAATGTAATGAATCGTCTTCTGTCGCAATGTGCTCCTTCTTAGCTTGTAACCACTGCCTGTTTTTTGCGTTTGTTGGATTAAAAAACAACCAATAGGAAAGCAGTGATTCTCAAAGCGGTCTCATTTCTTTTATGTGCCTCTATGCAGAGCAGTGGTTCCTAACCTTTGGACTTCGGTGGACCCCCTACTTAATTATGACTGAAATGTGGGAACCCCCACTAAATCATTATTGGAATCCAGGGACCCCCCACTGAGTCATTACTTGAAGCCGAGGACTCGGTCTAAGAAATTTCAATGATTTGAATGCAAAACATTACACACAAATTCAGAAATAAGCATTCTTCTAACAAATACAAAAATAATGAAATATTTTATTCAGTGCACAAACGCACTAAAAATGTATTTAAAAATGTAATGGAAAGGTTGGAGCTTTTCTAAATTAAATTGCGGTTATTCGGCTGTACTATAATCAATCATTCATATTTTCAGAACATTTTTACATTTTCATTTTTACATTTTTCTTCAGTTATATACTCTTTATTAATTTGTTACTACTAGTTAATTTTCTAAGCAGTCGTGGACCCCATGACAGGGCGATGTGGACCCCCAGGGGTCCCCGGACCACAGGTTAAGAACCACTGACCTAGAGAATGTTATGTGAAACCTAGTAATAGGCAGCAAAAAAGTTAATTTTCTAAATTTTGTATCGTAAAGGATCAGTTTTACATACAATATCATTAGATGGAATCCTACCAGACAGCCCAGCTGTCTGGTTTGCTACAGATATCTTGGGGACATTCATAAAGCTTCCTTATGAATGCATTTCGCCTGTTGCTTACCATTGGCTTTGTGGGTTGTAACTCACTATTTCTAGCTTTTATTTGCTGGCTTTATTTGTTTTATGCTGTCAAGGTTCAGTTTGTCCCTCCCAAGAAGCAACGCCTTTTCACGCTACCTCTCCTTGTATTTTTCTACGATTGCTCCTTGCTATAAACAGGCCTGTACATTTTGTTCTTATCTTGTCACATTTGCTGTGTATTCAGAGACAGAGGTCAAATGTCAGGCTCTGTCTTCCAAGGGAGCTTGGTGTGTACTTTTCTTTCTGTGACTTCATAGTAAGAGGATTTATGCTACAATCTTGCTAGATACTGGGGGTAGGGAAGG
The DNA here is from genome assembly GCA_963921515.1 of Calotriton arnoldi. Classification (NCBI taxonomy): domain Eukaryota; kingdom Metazoa; phylum Chordata; class Amphibia; order Caudata; family Salamandridae; genus Calotriton; species Calotriton arnoldi. The sequence goes on along the minus strand of CAWUFW010000712.1, from coordinate 1,777,971 downwards.
ATTTTGTTCTAGCACATCAACATTTAAATGAACTGTACATGTATTTCACATACATGAAGCACATTTTTTAATTCTGAAGTAACTTGGAAACAAATACTTTAATATGGTCAAAACAAATCAATCCACGAGGTGATGCCATTTGCACACATAATCGTTTGTGCACTGTATATTTTTTATTAGTAAAACTGTATCTCTCTACAAATGTAATGGTCATTTCAATTGAAAATGTGTTGTCTGTAATGGTAGTATGCTACTCTGCACCATGCCACTGCACTCTACTCTGCACCAATTCGAATTTCATGCATCTGTAATCACTCTTGTTTTCAATTACTTTCCATAGTTCGTTTTCAATTAATTTCCAGACGTTGGTGTCTTTTTCCAGAAGTTATGTTTAAGTATCCAATTTCAGGACACCTAAAACAGACTTGGCCAATGCTTTTCATCCCTTTTATGGACTTAATCAGGGTAATTTGATTTATCCTCCTATAAGGGATGAAATGTTTGGACTGGGTCTGTTTTAAGTGTATCCCACTTGATCAGGTCTTTGCTTCTTAAAGTTCTTTTTCTGCCAGACAGCTGAAGTTGTTTAGACTAAGTATTCAAGTATGTTCTATTTCATCACCTTGTATGGGATCCATACAGGCAGGGCAACGGTTTGTGAGAAGCCATCATAATGAGGAAGCGACTGGTGTGATGCACTGAGATCTTTTTATGGTTACGACCGTACGGCCTGCTGAGTGGCGAGGTGCTTTGGTGGCAGCTAGTAGACATTTAGGCAGCAGCCCGTTTCTGGAGCCTGTATTTGAGATGACATTAGCTTGGACAGATAGCTTGATGTCTTGTTTTGGAAGACAATGTGTGAGGTTACAAGAATCTTTAGATAAAAACTGGCTTCCTTGTCTGTCCATCTGTTTGATATGTAGCTCAAGGTGAAGTAGTCAAGCCTGATGCCAAGTAACTTAGCTGCGAAGATAGTCTTTGCTGTGAGGATGATATCCTTGTATTTTCTTGACAACTGAGATGTAAATTCCTTTTCTTTGTATAGGGAGAGAAGGTGAAATTCAATATTTAAGGTTTCCACTTTAATTTCATGTTTAACATGCAGTTCTGTATATCCAGAAGGGAATAGGTAAGGGTTGTAAGGCTGCAGCACGGAGTATCATCAGCATATCACAAAACAGTGTTAGTGTTTTGCTAGCAGATTGTCTATTGATTCCACATAAAGATCGAAGTGCAAGAAAGTGAGACTGAAGCCCTGATATCCTCCAAAAAGGACTGTGATAGGGCTAGAGAGTTTCCTATTTAGATGCTTTGTCAGAAATAGGACCTGAACCGCTGTAGCACAGTTCCTTCTTTACCCATTCTGTTTCTTCGAATTGTAAGAGGGTATTGTCATCAACGGGATCAAAGGCTGCTTACAGAGGAATGATATCTAGAGGCACAGAATCTCCTTCATCAGAGAAAAGTAGAGCATTAGTCACAATTATAGGGATGGGGGTTTCAGTGCCCAGTACCCAGATTGGATGATTCCTAATAGATGATTGGTGTAGTCTAGCTGACTGGTTACACATCTGTCAATGACATTTGAGACCGAAGATATCCCTCTGATAGGTTTGTAGTTTTTAAGCACATTGTTGTCTGTGCTTGACTTCCTAAGCAGGGGAATGGCTGTGTCCTATTTTGAGAGAGTCATTGTTTAGAGAGAATCTGATAATTTGGTGCAAGAGCATCAGTGATCTTTGGGTAGGGATGGTGGTATGGGATCTTAGACAAAGGTTGACAGATTTGTGTTTGTGATGGCAGTTTTCATTGTATCTATGGTGATGGAAGTACTCCAGGTAGTACAACAGTATTTTTGTTTATGAAACTTGTGTTATCGGTGGGAGAGGAAGGTGATTGTTTGGCTATATCATCCCTAATCTTCATGATTTTGTTTGCAAGGTGTGAGGCTAGACTGTTGGATTTGGATTCTACGGTGGGAGGCGGAGTGTCCTATGTTGATTTTGCCGAATGATCTAGCAAAGTTCTCTGGAGTCGTTTTAAAGCATGTGTATGTTTCGATCTCATGAGTGTCAGTGAGAGCAAGAATCATATTGTCCTATTGCTGTACTAGTTTGGCGATGTCACCCTCAATCTCTGCTGGTAGTTTGGCCTAGTGGATCATACAGTCTAGTGCCTTCTTGTTGATGTGATTGAGGTCTCTAGAGTTTACAATAGTTACAATATTGGAAATTGTTAGTCTGGAGGAAAAGATCTATTATAGACGAGTTGCGTTCATTATCATTTCTCCATTAAAGGTTGGAGTTACTAATGAAAATGTGATCATCTCAAGAGATGAGTTAGTCCTTCGTGTATTCAAAAAAAAAAAAAACTCTTCCATAAGCCTTTTTTTGTAACTAGGATAGGTAGTAAGGGATATTTATTCTCGTAAGTTTGGCTATTATGTTTGCAACATCACACACAGGACATTGGAAGAGGGAGGAATTGTCAGCTTGCATTTGAGTAATTCCTTGTGCATGTGATGCCCCAGGTGGGTTTTCACAATTGCCTTCACAAGAAAAATATTGTCTAAGCTAAAGATATTTCAGCATGTCTGCACCAGTGTTCATTGAGCTGCACTTGTAATCCTTTGAGTTAATAATTGAATATCAACATATTTTTTTCTGCAAGAATAAGGTTTCTTGCTCTTCAGTGGAATATCTTGGTAAAACTACTTTTTTCCTTGAAAGAGAATAAATGAGTCTTCTCTGCTGCTCAAAATTGACATCATTGAGGAAAGTGCCTTTTTCTATGAATTCACCACTTTACTGTGTATGGTATGTCTGGTTTCCACATACAGTGTACTCCACTTCATGCATGTAGCTCGTCCAGTTTTGTTTTTCACTGTGCAATCTAGTTTTTGTAATCCTTAATGTATAATGGGATAAACATGACTAGAAGCACCCAGATCAAAAGAAAATGTATGAGCTACTCATGGAATCTGGAAAACTGACAATTTTGTATATGCTGCTATAGAAAAGTCACAAATCACTTCATTTCTGGAGCAGTTCTTGCTGGCAGTGTTGAGGCAGATCATGCAATCCTTGTACCAGTATTTTATAAGAAAACAAACTGCTCCATTGATATTTTTTGTGCCTCAGAATTGTAACAATGCTGTTACTGCTGGTTGACTTGGGTCCATAACACTGTTCCACTTCAGCTGATATTTAAATCTCTGCACTATGACCCCCACGATTCCACATTGCCCCCCCCCCCCTCCCTCCCTTATGGACTTCCTTCTAGCTGTGGCATGCCGCATTAAGGGCCTGAAGAAATATCACAATACCCTCTATCCCCTCCCAATACTCCCCCTTGGAACTCCCCTTTGCTGTCCCACACCATCTTCAGAACCAGCTGTATTTACAAAGCCTTTACAATGAGCACCTGTAAAAAAACTGGGTTATTAGTTGACTGAAAACACAACACAAGAATAATCATAAACCAATTTAGGAAAATAGAGTACATTTTAAAGAATACAATGACACCGAAACGAACAAAATCCAACCAGTGGAACCAGAGAGATTTAAAAAAAGTTTTTAGTGAAAATGGCGCAAAGCACCACTTGCGGTTATCTGGTTGTGCTGGACTGGGGTAAAGTAACAAGTTCAGGCTGACTGCGATGGAGCGTGGGTCAGATGCAGGGACCAAGTTAGTCCCACTGAAGAGTGCCTTTCTCAAGTCTAGCATGAAAAGTTCTGTCCACGGAGGAGACTGCTTTCTGCGCAAGGAGGTCATTGCTGAATCACAAAGAGTCGATCATCACCGGAGCGTGGTGTAAGTTGATTGTCGGTGGTTGCTGTTTGAACTGGGGGTCTCTAGTTGGCAGAGGTATGCATCTTTGTCCAAGTAGGGACCCTTGCTTCTAGTGAGGGTAAGGGGGTATACACACTTTAGATAACCCCTGCTCACTCCCTTGGTATCTTGGCATGAGCAGACAGGCTTACCCCAAAAATAATATGTAAAGTATTTGTATTCAAAACACACAACAAATGGACACCACACCAGTTTAGAAAAATAAAGTATCTTTATCTGAACTCAACAAGCCCAAAACAACAAAAGTCCAACATACATGTAGTAAAATAGCACTTCAAAACAGTTATTTCCAAAATAAAGCTTGTAGAAAACAAATAGCTTTACCTGGGACTATTACGACATCGTGACAGCAATAAAATACGGCACCAACCGAAGGTTGCGCTGCATTGGGCACAGAATCACACGGACCCCCAAACACAAACAGTACCTTTGGAAAACAAAGTCTATGACGATGCATGACGTTGTGGAGGTAAGGCGTCGGTGCCGAGATAGAGGGTGCCTCCCTGGCTGCCACGGGGGAGGCGAGGCGTCGTGTCTGTGAGGAAGTGACGTTTCGAATTCAGGACAGGTGAAGTTGGCGGTGAGTCTGTTGCGGGGAGGTGATGTGATGTCGGCGAGTTTGTGGAGTCCCCCTCGGCGGTTCTCGGTGCCGTGATAACATGATGCTGGCGGTGACGGAGGTGGTGTGAGCGCTGGCATCGGGAATGCCGATAACTACAGGCATTGAAGGGTGTCAGAGGTGCGGTGCAGGCCGAGCGGTGTATCGTGCTCTTCACAAGCGGTACCTCTGTCCTCGGTGCAGGTTGCGGCGTTGATGACTGTCAGAGATTGCTTTTCTTGCTTCTTTCAAGTTGCTTCCAGCTCCCAACAGCAGGCACAACCTCAAGAGGTCCAGAACTGGAACAGGCACCTCCTGGCTGGTCAGAACTCTCAGCAGTAGAGTTCAGGGGAGGTGGTGGTGAAGCCTTCGTATCCCTGAGACCTCAGAACAGGAGGCCAACACACACAAGCCCTTGGAGATTCTTCTTCAAGTAGGTTTCTCGGCAAAGTTCCAGTCTTTATCCTTTCCTTGGCAGAAGCAGCAACTGCAGGCCCGCCCAACACAGCATACAGCAAAGGGGCAGTACTCCTCCTCACAGCTCTCCAGCTCTTCTCCTTGGTAAAGGTTCCTCTTGAGTCCAGTGATCTAAAGTTCTGGGGTTTGAGGTCCACTACTTATACCCCATTTTGTCTTTGTTCTTCTTTATTCAAGGGTCTCTGAGCCCAGTCCAAACCAGTTCTGTCCTCACTAGTGCAGTATAACCACAGGGGGTGGAGACAGCACTGTGCAAGGGAGACAGGCACTATTCAGGTGCAAGGAAAACTCCTCCCACTACTCTAAATGCAGCCAAACCCCATTCAGCTCATCTGGGAGTCATCCAGGAAGTGCCAGGCACACCTCAACCCCCCACAGTGACTGTCTACAGTGAATGCACATCCCTAGCCCCTGTCACTCCAAAACCAGACAGTCAATCCACAAACAGACAGAAGCACGCAGAATGGTTAAACAAGAAAATGCCTACTTTCTAAAAGTGGCATTTTCCAACACACAATTTACAAAAACATCTTTACTAAAAGATGTGCTATTAAATTCTGAGTTCACAGAGCCTAAACTTTATTCTTCTATCGTGTCCCAATGGGAAGTTATACTTGTAAAATGTTACAAAGCATCTCCCATTCTATGCTATGGGATAGATAGCCTTTCAATAGAGAAAAACTAAATTGGCAGTATTTCACGATCAGGAAATGTCACACATACCAGTACATGCCCTACCTTTCACATGCACTGCACCCTGCCCATGGGGGTGCCTTGGGCCTACCTGAGGGGTATATACACACAGAATGGGAGGAAAGGGTCCAAGGAGAATGTTCAAGTCCTGCGAGGGTTAGCTCCCCAGTTTAGTTCTATTCACACAATAGAACCCTCGGGTCTAGATTATAAACAAGAGTCAGAAAAACCAAATGTAAGAGAAAACTGTCCAGGAATTGACCTAAGCATCCCCTGGGGTGTCCCTTTATTTGGACGAAATCTTCCTTCCAGCTGTAGACTACAACGCCCGGAGTACCGACTGCGAGAGTGGTGCCCCCTCCCTGAGCTGCATGCCAGGTTAAGGTAAGGCTAATTTTCCCGCAACATACGGGTATTACCAGTGAATCCACTGTGAGATATGCCAGAGAAGAAAAGGATGACTGGTTTTGTATCTTTCTTTCAATTATTTTCTTAATGATTTGAGATATTCAGAAGATCTCTCCTGATTATCGGTCACTGTTTATACCACTTTATATAATATCGAATTGTGGATACACTACTTTAGTAAGCAGCAGCACACGTAGGTCCTGACGAAAGCCATGACACCTCTATGGAGGGTCAATAGGCTGGAACATGTAGACCATTTTCGTCACTGACTTGCAGGTATATTTTACCCCTGTCAGTGCCTTGTTTTTAATCCTGGCCCCAGGACAAGTCAATAAAGGTACATTGCGTACCTGGTAGCCAGTTTTTTCTTATCTCTTAACTATCACTAATTTCTTTTGCACTGCGTCTTTCAACTAACCCAAGTTGTTACTCCTCATTGTGGGGTTTTAGTATATCCCAAACTAGAAACAAAACATCCCTGAGCTCCTCCCTCTCAGAGAGGGGGTTGTAGCCCGTGCCGGGACTAGGCATCCTGCCACGAAGAGAATCCCAATGATGAAGCAGGCCACCTACCTGAAGGGTGCCTTACATGTAATAAAAGGGAAGGTTAGTGCCTGGCAGATGAGTGCACTTGCCAGGTTGACATGGCAGTGTAAAACTGCGCACAGACACTGCATTGGCAGGTCTGAGATACCTTTTCAGGGCTACTCATGTAGGTGGCACAATCAGTGCTGCAGGCCCATTAGTAGCATTTGATTTACAGGCCCTGGCACACTCAGTGCACTTTACTAGGGACTTACCAGTAAATCAAATGTGCCAATCAGGAAGAACCAATTGTAATAATTTACACAGGGAGCACTTGCACTTTGACACTGATCAGCAGTGGCAAAGTGCCCAAAGCATCTGAGCCAGCAAAAACGAAATCCAGCACAGCATCACAAATACAGGAGGTAGAGGCAAAAAGTCAGGGGAAATCACACCAAAGATGCCAATTCTAACAGCTGCTATAGAAAAGTCACTAGTCACATCATTTCTGGAGCAGTTCTTGCTGGCAGTGTTGGGTCAGACTCAAACACACACGGAGGAGTAGAGAATAGTGGTGGTACGTGCTGGGTGTGAAAATACTGCCCTCACTCACAAAATTGTGACTTGCTTCATCATCTGGCTGCAGTACACCCCCGCGCAGACCAATGCCTGGGGTGGAGCAATAGGGTGGGGAAGACAAGACAACACACAAAAGTATATACAGAGAATAATAAATCAAAATGTATTGGGATCACCGAAAGAAAAACGTGCAGTGAAGATTAAAACTAGCTCGGAGGTGTCTCTGTGTGTGAGTTTATTCCTGGACCCTCCGGCCAGAATTAAAAACATGAAGGATGGTGGTGACAAGAAGAAAGTAAAGAATTCCTACACCCCTCCTTACTGCCAATATGTCAAGTGTTGGGTCGGATCCTGCAATCCTTGCACCAGTATTTTATAAGAAAACCGACTGTGCTCCATTGATATTTGTTGTGCCTCAGAATTGTAACAATATTGTTTACTGCTGGTTGACTGGGTCCATAGCACTGTTGCACTCCAGCTGATATTTAAAGCTCTGCTCCATGGCCCCCAAGATTCCACATTGCTCCCATATGGGCTTCCTTCGAGCTGTGGCATGCCGCATTAAGGGCCTGAAATATGACAATACCCTCTATCCCCTCCCAATACTCCCCCTTGGAACTCCATGGCTACCCTTTCCTGTCTCTCAGCAGCTTCAGAACCAGCTGTATTTACAAAGCCTTCACAATGAGCACCTGTGAGAAACATTATGGTATTAGTTGAGAGGGAATGGATCCCAACTCAAATAATAAACACATTCCTTGGAGTGAACTACAAAAGTCACTAAATTAGCCTGTGCTCAACCTTCTTGTAGCTTGGCACAAAGCAGTCAGGCTTAACTCTGAGACAGTGTGTAAAGTATGTATGCAACACTTCAAATAGTAATAAACTGAAAACACAACAAAAGAATAATCCCAAACCAATTTAGGAAATTAGAGTACATTTTAATAAATACAATGACACCGAAACGAACAAAATCCAATTGGAGATTAATTTTTAATGTTTTTAGTGAAAATGGCGCAAAGGAGCACAAAGCACCACTTACGGTTACTTGGTTGTGCTGGACTGGGGTAAAGTAACATGTTCAGGTTGACTGCGATGGAGTGTGGGTCGGATGCAGGGACCAAGTTAGTCCCACTGAAAAGTGCCTTTCTCAAGTCTGGATGAAAGGTTCTGTCCACAGCGGCAACTGTGAGGAGGAGGTGGCTTTCTGCGCGAGAATGAGGTCCAACACCGTGCATGGTTGTTGCTGAATCACAGAGTCGATCATCACTGGAGCGTGGTGTTGGTTGATTGCCGTTTGGTGCGAAGTATGGGTCTTGCATTGCCGAATGCTGCCAGTGCACAGAGCAGGTCCTGCTGGGGAGTTATGTTGGCAGTTGTCACGGGTGGTTGATTCTCGGCACAAAGAATTACTGCACAGTCGCAAGGAGCCCAACCTTCAAGGTTTTCACCCGTTCTTGAGAGTTGTCACCGATACCAGCCAAGGGTCTAGGACCTGGGGGGGGGAACCTCTTGGGGAATCAGAATTCACTCCAGCAGAGGCCAGCAGCAGAGCTCATGCAGTTCCAGGCTGGTCAGTTGCAGGGAGGCCTGTGGAGGCTTGTGCCTCTGTAGCTCACACAGGAGGTCATCCAATTGATAGTTGGAGTCACTCTGGGATCAAAGCAAATAGGTCCAATTTTCCTTCTTCAAACAGCAAGGCAGTCCTTCAAGTAGCAGGGCGGTACGTCTTCTGAATCTTCCACAGGTGCTGGAGTGTTCTGATGAGTGGTTCTGAATGCCTGGTGCCAGCCTTTGTGTTGGGGAATCCCGTGACCTACCCCCAAAACTGGTTCTGGCCAGTTCTTCTCCAAGTCCTGGCCCCAAACGGTCCAGGGTGACAACGGCAAGGGAAAGCCTGGTGCCAGGTTTCTTCGTGTGTGGTGCAGGTAGGGCCCTTTGAAATTAAATCAGGGCAGGGTACAGCTCCTTCACAGCCACCCTGTGAGGAAGACACTTTCCACTCACACCTAGGCTTCCTGGAAGCAATACTCAATACGCAACAGCACAGCCATGCACAGTCATGTGACCCAGTATACTGACAGAAAGGCAGTTGGGTTGGGAATGAAAAGGTCAACTTTCAAAGAGGGGTCTTTTCAAAATTGTGGCAGAAAATTTGACTTCACCATTAAAGAGGATTTTAAATGACAATTCACTTAAGTGTAAGCAGCATATCGCTACCTGCTCCTAATCTGTTAGCACATATTAAATGTAATAAGGTAACCCCGTATTAGTCTATGGGAGAGACAGACCTTGCAACAGTAAATGACTACTTTAGGAGTGTTTCCACTGTCAGTACTTACCTGGATGTCCCACTTTCTAAACACCATACACCCTGTCCTATGAGCCTTTAGGGTCTGCTCGAAGGGTGACCTAAATGTATTAAAAAGGAAGGGTTAGGCCTGGCAAAAAGGTTTATTTTGCCAGGCTGAAATGACAGTTTAAGAACTACTCAAGCTGCAGTGGCAGGCCTGAGACATATTTTACAGTGCTACTTTAGTAGGTGGCACAATGAGTGCAGCTGCCAACTAGTAACACTTAATCTGCATGCCCTGGGTACAGGTAATATCATCTGCTAGGTACTTACAAGTGAATACAATGTGCCAACTAGGTTTAGGTCAATTTGACCGTGTTTTAAGGAGAGCACAAAAGCACTATAGCACTGGTTAGTAGCGGTAAAGTGCAGAGTCCTAATACTAACAAACACAAGTTCAGCAAAGTAAGGGAATGAAGGCATAAAGGTTGGGAGAATACCATGCCAAGGATGTCATGTCTAACTACACTCCTATCTATTTTACTTACCAGCTCACCACCTCTGGTGGCTCTTGATACAGCTGTAGCCAGGTCTGATTGGAAAAGTGGTGCATAAAAGAAAAAAAAAATGCTAGGCAATGAGTCTATGTACCCAGGGTTGCCCCAAATCTGCTCAAATTTAGGAAAGAGCTGAACACCCATTTAAACAACTACATAACAGTGTAGTAACAGTACTCTTCTACTGTCAAATCTATGCTCCTCCTTTAATCACTTGTTGATTGTAACTGTGACTTTTGAAACACTACAGAGCCTTTCACCTTTAGGCTTATGATCTATAATTGCCAAATACATGCACAGATTGTGTTTCGGTCTTATATATTGCAATTTGCTGAGGAATTCTTCTGCAATGTCTGAACTGATACAAGCCAAAATAATCCAGTTCTTTTGAGATTAGTTTGGTGCAGCAAAGTTGTCTTTTTCTTTAGCGGGTGTTGGCACAAGTCAGATAGTTCTTCTACAAGAATGACCAGGATCGGGATGTGCATGGTTACTAGGGAACAGAGTCTGCGCCATGCGGGGACTAGCTGAGTATAGGCAAACTTGCTGCATTGCAAATAGTAATCCTTCAGCGTGGAGGTGCCCCACTGCATATCTGGAATGTGCAATATCATGCCACAGTTAGCATTCGTGCCCATCAGAAGTGTTCCTTTATCTCTGAAACATAAGGAATACAGTGTTAGCTTCCGAACAATCAGGGGTTGGCCTTTCCCGTCTAACAAAGTGTAAGTCCCTCCCCCCTTACTCTGGGGGGAGGGACTGTCCCATATTTTGTGGGGTGGCTATACTCATTCAACCCTCCCCCATGTGACTCATTGGTTGGGAGACCAGTTGTTGTTGAGAAAGACCGCCCCAAATGCGCTAAGGGTCACCCTTGGTCCACAGATGGATGCAGGAGCGGGCATGTTTGTGCACTGAGTTGGGGGCTTTGCTACCTCCTAGAATCTCCTCTCTGGAAAGTCTTGTGGCCAGACAGTTTCTTCCCCTACGGTTCCCTTTCTATGCATCCTGTTCGGTTTGGCTATCATTAGGTTCAGTGAAGAGGTATAACGCTGTTGGGTTCATATCAGGTCAGGTTTACAACTATCCTGTGAGGTTCTATCCTATTGGGCTGAGTTTTGGCCCTTATCCTACATAAGTAAAGGTGAATAAGACATTTTGCCTTTTCGTGGGCTACCCCTTAGGACAGGTAAAGCCTAGCTGCGCCTACCACATGTGGGATCAGCAAACAGACATAACATGACCTGGCTATTGCTAGGGAGCCGAATGAAGTGCCAAGTGTTGCGTAGAAGGGTGCTATGTAGTGCATGTGGGATACTAGTGTTCTGTTTAGTGTAATTGTAGGTGACTGCGAGAGATCCCTACCAGGCGCTGTAGTTCCCCATTTGTGAGTCCCTTTTGACCCTGCAGTTCCTCAAGGGTAAACAAGTGTGGGATTACCCATAGTAGGCAGAGAGTACATCTGTACAGAAATATACATAACTTTTGTCATGATCTGGTCGTTCGAGGTGGGATTCCCTTCAGAGCCATCTGTGCTTTTCTGGTGGCTGTTTCTTTTGCCCAATTGGAAAATGTTCGCAAAGTTTAGTTCATGGAAGAGCTTGACTACACGAAGGTACGGTGCACCGCGGCCGCGCAGCGGATGCGCGCAGCTGGCGCACCCAAGGCAAGCCCGTCTGCGCCCGTCCGCGCCTGGACCGCGCCCAGTGCCAGAACCCCTGGGCCGTGCGCCCCCATCTCCAGCCTCGAGGACCGACGCCGATACGATGCCACCACACTCCACGCTCTCAACCCCGGACGGACACACAACTGCTTCAAGGCCGCCCCGAAACGCACTCATGGTCCCTTCACCTGCCGGAACTGCAGCTACACCAGCCTCGGAGCCACCGAAGCGCCCGCCAAGAAGGACCTCAACCACCTCCGATGCATCCTACTGAACACCCGCTCCGCACGCAAACACGCCGTCGAGCTCTGGGACCTGCTCGACACATCATCGCCAGACGTCGCCTTCCTGACAGAGACCTGGATGAACGACTCCTCCGCACCCGACATCGCCATAGCCATCCCAGACGGCTATAAGATCACCCGCAGAGACCGCATCAACGGAGTAGGAGGAGGAATCGCCATCGTCCACAAGAACTCCATCAGGGTCTCGACCAGCACCAACGACTTTCTCTGCACCGCCGAACACATGCACTTCCAGATCCACACGGACCCCAACACCACCCTTAGAGGCACCCTTGTCTACAGACCCCCTGGGCCCCGACCCCAGTTCAGCGACTCCATCGCCGACTTCATCAGCACGCATGCCCTGACCTCTACCGACTACATCCTCCTCGGAGACCTGAACTTTCACCTGGAGAACAACGACAGCAACTCCACCACCCTGATCGCCAACCTCGGACTGAGACAGCTCGTCACAACACCGACCCATTCCGCCGGCCACACGCTCGACCCCGTCTTCTCCTCAAGCTCCCACGTCTCCTTCAGCCACACCACAGAACTCCTCTGGACCGACCACCGCTGCATCCACTTCACCTTCCAGAAACCCACCACACACCACCGCACCCAACAGATCCCACGCCGCTGCTGGAGCAAAGTCACCGAAGACCAACTACGGGCAAACCTCGCTCTCAGCCCTCCCTCCGACCCATCCAACACCGACGCTGCCTGCAACCTCAGACGATGGATAGACGACTGTGCCAACACCCTCGCCCGCTGAAAAAACTCACCTACAGTGACACCACCAAAAGAGCCAGCTGGTTCACCCCGGAACTCCTAGCGTCCAAGCGTACCTGCCGGAAACTAGAGAAGAAATGGCAGTGATAAGACACCGGACAGCCACGCAGCCCACAAAGACGCCATCCTTAACCTCCACCACCTCATCAGGTCCGCCAAGAGAATCTCCTTCAAAGACCGCCTCGACAACAACGCACACAACAGCAAGGAGCTCTTCAACATCGTGAAGGAACTCTCCAACCCCAGCTCCAACGACATCCCGCCGTCGCAAGCCCTGTGCAATTCCCTCGCCACCGCAAGATCGCCGACATCCACGACAGCTTCAACACCCAGACAGCCCCAACTAAGATCGATGCACCAGACCCGCCGCACACCATCGACCACTACCCCTTGCCAGCCTGGGCCAGCGTGAACATCGATGACACCATCAAGACCATGAGCACAATACCCTCCGGCTCCCCGTCAGACCCTTTCCCGCACCACATCTTCAACAAGGCCAGCAGCTCCATCGCACCCCACCTGTGCAACGTTATGAATCTCTCCTTCGAGACCACGACCTTCCCAGAGAGCTGGAAACACGCAGAGATCAACGCCCTACTCAAAAAACCCAAGGCGGACCCGAGAGACCTCAAGAACTTCCGGCCCATCTCCCTGCTTCCGTTCCCAGCCAAGGTCATCGAGAAGATCGTTAACAAACAGCTAACCCGATACCTCGAAGAAAACAGCATCCTGGACCCATCCCAATCAGGGTTCCGCAGCAACCACAGCACTGAGACTGCCCTCATCGCCGCCACCGACGACATCAGGACCCTGCTGGACAACGGTGAGACCGCAGCCCTCATCCTGCTGGACCTCTCCGCCGCCTTCAACACTGTCTGCCACCGCACTCTACGCGCACGCCTCCACGACGCAGGGATCCGAGACAAGGCCCTGGAATGGGCCACCTCCTTCCTCGCTGGCAGAACCCAGAGTCCGCCTCCCACCATTCCGATCCGAAGCCTCCGAGATCATCTGCGGCGTACCCCAGGGATCATCCCTCAGCCCAACACTGTTCAACATCTACATGGCCCCGCTCGCACGCATCGCCAGACAGCACGACCTCAACATAATCTCCTACGCCGACGACACTCAACTGATCCTCTCCCTCACCAAGGACCCCCTCGCTGCCAAATCCAACCTACATGAAGGAATGAAGGCCGTCACCGATTGGATGAAGATCAGCCGACTAAAGCTGAACACGGACAAGACAGAGGTCCTCATCCTCGGCTCCAACCCCTCAGCCTGGGACGACTCCTGGTGGCCAACAACACTGGGAGCAGCCCCGACACCCACCGACCACGCACGCAACCTGGGAGTCATCCTCGACTCAACGCTCTCCATGGCCAAGCAAGTCAACGCAGTCTCCTCCTCCTGCTTCAACACCCTCCGCATGCTTCGCAAGATCTACAGGTGGATCCCGACAGATACAAGAAGAACAGTCACCCAGGCCCTCGTCAGTAGCAGACTTGACTATGGGAACGCCCTCTACGGGGGAGCCCCGGCCAAGCTCATCAAGCGACTGTAACGCATACAAAACGCCTCCGCACGCCTGATCCTCGACGTACCACGCCACAGCCACATCACCCCCCACCTGAGGAACCTGCACTGGCTCCCCGTCGACAGGAGAATCTCCTTCAAACTCCTCATCCACGCACACAAGGCACTCCACAAGACTGGCCCAGCCTACCTCAACAGACGACTCTTCTTCTACGTCCCCAACCGCCAGCTCTGCCGACCTCTCCCTCGCCACCGTCCCTCGCATTCGAAGAACAACCACCGGCGGCAGATCCTTCTCACACCTCGCCGCCAAGACCTGGAACACCCTTCCACTAAGCCTACGACAGACCCAAGACCTGCTGACCTTCAGGAGGCTACTCAAGACCTGGCTGTTCGACCAGTAGCAGCAACCCCCCCTTTTTTTTTCTCCTCAGCGCCTTGAGACCCTCGCGGGTAAGTAGTGCGCTCTACAAATTCTGTGATTGATTGATTGACCCACTCGGGTGTTAAGCAGGCTATGAGTTTTTCCTCCTTATATTGGCGTGAGTGCGGAAATTGTCTTTATTACTCTTTCTTGCTTAGGGAAGGTTGATGATACGTTACGTTGGTGCACTCTTGTTGTCATCTCTGTTACTTGGTTTTGAAAAAACTCTGTTGATGGTTTACCTGGAATCATTACATATGCTCTGTAATTAATAGCTTTTGGAGTACCTGTATTTTTACCCTAGGGGTGTGATCACCACACTCCACTAGTCGCGATTTAGTAAGGCACCGGAAGGTGACCCCCTGTTGGGCATGTTTTAGTGATTTCGGGGAATAAGGGTGGTTATTAGTTACCTGGACGGATCAACTTTTTTTAGAAGCGATTTTTAGTGATTTCGGGGAGTGAGGGTTGTTATTAGCTACCTGGACGGATCAACACTTTTTATAAGCCGTTAAGCCCCCCACTCTCCAAATGGGATGCTTAGATTGATGCAAAATGTTTGTGGGGTGGTCTAATGGGCATAGGGATGGATAGCATCATGTTTTTTTCTACCCTTTTCTTGCTTCTATTTGTTGTATTGTAGTATATGGGCTTGTATCTCCCGCCAGGGTTTGGTATCTAAACCAACTTCGCTGTCCATCCCGCTCTGTATCTCTGTAAGGATATTGTATAAAAATGCAACTTGTGGGCCCGTATCGGTCCATGGCTGTCCTGTCTCTTGACCCCATCGTTCCATCATTCTCCTCAGAAAATCTGTTATGCTTTCCCCTGGCTCCATGGTCTCTGCCATTAACCCTCCTACATTTGGGTGTTCAGGGAATATCCGTCAGGACTGGTTATATCTGGTACCTGTACGAATTAAACGTGGCCTGTCACACTTGGTATTGGTTAGTGTAATTGCTGGAATGTGAGCTTGGGCAAACAGGCAAACACCGTGTTAGTCTGCTCCCCAATAAGGCTACTTGGTATGCTCTTAGTGACACCTATCGCTAGGTTGATACCTGCAGTGTTCTTCTCGAAGCATGAAATTAATTTACTTGTCCCATCCAATAATGACGGTAACTTTGTTCTCAACCCCTCTTTGTCCATCTGGGCCCATGACACATATGCAATCCCCATCTTGCCCCTCTGTAGTAACGGGTACATTCATATTTCAGGTGGCTCTACTGGTTTCTCCCCCAACATAGCATTCCCACCTTTAGGCATTCCTGCATGTAGGGGAAGTTCCACTTGGGGTCTCCGCCTCCATGCCATATGCTGTCTTGCACTATAGCCATGTCCTCTGGCTCAAATGATCCTTTCCTGGGCCAAAGCCTATCATATTACCTCTCCTCAGTCCAGTTCTAGGGGTTTCATGAATGGGATCCCCGTCACCGTACCCGAAAACCCTTGCAAGACCATAGTGTCTTCTGACAAAGAGACTATCTCCTCCCTCAGGCATGACTTTGTTGCCCCTTTGTCTATCAGGAAGTTATAAGGTGTTTTGTTTACTAGTACTCTTACTATGGGTTCCTCTTCAGATTGGCACTTTGTTGACAGTATGAGGCGTGTGGTTGTGTGCCGTTTCTCTCACACCCTGTCTGGCCTGTCTCTTTTTCTCTGGACTACGCTCTGCTCCAGATGACCTGGGTTTGCTTTCGAGTTCACTTTCTGTTGTCTCCTCGGCTACCTGGGGTAATCCTGTAGCTTCACCCTCATCAGTTCCCAGGGGGACTGGAGCTCCGTTCCTCATCCCCACTCGCTATATCACTATCAAGAACCGCCACAAACCTCCCGGTCACTTGAGTATGTTCGCCTGCAACTATGGGGGTGTGTGTGTGTGTATTCTTACTGTAGAGGTCCTATGTGTTTGACATGGTAGATGGGGGGTCGAGCTTTTGGGGACTTTTTCAAGGAACTTGTGTTGCGCAGGAAGCATATGGGCTCCCTTGCTTTTTGTTTCTCGTGCTTGGGCCCAACTGTCCTTTTTGTCAGCTTCTATTATTGTTGGATTTGAATATTCTAATGCGGGGGGAGCTGGCATGAGCACCTCAGTTCCTGCTTATGGTGGGGGAGGCCTTGACACCTTGCTTGCTACCAGTGTTGTAGGGCTATCGCTCTTAGCCTCTACGAAGTTGGCCCATAATTCTAGTAAGGTCTCTTTTGACCTGTATATTTAGTTGTTATATGTGATTAGTATGCTCAATTATGTTGATGTCAAATGTTCCCTTCTTAGGCCAGGGAAATGTGTGTGCCTTTGTGTGCGTGCGATTCTTGGCAAAACTTATTACGTTTCTTTACCTGTGTGGCGAACCTTGTTTCCATGTGCTTTAATGGGGAATCCATGACAATTTTAGTAGTTTTTGTGGACAAATACAACTCAAATCTTTTGGGAGTTGTGAGTTTGTTCTAATCGTGGGGGCAAATGTATGCGGGGCACTCCTACAATTTTATGTACTATGAGCTCAGCACTGGCAATTTCTTACATAAAACAGTTCAAACGAGCATTTACATAAAAACAAGATAAGACTGCATACGTAGTATTGTAACAGAGGGCGGGTATGCAATGGGTTTGCATGAATTCTGACGCAATACAGTTTTCAGTGTCGATAAAAGCAATGACATCGTACACAATAATACATTTCATCAATAATCGACAGAGAAAAAATGTACTTTATCAAAAACAAAATGGATGTGTTTCAACATATTTTATCCTCTAGCAGAGAAGACTAGAGTGGAACATGTTCCTAAGTGAACTGGATATTTTGCCACTCTCAGCTCCTAGTAAAAGATAGTAGTCACAAACACCAAAGAGTAGCAACTTTGGAACCTCCGGCCCTCCTTGGTCGCACACAAGTTACGCCCAGTTTCCTGGGTCCAAGTTTTTCCTAAAGCCTGAATCGCACCCTGTGTCACACCCAGGGGTCAAGCGCACGCTCTGTGTCATGCCCAGAGGTCCAAGCGATCAACACCTCTCACTCCTTTCAGATACTGTGTTAAGAACCTGTTAGCACTGAGAAATCCCGGGAGTAAAGGGCTATATAAATAAATATTCACCTTTCCTAGTGTGCTAACTACCGAAAAAAGGTGAATTCTGCGGGATCGCCTCAGAGGACGCTTTACGACTGATACAGTTGGGACATATAAAATAGGTAATATGCCATACCCTGTTAGTGGCAGGGTGCTCAGGTTATCTTTTTACGCTTCTCCCTAGTTTGCCATACACCAAATGCTTTAAAAAAAAAATGTATCTGGCTCGGATGTGGTCTTTTACCCTCTGGATGGATCTCCGCCCCGCAGATTCAGCAGAACTTCCAATCAATTGTGGCATCTGCCCACCTTTGTCAACACACAATGTGAATCTGTCCGGGCAGGGTCACCTTCCTTTGGCTAGTAGTCAGGTACGAGGTGCCAATCCCTCCTGACTGGCTCGCCAAAATGTTACTTGAGTACGAAATACCTTAATAAACAAGAGATCAGAGGTATTTGGCAAAACAGGAACAGTTTGTTTAATTAAACGAAGCGGCCAGTAGAACAGTTACAGGCACAGGGTCTGAGGACTGTCTCTATCTACATTCAGTTTGTACATTTTTCCAGTGAACCATATATGGTGGGGAATGTTGGTTGTTGCCTTAGAGTCATAAATTAATGGTGAAATGGTTACTACAGGTGGGCCTTGACCTTGCATGTACACAATGTGGCCAGTGGGTAACGTGTTCATGGGGAGCGTGTGATCACTGCGTGTGCTGTGTTCTGATTGGCTATATGTTCCTAACTCATGTGGCATCTGGCTTTATGGTGTTTTAGGAGCGCAAATACCCCCTCTGGCCATGTGTGCTTTTTTGTGGTCATTCTCCCCTGACCATTGTAATGTCTAACTGTGGGACTGATCTAGGGTTTCCTGTTTGTGTGGTTATCTGTTAGCTACCCGCCATCCCACCTGTGACCTATAAATCAGTAACCGCGGGCTTAGGTCTCAGAGCTTGCCTGACTATGTATTTGCGAGTTGGGTTGATGTGGAGTTCATGACAGGCGATTTAGTTACTAGGGACGTGATTTCGTTTTTTATAAATAAAAGTATTATTTTCCATATTAACACTATTGTTTTCCATATCAACAGAACTATGATTCGTTTAGCAGGTGTCCAGGAAACGTTCAGGAGAGTTGTGAATAGTATGTTGTTTTACAGGCCTTGTGGCCACTATTTAAAATAAACTCTTGGAAGTCATATCAACCTGTGTTTTTGCTTTAAACTAATATTAAGCATATGAACCATACATATTTAGAGATAAGGAGATCTATATTGGGTATAGATAAAGTAGAAATGATTCTGCATTATGACATGAACACCAGACGAGGAGGACATTTTTTTTTTGCTACACATAGTGAAGGCGACTGGAACATTCCTTCCCAAACACACAATGAATAGTCTTGTGAAAAGTATGGAAATTATAGCTGGAAGGGGAAACTTGGCTTGCCTTGATTCATACGCCATTAATTCCATGCAATTACTAATATAATACAAGATGGCTGTGGCTCCTCATGTTGTTTATCTAGTTCTTGAAGTAGTAAAGCATGAGCTTCCAAGACAAGCAGACAAACACACCAATGGAAGCCAAGGCTAAAAGGGACAAGTTGTCGCCTATTGTGTCGACACGCTCAAATGCTGCAAATTGGTGTGTGAGCTTGCTGGGCTGAATAAGAAGGGGAATCCTCATTGGTTTTTTTTTTAACCAACCCTTCCACACGTTGTGAAATAAAACCCTGTATCAATATAGCATTAATCTGATGTAGGGTGGAGACCATTGTATCTGGCCACCTGAGAAAGAATTGGTTAGAGTTAGTCTGGGGATTATCTTAAAGCAGTGTTGGGGGTAGCTGGGACAGGGACTAGCCAAGAAAGACACCATGAAGAGCAGCTGGTGGAGGTGCTGTATTGCTGATTTACCTAGGAGAGGGTCTGCCTAGGCCCTCCCCCAAATCGAGGCCAGTGATGTGGCCTGGTAGGTCTGAAAGGCAGGGATACCAAACTTCAATGTAGCATAAGACCGGTGTAAAAAAGATTTGCAAAATATGGGTAAGGACAGTTTAATTCGTTCCTTTAGAAAACCAAACCTTCATTTCTGATGGATAGTTCTAACTGTGGATTCCTCACCTTTAGAATATCCCCTAGCAATAGACTGGATCCAGCAGATTTAAATAGTACTGCTCCAGCATACCAGTGGGTGGCCTTATGTGGCTCCACATTGCTTCCGTTTTGCCTTAGAAGTGATAATGGAGCTGCATATAAGATCCATGCCTGTGTATCGACGTCAGTTCCTTTCTTTCCACACCTTCCTACATGGATCCGAAGTTCGCTACCAAATTTTCCTCATTAGTTGAGTTTCTTCTGAAAATTCTGCTGTTTTCCAGTGTGCGAGGGAACAATGTCCCCTCCTAAAACTACAAGGTTTATGCAACAGAAATATGTCCCCAAGGTGATCTGCGAACGAGAAGCGAAACTGTATATCGCTGAAAACCAAAAGAAGATTTGAAAGTCCTACTCCCGGTCAAAGTCACAGACATGTTCCCGTTCTCTAGGCAGTTCCCACGACAGACCCTTGTCGTGATACAAATCTACCAGTAAGTAGAAGTACAAGAAGGCCAACCTGGATTCGTTCCAGTCCTGCCACTATCAGCCAGAGAAGTCGCAAGGATGTTGGAGTACTTCTCAGTCTCTCTCCTGGTCTTCCACAGAGGAGCTGATTCTGCACCAGATACAGATGCACCTTGACTCATCAGTGACATTGCAACAACTTCAAGCCTTAAGTGAGGTCATGTTGCAAATATTTTGCGCTCTTTCGGGCAAAGGTGTCATATGTGGCCTTTGCAAGGGAACCTGACGTCTCAGTGGACCCAGCATCTGTGGAACCTGTCTGATTCTATCCTGGTTTCAGGGGAGATTGCACAAACCTGCAGTGGTAGCTGCTTAATGCAATTGGACTGACTGCAGACTCCTCTGCCTTCATAAATGAATTCTGAAGAAGGACACCTGGCTGCCAGGATTATGTCCACTACTTTAGGAGGTAAATAGAATGCAGTCAACTGCTGCTGCTCAATCTCCACGCATGGAGGTGTACATCACATAGGCATGTGTGCAAGACATGCCCCCGAGACAGAAAAGCCTCCTGAAGCGGCAGCCTGATTGGAGATAAGATTCTCATGCCCAGAATTTCTGGGCACTCCCTTCTGGCCAAATCTGGGGCCAGTATGGTGACTGGGGCTCAGTCGTTCCCGATCTGCTTCAGAGGCATCACAGGTAGTGGCAGGAGCGCATATAGGAGTCCCAAGCTCCACTCTAAGCGAAATGTGTAGCCAAGAGAGAACTTTCTTGGGGATTCCAATATGCAAACATTCTGTCACTGCACATTCTTAGTGGTGGCAAAGAGATCAAGCAAGGGCTCTTCCCAATGAGTGACACTGCCTCACATGGGGTGGTCTTGTGTCGCAAGGGGAAACTAAAGAGGCTTAGAGGCTGCAGCTGGAGGGGCTAGGGACTGGGAAGTTTGATGCCCATGCTGGCCTGGGTGTTGCCTGCTAGATACTCTTCTGCGACCTTGAAAAGAATGAAGTATATGGTGTTGGGATAGTGGGCTTTGATGGTGCAAGAGGGCAAAGTCCCTAGTCTTGCCTCGAAAGAGGTGACATTTGTGTGGATACTGCAGGTGTAGAAAGGCTGAGGGTGTGCGCAGTGGGAGTGCGCAGTTGTCCTGCTTTATTTAAAGCATTTGAGAGTGGATTCAGCCTTCTCGCCAAAGAGGCAAGACACATCCATGAGTGATGCCTGGACGTCACATGAAAAGCCCAATGATCTCATCCTTGCTGTATGGACAACTCTGTCCAAGCAGTCTAATGTGTCCAGTCCTGACCTGATGACATCCTTGGCCGCATCCTGAATGGTCTGTGCTAATTTGGCTCTGAACTGCTGGTAAAAAATTCAGCCACGAAGTCCCATAATGCATGGGAGTAGCGTCCCAGCAAACCACCGGCATTGACGGCCAAAGCTGAAAGAGGAAAACATCCTCGTAACAAACGCTTCCATTCTCTTCAACTCCCTATCTTGTTGAGTCGTAAGGAAGGAATTTGGGCTGACTCGGTTGGTGGAAGCCTGTACCAACAGACTCTCGGGAGTAGGATACAATGTAAAATAAAATAAAAAGGCAGGATCATTAGGAGCTGGCTTTTGGTGATATGCCACTTGTATATTAATCGATGGGCATGAGCAAGGTTTTGCCCAAGTGCCTATGATGATATTCAGTTCAGAGGAAGAACTGAGTGTTGTAGGGATTCTGCACATACACAGAGCTACGCACAGGATAATAGGACCTCGGAGTATAGTGGTGAGCCAACCATACACCTTAGTACCCACAATCCCAATCCGACTAGCATTAGCGTCTCATTAGCAACGATGCTACCAATGATTAGACAACCCAGAACACGGTCTCTCTCTCTCTCTCAGGACTCGCGGGAGCAAGAACACCCTTTCATAAATCACTCATACTTGTCCACAACGTGCGCAATAAAAGACACTGTATAGTTTAAAATATTTATTTCAACTATCGTGCTCTAAGGTGCAGTACACGTGCCAGTACTATCAGCATAATGCATAAGATAAAAACAATAAGCATAGTTACAATTCCATAGAATATAAACGGGGAAAGCATTTCATAAAGCAGTGGATATAGGGCTAAATGACCATACCTCCCTCCCCGTGCTAGTAGCTAGTTTATTATAAAAATAAAAGACCTCTGAGCTTTGTCGGGCAGACCCTCATACCTCAATATCTAGATGCTAGGTTTATATCATCGGACAAGCACAGCTCTTCTCTCTGGAAAGGTTTTTCTCCAAGTGCCTCTAACCGTGAAAACACAATATTAAAAGCACACAAATTTCTCCAGTGCAGCTGCATTCAGTGTTATGTCTAAGTGCGAGGGGCTGACCAAATCAGCAAGAACAAGGGACATTGTTTTTCGACCTTGTACATGATGTGCAGACGAAACCCAAAGGAGATAGGAGGAAAGGTGAAAGGCAGAAATGCAGACAGTTCTAAAATAACCGGGCACAAGCAGAGGCTGGAAAAACAAAGGCACAAAGTAACGTGCGCAAAAAGGCATCATGGCAGCCAGGCCTAAGCTAACTTAGCAACGCAGACCATGAGTCCACAAACCACACGACACCCTCCCCTGGTCAGTCCACCGGCAAAGACATAGGACGAAGACAGAGTTCAAATAGATGGAGCAGAACGGCAACGTCTGTGACAGAATGTGCCCAAGGGAAGGACAATGAACGGGAGGCAGCAATGCCGAAAGCGGAGGCACCCTAATCCAAAAAAGTGTAGGTGCAGAAAAACGCCACACCTTCCAAGAGGACATCGTTGGAATCGTCAGAAAAAAGAGATGCCATCCAGTCCAACAAATCAAAACTGCATTCATGTTCCTCATAATAGGGAGCAGTGATCAGCATTGCGGGACAACTTGCGTGATACTCAATATAACTTTGTTGTAGGAGAGCCTGAGCAGCCGCCCAGACATCCCATTGTGCCAAAATGCCAAGTGCAGCCGCACGCGCCATGCAGCCAGCACCGGAACAGTCTCGTTCATGGGCCTCTAAGGGACCCACCAACTGGACAAAATCCGGGCGAGACAGAGACGTATTGGAGAGGCAGTAATCCAAGGACCATGAGAAAGGACATCGGATGCAAGACATCACAGGTTGCACGCAAGTGAAATACGCAAAGCGAAAAGAAAGTCTATATGACACACCAAGTGTCGCCAATGGCAGGACGCCGAAGCCGGCGAGGATGCGCTCACGGAGCATCCGGAGTCGACCGTGGTCGAGCAGGGCCCCAGGAAGTGCAGCCATTGCGTAGCACACAGACCAAAAGCAAAACACCAGCCGCTAAGGCGAGGATCAACGGAAAGCCGCCAAAGACGCTGGAAAAAATGGAATGAATAAAAGCTGGTATTACACCAAATATAGGGGCATATTAGCAAGACCCACGTTAAAATTATCGCCGTTTAGCGGCAGGAAACTGCCGCTAAAGCGGCGATAATGGGCTTGCTAATATGCGTTTTGGAATTCCAATAGAAGCCCAGGTTAGATGTCCTCCACATCTAACCTGGGCTTCTATTGGAATTCTATAACGCATATTATCAAGCCCATTATCGCCGTTTTAGCGGCAGTTTCCTGCCGCTAAAACGGCGATAATTTTAACGTGGGTCTTGCTAATATGCCCCCTAGTTTGAAAGGAGGTAACAAGGCCAGAGTCCACAACTTTAAAAAAGTGCACAAGACCTTCGGTGCGCGAAGCATTGAAAACACGGTGAATCAGTTCACCGAAATGTTGTGGGAGGTTTGTGTTCAACAGGGCCTGTATTTCACTGTGGGTACTCGCCACCTGGAGAATTAATGTCTCCCGGGCGGACGTGAGCATAACCTCCTGGTTCAATAATAGTGCCTTTATTCTGCTCAATTTATTGAAATCCGCCTTCAAAGTCGGAATGGAAGGCCAAATGGAACTATCTACGATGCCATGCGGGGGAGGAAAAAGCACATTTTTGCAGCAGACAACCTTGTGGGAAACTGTTACAATATAGGGTATGCCGGCAAGCATGCCACAGCAGTCCTGATTATTCAGAAGGAGATAGCTACCATTTGCAAGCACAGTGAAGGTAGGAGATATAGCAGGAGCAGGAATGCCTTTTAAAACACAAGCAAGATTCGGAGCCGAAACATTACAGGCCCCGTGCACTGTAATGTGTTTGCAAACAAGAGAATGACCCACAGTAGAATCGCATGACTCCCCCGTGAGAAAAACTTCCTTCCCGTCCCTAAGACATTTATATATGAAAGGCAGGGACCAAAGTTCATGCAGGAAAGCACTGCCTAAAGGCTGAAAGCGGCCAACAGGATAATGTTTCATGCAGGAACTGAACTCAAACAAAGAAAAAGGCAAAGCGATAACCCCGTGTACTAGCCACACAGCAGAATCTAATTCTGCAACAGAGAATGGTTAGGGCTCTATTTTTTCGGTATGTAACAGAGTGTATGCTGCATCTTTCATGGACATGAACCGCTGTTTCTCAGTCAAATTAAAAGGTAAGAATAAGGCAGAGGTGTTCAAAAAGTGCCAAGGAACTTTCCCCATTTTAAGTGTTTGCAAAGTACACGCAAACTGCATTACTGAACGAAATTGATTTTGACCATGATATAACACAGAAACATCATCTTGTACAATATCAACAACAGAGGAAATAATATTCTCTAATGTATAAATGCGGGAAGACAGGGTATTAATACTATTGTCAACAACAGCAAGCACTTTTTCTAAATTAGCTTGATCAATTTCCCGAAGACGGGAAGCAGCTTCAATTTGCGAAAGCTTCCAGAGTTCATTGTAAGTCTCATAAATGAATCTCTTTGGTCGAGGACCACGAGGCCCCAGAACAAAGTCGGACAGATCAATGTTGCCTGATAGGAGGGATAAATGTTGTTTAACAGAATCTAAGGAAGAGTGCTGCAACCACTGTTTACACAATTTGCCAACAGAATATGTTGTAACGGTACGAGAGTCAGAAAACCTGGGGTCCGGCCTATCCTGTTTGTAGCCAGGATCCGTGTCATGAAAACGCAGTTGGCAGGCATTAGATGCAATGGGCCAAGCCAATCAGGGTGACTGAACAAACGTAGAGACATTAAACAAATTGTTCTGAAACAAAACTTGCAAATCTGTAAGGGACATATTGTAGTACAAGCTTTCGTTGGGAGTGGAAGACAAGACAGGAATGGATGGGGCATTAATTGTTTGGACGTAGCCAAACCCCAACATGTCGTTTGATAGATGGTTTGATTTAAAAATAGAATTTGGGCCGGGATGAGGCAAGCACGGTGCAAGGCTTCTGTGCCTTGCACCTGCCATGCTTTGGAGCCCCAAATAGATTTCAAATCAATGGTGTCACGCCAATGTTCATACCCACCCACAGCTAAGGCGTTCAAAAAGGAACCCGAATACAGCAATTTGGTGTGGGTCAACATGATTTTCTGAGTAGCCGTTGTGTTTAATTTAAAATAATAGGACCCAGGGTTCGACCTATCAAAGTCTGTAAAATAAGTAAACTTTTTTCTAAGAGTCTGGGAGCTGCCTGGCAAAGGGGTCGGACAATGTTCCCATTGGGTGTAATTAAAAGGACCCCAAAGGGTACTGGGCTTATGGAGAAAGTGGTTGCCCCAATGCTGGTAACAATATAAATCGGCATAACTTGCAGAATTCATGTACAAATCTTCAGCGTTAAAAGCAGCATAATATTTCAAATCAGTAAATAACGATTCAACTGCATGTACATCCCAATCGTCAGAATGAATATTACTTTTAACGACATCACCCATTGAAACACGGAGGACATTTGGTACATTAATAATCTCGGTTGGTCCATGAATTTGGAAATTTACCGCATCCCATACGATGCCATCAGCGACTGGAAAAGCTGAAATGTTCACAAATGTGTGGTCACACTTCATGATGTGAGATGAAGAATGCGGAGCCAAAGTTCCAGCGACACAGTTCACAGCAGAGCGTTCTGGTAAATAGTGACCATTAATGAGCAGAAAAAACACTGTGACAAAGCCAATGGACATGAACAGAAAAATCAGGAATAGTACCAACCAGATGTATGTCCATGGCGGGATAAAAAAATTGTCTCTGAACCAGGATACAAAAATACTGAATCTGGACGGGATAAGTGCTGAGCTGGAATCCGAGTCAAAGGAATAACGTGTTGGGCTCAGTGGCGTTGTTGGTAAATGAGCCACGGACTCGGTTGCGGGGTAGGTATACTCTGTCTCCTCGTTGCAGGGGGAATCCGGGTAGTCGAGCAGGCGATCAGGCAAATCTACCATCTCAATGGCAACATCAGTGACCGTTCGGGCTGGAAGGCCACAAACATTTGTCCGGGAAATGACTGGACAAGAGACCGCTGGTGTTACACTATTCAGGATCGGCCAGATGTTGTAGCTTGACATTTACCACTGAGATGTATCTGTTTTCCTTGCGACCAGGAAGCGGTGGTAAGACGACTGTACGAGTACCCTTCAAGCCAAGGACTGGAACCGGTGCACGATTAGAGGGGCCAAATTCTTTTTTGTTCTCCACCTTCTCTGGGACCAGGTCTCCAACCTTCGGAAGCCAGCCGGCAACCGGAATCTGCAGTGCAGCGTCTGTGGCTGAAGGTAAATGTTCGATTGCAAGTTTGTCTCGGGTTTCTTGTAAGTCCTGTAACATAGTAGAATGGTTATCTACGTCAAAGATTGCGGATTGCGCCGTCATGTCTAGACCATCAAGGTCAGGCACAAACATTCTTATGCCAAAGAGCATTTCGTATGGGGTCCGCCCACCCAGAGGTCTTCTAGGGAGCTTATTAAGTGCACGTTGTACGGTATACAAGTGGGCCAGCCAGTTCCTGCCAGTACCTAAGACTCTAGCTGTCAAGGATTGCTTTAAGTCACGGTTCATTCGTTCAACAATCGAATTGCCCTCAGGCCGATATGGAGATGAAAATTTCACCTGCACCCCCAGTGACCCCATTGCGTCCTTGTAAGCCTTAGAGGCGAACGCTGGACCTTGGTCAGAATGGAAGGTGCCGCAGGCGAAAATTCCCACAAAGACACGCAAATCCCTGATGACATTTCGAGCGTCAGCACTCTGTTGTGGCCAGACCCAGATGAAACGTGTGCACGAATCCACTGCAACCAAGATGTACTTATATGCAGTGTCAGAAGAAAATGGACCGCAGTGATCCAGGTAAACACACCCAAAAGGTCTGTTAGAAATGCAGAGTGGTGTTTGTGGTGGCCGTGTAACCGTGGAAGGCTTAATTTGTTGACAAACGTCACAAGAAAGCACATAAGTACGGGTCTGCTTATATAAACCACGCCACCAGTAACGCTGCTGCAAGATGGAAACCGTTGCAGACACGCCAGCATGTGCCGAGGCCATGCCTTCGTGTGCGGCCGTGATCAAGGAAAGTCTGCGGTCCGCGTTGGGAATCAGCCGATCACCAACGTCTGGAATTCTTACGTAAGGAGCCTGTTCGGGACCTAATTGATAAGAGTATTTGGAAGGGAAACCCAGTGGGTAATTAGCACCTTCCTTTGTCGCAGCAATAGCTGCCAAGATGTCTTTATCGATTTTAGTCATGGATCTTGTAACTGCTGCTACTGAGCACGTTGCTACTGCTGATTTGGCGGCTTCGTCTGCCAAACCGTTACCGACAGCGTGTGCGCCCACACGCTGGTGGCCAAGGGTGTGAATCACCTGTGTGAGAGGCAGACGTTGTTTCAGATCTGCCACTCGAACCCAAAGCATTTTATGCTTAATTGTGCTGCCTTTAGCATCTCTATAGTCATTTTGTGACCAAAAGAATAGATTGTCATTGAAAGACTGAACACAGTAGTAAGAATCACATACAATAAGAGTGGGTCACATCAGGATTAGCGAACTCAAGTGCGAGCACCAAAGCATGCAGCTTGGCCAATTGTGCAGTACTGTCTCCAAGTGCCTGAGTGTGCACTACAGTCTGTTTGAACTCTCCGTTCACCATAACACCTGCAACAATAGCACATGCCGCGGAATAAGCATGCTTGGAACCCGTGGCCGGTTGTGCCGAACCATCGGTATAGATAATACATTCGTACTCCTCAAGCGGTAGCAAAGACAGAGGAGGAGGATGAACAAATTCATACTGTAAAAACTCCTGTGTCTGAAGTGAAGAATCAAAGATAAACGTGACATCCGGAGATGTCAGCGATGTAGCCCATTGTATCCAAAGGGGGTGCAAAGCCTTAGAGTTCGGTACACTTGATTTTGTCACTGCCTCAAGGGCAGGATATGGTGTTACCACCAAAATGGGTTTTCCCTGTGCCAGTGCGCGTTCCTTTAGAATCGCCATTTGCACTGCAGTCAAAACTTTCTCCACAGAGGAAAAGCGCATTTCTGCAGAAGTGTAAAGATGTGACTTGTATGCAATCGGTACTGTGTCACCTTCGTTAAAGGTTAAGTACGTGAAACCCACTGCCCCTGGAACGATTCTTATCACCAGGTTTGTGTGGTTGTCACGCGTCAACAAGAATTTAGATTCAAGTAGGTCTCACTGCAAAGAACGCAGTATAGAGGAATGCTCAGGAACCCAGCATGACTTCGAAAAGTTAGGTTGTATCAAGGCATAAAGCGGCTTGATATGCTGGGCATATTCGGGAATGTAAGTACGCCCGAAGTTTAGAAAACCCAGTAAAGACTGAAGCTTCTTCAGAGTGGTTGGAGTGCACAAAAGTACACATTTCTCCAGAAAATGGGGAGCTAAGCCCTTACCTTCATTATTGAGCTCATAGCCCAAAAACAAAACGGTAAATTCAGCAATATGAGATTTGGCAAAGTTAAATTTGTAACCTAAGACCGCAAATTCAAGAATAATGCGGTCCATGCGGGAAAGATGCGGCCATAATTCGTCGTCTGTCAGATAGATATCGTCGACATACGAACACGCATCTGGGTCTATGCTGTCCAACAAAGAGACAACACGGGCGGCGAATACACCAGGACTGTTTTTGTAGCCCAAGGGTAAACGCCGGAATTTGAATTGTTTACCACCGGAGGTAAAAGCGCTCCATTGGCTACACTCCGGGGCTAAGTTGTGCGTGTAAAATCCATTGGATAGGTCGTGTCGTTTTATATTTTTTACGAACAAGACTGTCTACAAGCGCAGAACTATGGGTATTTTGCACCGCAAAGTTCCGACAATGAGAGTTCAAGTGCCGGTAATCCAATACTAGACGGTACGATCCATCGGGTTTAGAAACCCCGAAAAGGGGATTATTCATGGGTGGCACGCATGTTTCAATTACTCCTTGATATTCCAACTGTCAGAATTTCGGAAACGGGACCTTTAGCTTCCCGCTTGATGGGATATTGGGGTTGTGGCTGTGGCAGCGACCGCAAAGGAATATCATGGGGGGGTGAGTCTTCATCCCAGCCCACGTGGTTGCGGTATAACGCCGGAGCCAGGGACACAGCCCACTCAGCTGCGAGAGCCTCCGCTTTGTCCTTGGGGACATGACGAGAAAAGCTCGGAAGGATTACCTCCTCCCCTCTACGCGCAGCAAGTACGAATGGGGGCGGCCAATCCGCCTCCGCCAAAAAAATGTTGTAAGAAGAGGTCAGATTCTCCCAAAAAATCCCTTTAATAACACGCTGTATGTCACCTTCAATTTGAATGACAATATTATATAGTCTGTCAGGGGGTGCCACTCTGGTGTCAGCATTCTCGACAGTAATGAATCTTTCAGTTGCTGTCGCCTCCACATGAGGACGTAGTGCCTCCCGCACTATGGTAACTTCCGCGGCGCTGTCTAGGAGCGTCACTGCCCACGTCCAATTCAGGAGTCTCGTTCTCACCGTCTGTGGCATACCTCGCTGTTACAGCTGCAACTTTTTTCTTCTGAAACTGTGGGCGAGAACGTTGAAATTCTTCTGGTTTCCCTCGGACTTGTTGTCGAGGTTGGTCTCGTCCCTGTGGAGCCTCTCGACCCCGACCTCTATCCTGGCGCTCTCCTCCACCTGTCTGGGAGGTCGACGGTGCCTGTGAAGAACGAGGAGAACGCGGATCAGGGACTTGAAATCTCTCTGGAGATTTAATTCTCGCTCTATCGCACAAATCATATGTGCGTTCAGAAGAGACGGAAACTGGGGAAGCGCCTCGCGACCCCGGCTTCTTCTGTTGCTTACCCTGTTTTTTCAACCTCCAGTTCTTTTTAGTAAAGAACGGTTTCTCATCTTTCTCAGATTGAGTTTTTGGTTGTGGTTGTGATTGTGTTTGCGTCTTAGCAAAAAATGATCAAAATAGACAAAGTATGACAGCACCAATTAACTCATTCCATAAATGGTTATGATTTAATTAAATCACAGGGATTGAAATGAATCAAATCTATAAAATGCAATGTATTTCACATTTATACATTAATGAAAAACAGGTGCACACAATGTGAAGTGACAAGTGCATAATAAGGATGAGTGCAGGTGATGTGCAAAGGGAAGGTAGTGCGCATATATACATCAACAATCAATAATGGCGACCTATCCTGCCAGATGACTGGCATATGCATGAATGATAAGTCATAACAAAAATGAGAACGATGCAGATATATATTCTCTGTCATCTAAGTTTGACAAAACAAATAATTTATATACATAATAATGTCGACGTTTCGACCCCCATATGAACAAGCAGACTTCACGCTTTGAAAGTGGGGTCTTCCTCAGGACCAAGGGAGGGGATGGTGGGCACCTATAAACAATAGTATGAAGTTAGTTGAGAGGTGTGTCAGTAAAGAACGTATCTACCAATAGGGTTAAGAAGGATTAATTACCAGTAACAGCGGGAAAGCTCCAGGCTGAGAATTAGTTAGGTGGGCCTTGTGGGCTCCTACAGGGGGAAAAGAAGAAAAGAGACATGAAGGATCCACTAGGATCAACACTTCAACTAGTGAATGTGAGGAGTATAGAAAACCAGCTGAAGATTTATCTAAAATTACTCACAGTTCACGCTGGTATTCGTGGTTAATGGACCAAGGTTGATCAGTAACCTATGGTCAATGTTGGCGCAGGTATTTGTAATGAGTGAGCCAAGGTTGATCAGTAACCTATGGCTGGAAAGGAAGAAGTACCGGCATTAGGGTTGAACTGAAATGCTAAAGCAAAACATGTGGCAAACTGCCATACTGAAAGCGTGTGTGGGAGGCATTCTGTCGATAATGCCTCGCCTCTCATACTTGAGGTGCTAAACTAGCGTTGTCAAAAAAGGGTTTTAGCGCGGCGAAAATGCCCAAACTTTGACATTGTGCAGCGCGCTTGAAAGACTATCTGTGAGCCGGCACGATGGCGAGGCAGCATAAATTAAACACTGTCAACACCCTGCATTACGATATGGCAGCCACCATCCACGGGGACTACGTGATAATTTGCTATTTGGGCAATTCCTTAGAATCAGGAGGAACTGTACACTAAAAGAGGATTTTTTCACTGAATCTGATGACTTATTCAACAGACTGATCGAACGTGGATACCCCAAGCGGATGGTGAAGCGGGCTAGGAAAAGAGCCTGGCACAATCCGAGGGAATTACTACTTATACCCAAAGAACAATCTAGTGGGAATATGGACAGATTGATCTGTGTAACAACTTTTCACACAAGGAGCAATGAAATCCGGCAAATTGTCAATAAACATTGGCCAATTGTGGCCGACGACCTGCAGTTACCTGACCCTCCTATGCACTCATTTAGGAAAGGCAAAAATGTCCGTGACCATGTGGTCAGATCATTCCTGGAACCACCGCCTCAACCAACTATTCAATCGATGTGGCAACTTCCAGCATTAGTGGGACACTATATTCTCAGCCTGGAGCTTTCCCGCTGTTACTGGTAATTAATCCTTCTTAACCCTATTGGTAGATACGTTCTTTACTGACACACCTCTCAACTAACTTCATACTATTGTTTATAGGTGCCCACCATCCCCCTCCCTTGGTCCTGAGGAAGACCCCACTTTCAAAGCGTGAAGTCTGCTTGTTCATATGGGGGTCGAAACGTCGACATTATTATGTATATAAATTATTTGTTTTGTCAAACTTAGATGACAGAGAATATATATCTGCATCGTTCTCATTTTTGTTATGACTTATCATTCATGCATATGCCAGTCATCTGGCAGGATAGGTCGCCATTATTGATTGTTGATGTATATATGCGCACTACCTTCCCTTTGCACATCACCTGCACTCATCCTTATTATGCACTTGTCACTTCACATTGTGTGCACCTGTTTTTCATTAATGTATAAATGTGAAATACATTGCATTTTATAGATTTGATTCATTTCAATCCCTGTGATTTAATTAAATCATAACCATTTATGGAATGAGTTAATTGGTGCTGTCATACTTTGTCTATTTTGATCATTTATTGTTTCTCTACGCTTTGTGAATGCTCTCCACTGTGACATTATCTTATGTACCACATTGTACCCGGGTCCAGTGGTCCATCGGGTTACCCCATTATTACATAACTCTGCGTCTTAGCAAAAGGCTTAACTCCCAGGCTATTACGGCCAATGGTTTTGTAAGCCTGTGCAATAATTTTCGGTAATTCGCGCGGCCTGTCCGGTTCTGGGACCAAGGCCAAAGCATTAGCTACTTGGAAGTTAACTGCATCGCCCTTGACATTCGCAAGGATCAAATCAGCCACTACATCGAACACTCCCACTAGTCTCATCCCTAATTCCACAGCCGCCTCAGGGCCATGCTCATCCTGTACTCGTTTAATTACAGAGGGGAGAACCGTCATGGAAGGAGTGCCGAAACACTTCGCATATACTGCTGCGAATACCTTACCCCAGTTGTTGCATTCTGCCAACTCGGGGATCAAGTCTTTTGGCAAACTAATTGTCAATATCCTGTGTTTTTCCACAGGAGAAGTATTTGGAAAAACTGCCTCCAGCTGGTCAAATTTCTCCGCAAGCCAATAAGGGAAATCGTCCTTATTTTGTGGGAGCTTGCCCATCACCGAATTAACCATGACGGGACTTATGGTTACACCGCCTGGTCCAGCTGGATGCGCTGCAACTCCAGGCGGGACTGCCTGGATGTTGCCTGTAACATACTGTACTAACGCTCTATGCACACGTATCAAAGACGAATGTAAATTACGCAGGTCAGCGACCGGCAGCGTCATATAACGCGGATGTGGGTTATACCCGGCCAAAACAGGCCAAGTGGCCCCTTCAATTGATAAGGGGCCTAAACGAACCGAGGTAATCGGTTGGGGGAGGGCGCCATCAAACTAAACACGGTGTTGCCATGCCGTGAGCGGTACTTCTAGATTCCTATACGGTCTATAGTGATTAGGAACAGCGGTGGCTGTATATTCATGGAACAAATTATCAGTCCCATCCACCGCCGGAAAGGTGATCCAAGAGTAAAACACCTCAAAGTGGTAAGCTGGATCTGCTTGTACCACAAAGATCAGATCGACACCCGCGTCAGGCACTCCATACACTGTCAAGTGAGCTCGGAGCGCTGCGCGGCTATGTGTCGCAATTTGGACAGCCATTTAAGGCTAAAAATATCCTACAACCTAGTAGGAGGCAGCACAATATAGGGTTTTGTTTAAACACCTTTTAACAACTTCAAGCTTGAAAGAACCTATAAAAACGTCAATATAGGAGGTATCGCCCTCACACACGCCTCCGGAAGCGTCTGTGAAGGGTGTTGTGGACAAGCACAAGAACTACTCAAGCGTCTCGCAGATAAGCAGCCCACTTCGTTGGTGGCGCCATGTTGTAGGGATTTTGCACATACACAGAGCTATGCACAGGATAATAGGACCTCGGAGTATAGTGGTGAGCCAACCATACACCTTAGTACCCACAATCCCAATCCGACTAGCATTAGCGTCTCATTAGCAACGATGCTACCAATAATTAGACAACCCAGAACACGGTCTCTCTCTCTCAGGACTCGCGGGAGCAAGAACACCCTTTCATAAATCACTCATACTTGTCCACAAGGTGCGTAATAAGAGACACTGTATAGTTTAAAATATTTATTTCAACTATCGTGCTCTAAGGTGCAGTACACGTGCCAGTACTATCAGCATAATGCATAAGAATAAAACAATAAGCATAGTTACAATTCCATAGAATATAAACGGGGAAAGCATTTCATAAAGCAGTGGATATAGGGCTAAATGACCATACCACCCTCCCCATGCTAGTAGCTAGTTTATTATAAAAATAGAAGACCTCTGAGCTTTGTCGGGCAGACCCTCATACCTCAATATCTAGATGCTAGGTTTACATCATCAGACAAGCACAGCTCTTCTCTCTGGAAAGGTTTTTCTCCAAGTGCCTCTAACAGTGAAAACACAATATTAAAAGCACACACATTTCTCCAGTGCAGCTGCATTCAGTGTTATGTCTAAGTGCGAGGGCTGACCAAATCAGCAAGAACAAGGGACATTGTTTTTCGACCTTGTACATGATGTGCAGACGAAACCCAAAGGGGATAGGAGGAAAGGTGAAAGGCAGAAATGCAGACAGTTCTAAAATAACCGGGCACAAGCAGAGGCTGGAAAAACAAAGGCACAAAGTAACGTGCGCAAAAAGGCATCATGGCAGCCAGGCCTAAGCTAACTTAGCAACGCAGACCATGAGTCCACAAACCACACGACATGAGGACATTAGTCTTTACTTCAAAGGATGGTAATTGCAAATTTAGGATTTTGGCTGCCCTTGTATTTACCATACAGAGGACACGGATTCTTCTGCAGAAGGACCAGAGGTACACCAGCCCCATGTCATGAAAAGTATCCATCTTACTGGCCTCGTCTAGAACCATATAGAAATTGTTATTGTCGTATTGTGGGGAGAATCACCGAATGCAGGTTGACTCTGATCAGAGCCCGACACCAGGCTTGAAGTATTGGAGGCCGGCCTCTGGGCAAAGGCATTATCTTGTCTGAATGGAGCGTAATATGAGAAGGGTGAGTCGGAACTGAACTCGCATGGCTTAGTTTGAGGTTGGGATTGATTCGGTTCGGAGTCACAGAACTATTGACTTGACATCCCCTCCGGTGGTACTGGAGTCAATGAGGCAGGAACTGACGTGGACCGAGGAGCTGGATGTGGAAGATGCAACTGAAGGAGGTTCAGGAGGCACAGCTGGCACTGAGGGCTGGCCCACCAGCGGTAATTCAGTTGGGGACCTCTGCAGAGCAGTGGGGACCGAAGGCGCACCAAAGAGAGCTGGTAAGGTGCCAAGCATGGCTTCCTTAACTGCCTCAATTTGTTGCAGTATCGCTGATGGACCCAGAAACTCAGGGTGCATCAGAACCAGTTGCACAATCTGCTCCTCATTAGGGGACCAGGAGCAAGACCGAGGTACACCTTGACATCCTTGTGACTTCTCACAAAGAGTGGTGGAGAGACTGTGATAAGGCACACTTGGACTTCATGTGTTTCTTCTTCGATTTGGAATTAACCGATGACTTGGAGTGTGACAATGAACTGTCGCGGCATTGGGCCCAAGAATGGGAATGGGTCAGTGTCCTTGACTTCAAACGGGAGTGGCATTTATGGACTTTCTGGTGATGCTTAACAATGTACAGCTTGGATTCATGGTCCTATATTGCCTTTGAAATCATCAGGGCACACTCCCAGCATGATTTGGAGTCGTGGCCCGACACCTTGTGGGTATACATCACAGACATTTGTTTGAAAGGTTTAGAGCCTATAGTTTTAGGAGGTGACATTTCCCTTGCACAATGGAAAAAGTTTTATCTAGAGAAGAACTAAGCTCGTCAAATGACAAGAAAAAGAGGGCCTAGCCCTGGAACCATGTACAGAAGCGTGGAAAGAAAGGTACTGACGTAAGCACGCCTGGTTGGTGCCTATATACGGCTCCAGTCGTCACAACCAGGATGGAGTGGAGCCACACGATGCTGGAGCTATGCTGAAAAAGCTTCCATTACAAATGACTAGCCAGAGATCACTTTACATGTTGATCTTCCTCTACCTATCCGCTTCTTTTGATAAAGTGGCCCACTACATTATCTAAACATACATAAGTCACAAAATCACTTGAATTGTTCAAATCCTTCTTCAAAGAAAGGCCCCAAGAGTACAAGTATTTACTACCCACAAAAACCCAGTGACCTGCAGGGTACCTCAGGATTACTCACTGTATGCAGAGTACTATCCATCGTGAGATGGCCTTTTTCTGTACTGCCGTTCCTTTCTTCACCCCAACATACCCTACAAAGAGTTGACTGTCCACCCGGAACTCTTTTGTGCGATCAAGGTAAAACGACGACGCTCATTTTGGGTCCAGAAGGTGGAGTCTCGCCTCTTCTTTAGAGAATGAGGCGGAGCAAAAAAAGTAGGCAAGTTGATGATTTGGCCAACATGAAATGCTGTCACAACCTTCTGAAGGAAGGAGGCACGGATTCTTAGAACCAGTTTGTCTGGATAAAATGTATGAGAATGGTGCACAGGTAGTGCCTGCAATTTGCTGACCCTCCTTCGTAAGCAAACAAAGTGGGCAGTTGTATAGCGGCTCGAAAGAGGGGCACATAAGAAAGGTCAGGGCCAGATTGAGATCCAATTGGGGTATAATGAATGGCCCAGGAGGGAACATTTGCTGAAGACCTTTGAGAACCTAGTCACAACCGGTGACTTAAAAAATGAAGGTTGGTACGGCAACCGCAAGAACACTAGAATCGTGGGCATGTAACCTTTAACCGTGCCCAGAGCAGATCCCTGCTGGCCCAGAGAAAGAACAAATATTAGAACTTCGGATATGGATGTAGAAAGAGGGTCAATATCCTGGGATGCACACCATGCCACAAACTTGTCCCAATGGCAAGAGTATACTGGCATACTTGGTATATACTTGGTGGAAGGACACCTAGTTGCCAGAATAACATCACAGACTTTGGGAGGGAATTGGAAGGCTGTCAACTGTCGCCGCTCAATCTCCAAGAATGAAGGAGGAGTGTGTGCAGGTTAGGGTGCAGTACCCTGCCCTGTTGCTGAGACAGAAGATCCTCCCGAAGAGGCAGCCTGATTGGAGGGCCAATGCTCAGGAGTTCAGAATACTAGACTCTGTGCCCAATTTGGAGCCACAAGAATGACTTGGGCCTGGTCGTTCTTGATCTTTTTGAGAACTTTGGGCAGGAGTGGTATCAGTGGAAAGGCATACAAGAGGTCTGAGCACCACTCGAGACGGCAAGAGCCTCCGAGCGAAAGCCGCCTTGGGAACTCCCGGGGCAGAACTGTTGACATTGACATTGCACCTTCTCGGCAGTGGCGAACAGATCTAACCAAGGCTCTCCCCACTCTTGAAAGAGGCCTTGCACCACCTCTAGAGGGAGATGCCATTCATGATCCTCTAGTTATTGAGGGCTGCGTTTATCCAGAGTCCTCTGATCTCCACCTCGCACAAATGGCCGCCCCATCCCAGGAGTGACATCTGTCACTACAGTCAAGTCCAGTTGGGGAAGGGAGAGGGGTATGCCACTGACCCAATCACAGCTCGTTAACTACCACTGCAGATCTTTTGCAGTTCCCTCCGAGATCGGGGCCAGTTCTGAGAGTTTTCCCTGATACTGTGCTCACTGGAACTTCAGGTCCCAAAACAGAGCCTGCATATGCCAACGGGCATGTGTCACTAGCAAATTGCAGGAGGCCATGAGGTCCAACAGCCTCAGTCAGTCTCACTGAAATCCAGGATAGAGGCTGAAACATTTGTATCATAGCCTGAATATCCTGGACTCGCTTCTCGGGAGGATAGGCCCGAAACTGCACTGTGTCCAGACCATCTCAGATGAAAGGGTGCGTCTGAGAGGGAGTCGAGTGTGACTTTGGCACGTTGATAGTGAACCCCAACAAATGCAGGAGGTCTGCCGTAGTATGGAGGTGGGAAACAACTGCCTGGGGCAAGCCCGCCTTCAACATCCAAAGGTACAGTCAGGGTAAGACTGGAAAACCGCTGATGTGCTGTGATCCAGCGCTTACAATAAAAATATTTTCTCCTACTATGGTTTTGGGTCATCCAGGTGCAATTATTTCTCTAACATACACACACTATATCCATATGACGGTGGGGCCCATAACACCGCATATACATTCACTTACTCATTTATTTCCCTGGATTTTCCTCCGACATGAAACCTAGGAGAAAAACGATTTGCTGGAAGGAGACGGGATACCTCTTTTATAAAGACACAATAATTTTCATTTGCTTTTAAGGTATTCCGCTCATTGGTCGATGGACCAACTAGTAGGAATCAGTTGATGGTGATTAAGACCAGCTCAATCACAATTAACTCTTTTATCAAAACATTATTAATCATTATGCTAAAGAAAATCACTGAGTCATTGGTTTAAAGAATAATAAAGTTTATATAAAGTTTTGAATGCAGAAAATTCAGGATTAATTTATTATTCAGATCATTGCATTTATCATCTTTATAAGAATAATTGCAAATTGCATGTCACTTTTATTAGACCGAAAATGAAGTTATCATCTAAAGACTCTATAGATCAACCTATCTATCGCTTGGGGAAATCCTAATAATTCTAATATAAATCTTGTCAAATGCTAGTTCTCCTAAAGCGGCATTTCATACTCAACTGGAAAAGGAAAATAACAGCAGCAGCATCAGCTCGTCAGCATCAGCAACCGCAAACTCTCCCATCTACAGCATCTAACTTCTTCAGCATCTCCCGCAGCATCCCGCAGCATTCTAACCCCCTCCCACTAAGAGTAGGTCTTCTTATACCCTAATTCTAGCTTACAGCATAAAATGTTTCTTCTTACATGGCGCGATTCATTCTCATTGGTCCAAAACTCAGGTCCCTATACATTCTAATCAAGCTTCCTGGTCTTAACTAGTTCCGTGAGGAATGTCCATGCAAGCATCGTTTCCCACAGTTCATGCACTCGCTCATCCGTTTCGATCAGTCCAAATTGTTTCTTTTTCTGCAACAATTGTATAATAATGTCTTTTCTATTGATTCAACCAGGCTTCTCACGCTTCTTGCTGATCATCTTGGCACACATCTGCTCAGAAGGGTCACAGCAGCCTTGACCATACTTTCATCCTAGCCTCTCGGCATCAGCACGTGATCATCTCTTTGCAACAGCCTCTCTCCTCTATCACGTGGTCGCATCCGCTCCTGCGCACTCTAATAACTCGCGGCCATTTTATATTGCTGCTCAGCAGGCCTAAGCGCACTATTTCTAAAGAAAACAAAATGTTATTAAAACAATGAAATATAAACCCTTTCGTTTCCCTCCCGTCTTTCTACGTACCCCAATTAGGTATTACCTAGCAGAATCAACATATAAAGCTGTCCCTTACTTACCATCGCTTTATTTTGCAACAACACGTTTTATTCAAAGCACGAAAACATGCATTTTATTATTATTTCAGTACGCAAAATATTATGTTATATTTAGAAACGTAAACAACTATTAGTTCATTACTTTGCACATAAAACTGCGTGTTATCCTTTTCCCAGACATACATTGTTGGTTAATTACTTGAACGAACATGTTTATTATTTTTATACGAAAATATTAGGAGGTTAAAATTTTTATATTTACCCTGCTCCATCAACTCCCCCTTTGGTGATTTTTAACATCACCACATAAACCCAAGTTATACAATTTTCTCAGACAGCATATATCTTTTATCCATTTGCTTTTGTTAGTTTTATACTTCTGTATCGCTTTCAACTTGTCTCTTTGTCTTTTTGTACAGGTTCTCTTTTATTTCTTCTAACTCTATTTCACCTATTTCTCTCTCTCTCTCTTTGTTTATCATATTTTCTTTTTCTAACTTTTTCAGCTTTCTTCGTCTCTTTATACATGTTACTGCAAGCTTCAATACTAATATTATTATTATTATCATGGTTGCTATTATTATTACTTTCCCTATTATTAATCCACTCATTCTTGTTAACCAATTCGTTACAGAAGAAAACCCTTTACCAAGTTTTCCCCAAACACTTTCAACCTCCAGTGGTACTAGTTCTTTGTGCAAATTTGTAATATTTGTTATATACTTCTGTATATTTTCGCTTTTATCAGGAATGTAAGTGCAACAATGTTGGACTTTCAGCATTCCACAGACTCCGCCCTCTTTTGCCAAAAGAATGTCAAGGGCAAGACGATTTTGCATCACCATAGCTCTCATGGCAACCATTTCGGTATTTACCATTAAGAACCCTCCAGCAGTATCTGTAGATAAACGATCAACTACTGTGGATAATTTCTGAATTCTGAATGCATTCAAAGATATTCCCACTGCTGGTATCAATGCACCAAAAATATCACCTACTATTTCTGAAAAACTTTCCCTTTTTCTACGTGTAAAGGTATTTATCATTTTGTGTGTTCCTTTTTCTTTTCTATCCACATGAAAAATCTTTGGAAAGACCAGGCCTAAATAACATGATCCATACCAATGGTCCGGCAACCTATAATAAGCCCTATTCCCACAAACATAATAAATCCCTGGAAATATTGGATCTTTTCCCCCTTTGAATCCCCATCCACCTATAATTAGGTAATTGTCATAGCAATTACTGGAACCCACAAAATAATTGTCATATTTTGTCTTATTTCTTCTAATGCACAACCTTCCCTGTTGGGGCCAATCCAGAGTCATAGCTGCATTCATCTTTTTCTTGTCATGATGGTCTTCCTCAAACGCCCAAAGAGGTGTTTTTGTCTCTTCAATTACTTTTCTTTCAAATTTCACTCTTCTTTCCTCAACCATTTCTAGAAATACTTTTTCTTCTTTCTTTAACTCACAGGTAAGGTTGTACCTAAATATATTATCTAATGTTAAAATCTTATCTTCTAAGAAATATTCACCAAAAATCTTTCCCTCTTTTATTTTATTAAGCTCGGGAACTACAGAAACCTTTGCAAAAATCCTATCTACATCAGTGTAATAATATTCTAATCTGCCTGTTTTATAAAATAAGCTTGCTAATACACTACATGTTATTCCATACGTCAAAGGGAGGTGATGATAAGTCACACCCTCTGCTACAGATGCAGGCAACTGCATACAAACATAACAATCCCTTACATCCATTGTTTCTACATACTCATACAGTAATTTAGTAAACACATTCTTTGAAAAGTCTGTTATTGATTTATCCTTATGTAATTCTGCACTACTCCTTAAAATAACTGGCTCTTGAGTGTTAGCTCCTTGTTCCTTCTCAGTGTTATTAGACTTTTCCACTACAGCTAAACTAATTGGAATAGTTATTGCTAATATTACCCATACTGTTATCAATAATCCTGTACAAAAACAGCACATTTTGCACCATCTTTTTAAAAACTCACATTTACATTTTCTATCTCTAATATTCTCCATTTTGTACTTGTTTTCTCGAAAATTGTGTCACTACACCTCAGAAATGACTTGCTTGCCACTCTGTACTTTCAGAATGTTGTCTTTGCTTGGTTCTTTCTTCAATTCTTTCTCAGAATTCTTTCCTTGTCACATCCGATAATTTTGTCAGTTCAGTGTTTTTTTTTTGTCAAATCCGGTAAACTATCTACAGTGTCAAATCCGGTAAACTATCTACAGCAACCACTTCAGGTTTGCTTCTTCAGGTTTGTTGCACTTCACTTTCTCCCATCAGGTTTCTTTGTTCTGGGTTCTTGTGAGTGTTCAATTCTTCTTTGTAACTAGTCAGAGCACGATACAACCATTCAGGTGATCTGTACTTCTGATTCACTTTCCTTATTCTTTTTGTTTTCTGCAAGTGTTTACCACCTTGTTTTCCTTGCTCCTTTTGACTTGTTATTTCATTCCCTTGTTCAGCACTTTTTCCATCCAATTTTACTATTCTGTATCTTAATCTTCTTACTTCGTTGGGCCATTTGTCTCCTTTTCTCGGCCTTTTTGCTTCACTCCCTTTTTCCTCTATTTCTGATTTCCAATTTCTTTTTCTTGTCTCTATTTTTTCATTTCTTTCTTCTCCACTTTCTTCTGATTCTGTTTCAATCTTTTCATTGTTTCCTCTTATTTTGAAACTAATTATTTCGCTTTCATCTACTTGTGGTTCTTTTCTTCCTTCGTTCACCTACTTCTGTCCCTCCTCGAGGTTCTTCCGATTTTGTGTCAATTTCTCTATCTGCTTCTAAATTTCCCTGTTCTTGTGTTTGCCTATCTGTCCCTACTGCTCCTCGGGGCTTTTCCGATTTTTCTAACTTTTGGTCTGAAACTCTCCCTTCTTCATCTATTAATATTACTTTCGAAGGAATTCTACTACCACTCGTACTTGGTTGTTCACTGTCACTGTTTTCTGGCTCAGTTTCTTCTGTTATGCTTTCAAAATTCCACTTTGTCTTTATAATTTCTTCTCCTTCTGACTGTTCTGTATCAGATTCTGAACTGGTATCAGATATTTCCAGATGTCGACTTACAGGTCGATCTTCAAATTCTGGAACTTCAACTATTTCCTCTATTTCTTCTTCTTCTTCTATCGTTTCACTTGTAGTTGGGTCTCCCAGATGTCGACTTACAGGTCGATCTTCAAGTTCTGGCACCCTGTTTGTCTCCTCTTCTCTTTCTGATGCTGAACTGTTGTCTATTATTTCCAGATGCCGACTCACAGGTCGATCTTTAGGTTCTGGAACTCTGATGGTGTGGGCTGGCATGAACCCAGTGTTTCACTCCTGCACACTTAACTGCGGTCGTTGTCACTAGGATCACTTGTCGTGGTTCGTCCCAGCGAGGAACCAAACAATTTCTTCTCCGGTGGACTTTTATTCAAACCCAATCTCCTGGATTCAAGTCGTGTGCTGGTTTTCTTTCAAGAGTGGTCGCATCCGGTCCAACCTGATGAAACACAGAACGCACCACATCAGCCAATCCTTTGCAATAATCCAGTACTAGATCATCAGTTATAGTCAGTAGCTTGTTGACAGGTACTTGAGCTTGTCTCATTGCTCGTCCCATGATTATCTCATGTGGACTGAGTCCAGTATTCCTTTCCGGAATACTTCTGATTGTCATCAGAACCAATGGCAAAGCATCTGGCCATTTCAGTCCTGTAGCTTGACACATTTTTCCTAACCTGTTCTTGATTGTTCCATTTACTTGCTCTACTATTCCAGAAG
Organism: Calotriton arnoldi; assembly: GCA_963921515.1. Lineage (NCBI taxonomy): Eukaryota > Metazoa > Chordata > Amphibia > Caudata > Salamandridae > Calotriton > Calotriton arnoldi. Next base: position 1,734,459 of record CAWUFW010000712.1, on the reverse strand, counting down.
CCTCTGGTCTGTATGCACAATGCAGTTTCTGTTTAATACTAAGGGCTTCACAAATCAGTTTAACTAATTCGTTTTGGAAATGTGTTCCTCTATCTGTTTCAATCGTGACTGGAAAACCATACCTCGGAATGAATTCTCTCAGCAAAAGTTTTGCTACTGTGATACTGTCATTCCTTCTTGTCGGATATGCCTCCACCCAACGGGAAAACAAACAGACGATCACTAAAACATACCTCAATCTGCTGCAAGGTGGCATTTCTATAAAATCCATCTGCATTCTGGTGAAAGGACCCCCTTCTCGTCCTATTCTGCCTAGACTCACTACTGTCTTCCTTCCTGGATTTAACTGTTGACAAATCAGACATCTTTGACAAAGACTCTCAGCTATGGCTCTGAATTTTGGATTATACCATGTTTGTCTAAAAAGTCTGATCATTGAATCTCTCCCAATATGGGCTTGCCCATGGTACATCCGTGCCATGTCAGAAATCATGCTATCAGGCATAACTGGTCTCTCATCCCTGTAAACCCATACATCAGTTTCTTCATGTTTCCTACATCCTGCTTTTAGCCATGTATCTTTCTCTTCGTCTTCTGCAGCCTCTTGTAACTGTCTTACCTCATCCCATGTTTCAATTGAGTTAGTAAAAAGCAATGGACAAGAAATATGCTCTCTTTCGCGGCATTTGTTTAAAGAGACCACATTCTTTGCACAGTACTGTGCCATTTCGTCAGCATATTTGTTGCCAACAGTAATGTAGTCTTCCCCATTTTTATGTGCATTGCACTTCACTACAGCAATCTCTTTAGGCAGCTGTATCGCCTCAAGCAACCTTTTCACAAAATCTCCATTCCTTATGGGTGTCCCTGCAGACGTCAAGAAACCCCTTTGTGACCAAATCTGACCAAAGTCATGAACGACTCCAAAGCCGTACTGACTGTCAGTCATAATCGTAACTCGCACATTTCTTCCCAACTTACATGCTTGAATCAGAGCTACTAATTCTGCAACTTGGGCAGACCGTACACCTTTCAGACAAGATGCTTCCAAAACAGTTGCTACTGTGCAAACTGCATATGCTGCACTTAGAACTCCATCACTCGTTCTCAAACATGAGCCATCCACAAACAGAATATAATCTGATTCTTTTAAGGGCTCCTCTCGGATGTCAGCTCTTGGTTTAGTACAGTATTCAAGCACATTCAGACAATCGTGATCTACTTCATCCATTTCAATCACATTCTCTTCATCTGGCAATGATGTTGAAGGATTTACATTCATACATCTGTCAATGGTCACATTATCTGCACTCAAAATTACCTTTTCATACCTAGTCAGCCGACTATGTGTCATGTATTGTGTTTTCGTTCTTGTCAAGAGAATTTCCACTGAATGGGGAACATACACTCTCAATGGATACCCCATCACTATGCCTTCACTCTGTTCCAGACTCACACAAGTAGCAGCAACCGCTTTCAAACATCCAGGCAACGCTCTGGCTACAGGGTCTAACACAGCAGATAAATATGCAATTGGTCTTTTCATAGTTCCATGTCTCTGTACCAAAACTGAAAATGCACATCCATCTCTTTCACTGCAAAACAGCTCAAAATCTTTCTCATAGTCAGGCATTCCTAATGCTGGAGCCTCACACAGTTTCTTTTTCAGCTCTTTGAATGCTTTCATTTCTTCATCATTCATTTCAAAAGGATCTTTAACATCCTTCTTTGTCAGTTTCTGCAATGGTTTAGCAATTAGTGAAAAACCGCTTATCCATTGTCGACAATATCCAACCATTCCCAAAAACATTCTTACCTCTCTTTGTGTCATTGGAGCTCTCATTCCTTGAATCATTTTTATTCTCTCTGTCGTTACCTTTCGTACTCCTTTCTCAATTTTATGCCCTAAATACTGGACTTCTTGTTTACAAAACTGCAATTTTGAAGGGGACACTTTATGTCCTCTTTTTGCTAAATGATTCAGCAAAGCAATCGTGTCACTGACACAGGCTTCTTTAGTTTTTGATGCCACCAGTAGGTCATCAATATACTGAACCATTACTGACTTTTCTGGCATTCTTAAGTCTTCCAATGATTTCTTTAAGATCTGATTAAAGATTGAGGGACTCTCTGTATACCCTTGAGGAATTCGGCACCATGCCAAAATACGCTCTCCAAACCTAAACGCAAATATTGGCTGGCTATCTGGATGTAATGGAATAGAGAAAAATGCATGACATAAATCGATCACAGTGTACCACTCTGCTTCGCGTGGAATCTGGTATAGAATCACGGCAGGATTCGGTACTATTGGGCAACAAGGTACAACAATTTTGTTTACCTTTCTTAAATCCTGTACGATTCTATATGTTCCATTTGGCTTTTTCAGTCCCATTATTGGCGAATTACATGGACTGCTCATGATTTCTTTTAGAATCCCTTGTTCAATCATTTTATTTATTACTGGCGTTATTCCTTCAATTATTTCTGGAGTCAATTTATACTGGGGCGTATTTGGGTAACTCGTTCCTTCTTTTACGGAAATTTTTACGGGATCTACTCCTTTCATTAATCCTACATCTTCTCCTGTCAAGTCCCATACTTCTTCTTTTACTGTCCCTTTCAACTCAATTGGGATTTTCTCTGCATCAAATACAGGAAACAAATGATTTACTTCTGGTTCCAAATTTACCATTGTCATTTTGTACAGCACATCCTCATCTGGAGTCTGAAATGCAATTCCGTCTGGAGTACAATAAATTGTGCAGTTCATCTTGCACAATAAATCGCGTCCTAAAAGATTAACGGGACTACAATCACACACCACAAATCGGTGCATTTCATTAAATGGACCAATTTTCACCTTTACTAATCTAGTAAGAGGCGTTTCAATTTGCTGATTGGAAACTCCAACCACTTGTATATGTTCACCTGAGAGAGGAAGATTTGGAATTTCCACTGACCTAACAGTAGAACGGGTAGCCCCAGTGTCAACAAGGAATGTTATATTTGCACCATTCACTTCTCCATCCACAAATGGACCTGACTGGTCTACCTCTAGAGTTGCGCCAAGCACGCACTCTCCCCTCTCTTTCAGACACCGTCATGAGCTTTCATACGACTCATCCTCACTCTGTCGCAACCAATATTGTGAGATTTCAGCTGCACGTGACAACTGTTTTACCTGCTCTCCTCCGTAGAATCCTGTTTCTGCACTGTACTTCTGTTGATTAGCACTCTTGGGAAGTGGTGGTTGTGGCACCTGACCTTGTTGAGTAACTACCTCACTCTGCACCTGTGAATTTAATGTTTGATTTTCTACATTAGGTTTAGGAGGAAATTTACACTCGTTTCTCCAATGCCCTAGCTTTCCGCAATTGTGGCATGGCCACTTTTTCTTCGCCTCATCTATGCTCATTTGTCCTTTTCCTTTACCTATATTAGGTCGGGATTTAAACTGTCCTGTTTCACTGCTAGCATTATTCAATTCGGCTTCTTGCTTCTCTGCAACTTTCACCTGTGCCCACATGGCTTTTTCTTTCAATTTACGCTGTTTACTCTCAATTTCATCACTGCAATACTTAGCATATCTCAAAACTTCGTCCACTGTGCTATTCTGCCACCCTATCAAATGCTGCTTAATCCTTTCACTTATCTCCGGTGTTAATCCATACACGAACCTATATACAAAATGACTCATGTCCTTCTCACTTAGCGTCTCATAACCACTATACTGCTTGAAAACCAACAACAATCTCTCATAGTACGCATGCACTGATTCTTTGCTTTCCTGTGTTGTTCTGTCTATTTTCACCCAATCTGTTTCTTTTGGTGGAATTTTATTCTTCAAGAAGGTAACTACCTGATCATATTTCCGCATCACTTCTGGACCTGGCGCTCCTGTTTTGGCATCCCTTGGATATTCTACAGTTGGCCAATCAATTGTAATCTTACATTCCGTCCATAAATCAGCAGGCACTACTATGTCAAACAATCCATCTAGATCTATCCACAGCACTTTTGACACTTTAACAAATCTCTCCACTTGTCGGTACCATTCTACTGGTTTCTCTCTCAATTTTGGGAAGTCATTTGTAAATGACAATATATCCTGTCTGGTCCACGGAACATGCACATAACTACCACCTGGTGTTTCTCTCATCGGGTACTCTCTGGTAACTGGTTCCTTATCTGTCATTGCAAATGCTAAAGCTGCTTTATCTGTCGTTTTCTCATTCCTCTTTGTCCATCTGTTTCTCCATCTATCCACATCACCCCATTTTCTCAATAAAACAATCAGCTCTTTTATCTGGGTCAGTCTTCCTGATGTGTTCAAATTTTCTATGTCTTTCTCACAAAAATCTACTCTGTACGGTTTCTGCAATGTCCTCACTTTCACAAATTCCACTCCCAATTCACCTGCAATCTCTTCCAATTGGTCATGTAAATTTCTAGCTCTCCATGTAAGACTCTTACACAAAAACATAATCTCATCATCCTGATAATTCTTTAGTTTTTCCGTTCCAATCGTTCCCAAAATCAACTCTTCCATGTCTATTTTTAACCTAATTACATCTAATGGTTTTTCTTCAGGTTCTTTCGCTTTTAGCGCTTTCAACCATTCATTTAACTCTTCTGGAGTCGGACCTACAGGTGTACTATTTAATTCAATCCAATCACTGGTTCTTTCTGGTGTTCCTGATGCGGACTCTGTCACCATAGGTATTCTTCTAACCTCACTCTCATTTATCGTCAAATTTGTAGGTGGACTCGGTCTACACGTACTCGCCGAAATGTGTGCACCTTCCTTATTCAGTTCCATCCCTTCTCTTTTTCTTTGCATATGTGAATTCATGGGAATCACCAAAGAATGTTCATTTATTTTCTGATTTTCAAAAATTGGCATTACTGGACCTATCGTTACTGGTACAGTTACAGCTTCCATATTCTCTGTCAATTCTTTTGTCGTTTTTGCTAGTTCAGTTGCATTGTCACTTTCTGTCTCATCATTTTGTGAAATTTTAAATGTTTCTTGTGACCTATTTATTTCATTTCTTCGTTCGGGTTTTTTATTCCTCTCAGTTTCCATTTGCGGTGCATTAGGTGTCACCACTACACAAGTCTGTTGATATGGGGGTGGATTTCTGTTTAAAATATCTTCCAGCAATTAGTCATCTGTTTCACTACCACCATACACATACTTTTCTACCACTACATGTTTCTTTTTCTCAGTACACTTTCTCTTTGCTTCTTCCTCAACCGCAAAAGCTGGAAACAAACCTCCTGCCATGTTAGCGTATCTCCAACGCTTTACTCTGTCCTCATGATTTATTCCCCACAACCTTCCTGGTAAAAACTCATGATTCTTCAATCCTCGTTCATACATCTCATCTTCCCATTCCGCTAAAGCTTCAAACTGTGTTGGTCTAGGTTCTAACATTACCATCTTTTCTCGTAAGTTCCGTAATACAGCTACATTAAATGAACCATTCTCAGGAAAAGCCAATGCTCCATCGTTCTTGGTGTATTTCGTCCAATTTTCTAACCAAATGCATGTATGATATCCATATTTCAGCATCATATGTGAAGCTGGTGACTTCGGCGGAGGAATAATTTGTCCCTCTCTAGTCACTACCTTTTTGTCCTTCTTAAAGAAGTTCTTAACTTTCGACATCCAAGACGTTTTCTCTCTTCCATACTCATAGTACGTCATGATTCACAACCTTTTTCTCCTTAAAACACTCGGCAAATCAACTCTGTTCCCTATGCGTTTATTTCAACCAATGCTAGCGCGACTCACACCAACGCTCCAATCACAACGATTTCTGTCTACGGCGCACTGTCCAATCCCAGCGCGGCTTTTGTCTACGTCACTTCACTCCTGTTCTCATGTGACTAGCGCACTGTCCAATCCCAGCGCGGCTATTGTCTACGTCACTTCTGCTCTTGACCCCTCCTTTACAAAATTTATCGGCAATTTCTTTTTCAACAATTCCTGTTAGTTACAACATTTTATCCACATTTCCATTGTCTGATTCGCTAAACCGAAAAGATAGCTTTGACCATTCACACAAGAATTCTGTATTTTCCAGTAGGCAGCGCTTACCTCTACCCTACCACAGAACTTTCAGTTACGTCGATAAAGTAGCACTTCCCTCTACCTTACCCTTCTTTCAAGCAAACGATAAACCCGTTTCTCTGGGGATAAAACACATGTGGAGACTATACTGCTCCTGAGAATTAAGGCCAGAGTTTCACAAGAAAACCGATCACTATTTCACTCACACACCTTTTATACGCAAAATGTCCCTAAATAACACAACCTGTGTTATTACCAAATTGAACTCAGACAGTGTAAAATTCAATGCGACTTCTCTTGCCACACGTGTTCCACTTCCTACTTCCCGGAAGCGTGAAAACTTACATATAACATAACGCGACTCAACAAAAAGTGTTAGACATAAACTTATCAATAATCTATAATCAAAAATCAATAATCACCAAACTAATCTATAGTAACCATAACTCTGCTACCAAGAAATCTGATCCAGCGCTTACAATAAAAATATTTTCTCCTACTATGGTTTTGGGTCATCTAGGTGCAATAATTTCTCTAACATACACACACTATATCCATATGACAGTGGGGCCCATAACACCGCATATACATTCACTTACTCATTTATTTCCCTGAATTTTCCTCCGACATGAAACCTAGGAGAAAAACGATTTGCTGGAAGGAGATGGGATACCTCTTTTATAAAGACACAATAATTTTCATTTGCTTTTAAGGTATTCCGCTCATTGGTCGATGGACCAACTAGTAGGAATCAGTTGATGGTGATTAAGACCAGCTCAATCACAATGAACTCTTTTATCAAAACATTATTAATCATTATGCTAAAGAAAATCACTGAGTCATTGGTTTAAAGAATAATAAAGTTTATATAAAGTTTTGAATGCAGAAAATTCAGGATTAATTTATTATTCAGATCATTGCATTTATCATCTTTATAAGAATAATTGCAAATTGCATGTCACTTTTATTAGACCGAAAATGAAGTTATCATCTAAAGACTCTGTAGATCAACCTATCTATCTCTTGGGGAAATCCTAATAATTCTAATATAAATCTTGTCAAATGCTAGTTCTCCTAAAGCGGCATTTCATACTCAACTGGAAAAGGAAAATAACAGCAGCAGCATCAGCTCGTCAGCATCAGCAACCGCAAACTCTCCCATCTACAGCATCTAACTTCTTCAGCATCTCCCGCAGCATCCCGCAGCATTCTAACCCCCTCCCACTAAGAGTAGGTCTTCTTATACCCTAATTCTAGCTTACAGCATAAAATGTTTCTTCTTACATGGCGCGATTCATTCTCATTGGTCCAAAACTCAGGTCCCTATACATTCTAATCAAGCTTCCTGGTCTTAACTAGTTCCGTGAGGAATGTCCATGCAAGCATCGTTTCCCACAGTTCATGCACTCGCTCATCCGTTTCGATCAGTCCAAATTGTTTCTTTTTCTGCAACAATTGTATAATAATGTCTTTTCTATTGATTCAACCAGGCTTCTCACGCTTCTTGCTGATCATCTTGGCACACATCTGCTCAGAAGGGTCACAGCAGCCTTGACCATACTTTCATCCTAGCCTCTCGGCATCAGCACGTGATCATCTCTTTGCAACAGCCTCTCTCCTCTATCACGTGGTCGCATCCGCTCCTGCGCACTCTAATAACTCGCAGTCATTTTATATTGCTGCTCAGCAGGCCTAAGCGCACTATTTCTAAAGAAAACAAAATGTTATTAAAACAATGAAATATAAACCCTTTCGTTTCCCTCCCGTCTTTCTACGTACCCCAATTAGGTATTACCTAGCAGAAGCAACATATAAAGCTATCCCTTACTTACCATCGCTTTATTTTGCAACAACACGTTTTATTCAAAGCACGAAAACATGCATTTTATTATTATTTCAGTACGCAAAATATTATGTTATATTTAGAAACGTAAACAACTATTAGTTCATTACTTTGCACATAAAACTGCGTGTTATCCTTTTCCCAGACATACATTGTTGGTTAATTACTTGAACGAACATGTTTATTATTTTTATACGAAAATATTAGGAGGTTAAAATTTTTATATTTACCCTGCTCCATCAGCTGCAACCACTGCCATCACCTCTGTGAACACCTGAGGGGTGCTGGTAACCCCAAAATGGAGCACAGCGAACTGAAAGTGCTCTTGGCCCACCGTGAACCACAGGTAACATCTGTGGGCAGCCAAGACGGGGGATGTGGAAATAGGCATTCTGCAAGTCCAACATCACCATTCAGTTCCCAGGGTCCAGGGCAAACAGGACCTGAACTTATGTGAGCATTTCAAATTTTTACTTCTTCAGCAAAGCGTTGTGAAAGTGCAGGCCAAAATAGGGCGGAGGCTTCTGTCCTTTTCGGCACCAGAAAGTAGCAGGAATGTCAATCGGGACCTACTGCTGATGGAGGAGACCTCAATGGCTCCTTTGGCCAAAACAGCCAACATTTCCTGATGTAGCAAGGATAGATCGTACTCCGTCAGCTGGTCATAAGTGGGTGGAATTGGGGGTTCCTCAAAAGGAATTCCACAAAGGGGATAGAGTAGCCCCTCTGGATTATTTGTAGAACCTACTTGTCTGATGATATGGAGTGCCAATGGAGCAGGTGATATCAAATCCAGCCTTCCAATGGGCACCTGTGTTGGTATAAGTAAATGAACTTGGAGACCGCAGCTGCCGGGAGGGGGTTGGTGAACTGAAGCGACCTCTGGTTGGTGTTCCCACACGGCTGGGAAACACGTTGGCCTTGGTGGCTGGGTGGGAAAGGATGCGGTTGTTAGCCACTATTGTAGCAACAGAAGGGGTGAAAGGCAGACTGGGGTTGGCAGGGGGCTATGGAGAAGCCAGCCAAAGCTCTGTGGTCTTTAAAGCATTCCAGTGCGGAATCTGCTTTTTTGCCAAAAAGGCGAAAGCCATCAAAGGGCATGTCCATGAGGGAAGATTGGACATCCCCTGAAAAGCCAGTGGTTCTCAACCAGGCGTGGCATTGAAGGGCCACCGACGAAGCAATCGCTCTGCTTAGTGAGTCGGTTGTGTCCAGTCCACATCTGATGGTGAACTTTACTGAATCTGGCCCATCTGATATGAATTGGGACTCTTTCAAGACCATAAGCAACGTGTGTGTGTGTGTCTCTCTCCCCTCTCCCCACCCCCAAAGACATGTGGTGTTCACCGACCACAATGCTAGAGTGGCGGAAGAGAAAATAATCTGGCCAAAGGTACACAGTCTTTTGGATTCCATATCCAGTGAAGTGGTAAGGAACACACCGGGGTGGATCCTAAAGGTGGAGGCTTGGACCAGCAAGCGCTCCAGAGTGGGGTGCTAGATGAGGAAGCTAGGGTCCCCAGGAGCAGGGGAATGGTGGCGGGCAATTGTCCCTATGCACAGGAGCCCATGAAGCACCTCCATCAAGACGTTCATCTTGACTGCCACCGAGGACAGCTGAAGGTCTAGAATCTAAGCCGCCCTGCACACCACCATTGCAAAGGAGGTCCCTTTGTTTGGAGAGATTAAGCCAGTATCCAGTGAAATGTCTAACCCACTGGCATCCACCAGTTCCTCATACCAGTTGTCCTCCGGTTCATTTAGGGGATAATGGAAGGAAAGAGGGTCCTCAAACTGCTCCTATTCGTCCCCTTCTCCAGGCCTATCAAAAGTATAAGGGACTGGCTCAGACTTGGAGGGCATAGTACTGTCCAGCGGCTGAGTTCACATCAGGTGACGTCAGTCAGGCTCTGTATTAGAGTCTGGAATGACGATGGGGTTGGCGTTGCTGCTATGCCAGGAATGACAGTACTGGAGCGGGCTCCAAGGAAGGGACAAACCCACCGGTGGAAAACAAGTAGGGGTCTCCCGCCCAAATTCGTGGGGCCTGAAGGTGCTCCAGAGGAGTCAGGCTGCCCATATATGAGGTGCATGGCCTCATAGAAGTACTTGAATTGGAAGGAATTTTCTCCAGCTCCATGAAACTCTGGGACTCTCAGAGCAACCCCAGGCACAGGTTACGCAGAGGGGCGAGGCCTCAAACAATGTCGTTCCCACGCCAAATCCAGGGACTTTGACTGGCACGGAGAAGTCGAACAGCGCCTTGACTTCTTGCAGTTGTGGGACTTACCTTACAATTTTGACTGTGGTGATGATTATTGTTGGGAGCGACTCTTTGGGTGATCCCAGGACCTTTTGTGCGATCGGAATTGAGGGCGTTGTGGGCGGCGGCCGACATCTGGCTATGAGGAGCTTAAGGGAACATTCCCTGAGTGCCTTTAGATTCATGGCGAGGCAGTACTCGCAGGTCTTGAAGATGTGGTCCTGCTCCACAAACAAAGTGTGGGTGTGTCTCAAACATCTGCTTGTGATAGGCATCACAGGTTTTAAAACCGGTTGGTTTCTTTAGGGAAATCCCTAAGCAGACCAGGAGAAAAAATCTCAAAACTTGCTTTGAAAAAACATTGAAAAAACTCATTCAAAAAGTTATGGGGTAGCTCTTCAAGATTTGTGCTGAATGGCGAAGAAAGAAAAGAACTGACGTTCGCGCACTGAGGTGGCACCTATATAAGTACCATGCACTTCAATTCGGGTGCAGACGCAGAACCAAACGACGCCACCTACTGGCACGCAAGAGTACTGCTTGAAATATTCAGGATCAAGTCTGATGCCTGGGGAATATTCTAAGGCAAGGAATCTGCAACTACGAGTCTCTAACAGATTATGTATTCACTGAAAAACCACAACTAGAAACAGAGTTATGGTTGTTTCTCAAATGCCGCATGAGTTTTGGCATGCGCTATGTACGTTGCTAACAACTGGCAAATTTCAGTGGGTGTTCACTTTGAGCCAGAACCAAAAGTTAGTTTCTAATCATGCTTTTTCTAGTGAATGTCATTGGATTATTTTACGATGCACTTAATTTTCAACCACTTCCAGACCTTGCACCCAACCCACTGCACCCAGCCCACCTCTGTTGTGCCCAGCCTTTGGCTGTACACATCAGGGGTTACCTCATCCCCTCTGCCTAAGGGTTGGTCTACAAAGCCTGGCTTTTTTTATTTTGGATTCATGAATCACAGCTGGGTTTGTGGCCCCAGCACGGCTTGGGAGTTCCTTCGTACCCAGGTATCACAGGCTCATAACAAGCTTCTCTGACACATACCTTAACTTCCAGTGCTCTGCATTTCAAAAATCCATGATTGCAAACCTCCGAATGGTGAGGCATGGGTTGGTGAAGCTTGCCCTAGGTTCACTGTATTCTGTTCTAAAGCTTGCCCTCGCTGCAGATCCTTTGTAGGATTTGCAGTACCTTAATACCCAAGATAGTCCCTGGGTCTGCAATACTGAGTCAGGTTCCACGAATCCTCTGGAATTAATGCAAGTGTTAAATATTAAAGCCAAGTAGGCAACATTTTAAAATATTTATTTCTCAAAAATTACTGTACAGCTTTACACCAAACCAATGAAAGCATACTTTCTCAGTAAACTACTACTACTTTCATGCCAAGTCTGGTGTAAATTCATTCAGCAGTCTTGGCTATAGGCGCCAGCAAAATTTCCTTAGGGAGCTAAAATGAAGGAGGGGACATCTTTTTAACTCCGCTATTTCCCCCTGTGCAGATCTGCATAGAAATTGGCATGCTCGCCCTTAGCCTAATATGCCAAGCAGCTGCTAAATTTTGTGAAGATCTGTCCTTGGAGTCAAAAGGTATAGGCAAATATAACAAGCATTTACAATGCAATAGGTCTCGCAATGACATTGTTTTGAGCTATTGGCATTGTAAATGTTATTGTTTTTTTTTTCCTTTCGTGAAGCATTAATTAAATGGTGTAATGCAAAATGGCAATAACTATAGTCATGTGCCATTGTCAGATCAGAGACATGAACGTAATGCCCTCTGGTGCAGGGTATGCCACTACAATGGTATGCTCTCGTTTGTAATAATAATTATTTCATACGCTTCCTGTTAGTCAGTTGGTAAGATAGCTCAGTGGGTTAACAGGCTGACTGCAAAGATCTGTGAGTTCACGGGCAGGTCACCGATATGAATCCTTCTGGGCTGTCTCTGCATTTTGTCTTACTGCTAAGTTTGAAAAGGTGAGGATTTGAGACAGTCACAGCAGCTTTCTTTTACAGCGCTAAGAATGACCAAACGGCAGGATCAAGCGCAGCACAAGATGACAAATGCGGCCATATTAACTCATTAAAACACAAACCTTCATGACATTTGACCTTAGAGGCATTTATGAATTAAGGCCCTAGGCGTAAAGCATTAACAGTGAACCAAGCTGCACACGATGAAAAGAACAGGGTTAAGAGGCTGAAAGTGTGACATCAAACATGTTGTCATCCGCACCGTGTGCTCAGCTGTCACATTCGCTCCTGATGGTGGTAATGATGAAATTTGTGCCGCAGCGCTGTCATAGGTAAAGTCCCACCTCTGGGTTGCAGTGAAGCTTCTCACTGAGGGTGCACTGACGTCACGGCTGCTCCCTGGCTCCCGAGCCTCAGGGCTCCACGCCCGGCGCTGCTCCCCAGGTATCACCGATGGACATAGAGGCAAAGGTAGGGGCAGATGAGGCCACATGGCAGGGGTGTCAGTCTAGAGATGGGGTGAACAGAAAGGAGAGATGGTCTCGGGGAGGGGGCAGAGAATGAAACGAGGAGAGAGTCAGGAGGAGGAGTAAAAGGGCGAGAGACACAATGAGGGGAAAGAGAACGAAAAGCAGGGGGGTTAATGGAGGTAAGAAGTGGAAAGAAGAAGGCAGTGATGAGACGGATGGAGAGAGGCCCAAGCAGGGGAGAGAGGCTGCCGAGTGAACCCGAGTGGAGAGGCACCCGGAAGTGGTGGGAGGGTGAGAGGATGCAGACATGGAAGGCAAGGCGAGAAAGACGGAAGGTGGGGGCCGAGAGAGGGTGCTAGAAGAGTTAAAGAGAGGGGGCTGGGAGGGGTCCAGTCCATCAGTAACTTTAAAAGTTGGTAGGTAGTCATAGTTTCGAAGATGTTTTGCCAAATTTGTAGTCCCCATTCCCCTCTATGCGCCTCTCTTCACCGGTGCTGACCCTAAATATATGTCGTAAAAGCGGCCAGAACACCCACTAAACGTGTCTCCGCGAAATCCCTCTCACCTTTTAATCCACTGCTTGAAGAAGTGGAGTTCAGGCCTCCTTAGCACATCCGTGTTTTGCTGGCAGAGGGTGACAAAGGCCAGCAGCTTGGGTCAGCATGCGCCTGGCTGGGGGTGCAGCCTCAAGGAGCAGCACGCGCTCACGCAAGGAAACGACGCAAGTGCAATAAAATTTTAGGATGGAGACTAGGGCTTGGGAGCGCAGTGGGGTGGTGTAAAGAGACAGTGGGTGATGGCGGGGTTTCTAGGGGGGTTATGGTCGGAACAGCCGACCTTGGAGGGGGTGGGGTGGGGTGAGTTGGGTCTCGGCGTGGTTCAGGAGTCATTGGCCCGCAGGGAGTGGAATGGCGGCAACGGTTTAGGAGGGGGCAGTGTGCTTGGAGCGGCTGACTTTGAGCTCGGTGGTATTGGGTTGAGATTTGAAACTTGTTTATGATCCACATTTAGTCTTACTTTCTTCACAGCAACTTGCATATTTTAACAAGCATTACCGAGGCTGTATTAAATAAATAAATGGCCATGGGGATCGCCGCTTGATGCAGTTTGGGAGGTGGGAGGGGTGTTCTCTGTAGGCAAGCATTACCAAGGCTGTATTATACGAGCCCTAAAAACCTGGACACAAAACACCACGATAAACCATAGGCAACAAAAAAAAAAACAAGGACGGGCCGGTTTACCTCAACCCACAGCATGTCGCTGACTTGGATTCTAGCAGCGCCTCTCCAGAACTTTCCATGTTGGCAGAATGCGCCGCTCGTGCTCCTCTCGGAAGGGCGCCTCCAGCCCGTACCACGACGCTGAAGACACGCCGTGAGCGTGCGCATCGGCTGACCATAGGCAACAAAAAAAAACAAGGACGGGCCGGTTTACCTCAACCCACAGCATGTCGCTGACTTGGATTCTAGCAGCGCCTCTCCAGAACTTTCCATGTTGGCAGAATGCGCCGCTCGTGCTCCTCTCGGAAGGGCGCCTCCAGCCCGTACCACGACGCTGAAGACACGCCGTGAGCGTGCGCATCGGCTGCCTGCACAGGAGATGTGCACGCGTATGGTGCGAGCAGGCGTTGTGATGCGCCGCGAGCCGTACGCGTGCACATCTCCTGTCTGTTTAAGTTTCGGCACAGACAGTTGATGTGCACGCGTACGGCTTGCGGCGCTATTACAACTTCTGCTCGCACCATGCGCGTGCACATCTCCTGTCCCGCATCGGAGCAAAAGTCGGCAACAATAGAGCTCGCATAGCGAGCAGCGCTTTGCGCTGCATCGCTAGGCGAGACCTAAAAAATGACTTTGAAATGGAAAGCGCAAATGTACCACAGTAGTTGTACCAACCATTCACTGAAAAAACAAAGGTTAAAGTGACATTATAGTTGGGTGGTGTAATGAGACAAGAAATAGGACCCATATTTATGAATTCTTTGCAATGTCCTTGCGTCACACAAGTACAATGCAAAGGCTTCAGTAATATTTACAAAGCCTAATTTGCGTGGCCTTGCATGGCTTTGTAAAGAAATGTAACACAAGACAGCTGCTTGCGCTGTGATACATTAGATTTCAACTTGGGAGGCGTTCCATGTGTGGAGCATGGGTGTTCCCATGCATCCACCCATGGATTCTGGCGCATTCTTAGATTTACAAATACTTGTAAGAATACATCAAAATCCTGCACCTTCCCATGTGAGCCATAGCGAGGAGAAATATTTTTATATCTCCTTGTTGTTTAATCTTTCCACATGTGCTGAACTTTGCGGCACACATAGAAGAAAATGTCTCAAAGGATTATTTTTGTACAGGAAGGTAACCCTACCTGCACAAAAACAATCCTGCCTGTAATGTAGGCACCCTTGCACTAGGATGCAAGGGTGCCTGTGCTGGCGCTAGGTTGCACACAGTGGACCAGCGCAAGGAGAGAGCAATACTGCTCCATATCTTTGTAAATATAGACCATTTCTGCTCTCTCCCTTTCAGGCAGCGCAGCAACTTTGATTGCTGCCCTGCATTGCGTAGTAAACGTGCCCCTAAAGGTTAGAAAATTCCCCAAACCACTGACATACGCAAGTTATACTCTAGTCAATTAGATATAACCTGGGCCCCCATCATGCACTGCTTATGACCATACATATTGATGGAGCAGGGTTTTGAGAAAATAAAACCTGCTCGAATTAATGCCCCAGTAACAATTACTAATAGTGTGCTGTAAAATGAACATGCACCAACACGAACGGTAAAATGCTTTGCGCATGCGTGCACAAAAACTAAGATTAATGCATGAAAGACAAGGCCGCATTTTTATCTTTGCTTCTAAAATTAATAAAGCAACGCTGCTTTTGCGCATTAATGCTTTTGCTAGAATAACATAACTTTGGGTTAGTGCAATGGTGGGAGGTAAACAGTGAGAAGTAAATTTCGTAAAAATAATGTCTGTGTTTTCATTCACTTTAGAAACAAGAATGGGCCTATATTTCTGCATGAATGTTAAGAGTTAAAGAAAAATTAATAAATATGAAATAAATGCTGAAAAATCGAGCTCTGTCAGAGAGAAGAGAGACGTGGTGGAGGCTAATTCTACTGACCTTCGGGAAAGAATGCTGCGTGTCTGCCAAGTAACGGAAAGACGGCCATGAGAATAAAGGAAGTGTATAAACTTCTACCGTCGAAAGCGGCACTATTGAATAATAAAATGTTTTAATAAGAAAACATGTTGCCTTTTCGAGGAAATGTGTGAATAACGTAATGGGAGAGTGTATTAAACAATGAACACTAAGAAAAAGTGCTTGTGACTATGGTGGTGTGATAGAACACCCCCCCGAATCAGCCAATGAGAGACTGAGTTCTTGTAAATGTTTCAACTATTGTGGGTTGGACATGTAGGGTTTAGGGTATAATTGAGGTGCCCCAGAGGGGAGGGGAGGAGGATTGGAAGCCTTCGTTCGAGAGTAGAGGGAGATCGTCGCTGTCCGTCGGTTTGCTGATAGAGGCCTACCTGTTTCCCTGTTCCTGTTCTTGTATCCAGATCTAATCTTTGTTCCCTAAATCTTTCTCGGGGGACCCCTTACTATTCCCATGGCCAGGGGGTGGTATTTCCTCTAAATTCTTTAGGTTAGTATTAGATAAATGAATAGTACTTTGCATAATAATTTGCAAATGTATTTCATCTCTGAAACTTTTGTCTCTCTCGCCTATCGACTCCTTTATGTGCATTTATTCAATTGATATGAGTTTTGTCACTGTTTGCATTGATATATGTTCTTTCTCTCTCTCTGCAATTTAATGCATTGTTTGTATTGTCATTCTGTACGTGAATTGAGCTCATTATTTCTTACATTATTTGGTGATAAACATTATCAACCTAACACTGAGTTTGTGGTTATTAGTGAAGATTGCTAGATAGACAGTTAGTACTATTATTACCATCAACTCTTCAACTTTTGGTCCATCGACCAGAGGAAAGAAGTTGATAATGCAGGCTCAGTTAGTAAGATAGGGTGTTAGATACGAGCCTGTAAAAAGAAACAACTGATTTCTTTTACTAATCAATTGTGATTAGTATGGGATTATACAGCGTCATTTTCAGTTGGGTTATGTGGGGTAAGTGTGTGTATTTGGACCATGCTTTTGTGCATGTGTTATCGACCCACCTGATTTGGCGCTGGATCAGTTTTTGGTAGCAGAGTAATGGTTAATTATTGATTAGTTTGGTAATAATTATTGATTATTGATTATTTGTTTTCTAACATGAAAAGTTAGTGTTTGTTTTATAATGTCTGGAAAATCGGGTACGGAGTTACCTAAGATCCCGGGATAATAAATGTATTAGCCTGAAGTAGGCAGAAGAATAGTGTGGATAAGGTATCACACTGCAGAAGTACTTTGTCTGTTGTCATAATACTGAATAGCGAGAGGCTGTAGGTGTTATATTAGGGACTATTTCGTTTGAGAGTAGATTTTTGAGTTGTAATAGTGAAGGGTCCACTTCCGAAACTCTGGCCTTACATCCCCAAAGGAGTATCAAGACCTCTTTCCATGTGAAAGTCCTCTTCCGAAACTTTGGCTAGTATCCCTAGAGGAGTACCAAGTCCTCCTGTAGCTTGTTTGGGTGTAGAATAGCGCTGGTCATTGTTTTACACGAAGTGAAAGAATCTCGTTAATAAGTGGAAAAAACTATCTCTTTATTTAGCGGAACAGACAAGGTAGCATTGTTTTATGTTGTTATTAACAAGATTTTGGTGAAGAAAAATTTAAAAATATATTGGCGTATTATTTTGTAAAGGGAGGGTCAGTAGAAGGAGTAATACTGACGTCAGGAAAAGCCGCTCTGGCATTGGTCAGATAAACGGGCGCTTAGAGAACTGTGATTGGTTGATTGACGTGAACTGAAATTGTATTGGTCGAGATTTTGCTTACGTAGTGGTGCTCTGATTGGCTGGTTAGTGTGAGTTGCGGTGGTATTGGATGATCGTTGACCAATAGAAACCATAAAAGTACGAAGAGTTTGTTGTTGGGTTTTATTGATTTGTGTTTAGCGTAAGGGTTTAGTAAAAAATGAAACTGATTAATAAGATAAAAGGTAAAGAACAAAAGACAAAAAGCGGCTGACCATATGTTATGCACTACAATCTCTATTCAGTATACATTAAGCTTTCTGTGCATTACACCTCCGGAGCCTGCCGCAATAAGACTCCACTGTAATCCAGAGCAGAAGTTATTTCTGTTATGGAGGGTGCACCAGAGACGAAATCAAAACCATCAGGATAAGTCCAAAGAATTAATTTTTATTCTTCAAAAAAAGTCAGAATAAAGACATCAGCCAACGCGTTTCATTCAATAAGAACTTCATCAGGGCGTTTGCTATTGATGAGAATGGAATAATCCAAAATATCTTTAAATTACAAGGATGAAGTATACGTTGTAAAGTACAAGGGAACCCCACGGTCCTGGGTTATTACTGTACCATCCAGCATTAATACTCTGAAATGGTTCCTTCATAAAGTGACGATGTTGTCAGTATAAGACGCTGACAACATCGTCACTTTTTGAAGAATAAAAGAAATTCTTTGGACTTATCCTGATGGTTTTGATTTCGTCTCTGGTGCACCCTCCATAACAGAAATAAGATAAAAGGTCTCTTTAAGAAAGATAAACCAATAGTGACTAGAGAGGGAATTCTTATTCCACCTCCAGGAACGCCTGCTTCTTTTATGATGTTAGAATGTGGTTATCATACGTGTACCTGGTTAGAAAATTGGATGAAATACACAGAAAAAGATGGTGTTTTAGCGTTTCCAGAGCATGGTACCTTTAATGTAAGGATTCTACAAAATCTGAGAGATCGAATTAATTCTTTAGAACCTAAACCTAGACCTACTCAGTATGAAGCGCTTGAGGAATGGGAGTATGAGGCATTTGAGCGAGAGAAGTATAGGGGTGGAAGAAGATACAGGAATATATTGTCTAGATATTCTTTCGAAAGTCGGGGAGAAAGAATGAAAAGATGGAGGAGAGCTGTAGTGACGGAAGGTCTATATCCAGTTTTAGTTGCTGAAGAATCGACTGGAGGCAAATGTAAAGAGAAAAAGAAGAATGTAGAGACATCTGTATACCCAAATGATTCTGATGATGAATTGTTAGATGATATTTTAACGAAAAGACCTCCACCATATCAAGAAAGTCCAAAGGAGACAGTCCCGAATGCACCATTAATGGGAACAGCACTGATTCTGCAGGTTCCACAAGTTCCGGTAGTTACTAGAGTAGTGCAAGAGAGTGAAATGGATTTGTTGACTAAAGCGAGGGAGGAGTTGACTCAGAAAATTAATCAATTGAGTCTGAATACAGAAGCATTGACAGTACCAGTAACAATTGGTCCTATAGTTCCATTGTATGGAGATAAACAGAATATATCAAAAGTACATGCATTGACAGTTCCAAGAAATAGTGTTAGGAATGAGGTAGTAATGGTAGCTGATCAGGCTGAACAAGTTGAGACAAATACCTCATTGATTGATCTTCCGGTTTGTGAATTAATGACAAACTCCAAAGAGAGGTACACAAATAGGGCCAAGGAGATTAGTGCAGAATGTCACTCCAGTGTCAGGGAGTTCAATGGATCCTTCGCCAGATGAGTTAGATGATTGGATAAGGGGAATGGAAAAGCGAAAACCTCAACCACAGATTATAGATGTGAGTAAATTGAGAGTGGATTTGGAAGAAATGATTATCGGAACAATAAGTCCTGATAGGTTAAGTACTTATCGAGATGAAGAGTTGTTATTTTTGTGTAAAAATATTACTTGGAGAGCAAGAAATCTTCATGAGAAATTGACAGAGGCTGCTTGTGAATATGGAATAGATATAGAGAAATCAAAGGTGTTACAGAGAACGTATAGATTGGATTTTACTGAAAAAGATTTGGAGAGTTTGAATGCGTCTGGTAAAAGGTTACAAATAAAAGAGTTGATGAACATTTTGAAGAAATGGGGAGATTTAGAACGTTGGAAAGGTAGATGGGCGAAAAAGAAAGAGGAAATGAGCACAGATAAAAGTGCGTCTTTGTTTCCGTTGAGGGAGACAGGACAAACTGAAAGGGTGTGTCCGATGAGAAAAGTTCCAGGTGGTGGATATGTTCATGTCCCTTGGAATAGACAGGATATATTGTCTTTTACGAATGACTTTCCTAGGCTGAGGGAAAAACCAGTTGAGTGGTACAAACAGGTAGAGAGGTTTGTGAAAGTTTCAAAGGTTTTGTTAAAGGATTTGGATGGCTTATTTGAGATTGTTGTTCCAGCTGATTTGTGGACTGAATGTAAAATTACGGTTGATTGGCCTAAAGAAGAATACTCAAGAGACCCAAAAACAGGTGCACCTTCAGATGAGGTGATGAGAAAGTATAATCAGGTAATAACTTACTTAAAGAGTAAAATTTCTCCAAAGGAAACGGATTGGGTTAAATTAGACAGAACAACACAAGAACCAAAAGAGTCAGTACATGCATACTATGAAAGGTTGTTACAGGTGTTTAAACAGTACAGTGGTTTTGAAAATATCAGTGATAAAGATATGGGACATTTTGTATATCGTTTTGTGTTTGGTTTGAAACCAGAGATTAGTAACATGATTCAAAAACATCTAATTTGTTGGCAGAGCAAGACGATAGATGAAATTCTGAGATATGCTAAATATTGTAGAGATGATGTTGAGTCAAGACATAAAAAGTTAAAGGAGAAAATGATGCGGGCTCAAGTGAAGGTAGCGGAACAGCAGGAAGCAAACAATGGTTCACAAACAGATTATCAAATGAGAGGACAGAATCAGAATGGTCAAGTAACTGGTGGTGGCAGAGGTAGAGGAAAAATGAAAAAAGATGATCTGAAGAGGAAATATCCTTGTCATGCGTGCGGAAAATTTGGACATTGGAAATAGGAGTGTAGATCTGCTCGAAAGGATAATGGGGTGAATCAAAATTTAAATCCACAGATGTAGAATGAGGTGGTTGTGAATCAACAACAGCAGCAGGTAGTTACTCCACAGTTACAGGTGCCACAAGCTCCTATGCCAAATAATGTGAATGCTCAAGTGCAGAGGTACAGTGCGAACACTGGATTTCACGCAGGTGAACAAGTTGGTAAGAATCAAAATGTGCAAATGGTTTCGCAATACTTGATGCAATGCAATGAGAGTGATTCAGACTCATCTCAATGACGGTGCCTGAGGGGGGAGGAAGAGTGCGTGCTTGGCGCAACTCTAGAGGTAGATCAGTCGGGTCCATTTGTTGATGGAAAAGTGGAAGGTAATGATATTACATTCCTAGTGGATACTGGCACTACCCGTTCTACTGTAAGAGCAGCAGAAATTCCTAACCTACCCCTCTCGGGAGAAACTATCCAAGTTGTAGGAGTGTCTAATTAGCGTATTAAAACTCCAATCACAAAGCCAATAGAGGTTCATATTGGAAGATTCAGAGACATGCATCGGTTTGTAGTATGTGATACTAGTCCGGTAACTTTTTAGGAAGAGATTTGCTCTGTAAGATGAATTGTACCATCTATTGTACGCCAGATGGTATTGCTTTTCAAACACCGGATGAAGATGTTGCTTTTAAGATGCTAGCGAAGCAAGGGACAGAGGTGGATGAGTTATTTTCACTTCTCACTGAACAAGATTTGCCTACAGAATTGAGAGATTCAGTAAGGTCCGATGTATGGGATTTTACAGGAAAAGAAATTGGTTTGATGAAGGGTGTGGATCCTATTCAGGTTACAGTGAAACCTGGTGCAACATATCCGAACACTCCACAATATAAGTTGAGTCCCGAGACAAAAGCAGGAGTTCCTCCTGTGATTGATCAAATGATTGAACAGGGTATTCTAAGAGAAATACTGAGCAGTCCTTGTAATTCACCTATTATGGGAATTAAAAAGCCGAATGGAAAATATAGGATAGTACAGGATTTATGAAAAGTAAATAAAATTGTGGTACCATGTTGTCCAATAGTGCCAAATCCAGCAGTGATTCTTTATCAAATTCCCTGTGATGCGGAATGGTACACAGTAATTGATCTGTGTCAAGCATTTTTCTCTATTCCTTTACATACGGATAACCAATATTTATTTGCGTTCCGGTTCGGAAACCGTGTTTTGGCATGGTGCCGAGTTCCTCAGGGGTACACAGAGAGTCCTTCGATTTTTATTCAGATCTTGAAAAAGTGTTTGGAAACTTTGATCATGCCAGGAAAATCAGTTTTGGTTCAGTACATTGATGACCTATTGGTGGCATCAAAAACACAAGAGGCATGTGTAACAGATACAATTGCCTTACTGAACCATTTGGCCGAAGGTGGACATAAAGCATCACCAGCAAAATTACAATTTTGTAAGAGAGATGTCCAATATTTGGGACATAGAATTGAGAAAGGAGTAAGGAAAGTGACACCCGAAAGAATCAGAGTGATACAGCAGATGAGTCCTCCTAAGACTCAGAAAGAAGTGCTAATGTTTTTGGGAATGGTTGGGCATTGTCGACAGTGGATCAATGGTTTTTCACTGATTGCAAGACCTTTACAGAAATTGACACACAAAGATGTGACTGATCCGATTGAGTTGGACAATGAGAGTATGAAAGCCTTTATTGAGTTACGAGATAGTCTTTGTCAAGCACCTGCATTGGGAATGCCAGATTATGGAACGGATTTAGCATTATACTGTTGTGAGAGAGATGGGTGTACATTATCAGTTTTGACCCAAAGACATGGAATAGCACGACGTCCAGTGGCATATTTTTCTGCTACTTTGGATTCAGTGGCTGCAGCGTTACCAGGATGTTTGAAAGCAGTTGCTGCAACTTGTGTGAGCGTAGAACAGAGTGAAGCGATTGTGATGGGACATCCAGTTAAAGTATTTGTGCCACACTCAGTTGAGATTCTTTTGACAAGAACACGTACTCAGCATATGACTTATTGTCGGCTGACTAGGTATGAGAGAGTAATTTTGGGTGCTGAAAATGTGACTGTAGTGAGATGTACGACAATAAACCCGGCAACCTTGTTGCCTAGTCCATTTTGTGAGGAAGTAAGAGAAGAAGCAGATCATGATTGTTTGGATGTGACAGAGTTGTGTATGAAACCAAGGCCGGACATTAAAGACTCGCCACTCAAAGAATCAGATAGTGTGATGTTTGTTGATGGATCATGTAAAAGAAATGAAAGTGGTGTATTGAGTTCTGCCTATGCGGTATGTACAGTGGCTGCAGTTCTAGAAGCATCCTGCCTAAATGGGGTAAAATCTGCACAAATTGCTGAATTAATCGCTCTGACTAGAACTTGCCAAATTGGCAAAAATTCGAGAGTAACCATATTTACGGATAGTCAATATGGTTTTGGGGTGGTACATGACTTTGGGCAGCTATGGATACAAAGGGGATTTCTGACTTCTTCAGGTTCTCCGATTAGAAATGGCAAAAATGTGAAAGATTTGTTGGATGCCTTGCAATTGCCCAAAAGGATTGCAGTGGTCAAATGTTCTGCACATAAGTCAGGAAATGATTATGTAACGAACGGTAACAGATACGCAGATCAAGTAGCGCGTTTCTGGGCACAAAATTCAATTGCCATCAACAGAGGGGTGGAAAAGAAAAATACCAATTGCCACCTGATGTTTTCCTCTTTAGAAACTTGGGATGAAATTAGGCAGTTACAGGATGAGGCAAGTGACGAAGAAAAGGAGCTATGGATAAAATCAGGTTGCACAAGGAGAACAGAAGATGAAGTATGGGTGTACACAGATGAGAGGCCAGTCATGCCAGATTGTTTACTTTCTCAAATGGCAAGGGTATACCATGGAATTGCACATGTCGGAAGAGATGCAATGATTAGGCTCTTCAAGCAATCATGGTATAACCCTAAATTCAGAGTCATTGCAGAGAGTCTGTGCCAGCGGTGTGTCACCTGTCAGCAGCAAAATCCAGGTAGAAAGACAGTTGTTAGTTGGGGACGAATTGGGAAAGCAGCAGGACCATTTACAAGGCTCCAACTTGATTTTATTGAATTACCCCCATGTAACGGACTAAAATATGTGTTGGTCGTTGTCTGTTTGTTTTCTCGTTGGGTAGAGGCTTATCCCACAAGAAGGAATGATAGCCTTACCGTAGCTAACTGCTGAGAGAATTGATCCCAAGGTACGGATTTCCAGTTACTTTAGAAACAGATAGGGGATCCCACTTCAATAATGAAATAATTCGGATGATTTGTGCAGCATTACAAATTGAACAAAAGCTGCAATGTGCCTATCGACCAGAGGCTTCTAGAATAGTAAAACAAATCAATGGCACAATAAAATCTAGATTGGGAAAAGTGTGTGCATCCACAACACTGAAATGACCTGATGCTTTACCCCTGGTATTGATGAGTCTTAGAAGTATTCCTGACAAAAAGACTGGATTGAGTCCTCATGAAGTCCTAATGGGAAGAGCAATGAGACAAGCAATTGTACCAGCAAACAAACTGATGAATATTTCTGATGATCTAGTGCTTGATTATTGCCAAGGATTGGCTGATCTGGTGCGTTCTGTCTCGCCAGGTTGGAGAAATTGCAACCACAACACAACCGGAACAAGCATATGATTTGAGTCCAGGAGAGTGGGTTCTTATCAAGAAACACGTGAGGAAGTCGTGTTTAGAACCCAGGTGGCACGGACCATATCAGATTATTCTGGTGACAACGACAGCAGTGAAGTGTGGTGGCTTGCCGAACTGGATCCATGCAAGTCATACTAGAAGAGTCCCAAGTCCACTTGAAGAAGGTGAGCAGCAACTGGTCAAAGAGAAAAGGAAACCAGAAGCTAAAGGTTGTGAAGCCAAATAATCTAGATTGACAGATTCTGATGAGCCTGTGGATGATGAACAACCAAGCACAAGGCAAGTAAAATGGGCACCAGCTACTGGGTATCGGAAGACTGCTGTTGAACCAGAAAAAGAGAAAGCCTCTGACAGTGAAGAACAAGGCCAACAAAGTGAGAGATTGAATAAAAGGACCTGTGAACCTGAAAAAGAAGGTGAAGAAGAGGTTCAAGCTAAGAGAGCGAGAAAAGGAGACAATTGGCCAAGTGGAGTAAAAAGACTGAGATACATTCTTGAAAAGAGAAAACCGGAACAGATAAATGAAGTCTCAAGTCAAACTGAACAAAAAGAATCAGAGGAAGTATTAGTGCGAAAAAATAAAAGAGTAAGAATTCCGAGCAAAAAATATACAGCTCCAGAATGGACTTATGTGATACTGGAAGAAACTGAAAGCACTGATCAGATAAAGAAAGGAGTTGCAGATGGTACTGAACAAGTTGATGAAAGCAAACTAAGACCACCTTAAAAAGAACTATGAAAGATTAAAATGCAACAAATCCAGTCAAAATAAATTAAGAGATCAAGAAGATCTGAAAAAAACTTGTGAAGAACTTTAAAAAAAAAAAAAGAGGGGGTAGAGAAGAAAGCCTAAGCCTTGAAGTGTTTTGGATACACAAAAATTGGTGGTGAATTTTTGAGTCCCTAGAAAGTTATTAGAATTTTTTTCTTAAGATTTTTATACTTTAAAAAAAAATTATATATTTTTTAATATAGTATACAAAATGACAGAAGCTACAGTGACTGAACATCCAAAACCTAGTTTAAAACGTAGATGTATTAAAGTTTGGCTATGTAGTGTCCTACTATTAATGTTGATGTGGTTAATACTAACTGTCATTGTTCCTGTTCTAATGGTGACTAATAACAAAAATAATACTAATGATGCAATAAGTGGAGGAGTGAATGCTGTTACTAAAGAAACACCTAATATTAATATAGATCAGATAGATGAAAGTATTTATCATCAGGACAAATCGATTAATGATTTTTCGTTAAATGTCTTTACAAAACTACTCTATGAGTATGTGGATTCGATGGATGTGAGTTATTGTTACGTCTGCATGCAATTACCTTCGTCTGTCTCGGAGGGAGTTACCTACCATCACTTACCCTTAACGTATGGTGTGTCCTGTAGTGTACTAACCAGTCTTTTCTATGTGACGGGGAAGTTGGAGTTTTATTATTCTAACATGGATTTAGTATTTTCAGAGATCCCTATTAGAAAAGATATGAACAAAGTGTATAGTAGTGGAAAAGCAGAATACATGGGAGAATTTTTCCGTATCACTCAGACCTTAGATATAGAGTATGCTCATAAAAATAATCTTACTTGTAGTTTGCAAAGGGTAGAAAAAGATTTTATTAATATGGTAGAAGTTAGAAGACAGGACTTCCATAGAAAAGCTGCTGAACAGAAGACACAAGTACCACCTTGGGCTTTTAGAGAAGGAAATTATAAAAAGGGTGAGACTTACGCTGCAATGTCTCTGGATTGGTATCATAAAGGGAAACTTTGCCTGCTTAGACTAAAAACTGATTATAACAATTATTTCATTGGTACTAGTGAATGTGAACATACCTTTTTGATAACTGGCGGATGGGGATTGAAAGGAGGAACTGATCCTGTTTATTATGTGTGTGGTAAAAGTGCCTACTATAGGTTGCCTGCACATTGGTATGGTAGTTGTTATTTTGGGATCGTATTTCCTAAAGTATATCATGTAGATAGAAATAATAAAATCAATGAAATAAGGCATGGACTAATACACAATAGGAGAGCAAGTTTTTCAGAGATAGTAGGTGATATCTTTGGTGCACTGATACCTTCAGTTGGGGTCATTCTAAATTTGCATAAAATTCGAAAATTGTCTACAGTGGTTGATCGTTTATCAACAGATACTGCTGGTGGTTTTTTAATGATTGATACTGAAATGGTTGCAATTAGATCAATGGTTTTGCAAAATCGACTTGCCCTTGATATTTTATTAGCAAAAGAGGGTGGAGTCTGTGGCATGTTGAAAATCCAACACTGCTGTACTTATATCCCTGACAAAAGTAAAAATGTAGAGGGGTATATTAAGAATATTACGAAATTACATGAGGATTTGACCCAACTAGAGGTTGATGGTGTTTGGGAGAAACTTGGTGAGAGTTTTTCCTCTATAGGTAAATGGTTTTCCACCTTTGGAAGTAGTTTCTTAGGAAAAATAATAATACCAATTATTTTTATAGCAGTAGTGATATTATTAATAATGATGGCATATAAATGTTGCAAGTGAAAATGTGGTAAGAAGAGGGTGATTGAATCAGGAAACAAACGTAAAGCTAGAAAAAGAAAGAGATGAAATAGAATTATAAGACATGAAAGGAAAATATTATGACACAATGAAAGATTTAGATGAGAGAATGATGAAGAGAGAAAAAGAGAGTACAGACCTTTAAATAAAATTAAAGGTGGGAATTGGTATGATGGGTATTTTGTGATGGCTCAAAAATGGCATCAAAGGGGGGAATTGATGGAGCAGGGTTTTGAGAAAATAAAACCTGCTCGAATTAATGCCCCAGTAACAATTACTAATAGTGTGCTGTAAAATGAACATGCACCAACACGAACGGGAAAATGCTTTGCGCATGTGTGCACAAAAACTAAGACTAATGCATGAAAGACAAGGCCGCATTTTTATCTTTGCTTCTAAAATTAATAAAGCAACGCTGCTTTTGCGCATTAATGCTTTTGCTAGAATAACATAACTTTGGGTTAGTGCAATGGTGGGAAGTAAACAGTGAGAAGTAAATTTCGTAAAAATAATGTCTGTGTTTTCATTCACTTTAGAAACAAGAATGGGCCTATATTTCTGCATGAATGTTAAAAGTTAAAGAAAAATGAATAAATATGAAATAAATGCTGCAAAATCGAGCTCTGTCAGAGAGAAGAGAGACGTGGTGGAGGCTAATTGACCTTCGGGAAAGAATGCTGCGTGTCTGCCAAGTAACGGAAAGACGGCCATGAGAATAAAGGAAGTGTATAAACTTCTTCCGTTGAAAGCGGCACTATTGAATAATAAAATGTTTTAATAAGAAAACATGTTGCCTTCTCGAGGAAATGTGTGAATAACGTAATGGGAGAGTGTATTAAACAATGAACACTAAGAAAAAGTGCTTGTGACTATGGTGGTGTGATAGAACACCCCCCGAATCAGCCAATGAGAGACTGAGTTCTTGTAAATGTTTCAACTATTGTGGGTTGGACATGTAGGTTTTAGGGTATAATTGAGGTGCCCCAGAGGGGAGGGGAGGAGGATTGGAAGGCTTCGTTCGAGAGTAGAGGGAGATCGTCGCTGTCCGTCGGTTTGCTGATAGAGGCCTACCTGTTTCCCTGTTCCTGTTCTTGTATCCAGATCTAATCTTTGTTCCCTGAATCTTTCTCGGGGGACCCCTTACTATTCCCATGGCCAGGGGGTGGTATTTCCTCTAAATTCTTTAGGTTAGTATTAGATAAATTAATAGTACTTTGCATAATAATTTGCAAATGTATTTTATCTCTGAAAACTTTTGTCTCTCTCGCCTATCCACTCCTTCATGTGCATTTATTCAATTGATATGAATTTTGTCACTGTTTGCATTGATATATGTTCTTTCTCTCTCTCTGCAATTTAATGCATTGTTTGTATTGTGAATCTGTACATGAATTGAGCTCATTATTTCTTACATTATTTGGTGATAAACATTATTAACCTAACACTGAGTTTGTGGTTATTAGTGAAGATTGCTAGATAGACAGTTAGTACTATTATTACCATCAGCTCTTCAACTTTTGGTCCATCGACCAGAGGAAAGAATTTGATAATGCAGGCTCAGTTAGTAAGATAGGGTGTTAGATACGAGCCTGTAAAAAGGTACAACTGATTTCTTTTACTAATCAATTGTGATTAGTATTGGATTATACAGCGTCATTTTCAGTTGGGTTATGTGGGGTAAGTGTGTGTGTATTTGGGCCCGTGTTTTTGTGCATATGTTATCGACCCACCTGATTTGGCGCTGAATCAATATTACTTTGGGGACTGCAGTACTCGTTGGTAGTTTGACCAATATTGTTCTTTAAATCAAATGAGTGATGTCATTTCCAACCCTTCTGGAAAGAAATACTCTCCCAAATTAAAACCGATTCTAGGATACCCATTTCTGAACATCTTGGAGCACATGCTCCTGGGGGTGAGGGACCCAATTCTAAAGTATCAAACCCAAGTGGACCGATCCATCATGTGGCTATGCTTGGGGGCGGCCAAGATGGCAATAGCTGCAGCCTGGAAAAAAACAGAGGCCCCTTTCCCTACCCAGTGGCATGCTCGACTGTGGCGGGCATTAGCCCTTGAGCGAATGACCAATATTATTGAAGACTTACGGAGGGGCTTTATGTTTGGAGCCCCCTGGTGAGTTACCCACCGGAAGGTCTACCCTTGTTTGCATGCGAACCAAGATTGCGAGCCCTCCATCTCTTTCAGATTTAGCGACTTGGGCTTCCCCCTTACCCTGCTCGGTGGTTGGACTCGGCGGTGTCTGGGGAGGCCCTCGGAGAGGGTGGCCACGGGATACTCTGGGGACTTGAGAGGGAAGTCCTGGAGACCCCTGCCCGGACGCGCCCCCAAGCCCACCTGGACCAATTATTCATATCACCACGGAACAGTTGTATTGTTTCTGTTTTTTCTTTCTGGTTTAGAATGTTTTTTTTTGTTTAAGCTGTACATTATCTGGGGACCCCCGGGCACAAATAAAAAGTTGCAGCCTGGAACATATAAGCTTTATACTGAAATGGTGTAGGGACAACCCTACCGCATCTGGGGGGTGAGGTTAAACAAACTGTGTCGAGAACTTGTGAAAATGTTTCTTGTCAGATATCTGTAACTCTTGACATGTGAACTGTGCTCGGAGGAACTACAATGTACTTTGAAACATTTCAAAATCAATAAAAAGTTTTTGACATAAAATTTCATTAGTGAGGCAAAATGTGACACTAGTTATTGCCTCATTTCAAGACCAAACTAGAACATCACTTTAGAATATGATTTATATATAAAAAAAAAAAATCAATTGGCCCAGCAGCTAACCATCTATGAGCACCCAACCCTGCTGCAGAAGGACTTAGGCCAGGAACAGCAGGGGCTTGGGGGGCAGAGGGGAGTTAGTAAGTCTGCAAGCCCCTAGCACGCAACCACGCTGGCTGCTGCACGGTCACAGTGGGGTGGGCCAGGCCCTACACTCAACCCTCACATATGCCAATTGGTTTTTCTGATGCTATACACCATGGGTACTGTCAAGCTTTTTACCAGCGGCTAAAAAATTATGGTCTGCAGTGAGAGGGCTGCATTGATGCCGGTGGGTGTGGGTGTGGGTGTGAGGGGGCATGGGGGGAATCAGGAGAGGGGTGAATGTAAGTTGGGTGTAGGTGGAGCAAAGCATGTGCATGTTGTGGACTGTCATGGGATTTGTTTGAGTGTTTCATTCCATACTGCCCTCTAAATTTTACCCTTAGATTCTAGAAGTGACACAGCTTTGACACTACTGTGTTATGCTATATCTTAATCGCTGTCCATCTACTGCACCCTGAGGTAAGCATTCTCTGCTTGTTATCCCTACCTTTAGCGAGTTAAGTTTGCAAAGAAAGTGACTTGATTATTGAATTGGAATGACATGGAATCTTAGGCCTCACAATCTCTATTCCTTTGGTCTCTTATCTGTAAACATTAGGAATGTTTGGTAACTGGCTCATTTAAGAGAGAAAATGCTATGGAACTCTTTGACAAAGACCCCCTGCTTTATTGAGACTTGCACTGTAAGTGTTGCTGGTAAAAAAAAAAAAAAAAAAGCTTATTAAGTGGTTCTTCTAATTGTTGTTTGTAATGTCCAGGTTCACACTACCTTTATTGCTTTTTATTATATCACTGTGTATCTTTAGATTTTTGTGAAAAGTTTATTCACTATTTCAGCAGGTCCTATTAACATGTTGTAATGTTTTATTGAGATGTGAAGTCCAGATGGTAATTCAGTAATCTGTATATATGCTTCATTGTTGAAGGCTAGTAATCTGTATAGATACTTCTTTGAGGAGGACTAATTATTTTCAGCACTTGTGTGTTAACACTTAATACTGAAGTAAAAGCTGAGAAGTGCGAACTAATATTTGCAGCCACGGCCCGTGCAGGTAAGAGCGGTGGGGCAGTGGGGCCGTGTGGGGGGTATTTCGATAGACAATGACTAGGGAAATTTAAAGAAATAATTAATTTTCCCTCGTCATTGTCCGTCGAAATACCACCCACACGGCCCCACCGCTCTTACCTGCACGGGCCACGGCTGCATATTTGTCCAAATGCTATTTAAATTACAGTACGCTGCTTCCTTCAGCATCTGCGTACAAACAGGATTGTTGAAAGGAAGTGTACCAACAAGGGTTCATGCACAAATAACAATTGGTATGCACGGGTGGTGCTGGAACAGTTTTCAGAGTAGGGGTGCTGCCATTAATGTTACATCACTGAAATCATAGGGATTGTGAAAAATCCATGCGTCAAACATGTAACAAGTGTAGTTCAGCAGGAGAGTGTTAAGGGGATATAGTATGTAGCTGATGTTACATTTTGGAGGACATTCTCGCAAATATATTACTAAAGCATAGTGTGGTAGCGGCTGTCATTTACAGGGAACTCATTTTCCATTGAAATGTCCACTACATTTGCACAGACTTACAGTTCTACTGATAAAACTTGTCACGTGGCCCATAGGGACATTGTCGTCTTCACTAACTTAGCATGAGCACGCTGCAGCTTACCCGCTGCTTTGCGCACGTTACTACACGTCTTTATTTTTTGCAATATTTTCTATGGCTGTTTTCACATGAGAACTCATTGCTGTGTTCATTCTCTGCATGTTCCTGGGATTTTGACTGAACATTATGTGCAAGGTCGAACAATAATGCCCCTTGTTATTTTGTTCTGGCTAGGCCTTAGCCCTTAGACTAAACATACCGATGCAGCTGTTGTTTGGACAAACGTACTTTGGTTTTATTAGAATACACGAATAGGTAGCACACACTTTGAGAGGGACCTTTCCAGGTAGACGAGCGAGACGGCACCTATGATGTAGATCTACCATCTATAGGCTAAGGTATGGGGTCTTCTGACAAAGTCCAGAGATCTTCTAATATATAACAATATTGCTTCTTAGCAAGGGGAGGGAGGTTAGGCTCTATTGTCTTTTCATTATGCCATCCCCCTCCATGATATATGGACTAGCTGCTATGCTGACTGAATTTGTACTATGCATTTTCCTGCTTTTTGTGGCACGTATACTGCATGTTAGGGCACGTTAGTTACAGTAAATATTTTAAACTAGTTTGTATCTCTGTCAGATCTTATTGTGGACAAGTACAAGAGTGAGAGCGAAAGGGTGTGTTTTGTTACCGCAATTCCTGAGAGATCTGGGAGTGTTGTGTTCTGGGGTGTCTAATCATTTGTTTCTCAGTGAGTG
The DNA here is from genome assembly GCA_963921515.1 of Calotriton arnoldi. Taxonomy (NCBI): domain Eukaryota; kingdom Metazoa; phylum Chordata; class Amphibia; order Caudata; family Salamandridae; genus Calotriton; species Calotriton arnoldi. The sequence goes on along the minus strand of CAWUFW010000712.1, from coordinate 1,702,336 downwards.
AGTATTAGAGCAAGTGAGACACTATAACTAGTCGGTCCTTGGCTCGTGGGTACTAAGGTGGTAGGAAGACTCAATCCCTATACACCAAGGTCCCGTAATCTTGTGCATAGTTCTGTGTTTGTGCAGAATCTTTGCAACAAACAATGCAGTGCACAAACGACAACGGGTTGAATTTTGGGTTTAACTAAATATTTCATTTGTGCATCACCAGGTATATTGATTTGTTTTGTTCCTTTCCTATTAAAATATTTGTTTCGGTCTCGGTTCACAATTAATTATATGTTTCCTATGTGCTTTCCTAACTGCTAATATATTCTAAAATATTTCTACGTTTCATTTACAGATATTAAAATGTTGTTCTTGTGTGCAAGAAAAAAAATGACATCCTGCAGCCTTTCCTTTCACTCTCCGTATCCAGCAAGATTATTGTATAGTTCACTTTACAAAATCCTCTCCTTTTACAGCAGTCGGAGAAAGAAAAGTAGACAACAACATCCTTTTTTTGTTTTAAGAATAAGCAGCAATCCTGACATTTGACCTCTGTCTTTGAACATAAAGCAAATGCGCCAAGATAAAAACAAAATGTATAAGGCTCTTTATTGCTCATTCTCCATCTGAACTTCAGCATGGTCACAGGTTTGCAGGATTGATGAACTTGTAGTGCCAGAGATAAGTAGAACCAGTCATGTAGAGGAAAAGAGAACTGCTTTAAAACAACCACGACAAACTTGAAGTGGCCTCATATGAGTGGTGATTACAACCCACTTAGCTGTAGCTCCGTGAACGAACATACAAGAGAGACAGTTAAAAACAAAAGCACTCTTGAGAAGAGCCTCATGAAAAGCAAGCATTCATGGAATACAAGGAACCAGTCAGAGAGGTGGTAAAGAGGCAATGCTCCATGGAAGAGACAAAAACATGCTGGACGAACTGAAACAAATATAGCCAGAAAATAGAACACAATCAAAAGTGAGTTACAAAACACAAAGCCAATGGTAAGCAATGGGCCGAGTGCATTCCCAGGTAAGCTTTCAGCATTTCCCTTATATGTCTTTTTCACCTCTTTTTAATTGAAGGTTTCCAATTTAACACATAAAGGCACATTTAGCGTATTACAGTTGAGAATCTATTGTGACATGCAAGAGGGTCATAGTCCTTTCTGCTATTACAACGCGTACTATTTGTAGTCATAGTCTTGTTCCTGCGCCAGTATGTTTCTGCATTTCGTTGACAGATCCGGGTGACCGAACTCTAAGTGGTTATGTACCATGCTGTCAGTCTCAGCAACTTGGGGTCATAAAGAAGTATCCCTCTGTGTTTGGAGTGGTATTGCCGGATGTAGGAGAGTAGGATCTGCCTCTTATGTTGCCCCCACTTTTTTTCTGATGTTTACACTGGTTTCTGGCTATAGTCGGGCTGGGTCCCTGCTAATCAGGGCCCCAGCCTCTCTGTTCTCTCTAAACGACTTGGAGTGCACTCTAGGTGCACTAGTGATTGGATACTGTGGTACCTTATGAGTCCCTAGTATATGGTACCAAGGGCATAGGTACTTCACAGGCCTACCAGAGGCTGAAGCATGTATTATGCCACCCCTGGGAAGCAGACTAAATCTGACACCACAGGTCTGCTACTGCAGCCTGGGTAAGGTGGTGCATGCACCCCTTACTGTGGTATGGGCTACCTATACCACTACATACATACACACATACAAACCTATAAGTCACTCCTATGGCAAGCCTTATCACTCCTGAAAGCAGAGTGCTTGGTTCTTATGTGGGAGGGTATCCCTGCATGAGCAGAGCCCCACTGCAGCGTTCAGAGATCCTTCTCTGATGCTGTTTGTAGTGCAGCCTGACCATATACTCTTAAGCGCATTATAACCTCGCGTTAAATGCTAACTTTGGGATGGCTGCACGGAAACATGTCGTGTTTGGTGTCAAACATCTTGGAATACTACCCCCCCCGACAGTTCTGGTGGCGGGGGTAGCTTTCCACCCTTCTAGAGGGATAGACATGTACCTACTGTGGAAACGCAGTAGAATCCTGAAGAGCCCTGGCATCACAAAATGGATGCCACCAGTCACAGACACTGGGCTGCCCTCCTGCTGATGACCGAAACTCGCAGTGGAGGAAGCCCAACAATAGGTATCCTGTCACAGGAGGGTGTGACCACCTTCCAGACAGGGTTTAGTGTATTGGGGCTGGGTGGGTGCACTCTTAGAGTGCTTTGAAGTCCTGCACTGGGGAGCAGAAGGCTCCTCTGTGCATATGCCAGTTCAAACCAGCTCAGGGGCTACCTGCCCCTGCTCTGGCGCGAAACTGGACAAAGGGAAGTGGGTGTAGCCACCCACTCCCCTGACCCTCCCATAGGTGGGGTCATAGAGCTAGTCCCTCCCTTCTTTTTAGTATAAGAGGGGAACCTGTGCATTGCAACCCAGATCTCCCTGGACGACGCTCTTAAGAAGAATCCTGGACCTTCGACGTTCCACTACCTCTGGAAGACTGAAGAATCTCCCTTGGAGTCAAGGAGTGACTCCCCTGCTTGGCAGGCACCAAAAACTACAACAACGGTCGCAAACTACGCTGCTCCCGCCGGAGCCCGAAGTCCCTGCAGCCCAGGAAGAGGATTTCCTGACTTCTCCAAGGCCATCGTGAGTCCCCAGCGAAGCCGAGGCAAGTGGACCCCACGAGCGACGAGGAACCGCAGCCCCTGGGTACCGTGCACTATTGTCGAGTGCAACCCCTTCACGACGTTCCACGAACTTGTGCTTTGGACCACGTGTGGTCCCAGCCTCTAGCAGAGATCCCTCCCGAATTCAGAGGCCTACACCGTCCCGAGTGACCGTGGGCCCCTGTTGAGTGGATCCTCCCGAGGCGTCTTCGCGATCCCTTGCCAGCCGGCTTGTGGGTCCCCAGAAGACTTTCCAACGAAACCAAAGGGCTCCCCTGGTTGCTCCAGGCCTGCCCTGACCTACCCTCGCTGGGTAAGTCCCCCAGACCTTGCTGGTCTGCACCATTGACTTTTCCTCATCACCACGAGACTTGCTGCTACCAAGGCTTGTTGGCTCCAATCGAGTCGCCGACACCTCAGTAAGCTGCAGACGTCGTGGGACACACCGAATCCAGCTCCTGGTCATCATCGACGCTGCCTGGACCACGTGGTCGAAGAGTCAAGACACCCGGGAACGACCCGAAGCTGTCGACGACGGTGGGCATTCATCTTCCTTGCCCAGAGTCACTGCCAAGTGACTGTGAACACTGTCCCCTCTGCTTTCAGGTCTTCCCCCTTCCGAATCCAGGCTTGGATTCCAACGGACACTTCTTCTGTCGTCGCAAGCAGCAAGTCTTCATTGGTTCCCATTGAGAACGACACCGCGACCCGACACCAAAGGACACCTATGCACCCGGCTCCCCTGGGTGAGGTAACTTCAGCACTATGGTGCTCCTGTGGGTGTGGGCCCTAGAACTACCTACCCTGTAAGTGGCTTGCTTGTAGCTACCCTAGAAGTGCCCTAAAACTCCTATTTTCCCCGTGCGATTATCGCACTGGCTCGTACAGGGCTCGCGTCTGTGTTAGACACATCGCGTCCAACTCCCTTGTAACTCTATCAGTATCCGCGTCCTTCGACTCGTACTGACCGATCGGTGTGTTCGCCTCGAACACGCCAGGGACCTGTAACATTGATAACTCAATCGCGTTCTCTCGCATAGACTCGTACAGGACTCGCACCAGTGTCTAAACACCGCGTCCGTCCCCTGTGGGTCTCCTACAACTACCTGGGGTGGTTCTTTGGGGTCCCTCGATTCTAAATGCTCTAGACCACGGTCTAGCCAAGATAAGATTGTGATATTTACTTGTGCTAACTTATTTTGATAAAACATTGACTTGTACATATGTTCCTGGCTTCTAATCTCATAAAGAGATTAGTAGAGAGTTGTTTATTAATAAATACATATATATTTGATATATATACCTGTGTGGTGTCTTTTCAATTGGTGATTCAAGAGATTGTGTGGTAATTCCTTACAGAAATGTGAGTTATTTGGCAAAAGCATGAAACCTCTTTATCCACCAGATGGCAGCAGAGCACTCTTTATTAAGAGCGCATAACTGAATACTTTGACTTTCTCAAAAGCTACATCGTGGGACCTACAGGAATTAACAAACTGGAAATGGACTAGCTGCTGCCTTGAGGCAGAAAATTATCACGGTGTACTTGTTTCTGACAAATTTAGTTTACATTGTATGGCTTCTTGATTAGTATTAATCTACGTTTGGAAATAAAATATTTCACGTAATGTGTCAGGTCTCTAGTCTCCGTGCTCCCTATTAGTTGCAACATACTAATATTCCTCTGCGAGGTGGCTTTTGCTACTGGATTCTAGGAGCAAAGTGCCCAGACTAAGTTGCACAAAAATGCAACGGTACACAGTGTAGATAGGCGCCCCTTAATTAGAGGAATGGGAGTGATAGGAGGAGTGCTGGGAGGCAGGCGGCTCAAAGGGACATTATACTGAAGACCGTAAAGTCTGTGACAGGTCTGTGGACAGGTACTGCATGCATTGGCAAGCAGGCAGCGTTATAGGCGGATAGTCAAGTCCAAGGGCAGCATAGGGAGAATTAGACAAATGTTTCCAGGGTGTGTGATAAACAATGCTTAGGGTATATGCGCTATTCCTTCTAATATTTCTTTTGCTGGATTATCTATCAGTTGTTGGGTGTTAATTCGAATAAATATATTATTTACTTTAGCACCATAACGCTTGAGTATTTTATAACGCAAAGGTGTGTGCTGTTTCGGGATGAGGGTCTGGATTGTGGTTCCTCTTATGTACCATGCAAAAGCTTCTCTGGTTGGTCTGTTTTTTGGAACACCTCCATCTTCAATTTCCTTTCATTTTTACACAAAGGAGGAGGTGGGAATTGCCGCCTTCTCATACAGTTGGTGGAGCTGGTTGTTTTAGAAGGCATATTCAGTTTGGCGGACCTGTTTAAATGCTTGAATTCAATGTTACCTCATTTGTGTGGCTTCATTTCTTCCAACACCCACATAATGTTTGTGGTGACCTGTGGCGCATATTTGGGTTCCTGAAGTTATAAAGTACATCTTCCTAAAATAAATTAAGTCATTTTTCTTCTTATAAAAGAATTGACATTTATTGTGTGTGATAAATGTCCCAACTGAACTAGGTGTTCCATCGCATTCTACACTACAGGAGTACCCCATGACTGTTAGGCATGTCATGGGGTACATGACCCAACTTTATCCCAATTATTTTCATGGAGAAAAGTGTAAGTACTCCCGAGGCCATCCACCCGCAAAAAAAATTAGCATAATAGGGAGCCACGGCCAACGGCCAATAAGCCAAGGGAGCCATGGGTTGAAAAAGTTTGGGAACCACTGCCCTAGTCCTTTGGGTGTCCAAGGGTTTCTCTCTTTTTTGAAAGACACTTAATTATTATTCCTGTGCTCTCCACCCCCACCCCTCCCACAATAGTGCTTGTGTGGGCCCCACCACTCCTCCAATATCGATCAATGCTTTTTTAATTTTTTTGTGTATTTTAGGGCGAACATTTGCCCAGAATCATTCACAGGATGTCCAACCAACGCTGAGGCTTGAACACGAATCCCCAGTTCCAAAGGCTGCAGCTCCCGCTGCTGAGCCACGTCCTCTCCACTGCAGGCTGCTCGTATTAGCAGCAGCTCGCTCTGCGGGCTTTTTGTTTCATTTTCATAGTGCTTTCCACAAGCATCAGTTACATTACACAATTACAGCTTCATATTTTTTGTAGACACGGAGAGATTAATCGGCAGCACAGGACATTACTTAAATGCCTTTAACAGAGCTGCCGATTAATCTTCCGTGTCTACAAAAATATGAATATGTCACTGTGTAATGTTACTAGTGCTCATGGAAAGCGCTACGAAAGTGAAACAAAAAGCTTTGCTGTCACTAGATTAAATACATCAAGTAATGAGCAATTCATGGGACTGATGTGAATGGTGGTGAAGCACTGTCTCGATGTCCCTCTTGACGTGCCGCTGAGATTACGTACTCAGTCTCCCTTCTACGGTGGTATATCGTCTTGGTAACGTAACTGGTGCTTATGTAAAGGGCGGCAATACCTTCAGGTCAGTTTGCGCTATATAAATATGCAAAAAAACAAAAACAGCGTTTGTCAGATTTGAGAGAGAATTCCATTAAATACATACGGCCTGATAACACTACACTGGAGAGACAGACACCAGTGTAGTGTTATCAGGCCGTACGTATTTAATGGAATTCTTCCTCAAAATCTGACAAACGCTGTTTTTTGTTTTTGCATATTTATATAGCACGAACTGACCCGAAGGTATTGCCGCCCTTTACATAAGCACCAGTTACATTACACAAGGACACATACATTTCTAGGTAGGCATGGGGAGATTAAGGGGCAGATTTACAAGCCCCTTGCGCCACTTTTGCGTCATTTTTAACATGGGAAATCTGCCCCTAAGTGATTTGCCCACAATCACAGGCAGCTGAGCCAATGCCGAGACTCGAACCTGGTTCCCCAGCTCCAAAGTCGGCAGCTCTGCCGATAAGGCCACAACCTCTCCCCATCTCCATGTTTTCTTTAGATGTTTGTCCACAGTAGGTAAAGAGTTGAAGCAGAAAATGTTTTATTCTAATTTTTAAAGCCACATTTAAATAGAGGTTCGTCAGTGAACACAAACATACATGTGAAGTATCTTCATACTTTTTGTTGTTGTGAATGTTTTGAATCAATGTGCGGCAAGACTGAGTCGGGAAAGTACCTGGGGTAAAAACAGATTAATATCAAGGTATACCTACGTAAACCCCCCAGTGCCTTGTGTGTGTATGTTCTCCTTTTCCAGCGTTCTCATCTTTTGAAATGCGCATAATTTATTTCAGATACAGGAGGGTTGTAAATGTATGTTACATGTTTTGTTTGCCTTTTTGGTTATCTGTTTTTCTTTTCTAGTAGCGTGCTTTTTTAACACAAGTTAGCCATTGGGCCGAAGACGTCTGCTCCGTATCGCTTAGGGGAACTGTAAATCCCCGCAGTATAGAGAGCTAAAATGGTATGTATGATTTCTCACAGAAAAATACGCTCTTGCAGTGTATATACTCACTTAACAAGTAAAAAGGGGTTTAAAGGGCTGCTCCATTCTAATTCTGTTAGCGTTGTTCACCAATCACTTTGATCCTCCGGGGGGGGGGGGGTGGTGGGGGAGACCCAGAGACTGCAAGTGACTGTAGATGAAAAGGCAATGATTTCTGCTTTTGAGGCAAAGATGGAATAGTCTATAATAGAATGAAAAAACGGGAATAAAAGTACAGTATCTTTAACCTGCACATCTGTTGTAACTTTGAAAAGCTTGCATTGTGAGAAAAGCCCCACTGTGATACTACAAAGGTTTGGTAATTATGTGACACAAGACTTTGAAAAGAGGTCACTGTTCAGAGACTCACCAAAGGCTGACAGGAAAATAGACGTATTTATTGATAATTGGCAGAGAGAAATGCGGGTTTTCCTACGACTGACATAAGCAATGTTTCAGTGGGATACGAGGTGTCATAATATCTTATTTGTTCCTGGGCATAGCTAATCTTCAGACTTGGCAAAGATGATGGGGTCAGGAACAGTACTCCAAAGAAGTGCGTGAAGGAAACCTTGGATCAGACTTTACAGACGGTACTTTCATGTCAACGGTGCTGCGCTATTTCCAGCTGAAATTTTATTTTACAGAGTGAAATTTCCAGTTGTTGAGATCTATAGGGATGTGGTCAGTCTATAATTTTCCTTTCTGGTAAGAAAATTCAAAGCTCCTTAAAACTGAATGTAAAGTTAGTGATTGTGTTTTCTTCAATTAGGTTGATGAGTAAAGCAGTCTCAAATTTAACTAAACCAAGGCTTCAATGCTTACGAATGAAGGTAAAATTGTAAACACTGCACCTTTCTTTACTGTTCTTTTTTTATCAAGGAAATTATGTTCAACTATTTGGGTGTCACTTCATGTACGTCAGAGGACTTTTTAACAATGTCTGCATTGTCATGCAGTGCTATAGCAACAGAAAATAATAGTAATATAGTCTTATGGATGACCAAATTGCTATGACACTTGTTTTGAATCTTTATGAATTAAAAGTTGTGTTGAAGAGGTCACTTGTACTAGAACGTGTTTAAATTTTATGCATGGGTTCAATAGGATCTAGGTATTCATGTGTACTGAAAACGTTTGGTGGTGCTTTGAGGATTGATTTCTATGCTAGCGTAATAATCTATGTCATGATATCAGCCTTATCTTCCTACCATCGGCAAATATACTTTCTCCAAGAATTGTAAAGTTTAGTTTCTTCCAGTCCTTTAAACATTGTACATGTAATTTAAAGTTGTAATGTCCCTTTATACAAATGTAAGTGTTTTGTTTCCAGTACGTTAATGGTCTCAGAATCATCGAAGTGTCCCTTGGAAATCATTCTTCTTTTCAAATTAACACAAGTGCAAAGTAATTGGCTTTTTTCCGGTTTGTGAGTTTTGTTTTAAAGTAATTTGTCACTTTTTTCTTTAAAATCACTTTATTTGTAATACTATATTGCGCTTATATTGTGTTTGCTGAGAATTTGGAGCTTTTCAGTGTGTCCCATCCTCTAGAGAAGGATGCCACAGAGCTGTTTGGATGCTATGGTTCCATGGATTTCTTTGAATTAACCTTTTGACCTTTCCCCATTTATTAGGTCGAGCCTGGGCAGCGCATGCGCTGCTCTGCGAGGCATGCTGTATTACAGTATGGACTTGAAGCCCCGCCCACTCTCCGCCCATATTGGTCATTGGCTTGTGTCATTGTCCTTCTTAAATGCTGGCTTCTGATTTAATAGGCTTATTAGTCCCTCCTTAGTACCGCCTTGTCTTCATTTGTAACCTCCCATGAGGACTGCCCTTTTACTTCAGTTGTTACATGGTATTTGTTATTTAGTCTGTAAGCACTATTTTCTTTAATGAGTTTCTCCTACTGCAGGCACGACATGCTTTCTTGCAACATTCAGCGCGACATGCACGCCTTCACTTTCCAAGCAGCTGGGGACAATGGCAGCCACTTATTTGAAATGCAATAGGTCTCGTATTTACAAGAGTTTGAGCTATTGACATTGTAAATGACAATGCCTTTTATGTGTTAATTATCAAAACAGATAAATAAAAGGCATTGTCATTTATAATGCAAATAGGTTAAACTCTTGCAAATGCAAGACCTATTGCATTGCAAATGTTTGTTAATAAATGAGTCTGCTTGTCTAATTAAAAACAAAAATAGTAAACCTCTGAGACAATGTTCTCTGGTTGCTCTACAAAAAGGTCAACATGTTTCTTGCCTGATCTGTCACAAAAGTGATCAATTGGCAATTTATAAGGACCAAAAAATGAATGGTCATCTACACAGTGGTTGGATTACTGGTTAGTAGCTCGGGGTAAACCAATCGCTAATAAAACCTAAATGTGGTGTATCTTTAAAAGTACTGAGCTGAAAAAAAGTATCACTATACATTAGTCAAATTCTCAATCTTGTTCAGCATGCAGTGGAATCCTCAACATGCTGTTAATAGTGTACTTTTAGGCACAGTGAAAACGAAGAAGAAAGAAATGGTGACAGGCACGTGACGTGACACATCTAAGGACATAGGCAGGCAGGTAAATTTCATACACTGTTGTGGAAGGAACATGGAAACTCACCCAAGTAAGGTGGCTCTCTGGCCTCCTCAAGTAATGGTAGAGTGAACGCTAATTTTAGCGTCCTACAAAGGAGAAAAAAATGTGTAATGTCTGGCACCAAGTTATCCAAACGTCAGAAAACAAAGATGTGATCTGAGAAGGACTCACCCGAAAATATTGCGCACTTACTGCATCGATTATACTGAATGATCTACCCTCTCTCTACCACCTCGGAAGAGTGGTAACAGGGATGAGGCGGGATATTAAGTAATTAGGCATGCTCCCTTCACAGGTGTTGCCAATCCCGTCTCGTGCATGGTGAAAATTTCAATGAAAACGGGGCGCCATATTGGACGTTCCTCTACAGTTAAATAATATGGATAATGAGCTGGTGGGGCAATTTCCCTGGGGCCCGGCAGTGGTGAATGAGCGAGTATCTTGCCACCGGGACTTCACCTAATCACCCGTAATGTAGTGACAGCGTTTCGGTATTATGCTGTCAAATCCCGTCTCGTGCAAAAGTCCGAGATACGGACGGTAATAAAATATCGCGGCCGAAGGCAAGTGAGGAGTGACACCAGTATGCGGGGTAAGCCGCTCACAAAGAGGAGCACTTTCCGGCATCTGCCATTCACGGCAGAGGTCATACGGATGCAGATTGGGAATCCGACTTGGTAGAACTATAAACATACCAGGGGTGTCATGTGAAGTGTGGTTTTGAATCACAAATAGAACAAGGAACTACTGAAGCCAGCAGGTAATTGTGGGAGTTGCAGAAGTGTGTACGCTCATGTTAAACACAGTATTGACTAAACAAGCATTGGAAATGTAATAGGTCTCGCATTTGTTTAAGTTAGAGCGTTTGGCTTTGCTAATGGTATTGTATTTAGCTATGTGTTATTGAGTGTATGTATGTGATGTGTAGTGGAATTATGTGGTTTGGAGAAGAGCAGTGGTAAGATTTGTTAAGGAGAGTGAGGAGGAGAAGAAGAACAGCATGAGGGACAATGAAGGAAAGTGAGGAGGAGAGTAGCATGAGGCAGAAGAAAGGAGAGTGAGGAGAGCAGTATGAGGGAGAAGGAAGAGAGTGAGGAGGAGAGCAGCGTGAGGTAGAAGGAAGGAGAGTGAGGAGAGCAGTATGAGGCACAAGGAAGGAGAGAGGAGGAGAAGAGTAGCATGAGGGACATGAAAGGCGAGTGATGAGGAGAAGAGTAATGTGAGGTAGAAGGAAGGCGAGTGAAGAGAGCAGCATTAGGCATAAGGAAGGAGAGAGGTGTAGTAGAGCAGTGTGTGGGAGAATAATTCTGCTTCTGGGATATACCATGGGACGTTACACACACCCAACATTTTTCAATCAGTAAATCATTAAAACTATGGTGAGATATAAGGTTTAGATGCATCTTAGAAGACAAATCTCTTCCCAAACGAAAATTGCTTAAATATTTCAGGGGGAAAAAATATATTTTACTGAAGGTGTGCCGAGAAAAAAAAAATTAACGCAACCTGTATCAAAACTTGGGACGTTAAAAAGTATATTTCGCGCCACTTACAGCATGGAGTAAATGTTCACACAGACGACGGCCCTATGCCATAAAGAAAGGCAAATAACAAATATGTTAACACAAGTCACACGTGCGCTGAGAGAAAGCGGCTTTAACTCAAACTCGTTGCACAGAAGGTTTTTAAAAACGAAAATAACATTAAGAGACTAGGCAAGGACCACGCCCTAACCAAATGAAACTTATCAAGTTTTTCCACCAGCTTCAGCATCACTCCTCCGATGTGCACCTCCCCCGTGACCCTGAGGGTGACATCCCGGTTGAGGTCTGTCACCAGGACATTTAACTCCCACGTCCCATCCGCATGGCAGCCATCTGGCATCCTTATGCCGTCCAGGGTCATGATTCCTTATTGTCAGTGGGGCAGAGGAAATGGCATTAGCTGCAGCGCATGCTCCGCACCAGGACTGTACAGACACACAGAGGCCCCTCAAACACAGTATTTACAACTCCCGAGCCTAGATCCCAGCACGTTCAGATGTAATCGATGCCTGTTCCGTTATACTAAGCACATAGATGCGGCTGGCCCAAACAGACACAACATGCAGCGCTCAGCAAAATCAGCCGATTGCAATCGAGCAAATGGCATTAATGCAGCGCAGACTGGAAGAAGAGTCGCATGGGCTTAATTTATGTAAGGGGCGTGTCCCTGTGATGGCTGATGTCATAATTACTAAAATGCAAACAGGATTTTGGGCAGATCGTTTAACTTGCTAGGAATTTTGTTAAACTGTATATGCTTTTAAATGACAATAAAAGTAGTTGAGCAAATACCGCTCTGCGCAAATATCATTTTAAAACTAGCCAAAGTGGGTGGGGAAGGGTGACCATATAATCATGGGCTTGATTAAACACTGCACACAATATGCAAATATTTACTATACTAAATGAGCAACTTTTTGCCCAAATAAAATGCAGCTCTAGGACACGTGTCCTGACAGCACCGCTCCTCGCGTCCTGCCACTAAGGACACCCGAAGCTGACTGGTGGGGTACCGTGAGGAGAAACTGCCCTTTAGCGGCAGCCTTCACTTTCGCAAAATAAAAACCGTTGTTCACCTGTTGCCGTGCCAAACAAAGCCGCCCGACAGGTTTTACTCAGAGAAAAAAAACGGGACCTGGAATTAAAGGAAAACTTCCCAGCTGGAGCAAGAGCGCACTCGAGTTACAAATCCGCTAGGCCGCAGGACGGGGTGGGCGTTCAGGGACCCGAGGGATTAGGAAGAGCACTGGCAACAATAACAAGCATTTGCAATGCAATAGGTCGGATTGCATCGCAAATGCATAAGTTTAAAACTGAGCGCGGCGCCGCTTGAAGGACACCGCACTCGTTTTTTTTTTTTAAACTTTAACACTGAGCGCGGTGTCCTTGAAGCGGGCGCTGCGCTCAGTGTTAAAGTTAAGAAATATATAAATAAACCGAGCGCGGTGTCCGTGAAGCGGTGCTGCGCTCAGTTTTAAAGTAAAAAACAAACAAAAAAAAAAAAAACACAAACAGAGCGCGGTGTTTCTGAAGTGGTCGCCGCGAAAATATAAATGAACAAGAAAAAAGTGCTTAGCGGCTAATTAAAAGACACCATGTCACGCCGCGAGTAAAAGATCCAGTCCGGGTGGGCGGGGCCAAAAGGAGACAGGGCAGTAACAAGGAGGGACTAAAAAGCCTCACTTACAATGTGAAGCCAGCGTTTAGCATGGAGGATGACGCAAGCCAATAGAAATAAGGGGCGGAGCCTACACTCCACTTCTAAAATGAAATCGATTACAAGAAGCCTTGCAGAGCGAGCAGCGCATGCGCGCTGCAACGCCAGGCGAGACCTAAAAAAGGAGACATGGGGAGTAGGTGTCTGACCTATCCCCGGATTTGCATTCCAATTTTGCTCTCTTCTGAAGAGAGCGTTCTTACTCATTTGTGGGTGTGTCTCAAGAATAGCACTATTCTGTCTGATAAAGGATGGAAAAATAGACCTGATTTGAGGGAAATCTCCACCATAACAACACTAGTTTCAGCAATCTTGTGACTTGGACCATATTGTCCCACGACCTGTCTTTCTTTCCATTGAATGTCCAGGTCTTGTTGGACAGGTCATACTTGGAGCCTGCAAAAGGGTATAATGCCTATGCAGGATGACATCAAACCCAGCACATTTGTGCTGTGACCGTTTGACTGGTAGAGAAGTTCTTTGCCATGGCCTGAAGCTTCATCACTCTTTCCAGAGAGGGAACAGCCTTTCACAATTGTGTGTTCAGTATCACTCCCAAGAACTGAATGTTTGCGCGCAGTTCAATGGAGGATTTCTTGTTGTTTTAGTCAGTCCCAAGCTGTATAATAGAAAGATGCAGGCAGCAGTAGAAGCCTTTGCCTCTTCTCTTAATGGGGCCTTGATGAGCCATTCATCCAAGTACTCTTACAATTGGTAACTGAGCTCTGAGGGAGGCAGTGCCTGGCATTAGACACTTGGGGGCATATTTATGAGTGCCATGCGCCGATGTAGCGCTGCTTTTTGTGACACAGTGGTGCAGTAAACCACCAAAACATATTTATGATGCCACGCAAAGTCACTTTGCGTGGCTCTGAATGGGCTCATAGATATGGAGTAAGGCAAGGCAGTGCAAATCGCTGCGTTGCCTTACTCTGCGCAAGGGATGCGTAGCATGGGTGTTGCGATGGGTCTTACCACGCAACTTCCATGGTTTTCGATGCATGCCCAAATTTACAAGAACTTGTAAACCTGGGAATGAGTCAAAATCGTAGTCCTCCAGAGATAAGGCGTAACAAGGAGAAATATCTTTATTTCTCCTCGTTTTTCCCCTTTCTATGTGAGCTACATTCTGCAGCACACATAGAAAGAGGAAAACGCCTCTATGGATTGTTTTTGTGCAGGAAGGTGCCCCTTCCAGCACAAAAACAATCCTGCCGACAACACAGGCACCCTTGCACCATGGTGCAAGGATGCCTGCGTTGCCGCTATGCTGCCGAAACGGCACTAGCGCAGGGGGAAAGGACAGCAATGTACCGTATTGGATAAATACAGTGCATTACTGCTGTTTCCCTGTGGCACAGGGTAGGCAGCAAGGGAACTTGCGTTGCCCTGCGCCACCAATCCCATAAATATGCCCCTTGGTATATATCAGAGGTGCCGTTTAGAGACCGAATAGCAGTGCCCTGCCCCACCACTGAAACGCAGAGTAAGTTCCTGTGCATCCGGTGGATAGGGATGTGGAAATCCATATCTTAAAGATCCAGTGTGGTTAGGTAATCTCTGGGATCATGAGAACATCTTGGAGCGTAACCATATGAAAAGTCTGTTTTTATTAACTTTTTCTAGGTCTAGAATCAGTCTCCATTGTCCTTATTGGGTGGGCAGAAAGGTGTTTTTTGTTTGAATTCCAACATATGTCCTGTATGTACAATTTGCTGCACCCATTGGTTGGATGTTATGAACTACGGCGCTCCTCTTCCTTCCAGACAACCTGCCGTACCCTTGCCTTTGGTTTCAGTTGGGTGTATATTCCTAGTCATATCCAGTTTGTGTTAGTAGAGTAATATGGTCAGTCCATGACCTCCACAATGATTGAAAACAACCCAGTAGGCTTGGGATCTGTGTGAGCCATGAAAATTGGTTGAGTTGCAACATCGGTATTTGAATACTCTTAGAGATCTTGCTGTATCAATGTCTTTGTTAATCTTCTGTAAGGCATCATCCACGTTTCCCAAATGGTGCGAGTCTCTCAAATAATATATATCAAGGATCTTTGCTTGGACCTCCGGGTGGAAAGCTGTAGACCTCAGCCATCCCTCCTTTCTCAAAACAGCTGCCCCTCCCAGCTGACAGAATGATGGATTGGCCATGTTCATTGTGGCATCAATGATTGCTGCAGATATATTACTCCTTCTTAAACAGTTGCCTTCGCAGTCTTTTTTGTCTTCCAGGATGATGTCAGGTAGTGGCAAGACACTAACATCTGGTTATCATAACGGGGTAATAATGCTAATCCATTAGCAGCCTTAATGGATGCTGGCACCATCAAACTTATCATGTGGCCCAAATGAACAAGTTACTTACCCTCGGTAACGATATATCTGTAAAAAACATTAGTTAGTTATAGATTCCTTACCTTAGAATTACCCCCAGGCGTCAGACTGGATCCGGAAAGTTTTTTCGTCAGCAGTACCTTTGCGCGTCGGAAGGTGGCGTCGGTCGACTCTGCGGTGGTCGCCGGGATGACGTTGCGGCAGCTACTTAGACGGCGCCCTCGCGCGCTGACGTCAGTTCTGTACACGACTTTCCGCGCCAGAAACGAAGAGCCATGCAAGACACTGACCATTGGTGCACAAAACTAGGGCCCTGAAAGGATGACCTTAACCCTAGAAATCAGTTCGCAGAACGGGGAGGATGGGTGGGGCGGTAAGGAATCTATAACTAACTAATGTTTCTTACAGATATATCGTTACGTTAGTTATAGATTCCTTACCTTAGAATAGATACCCCAGCAATACCAACCCCGGTGGTGGGTCTGCGAACCAAGATCACACCAGAAAGTCCTGGAGAACAGAATGGCCAAAGAAGCCGTCTCTCCGTACTTGACTGTCCAGACAGTAGTGTTTCGTAAACGTGTGCAGTGAAGCCCACGTAGCTGCCTGACAAGGCAGTAGTGGCTGCCGTCGCCCTGGTGGAGTGAGCGCGTAGCCCTACTGGAGGCTCTTTTTTAGCCAGAGAGTAACAGGCTTTACTACACAACATGACCCACCGTGAAATGGTGCGTTTGTGTCCGGCCCGACCCTTCTTTGCGCCCACGTAGCCAACAAAAAGTTGATCATCCACCCGGAACTGTTTGGTGCAATCCAGATAGGAGAGTGCACGTTTTGGGTCCAGACGGTGGAGCCTCTCCTCCTCCTTGGAAGGAGGCGGAAAGAAGGTGGGCAAGGTAATGGTCTGCCCAATGTGGAAGGCAGTGACCACCTTAGGAAGAAAGGATGGACGGGTTCGGAGAACCACCTTATCCGGATGGACAGAAAGGAAAGGAGGTTTTGAAGAAAGGGCCTGGAGCTCGCTCACCCTTCTAGCAGAAGTGATGGCTACCAGGAAATAGTCTTAAGAGTTAAGAGCCGTAAGGGACAGCTATGAAGAGGCTCAAAGGGAACACACATTAGATAAGTTAGCACAAGATTCAAGTCCCACTGAGGCATAACGAAGGGGATTGGAGGAAAAAGATGTGTTAAGCCTTTTAAGAAACGGTTAACTACCGGGGACTTGAAAAGAGAAGGCTGATCTGGCAGCCGAAGGAAAGAAAGCAAAGATGGCTGACAGATAGCCCTTGACAGTGCCCAGAGTAGAGCCCTGCTGGGCCAAGGAGAGAAGGAACAAGAGTACTTCAGAAAGAGGGGCAGAAAGGGGATTCACAGCCTTTGCTGTGCACCATGCCACAAATTTTTTCCACCGGCAGGCGTATACCGTCTTAGTGGAGGGACGCCTGGCTGCCAAGATTACGTCACAGACTTCGGGAGGCAGGTCAAACGACGTCAACTGCCGCCGCTCAATCTCCACGCAAGGAGGTGGAGACTGGACAGGTTCGGGTGGAGGACCGTCCCCTGCTGCTGCGACAGAAGATCCTCCCGAAGAGGCAGTCTGATTGGAGGAACGATGGCCATGTTGAGCAGCTCGGGATACCAGTCCGGAGCCACAAGAATGACTTGGGCCCGGTCGCGCTTGATCTTCTTCAGCACTTGGGCAGAAGTGGTATAGGCGGAAAGGCGTACAACAGACCGCAACTCCACTCGCTACGAAAGGCGTCGCCTAGCGAGTGCGGCCTTGGAAATTCCAACACGCAGAATTGCTGACATTGCGCGTTCTCTTCGGTGGCGAATAGATCTAACCTCTCCAATCTCTCCCCATTGTTGAAAGAGACCTTGCACCACTTCTGAGTGGAGACGCCATTCGTGATCCATCATGCACCTGCAGCTGAGTTCATCCGCCCTGGGCATCAGGGAACCTGCCAGGTGTTGAACCACCATGGATATGCCCTGATGTTCCAGCCATGTCCAGAGGCGGAGGGCCTCCTGACATAGGGTCCACGACCCCACCCCGCCCTGTTTGTTGCAGTACCACATGGCAGTGGTGTTGTCCGTGAACACCTGCACTACTCTTCCCCGGACAGAGGGAAGGAATGCCTTGAGTGCAAGATGAATCGCCCGGAGCTCCAGAAGGTTGATGTGGAGCCCGGACTCCGCCGGAGACCAGAGGCCTCTGATCTCCGCCTCTCCCATATGACCGTCCCATCCCAGAAGGGACGCGTCCGTCACCACAGTGTGGTCTGGTTGGGGAAGGGAGAGGGATCTGCAATTGACCCAATCCTGGTTCGTGAGCCACCACTGCAGTTGACGTGCAGTGCCCTCCGAGATCTGGACGCAATCGGACAGATTCCCCTGATGCTGCGCCCACTGGAACTTCACGTCCCACTGCAGAGCCCGCATTTGCCATCTGGCATGATCTACCAGCAGGATGCAGGAGGCCATGAGGCCCAGCAGCCTCAGAGTCATTCTGACCGAAACCCGGGATAGAGGCTGAAAGATCGGAATCATAGCCCGAATATCCCGGACTCGGATATAGACCCGAAACCGCGTCGTGTCCAGAACCGCTCCGATGAAAAGGAGCTTCTGAGAGGGAATCAGGTGTGACTTCAGCACATTGATGGAAAACCCCAGCGAATGCAGGAGGTCGGCCGTAGTCTGGAGGTGGGAGACGACTGCCTGGGGCGAGCCCGCCTTCAACAGCCAGTCGTCGAGATAGGGGAAGACTGAAACCCCTGATCTGCGCAGATGAGCTGCGACCACCGCCATCACCTTCGTGAACACCCGAGGGGCGCTGGTAAGGCCAAAGGGGAGCACGGTAAATTGAAAATGCTCGTGGCGTACCGTGAACCGTAGGTAACGCCGGTGGGCCGGCAGGATGGGGAGTGAAAATAAGCGTCCTGCAAGTCCAACGCTACCAACCAGTCTTGCGGGTCGAGGGCAGACAAGACCTGAGCAAGCGTCAACATCTTAAACTTCTCCTTCCGGAGGAAGCGGTTGACGTCCCTGAGATCCAAGATACACGCAGGCCCTTGTCCTTCTTGGGGACCAGAAAGTAGCGGGAGTAACAACCACAACCTACTTCTGGGACAGGAACGCGCTCGATGGCTCCCTTGGCCAAGAGAGCCGTAACTTCCTGCTGGAGAAGGGTCAGATGATCTCCGACATGCAGTGGTATCTTGGTGGCATGGCTGGAGGGGTAGTCTCGAAGGGGAGGGAGTAGCCACTTCAGACTATCTGCAAAACCCACCTGTCCGACGTGATGGTGCACCAGTGGGGGAGGTGATGGTGAATCCTGCCGCCCACTGGCGTTTGATGGACCTGAAAGGTCGGACTAGGAGGGTTTGGAGGCTGCTGCGGAGCGGGGGGTTGGTGGACTGGCCCGCCCGCTGGCCCCCGGAACCACAACAGTTGTTCCCACGTCCCCGGCCGTGCGAAGGTTGGGTAACTTGCTGCGGCCTGTGGCTCTGGGCGGAACGTAGCGGGGCACCCCTTCCATAGCCACGAAAGGGTCGAAAAGCAGACTGCGCAGGGCGGGTGGAGAGGCCCAAGGACTTGGCCGTAGCCAAAAAGGCGACAGCCATCAAAGGGCATGTCCATCAAGGTGTTCTGGACATCCCCTGAAAAGCCAGTTGACCTCATCCAGGCGTAGCGCTGAAGCGCTACCGAAGTTGAAATGGTCCTGTCCAGAGAGTCGGCGGTGTCCAGCCCACAACATATGGCAAACTTTGCTGCATCTCTCCCGGAGGCCACAGCCTGAGAGAGCACTGTCTGGGACTCCTCCGGACACTGAGGCAGCACCTGCGCCACCGTATCCCACACGGAGTGGGAATAACTGCCCAAGAGACATGCGGTGTTTACCGACCGCAGTCCTAAGCTGGTGGAAGAGAAAATCTTCTTCCCAAGGTGATCCAGGTTCTTGGATTCCCTCTCCGGGGGAGTGGTTGGGAATGCGCTTTTGGAAGCGGAGGCTTGGACAACCAAGCTCTCCGGGGTGGGGTGTTGGGAGAGGAAAGTGGGGTCGCCCAGAGCCCGGCGGTGGCGTCGGGCAATCATCCTATGCACGGGAGCCCCCGTGTTGGGCTTGGACCAGGTGCCCAAAAGGACGTCGGTGAGGGCCTCGTTGAACGGCAGCAAGGGCTCCGAAGAGCTCGCAGCCGGCTGAAGCACCTCCGTCAGGTTAGTCCTGACCTGACCGTAGGAAGCTCGAGGTTGAGAGCCTCGGCCGCCCTACGCAACACCACTGCGTATGACGCTCCCTCCTCCGTAGCCCCAGTTCCTCTCTCCAGTCCTGTTTACTTTCCAACTGGTCAGTTAAAGGGTCACCTGACCCCTCCCAGTCCTCTTCATCATCCTCTGGGTGCCACTGTGGTTGAAAAGGGACCCCAGGAGTGAATAGGGGCATGAAACCCCCACCCGACGCCGGTCCGGCTCCGTGTCCACATCAGGATGGAGGCTGGGGTCGACGCCGGCCGGGGGGCCAACCGGCGTCGGACGCGGTAGTGGTGCCGTCGGAAGTGGCGCCGGTGGAGGCGTAACGAGGTCAACCGGCGCCGATGCGAATCCAGGCCTGGGGCCTCCGGCGTCGGGGCCGGAGCCGCCGGCAGCGAAGACCGAGGCCCCCCAACCGAGTACGCGGGGCCCGAAGGCGCGCCGGCGGGTTTGGTTCGCCCAAAGATGGCATGCATCGCCTCGTAGAATGTACGAAGCTGGGCGGGAGTCGCTCCGGGTCCCGGAAAGGGGGGGAAACCCGAAGTCGGCTCTGCAGGTTCTGCAGGAGGGGCACCACCACGTGCCTCGTCGGATCGGCCGACCGACGAGGAGAAGTCGAAGAGCAATGATGCTTCTTCAACTTCTTCCTGTGCTTCGACTTACCCGACCCTGAGTGCGAAGGCTTTGATGATTTTGAACCGGAATGGTGGTGGCTCCGCGACCGGTCCCTCGACCTCCCTCTCGACCGGGACCTCGAACGCGCGGAGCCGACTGCCGATGTTCAAGCAGCTTTCGGGACCGCACCCGCAAAGCCTTCGGCGCCATCGACAGGCAGTCGGAGCACGACTTGGGGTCATGGTCGCGCTCCAGGCAGAAAAGACACACGCGGTGCGGATCCGTCACCGACATCAGTCGGCTACAGGAACCGCAAGCCTTGAAGCCGGGCATCCCTCGTGCACCTTTTCGGAGTCGGAGACTTGAAGAAAGAAGTCGACAAAAGTAGAGAAAAAGTTAGTCAAAAAATGACTGAGGTACCACTCTTCCCGGATCTGCGCTTGCTGGCGCGGAAAAAGAGAGAACTGACGTCAGCGCGCGAGGGCGGCGTCTAAGTAGCTGCCGCGACATCATCCCGGCGACCATGACGCCGACGACGACGACGAACGCGGAGTCGACCAACGCCACCTTCCGACGCGCAGAGGTACTGCTGACGAAAAAACTTTCCGGATCCAGTCTGACGCCTGGGGGTAATTCTAAGGTAAGGAATCTATAACTAACGTGTTTCTTTCAGATTATCTATACATGGGCTGTCTCTGTCCGGAGAAGCTGATGGCGTGATCGGGTTCTTTGATCTGCATTAAGCTGCTGACGTTATGACTGAGCATGGTTCCGGAAGACCGATGAGACAGGCAGGAGCTGAATCTGAAGCACTCTACTTGTTCTCCAATCCATTTACCTCCGCCAGAACTATAGCTGGCGTTTTCATCAATGTTAGGCCTTCTAACCTGACAAAGTCCAGTATGGATATAGATAGTTTGGTCTTGTGTGGTTGTTCTTCAAAGTCTTAAAGAAAGCATCGATGGTCTACTGAAGCCAATGGTAAACAGAACCTCTTGCCAGCTCTTTTCAGTAGAGCATTAAACTGGGGTATGTAGTGTGGGGGTCTTGAGTGTGTTGTAGTCATCTCTTTCCCTCATCTCCCTGTGGAATTACACATTTCTCTTCTTCCAAATCTGAAAACACAATCATACAAGTCTTCCACAACCATGTCCTTAGGAGTTGGCAGGACAAACAGTTGGTTGATAACTCTGATAGGTATGTCGTTTGGAGGTGGCCATGGTGGAGGAGGTGTAGGTGGCTGCGGCAGAGTAAATAAAGCAGGTGCCAAGGGCAGTGAGGTGTAGGTTGGCCTGCAAGTTTCTGAGGAAGTAACTTTTGAAAGGTATTCATCATCTGTTGCAAAGTTGGGGGAAAAAAATGCAACAGGCACCTGTAAGACCTCTGGCCCTACCGTAATGAGGACCACCATTGGAACGAGGACAGTCAGTAATTAAGGTTTGTGGCGGATACTCATACCCCTTTTCCTCCAGAACCTCCTCAAATTCAGGGATGTATGGCACATCGAGTTGAGTTGGGCTGTAGGTGGTCTTGGTTGTCGAGATCTGCCTCAATCTGGGTGGGCACATTTGCAGTCACCCTGATGGGTGAAAAGTTGCTGTAGGAAAGGCAACTGTCTACGGTGTTGTCATCGATGGTGTCGCCGGCGCAAGGGGTTACATCTTTGGATTGGTCGCCGATAGGGTCATCAGCAACAGTATCTTTGTTTTTGGTTCTGTCATCGACTATGATCTCCTCATGGTCGTCATTAAGGCTTGTTCTGTTGACAAGGGTCTTTTGTTCATCAATGATCAGGGCAATTTAAGAGTCAACGGTGAGGATGGTAGTCCAGCCAGGTCATCATAGGAAATAGATTTTAATGCAGTTCTCTGCACAGGTTCTTCATTTGTGGAATGTTTCACAGAGGAAACATTTTTTCCTGTGAGAAGGTGACTGCAGGCCCTTTAGACAATATAGCCAGCTCTGGAAACTCTACATATCTTTTTTTGCTCTGCCTTTGTGAAAGTGCTTGATGGAGGACTTTTTATGAAATCATCCCCAGATAAGGGTGCATTCCTTTAGAATGAAGGCATTTCTTCTTCCTCTCCAAGACATACAATGCTAACCTACTTTTCCTGTCCTTCACAGTCTTAGAAGGAAATGTCATATGTCACAGTGTGAAGCCTTGTGAGCTTGATAAAGGCAATAAATGCATTGTTCAAGTGGTTCATCAGTATAGATTTTTTCGTTCCACAGGTAGAACAGGATTTGAACGGAGATTTCTTTCTCTCCATCGGTCATGATGACAGTTGGTGACAGAGGAGAGGTCTCCCTGGCTCAGAAAGAGATTTTACACTAAAAACAACTTACAGTACTCTGAAATCAGAAGGTTCAGAGTGAATAAGAAAAATTAACAGGATAAGGTCACTGAGAGGTTAGAGCAGAGCTCTCCTTGGGGACTCCCTCAAACACGACATGCAATAGAAATCTGAGCTATGGTGGCCTATAGGGGAGCAGGAGAGCTAGCACTTCAACCTTATTGGTTGAAGTTTGGATTGTTTCAAATGAGATGGATATACTACTAAACACTGTTGTTGAGGCCTATAGCCATTTTAAACACAATTTACTGCTATTAAACATTACCAGGCATTCCCAGCCTGACGAAAGGGAAGGATTCGAGCATGTGAATACCAATGCTGGGGAATTATTATGAAGCTTGTGGAACCAGTGGTGGGGTTCTCCAAACATCTCAAGGCTTCATCCTAGAGAGTCTGCACTATTGCAATGGACTTGATCAGCCTCTGAGATTTGGCTTTACAGTCTAAGAGAAAGTAGATCCTCTTAGTGAGAATGCTGAGAATTTTATGGCAAGACCGGAGGCTCATATTATGCTTTCTTATCTTGCCTTTATTCTAATAGCGGCCAAGATAAGTACTAAAACTACAGTTCCCAGAGGACCAAGCAACACAACTGGCCAATGGGAACGCAATAAATCAGAACAAGATAACCAATGAGGCAGTAGTAACATGTATAACGTCATAACTGACTGCGAACAGTCCTCTTTTCTTGCTGCTCGCAGTCAGATAAGTGCCTTCTCTTCATTGCTCTTTGGTTACATATTTTTAAATATCGTTATGGTTTAATTGTGACGTTCGCTGTGCACTGTATTGCTTTATATTCGATATTGTGGCCTTAGCGCTTACCATTTTGTGCTGTTTCCCTCTTTCCCCGTCTTTAAGCTCAGCTGTTCCCTGCACGCTCGCTCGCGTTGAATGCGGTGTCTAACGTGTCGCGCGGCAGCTGCTTTCAGTGCGCGGCGGTTGTTTAACTGTTTTATTGCCCCTCACCGCGCGTCTGCCTTCCCACGAAGCTTCCACCTTCTGGCGCCTCACGGAGCTGCGTTCTTCGCTCCCTTTCAGCACCGCCTCTGGGGGAGTGGCTTCTGGTGGTTTCTGCCTTGTTTCACGCCCCTCATCTCTCGGTTCACAAAAATTTAACCCTTTACTCACCCTGTATTTCACCACACATTCCATACAATGGAGCTGGATAGCTCACCTGCTTCAGACCTGCATAATGAGGAAGGCGAAGCCTTCAAAAGCGATTTAAATGCGTTTATTAACAGTTCTGTTGAGAATGCTGTGGAAGCATCCATGAAACGTTTTTCTAAGGGCATGGAAAATTCTATGCTCAGTCTGTTGTCCAAAGCCTTGGCCCATTCTGCGGGGGATAGCAGAAAAAGAAAGTTGGTACCCTCTGTGTCTTCTAATGTCCCTAAAAATGAGTCACGCTTGACTGGCGAAGTTTCTTCGCACCAGACTGAGGACTCTGTTCCTCCCAGGCCTCCTTCCAAGGAGGGGGTTATCATCTTCGGATGGAAAAAGGAAATCAAAAGCCAAACACATTGAGGTACCTAAAAAATTGGTGATTTCCACCATTTTGGACACAGACGATGATATGGGTGATGTCTTTGATGTTTCAGACCCTCCTTCCCCCCCCCCCCCTCTAACAAATTCAAAGCTGACCTCTTCGCTTTTACTCCGGTGTTAGACTCTGAAGGCACCCCCATGTTTGATCCTTCCTCTATCCATCACCCTAACTCCACGGAGTGGTTTCCTGCTTCGCACGTTGGTGACTATATTTCGGCCAGACTTCGTCTTCCCCTCGACAAGTCAGCCCGCTCGAAGTTAAAATCTGAATGTCCTAAACCTTCTTTACCTTCCAACATCACTGTTGCTCCTTCCATTGACCAACCTCTTCTTACTTTTTTCTCCAAATTTGGCAAAGACCCCCGCAAAGGGGTGGATAAGGCTTGGTCCGCCTGCCAGGATAAGCTTTTGGATATTGTGGGCCCTTTGGCTCGCATTTTTGACATGGCAGAATCTGCTCGCTTGGAAGGACAGGATTTAAATGCTGAAGATATTTCTTTGTGGGTCCAACGAACCTTCTGTCTTTTAGGCAACGTCAATGCAGCTATCACTCATGAGCGCGGTAAAGGGCCTCTCATCAAGCTTGATCCTAAGCTGGCTAATCTGGCTCATCTTGATCCTGGCATCAAAGCAGATGGCCTTTTGTTCGGGGATTCCTTGGTTAAGGACCTCAGTAAATTCGTCACTACCTTCGCCTCCTTGGATAAGGCTCAGCAATCCATTAAGAAAGTGTTTTCCCCTCGGGTTTTTGGACGGGCCGGCAGAGGCAGGAGTTGCTCTTCCGGCCGCTCCCATCCCATTCAAGGCTCCAGAGGTTCCTTCAACACAGGCTACCAGGAACACAAACCTCAATTCTACCCACAACGAGGTCGTGGACAAAGGAATTTCTGACACAACAACATCCAACAAGTTAGGTCCTCCCCCAGTGGGAGGTCGTTTGAAACTCTTCATCCAAAAATAGCGCACTCTCACCGCAGATCCATGGGTTCTCAATTCTGTCCAAGGTTATCTTATAGAGTTCTACACGCCACCTTCCCAGACTGTTTTCCCTCCTCCTCCAGTCTTCTCTGCAGACATGTCTCACCTCATTTCCGTGGAGATTCACACCCTTCTCCAAAAACAGGCCATTCTCATCGCCCCTCTAGATCCGTCAGGGTTTCTCAGTTCCATTTTCCTTGTCGGAAAGAAAAACAAGAAAATGCGCCCTGTCATAAATCTAAAATGGTTCAATCACTTTGTGGTGTATCGCCACTTCAAAATGGAAACTATCATTCATTTGCGAGATACTCTTCGCCCGAACGACTGGATGGTCAGGTTAGACCTGCAAGACGCTTATCTTTCCATTCCCATTCACGCTTCTCACACCAAATTCCTTCAATTCCAATGGTTAGGCGTCACTTACCGCTTTTGCTCCCTTCCGTTCGGCCTTTCATCAGCACCATGGTGCTTTACAAAAATTATGAAACCAGTGGTGTCCTATCTACGATCTCTCGGCATCAGACTGATCATTTACCTAGACGACATTTTGCTCATGAACTCCGACAAGCAGAATCTCTTGTCAGACTTGAACACCACTCAGTCTCTTCTTCTGGATCTGGGTTTCCTTCTCAATATCGAAAAGTCTATGTTCATTCCATCCCAGAGTATAGAATTTCTAGGTTTTCTCGTGGACTCTGCCTCGGCGTCTCTTCTGCTTCCACAGTCCAAGGTCTCAACCATAAAGTCGGAAATTGCCCATCTTCTTCAATCCTCCCTGATCTCCCTCAGATCTCTTGCTCGGATCGTCGGCCTCCTCTCTGCTTCCATCCAGGCTATTTTCCCAGGGCCTCTTCATTATCGCGCCCTCCAACGTCTCAAGATTCGGCATCTCCGCCAAGGTCTGGCCTATTCCGAAGTCATTGCCTTGGATCAAGAGTCTCGCGTCGAGCTCCAATGGTGGATCGACCATTTAGATGCTTGGAACGGGCGAACTATCTTCGCTTCGGCCCCAGATCTTGTATTAGAATCCGATGCAAGCCTATCGGGTTGGGGCGCCCGTTGTGGTCCAATATCGACTGGCGGTACCTGGTCTCGCGAGGAGTCGAAATTGCACATCAATTGTTTAGAGATGCTGGCAGGCTCCTTTGCAATACAAAGTCTCACGAAAAACAGAGTAAGCTGTTCCATTCTCCTTCGCATGGACAATGTTTCTGCGGTCCGCTACATAAACCATCTAGGTGGCACAAAGTTCAAACCCCTAGCAGAGCTAGCAAAAAGTCTTTGGGAGTATTGCCTATCAAACAAACTATCGCTCAAAGCAGAGTACCTTCCTGGAGATCTCAACGCCATAGCAAATTGGCATTCTCGCTACCTTCGAGACTCCAGCGATTGGAAGCTTCTTCCATCCGTTTTCCGATCTCTTTCTCAAAAATGGGGCCCTTTTCATATCGATCTTTTTGCTTCTCGCCTCAACGCCTAATTGCCTCGTTTCTTCAGTTGGTGACCGGACCCTTGGGCATTAGCGACCGATGCTTTTCTCCAGGACTGGTCCCTTCATCTCAATTACGCTTTCCCTCCTTTCCTCATGATCAACAGGGTACTCTCCCAGGTTCGCCGCCAATCGACCTCCCTGGTCATAGTAGTCCCATTTTGGCAATCACAGATTTGGTTCCCGTCTCTTCTGGAAATGGCAGTGGACTTTCCGGTTCTTCGCCCGGTCTGCAACGATCTGCTTCTGAACCCCTTGGGTCTTCCTCACAGTCTCATCCTGGACAAATCCTCGATTCTGTCCGCTTGGAAGGTCTCCAGTCTGTCCCTCCTAACCTCATTTCGCAAGAAGCTTCTCTCTTTATCAGTCAAGCCTGGGCTCCAGGCACCTCCAAAGCATACAAGTCTGCTTGGTCTTTATGGTCAAGCTGGTGTCTCGAAAGACATCCCGATCCCTTTGCAGTCCCTCTAAATTTCGTGGTCAACTTCTTAGCTTCTGAAGCCAGTGCAGGTAAGTCTTATAGAACGGTCAACCTGTATAGATCGGCCATTTCCCTTAATCACTGTCCTATTGATGGCAAGCCTGTTGGAGTTCATCCTCTCATTTGCCGCCTTCTTCGAGGAGTGCGATTTTCCAAACCTCCGTTGGCTAAGTATTCTAATTTATGGGATGTTAATTTGGTACTTAAGTTATTTTCAGATTGGCCTGACAATTCCGCTCTTTCTCTCAAAATGCTCTCTGCTAAACTTACCACGTTACTTTGTCTTGTTTCCATTAAACGTGTTTCAGATGTTAAGGCATTGGATGTTTCCTCTCGCCAGTTTTCCCCTACTGGTGTATTGTTTCAAGTTCATAAACGTACTAAGACAAATTTAAACTCTGTTTTTTATCCTTATTTCCCTTCCCATCCTAAACTCTGTGTAGGTCAATGCTTCAAGGTATACGAACAAAGAACCTCTGATCTCAGAACGTCCTCACATTCCCAACTCCTCATTTCCTTTCGCAAACCCCATCTTCCTGTTTCTTCCGCTACCCTGGCCCGTTGGGTTCGGTGGGTTATGTCCCTTGCGGGCATTGATGTCTCTGTGTTTGGGGGCCATTCCACCAGGGGAGCCATGGCCTCCAAAGCTTTTTGGGCAGGCTCTCGTTTGGAGGACATTCTGAGATCCGCGGATTGGTCTAATGATAATGTTTTCCGTATGTTTTACTGCAAACCAGTCGTTTCTGCTGTTTCTTTGGTTATTGATATGCTTTAAACAAGCATAATATGAGCCTCCGGTCTTGCCATAAAATGTAGATTTTCCTAATAGATTATGACAGAAAGTCTTAATTTCATTAAAGACACGGAGGCGAGTATTATCCCGCCTCAACACTTCTAATCTGTGCTTCTCCCTCCCTACAGCGACTCCGGCGTTGCCTCCTGCATCTTCGTGATGAGACTACTAACCTTCAAGAGTGTTCTTCCCATCTTCAGGACGCCTCTTCTTCCGGTTTGGCTTCCTCCACTGGTGTTCCTGCGGTTCGTCGACCCTGGTTGGATTTTGGTCAAGAGATTTGTTCCTGGACTTTAGCCTTTTGTATTGTGTTGTCTATTGTTCCACTTTTTATTGACTCTATCTGAGCTGCTCGCCAGCGAAAAGAGGACTGTTCGCAGTCAGTTATGACGTTATACATGTTACTACTGCCTCATTGGTTATCTTGTTCTGATTTATTGCGTTCCCACTGGCCAGTTGTGTTGCTTGGTCCTCTGGGAACTGTAGTTTTAGTACTGATCTTGGCTGCTATTAGAATAAAGGCAGGATAAGAAAGCATAATACTCGCCTCCGTGTCTTTAATAAAATTAAGACTTTGTCATAATCTATTAGGAAAATCTACATTATCTGAAGCAAAGGCTTTAGCAAATGCTTACTATCACTCTGCTTCATCAGCAACTTCACTTATGAAAGGCAGACTATTCAAGTTATTATAGTGATGGGTTAAGTACTCTTTCAGTAGCAGAGGTGGTTAGATGCCCAAAAGAAATATTTCTTGCCATTTGGGGATAGCCTCTTGGATGTTGCAGTAAAAGCGAATATGGTAGTCCTGATTGAAATTACAATTGGCAGACTCTGCAGCATTCTGGTGAACAGCTCTGTAATTAGTTTTTGACATGCAATGGAGGATGGTTTTACGCAGACATAACCGTTAGGGTAAGACCCTTTAGAACAGGAACAAATGACGGCAAGCATAAGAAGAGTGAGGGGAAAACAAGACTGCCATGAACCACTGCCTGGTGAGGATTTCTGTAGTGTGTGACAAGGGACTTTCCTAGAACGTGTTTGCACATGAATATTCTGCTGCCAGGTTTGGAGTGTGTTGAGAAACATTCCACAGCTTGTCAGTTGGAAACAAGCTTGGCAGCTGGCCAGTCCTGCACTGACTTTGTTGCACATCTGAACAAGGAATAAAACATTCTAAACCTACCTGTCTTCAGTTGGTTCTTGGGCACAACGTATTTTACACAAGGCCCTCAAAATCTTCTCTGAGAGAGGTATTATGGTGAAGAAACAAAAATGTGAATTTTGGAAGAAAACTATTGAATTCTTTGGACATGTCATCTCCGGGAATGGTATTATGCCTACGCCTGACTTAGTTAAAACCGTATTAGAATGCCCCGTGCCAAAAGGCAAGGATGAATTGCTTTCATTCATTGGTCTTTGCAATTTTTATTCTACGTTTATTCCAGACTATGCAACAAAAACGAGAAGGGAATTCCAATCTGTTGTTTGGGATGTAAATTGTCAAACCACATTTGATTGTGTAATAAAAAGAAATTACTAATGCAAAAGCTCTTGGGGCTTAAGATCCAGAATGTCCTTGTATTATTACAGTGGATGCAAGTGAGTATGATTTAGGTGCGGTGCTCACTCAAAAGATTGATGGGGAAGTGTCTACAATTTTGTTTGCATCCAGGGTCTTAAGCGATCCTGAATTGCATTATTTCGCCATAGAGAAAGAACTACTGGCTTGTTGCTGGGCTTTTGAGAAAATATATCAGTAAGTTTATTCAATCAAATATGTAGATCATTTACAAGCTCATAAACAGTCTATCTTGTGAAATACAATATACAATGGAGTATAAATAATCATGAGATAAATTACAAAATTTCAAAATACTAAAAAGTGAGTAGAGACTTCTGATCAATTGAGAAAATATATTCTTATGTGTGTGTGGGGGGGGGGGGGAAATCACCCTTCAGACTGATCACAAGTCACCTGCTTTGTGTCTACTGTAGGGTAAAAAGAAACAATAGCCCGGCACCTTCTTTCCTCCTGCACCCAACCCTAATGGTGCTTTACAAAGTTCATAGTATCTAAAAGGAGGTCAATAAAAGTATAGTCCCATTCAATTAATTTTCAATCCAAATGAGTTATCTATTTGATGAAATTGCATTCTTCCAATACTTTGAAGTATTGGAAGAATGCAATTTCATCAAATAAAGAAATCATTTGGTTTGAAAATTAATTGAATGGGACTAGTAATTATTTTAATGACATCCGTTTGGATACTACAAGCTACTTGTTTACATTCTGAATCTGGAAAAGGTTAAATATGCAACACCACACATAGCCAAATCAACCACAAAGCTGATAAAGCAAAATGTTGATGTCAAACATTATTTCTGGGAAGGGTAATTTCACAGCCCTTTTTTCTCTCCAGACTCCCTCTAAACGATTTAGAAATGTTGCAAGATGAGAGTAACATGGTTTCATTGCCAATATTGACATTTCTAAGACTTGGGCTTGTTATGAAGAGGTGTGGATGAAGGCCAGTGATAGTCATTCTGTTTTCAATCAAGTCAAACATTTTATTGCAGAGGGGCAATCCAAAGAATGAATGTTTGGGCTGGTGTGCACACTTTTGTTAAAGTTGCTGATGAATTGAGTATTGATGATGGTGTGGTTTAAAGAGGGGATAGTTTAGTAGCACCTTCTAGTATATGTACAGACTTAGTGCACCTGGGTCAAGTAGGACACTTAGGTTTTACTATGACTAAGAAACAAATCAGGTTGGGTTTTTGATGGCCCTCAATGGACACTAACATTGATGCAGTTGCCAAAAAATGTGTAATACGTAATAGTTCTGTGAAGGGATTTAAAGTGTGTGCACCTCTTTTAGAACCTATAGTTTCCTGGGAATAAGGTTGGTATGGATATGGTTGACTATTCAGTTTTCTCCCTGCACATCAACCTTATGCATTCATTTTGTTGGAATACCATAGCAAATGGCCAGAGGTACGGTTTGTCTCAGATCCCACTGCCAAATGGTAGTTGTCTTCTTGAAGGATGTTTGCTCAACCAAGGGTTTTCCAAAGTTCTTGGTTTCAGATAGTGGAGTTCGGTTTGTTGGTGCTGGTATGAGGTGTTTTCTAGCCATTTCGGGGGTAAAACATTTGAAGGGTTTATTGTACCACCCTCAGACCAATGGTCTGGTAGAGAGGATGAAGAGGATGTTGAGAGACTGAATTAAATGGGTTAAGAATAATGGGTGTGTTGTTGATGAAGATGTCGGTTCAGTGTTGTGATTCTATTATACCATCACTCGATTACAAAGGTTTCACCTTTTGAATTACTAAGAAGTCGCAAGCAGACTTCAGTTTTGTTTCCTGCTTTGATGTCATAGTGACTGCATAAGGCTATAACAGAACAGCTAGATGTGGAGGTATGTAAAAGAGTGACTGGAACACAGAATAAATAAAAAGTTGAGTATGACTCGAAGACATACCAAACATGTTGTTAAATGCAGGTGGTGTGGATTAAGAAGTCTGGTTCATTAAAAATGGGAGAGCCATGTTTTAGTGAACCTGTTTTAATTAAGTGTGTGTGCAATGCAGTGAATTTTGAAGGTGGTCAGTGGTAGAATTTGGATAGAGTGGCGAAAGTCTCAAGTAGAAGCACAGCCTATGTCGCTGGACAAGTATTGCTATGCTCAGTCTAGTTCTTCTTCTACTAACCATGTATATCCTAAAAATCAAGCTCAAATAGTGTCTTTGGATAAAGTTCAAGATAAGCCATTTGGCTCAACTTCTGATTACAGTCTTCGTAGGTCTGCCAGGATGAAACATTTGCCATGGAAACTTAGTTAAGACCCAGATGACAGCTCATTTGATTGTAATGTATGTTAGTTTTTTTGTTTTCAGCTTTTGTTATGGGTTTGATGCTTTTCTCACAAAAAAAGAAAAAAAAAAAAAGAGAGATCATGTGTCTCACATGGAACTTTCCTAAAGAGTAGTGGCACATATAGATTCTGTTGGTAGGTTTGGAGTATGTTGAGAAACATCCCACAGCTTACCAGTTAGAAACAAGCTTAGTTGATTGCCCGTCTTGCAGGGACTTTGTTGCATTTCTAAACAAGGAAGAAAGCATTTTAAGCTTACCTTTCTCCGGTCGTTCCTTGGACACAGACACAAGCAGAGAAGGACTACACTGCTCACGTCAGCCTTTATGTGAATCACACATAATACAGTTTCTGAGCAAGGAATGCCCTTAACTGCGTTTTGGACATAAATCTGGTAAATTATCTACCTGGCTCCCTCAATGCTATTTAAAATAAATATTTAATTTCCCTTCAAAATATTTGTGCTACTCCTTTTGGGAAGTTGTAGTTAAGGAGCAAGTCTTCATACAATAGTACGAGTCCACTCAGGCAGGAGGTAAGTTGTTTATTCAGTTTAAGGCTCTTCCAGCCCCAGCCTGATAGCGCCCGTCATTCTACCTCCAAAGTGTGATTAACTGCCAGGCTGCACACAGACACCAATATTGCATGCATCATCACACTGTAACGGTTTCATACTCAACATTCCACAGCATGCACACTCATTCCATGCATCCAAGACACATCAAGACATATGATGCAGAGTATTTTCAATCATACCATAACAAAGATGTGTCAAGACTCTTTTCCTAGTACTGCTGTTGCACTTCTTTCACATAATGCAATGTAAGCCATCTATTTCATCTCCACACCATGACATTGTCTTGGCTAAAAGAAAAAAGGTAGCAGCTGCTGACTGTACAAGTTCATCTCACAAATGTGAGTACTGAAATAATAGAGTTGCATATGTTAAATGGAAGCAAGTTCATATATTGCATTTGGATACCTTGAGATCTAAAGCCCCTGAACACAATATGAAGGTCCTCTCAAAAGCATGGGCTAAGGCAATTTGACAACGAAGATGTAACCATGTTCAACAACAGCTTCAGAAATGTATGAGGAGGAAAATGGTCAAAATATTTTTATTACAGTATTCAATTTTTTAACACCTAATTATTTGTACAAAAAGATGCAACTGAATTTAACAAATTAGTATTTATTTGGAATCATTTCAGATCTAAACATTATTGCTTCATGAATAAAAATGCTACATATGGATGAGTTAGACCACTGTATATGGCATGAAAGGTGAGGTAAGGCAAGAACACCAAAATGTCAAGAATATGTTTATCTGCTGTCACCCTGTTGGCCCACAAGACTGTATGACAATGATTATTACAACAATGTTTTGTTTATGGTTATCAAAGTGCAATAAAATATGTTTAAAAAAAGACGGAAAAAAGGTAACCTCAACACATGAGGCCTGAATTTGGGTATAGATGTCATTAACCCTTTTGGTGCTTGCGTCGGCCAATGGCCGACGCAAGCACTACCTCCCTGGTGCTGCGCACGTCCATTGGACGTCACCAGGGAGGGCACTAAAAAATCGTTCGGTGCATCGCACCGGATTTTTTAAAATTTTTTATTTTTACTGGGGGAGACGCGGAAGGCTTTCCGCGTCTTCCCCCGCCCCCCCTCCCGCCCATCTGTGACGTCAGCGCGCCGCTCTGACGTCACTGATTTCCCCACCGGAGCCGAGGACAGCAGCAGGTAAGGCCGCGCTCGACTCCGATGGGGAAATCTGGCTGGAAACGGCCTCCCCAGCTTTCAGGGAGGCCTCGTTTGAAAGGGAGAGTCTCCCCTTTCAAACGAGGCCTTCTGAAAGGGTTTCCTGGCCGTGGATCGCAGCGCTGCTGCGATCCACGGCCAGGAAACCCCACTAGACACCAGGGATGTCTTTGGGGGTCGGCCCTCGTGGTGATGGGTCGCCCCCCACCCCGGGGGCACATTTTAAAATTAATTTACCTGGCTTTCCTGGGGGCGCGATCGCCCCTTAAAAATAAAAAAAAGACGTTTTTTAAATTTAAAAATGGCGGCGATATTGGCAGGGGGTCGGTCCTTCTGCTCAGTGGCCGACCCCCTGTGGGGGCAATAATTATGTAGATAGTTACGGGGCCACAATCTGCTCCCAGGGGAGCCATAGGCATGCACATAAAGTTTTAACTCATTTCGCAATAGGAGCAAAAATGAAGCCAAATCCCTTGATTAGATCTGACAAATCTGACAAAGTATGGCTGCTTATTTTTGAAGGTGTAATTTTTTTCTGAAAGAATTGGCCATAACCATACGTGCAAACAGATAGGCACACGGAGGACATACAACCTAAAACTTGAACTAATTTCTTATGAAGATACAAGGACAAGATGTAAGGAGCAGAGAAAACAGTGGAATTATTAAAAACAAAGGCGACAATTTTCAGAGAAGAGAGATAATGTATGGAAAGATGTGCCAAAAACAAGAAGCTGGGGAGGCGGGGAGGGGGAGAAATACTCAAACAAAAAGTTCATGGAGAAGTGCCTTGGGGTATCCCCAAAGAAAGGCAGGAAAGCCACTGACTGATCAATCAGGGTTTTGGTAAATCAAGTCTTGAAGAGCTCAAGAAAAACATGTCAGAAAATGTCTGATCAAAAAGACATGTATTCACATAAATACTACCCTATGTAAGTCACAAAGACCAAATGAAGTTTACACACATATGATAAAGTAGGGTAATATAAGGACACAATTAATGGTGCAGGCAATGTTAATACCATTTGAGTATCCTAGATTAAAAAATCATGAGTCAGGTTAAGTTGAAGAATTTTTGTCCTGCACTAAAAAGTGTGCTGCTGCAGGATCGGACATTTGAAACGCAAATGCACGTTTTTTCTTACCTTTCAGAAGCATGGCAGGTTGCTGGCAGTGCATACACCCCTGTGTGGCAGCCCGGGCTGAAACAGCTTCCCGGGCACACACAGGCTTTGTTGGTTTTTCACCCCTTCTAGAGCCCCTGCATTGCCACTCTGACTATTGCTGGAAGAATTAGCACGTTACACAATACCAAGCCCTGTCAGCTGAAACCCCCGAGGAATCGGGTTTTTGCTTGCAGGAATTGGGAGGCGGGAGGCTAGCCTTGAAATCGGTAGTCTCCCGCCTGAATCGGGAGGGTTGGCATGTCTGATATAATGTAAAGAGGTTAGTGGGTTACTGCTTCTGTGCCAGCTTTATGTTTTTTTTGCCCAGTCTTTCATCATCTAATCTTGTGAAAAGGGTTCATTTGGGTAGAAAATAATTCTTATTATGAAAGAGAATCCCCAACGATGAGTACGTTTTAAATTCTGGATTTGTGCTTTCCCAGAATAAGGGCTCAAACTATATTGCCTGCCAGTATAGATGGCATGTTACTGCTACACTACACCTTGTCCTGTCTGATGTAGCATATCCTATGTACTGTTGTCTCAGTGCGTGTGTGTGGTGTAAAGTGCTCTGACACCGTACACTGGTGTGAGTGTTGCTATAAAACTAAATGAATCTGAGAGACAGTGGTTTTTGAGACTTGAGGGGCACTGTATGGTGCTAGTGAGGGAATCCATGGCAGAGGTGGTCATTGGTGGGGCACCAGCAGACATTGTCGCACAGGGCGCCACCAGCGCTAATGCCGGCCCTGGAGTGAATGATATATATGTATCTATATACATATATATATATATAGTTGGACCTTTTTTGATGTGTGAATAAACTTTCATCCTTTCCACACCAGCTTTTGGAGTCTGTGCCCGTGTGTTGCGCCGGAGTGTCTGTCGTGACATTGGGATTTCTTCGTGATATATATATATATATATATATATATATATAGATACATGTACTCTTTGACTGCTGTTACCTGCTTTCTCGACTGGAGGGCTTCCTTTGTGCTATAATACGGCATGATTTTCATTTGGAATAGTAAAGCGGCAATGTCGCTACGAAGCCCTGGCCCACCTGGAAGGGCGCCTTTTCTCGTCATGATTCATATGGATATATATATATATATATATATATATATATATATATATATATTCAGAAACACCAAGGATGCCGCACTCCAGAGATTGGTTTCAGAGTTGCTTTATTTTCACCACGACTGGTGGTAGTGGTGGTGAAAATAAAGCAACTCTGAAACCTGTCTCTGGAGTGCGGCATCCTTTGTCTTTCTGAATTTAAATATCGTGTAAGGATTCTACCCGTTGCTGCCTGCACCAGGTATTGAGCGCGCTGACATTGGGAATTAATTGTTATATATATATATAAATATTTATTTACAGAGATATTTCTCAGTGCTGAAATTATGAGACTGTGAAAGAACTATAATGAGTCTCTTTGAAGTTACCTGAAAGGCAGTAAAGTGTGGTACTGCTGCAGAGTACAACATTTCTGCTAGATAGAGATATCTGACTTTTGTGTAGTGGCAGTTTTGACGCCATAAAGGGTATGCTGAAACGAACAGATCGGTATTATGTAGACAGCTAAGTGGATTAGTAAAGCCACGCAGTAGAAACACTTTGTAACAGACTAAATGTATGTGAGAGAGGGGCTATGGAGAGATGAGGGGCACGTTTGCAAGGATGGTAGTGGGCGCATCAAAGGAGGTCATAGTGTGCAATTGTAAAGCACACGTTCACCCGTAGGCATCTTGGCGCTAAAATGATGGTAGCACTGGCTCCCACCAGCGCTAAAAGGCTGCGATTATGGGTATGTGGCAAGGTAAAGTAATACTGTGTCTTTTTCTCTCTTTCTTAGTCTTTTTGGAGAGCGTACGGATTTCGCAAAGGTAAGGTGACTTCGTCATTATTGACTTAAACACTTCACTTACGCACACACCCACCTACACTTTAAAACCAACAACCTATCTGCCTTCTACGTAGGATAGTGTTTTAAAAGGATAGTTTAGGCACTAGCAGAGATGGCATATCGTTGAATTAATGCTGC
Source organism: Calotriton arnoldi (assembly GCA_963921515.1). Classification (NCBI taxonomy): domain Eukaryota; kingdom Metazoa; phylum Chordata; class Amphibia; order Caudata; family Salamandridae; genus Calotriton; species Calotriton arnoldi. The sequence continues at coordinate 1,665,654 of CAWUFW010000712.1, read as the reverse complement.
CCAGGCCCTAAATCTGGTTCTGGAGTCCAGCTCTGAGGCAGGATCAGAGACTGAGACAGCAGATACTGAGACAGCATCTGAGGGAGAGGACAATGGAGCCGAATCTGGGAGTGACTTTTCAGTCGACGCAGTTCCATCCGATGACTCATCGTCCAGCGATTCTGAAGGAGACGATGTCAGTCGTGCTGTCCCTTTGCCAGCACAGTCTTTGCAGCAGGACACCCGTAACAGGTTAGAGCAACCCAGAGTGCAGGCACGTGCGGCCGCAAGCACAGACGGAGTGCTGTCTTGGCAGCCTCCCAATTTAGTTCAGCCCCAAATTCCGCCTTTCACTGGTGACGCTGGATGTAAAGTAGATACGGCAAATTTTTTGCCAATTGACTACTTCCATCTCTTTTTGGTGTTGACTTCCTAGACGAAATTGTGCAGCAAACAAATTTGCGTGCCGAACAATTTCTGAGGGAGCAAGGAGGCACTCTTGGGCCTCATTCTAGGGCGCGCAAGTGGACTCCCACTTCACTAGGGGAGTTGAAGATATTTTTGGGCCTCACACTTAAAATGGGGGTAGTGCATAAACCAACCTTGCTATCCTACTGGTCTACTCGCACAGTTTGGTTAACCCCCATCTTTGCACCATACATGAGCAGAGATCGTTTTTGCTATTGCAGCGCATGCTGCATTTCAATGACAATTCTGCTGCATTGCCCCGGGACCATCCAGACTATGACAGGTTGTTCAAAATTCGGCCTGTCGTGGAACATTTGTCTGCCAGGTTTCCAGAGGTTTATACTCCTGGAAAGAATATAGCCATTGATGAGTCCTTGATCTTGTATAAAGGGCGGCTGCTGTTTAGGCAGTACATTCCGAGCAAACGCGCTCGCTATGGCATCAAGCTGTACATGCTGTGTGAGAGCTCGACTGGCTATGTGTACAGCTTGAGAGTGTATACAGGGAAGGACACAACTCTTAACTCTGTAGGTTGCCCTCCCATGCTAGGGGTCACAGGAAAGATTGTATGGGAGCTTGTCCAGCCACTTCTTCACAAAGGTTATAACCTTTATGTGGACAATTTCTATACAGGAGTAGAGCTGTTCAGTGAGCTCTACAAAGCTGGCACCGTGGCTTGTGGTACAATTCGTTGTCGCCGCAAAGGATTCCCGCAGGAGCTTGTTTGCAAGAAGCTCCAGAAATCCCAGAGCACTGCGTTGCGTTCCAACGAACTGCTCGCAGTTAAGTTCTCAGATAGGCGTGATGTGTACATGCTCACTACAATTCATGCTGAGAGCACTTCCCCTGTCACGGTTTGGGGTCAGATGGCCGAAGTCCACAAGCCCACCTGTATACTTGATTACAACAAGTACATGGGCGGAGTGGACAAGAACGACCAGGTTCTTCAGCCATACAATGCGAGTCGTAAAACTCGCACTTGGTATAAGAAACTGTTTACGCACCTGATCCAGATGGCAACATACAATGCGTATGTTGTTTATCGTGAGACCACCACAGGAAGACTCATGTCTTTCCTTGACTTTCAGTTGTCTGTAATTGAAAGTCTTACTGCTACAGAAGCAGAAGCCTCCACTTCATGTGTTCTGGAGGACGTGGCAAGGCTGCAGGAGCGACACTTTGCAGATAAAATTCCTGCAACACCCAAAAAGGAGCGACCATGTCGTCGTCGTAAAGTGTGCTCGATGCAGGGAAAGAGGCAGGAGACTCGTGTTTACTGTCCCCAGTGCCCAAGTAAGCCTGCCTTCTGTTTTCCTACTTGCTTTATGTTGTATCACACTAAAGCAAAATACTGGGAAATTGACTGAGGTGGAGCTGCCAATAGGATAACCTTTCAATTGGTGTGAATGGATACCTACTGTCTGTGGGCCACTCCTTCACTACGCAAGCAGCTACAGGATATTTCTTCCTCTACTTCATGAAATCATGGACTTCTCAACACCTTTATCTGCTTTCAGAATGTGGTAGTTGTTCTGTTCGCCAATTGACAAGTGCATTATAGTCCCCACACTGCACATACTGGTGGGCAGAACATATGCCACGTTGTCATGGAGTACCCGTGTTTCACATTCAACCGTTCTTCGTAGTTTATGATGTTCTCTTTAGGAAGTTTTTGAAAATTTCCAGCATGTTTGCCTTAGTTTCAAAGGTAGATATGCTTGCTCAGCTCGAGAAATGTTTAAGCGGCATACTCGGGCACCCCCAACTTGCATCCACAAACTGGAAGGAGTTGGATAGAGCATTGTGAGAGCATTGATAGCTCGTGACAGAAATGTTCACTCAAGCTTCAAGTAGCTAGAGATGAAAGGCATTAGTATAGGGTCTCTTAACAATTGGACAGGGTTAGTCAGGACTCTGAGGACAGACACACGAACGGGTTAGAACAGCTTACGGTAGGTACGCTTTCCGAGGAATATTGCAAAGGTAGAAGGCAGATAGTAAAGGTAGTATAGATACACGTCCTGACTTCTTCTTCACCCATGGATTCAAATCCATTGCTGCCACACTCACACTGAATTTACTGTGGTACTTATGGGTCAATGCTGCTTGCCATGTTCATCCTCCGTTAGAACTTAGTAGATGGTCAGTTTGCTGTATGATAAGTGCATTACAGTCACTGCACATAACGGTGGATTGGACATATGCTACGTTGTCACGGACTACCCTTGTTTCACATTCATCCGTTCATAGTTTATGATGTTACCTTTTGAAAATTTCCAGCATTTTGCCTTAGTTTCAAAGGTAGATATGCTTGCTCAGCTCGAGGAATGGGCTTCACGGCATACTCGAGCACCCCCCAACTTGCATCCACAAACTGGAAGGAGTTGGATTTAGCATAGTGAGTGCACTAAAGGTGCATGAAAGACATGTCTTCCTGAGCCTCATGTGGCTGTCATGGAAGTCATTAGTATAGGTTCACTGGGCATGAGTTCGGTAACGTTCTGGAAGAAGGAGGTGGAGACTTGACAGGTGGTAGAATATAGTCAAAGTCATTATGTCTTGTGGCATATGAATGTGATGGGCCCTTGCATGGCGGCAGTATGTTTGTGTGAGTGCAAGTGATATGGTTGTTTGGGCCCGTGGCTGGCGGTACGGAAGTCTTGTGTGTGGTGTGTGAATGGCGTGTGAATGGACCATAAAGTGGTTGGTGCCGTGATGTGGCTTTATGGCTCCCCTTCAGAAGGCTTGGCTTCAATATTTATATACTTTGATAAGTATTTGTGCTTTGAAGCCAGCGTTTCTGGAGGTGCTAAAACCAACCTGTGTAAGTGGTGGATTAGCTTTATCAAATGAGTGTTAGATTTATATTTGTGTCTGTTTAATGGCCTTTTGTAAGATATTTTTTTTTCCACAATGGGTAGCAGGGGACTTTCTGCCCTAGCTCAGTCGTCACCTAGGCAAACCATTACATTTTTGAGTAGTAGACAAAGGGGGAAGTACAAGGGTGAATGACTTGCGTGGTTCTCACTGTTTTTTTACCCAACATGCCCTGCTAGCCTCATATTTTGTTGAAAAAATCACTATTTCCACACATTTTTGTGTGGGAAAGTTGTGGCATCGCTGGGCAGACACGCATTTCCTACCACCCAGCGTTCCCAAGGTCTCCCGATAAAAATGGTGCCTCACTCGTGTGGGAGGCCCAAGTACCCGCGACAGGCTAGGGCCCAAAAGGTATTGAGGCGACATTAAAATTGCCTATCACAAAACAACCTGGTTTTGCAAGGGGTCACCTCGGTTTTGGCCCCGTGCTCGGTGGCCAGCTAGGGAAACCTATCAAACCCACACATTTCTGAAAACTAGACACCTGGGGGTTCCAGGGAGGTATGGCTTGCGTGGATCCCCCAACGTTTCTTACCCAGAATCCCTGCAAACCTCGAATTTAGGTGGAAAAATCACTTTTTCCACACATTTTTGTGTGGGAAAGTTGTGGCATCGCCGGGCAGACATGCATTTCCTACCACCCAGTGTTCCCCAAGGTCTCCCGATAAAAATGGTACCTCACTCGTGTGGAGGCCCAAGTACCCACGACAGGCTAGGTACTCAATACGTTTTGGGCCCTAGCCTGTCGCGGGTACTTGGGCCTCCCACACGAGTGAGGCACCATTTTTATCGGGAGACCTTGGGGAACACTGGGTGGTAGAAAATGCGTGTCTGCCCGGCGATGCCACAACTTTCCCACACAAAAATGTGTGGAAAAAGTGATTTTTCCAGCTAAATTTGAGGTTTGCAGGGGATTCTGGGTAAGAAAACGTTGGGGGATCCACGCAAGCCATACCTCCCTGGAACCCCCGGGTGTCTAGGTTTCAGAAATGTGTGGGTTTGATAGGTTTCCTAGCTGGCCGCCGAGCACGGGGCCAAAACCGAGGTGACCCCCTCACAAAACCAGGTTGTTTTGTGATAGGCAATTTTAATGTCGCCTCAATACCTTTTGGGCCCTAGCCTGTCTCGGGTACTTGGGCCTCCCACACGAGTGAGGTATCATTTTTATCGTGAGACCTTGGGGAACACTGGGTGGTAGGAAATGCATGTCTGACCGGCGATGCCACAACTTTCCCACACAAAAATGTGTGGAAAAGGTGATTTTTCCACCTAAATTCGAGGTTTGCAGGGGATTCTGGGGAAGAAAACGTTGGGGGATCCACGCAAGCCATACCTCCCTAGAACCCCCCGGGTGTCTAGTTTTCAGAAATGTGTGGGTTTGATAGGTTTCCCTAGCTGGCCGCCGAGCACAGGGCCAAAAACCGGAGGTGACCCCCTTGCAAAACCAGGTTGTTTTGTGATAGGCAATTTTAATGTCGCCTCAATACGTTTTGGGCCCTAGCCTGTCGCGGGTACTTGGGCCTCCCACACAAGTGAGGTACCATTTTTCTCGGAAGACTTTGGGGAACGCAGGGTGGGTGGAATTTTGTGGATCCACGCAGATTCCAGAACTTTCCACCACAGAAATGTGAGGAAAATGTGTTTTGTTTTACAATATTTTAGGTTTGCAAGGGATTCTGGGTAGCATAACCTGGTGAGAGCCAGCCAAGTCACCCCATCCTGGAGTCCCCTGGGTGTCTAGTTTTCAAAAATGTATAGGTTTCCTAGGTTTCCCTAGGTGCCGGCAGAGCTAGGGTTCAAAATCTACAGCTAGGCACTTTGTTGAAAAAGGGTCCGTTTTCACTGCGAAAATGTGGTGTGTCCACGTTGCATTTTGGGCCGTTTCCTGTCGCGGGTACTTAGGCCTCCCACACAAGTGAGGTACCATTTTTCTCGGAAGACTTTGGGGAACGCGGGTGGGTGGAATTTTGTGGATCCACGCAGATTCCAGAACTTTCCACCACAGAAATGTGAGGAAAATGTGGTTTTTTTAACAATATTTTAGGTTTGCAAGGGATTCTGGGTAGCATAACCTGGTGAGAGCAAGCCAAGTCACCCCATCCTGGAGTCCCCTGGGTGTCTAGTTTTCAAAAATGTATAGGTTTCCTAGGTTTCCCTAGGTGCCGGCAGAGCTAGGGTTCAAAATCTACAGCTAGGCACTTTGTTGAAAAAGGGTCCGTTTTCACTGCGAAAATGTGGTGTGTCCACGTTGCGTTTTGGGCCATTTCCTGTCGCGGGTACTTGGGCCTCCCACACAAGTGAGGTACCATTTTTCTCGGAAGACTTTGGGGAACGCGGGGTGGGTGGAATTTTGTGGATCCACGCAGATTCCAGAACTTTCCACCACAGAAATGTGAGGAAAATGTGTTTTTTTTAACAATATTTTAGGTTTGCAAGGGATTCTGGGTAGCATAACCTGGTGAGAGCCAGCCAAGTCACCCCATCCTGGAGTCCCCTGGGTGTCTAGTTTTCAAAAATGTATAGGTTTCCTAGGTTTCCCTAGGTGCCGGCAGAGCTAGGGTTCAAAATCTACAGCTAGGCACTTTGTTGAAAAAGGGTCCGTTTTCACTGCGAAAATGTGGTGTGTCCACGTTGCGTTTTGGGCTGCTTCCTGTCGCGGGTACTTGGGCCTCCCACACAAGTGAGGTACCATTTTTATCGGAAGACTTTGGGGAACGCGGGGTGGGTGGAATTTTGTGGATCCACGCAGATTCCAGAACTTTCCACCACAGAATTGTGAGGAAAATTTGTTTTTTTGGACAATATTTTAGGTTTGCAAGGGATTCTGGGTAACAGAACCTGGTGAGAGGCAGTCAAGTCACCCCATCCTGGATTCCCCTGGGTGTCTAGTTTTCAAAAATGTATAGGTTTGCTAGGTTTCCCTAGGTGCTGGCAGAGCTAGGGTTCAAAAACTACAGCTAGGCACTTTGCCAAAAAAGGGTCATTTTCACTGTGAAATTGGGGTGTGTCCACGTTGCGTTTTGCGCGATTTCCTGTTGCGGGCTCTAGGCCTACCCACACAAGTGAGGTACCATTTTTCTCGGAAGACTTTGGGGAACGCGGGGTGGGTAGAAATTTGTGGATCCACGCAGATTCCAGGACTTTCCACCACAGAAATGTGAGGAAAATGTGTTTTTTTGACAATTTTTTAGGTTTGCAAGGGATTCTGGGTAACAGAACCTGGTGAGAGGCAGTAAAGTCACCCCATCCTAGATTCCCCTGGGTGTCTAGTTTTCAAAAATGTATAGGTTTGCTAGGTTTCCCTAGATGCAGGCAGAGCTAGGATTCAAAAACTACAGCTAGGCACTTTGCCAAAAAAGGGTCGTTTTTCACTGTGAAATTGTGGTGTGTCCACGTTGCGTTTGCACCGTTTCCTGTCGCGGGCACTAGGCCTACCCACACAAGTGAGGTACCATTTTTCTCGGAAGACTTTGGGGAAGTGGGGTGGGTAGAAGTTTGTGGATCCGCGCAGATTACAGACCTTTCCACCACAGAAATGTGAGGAAAATGTGGTTTTTTTGACAATTTTTAGGTTTGCAACGGATTCTGGGTAACAGAACCTGGTGGGAGCCAGTCAAGTCACCCCATCCTGGATTCCCTGGGTGTCTAGTTTTCAAAAACGTATAGGTTTGCTAGGTTTCCCTAGATGCCGGCAGAGCTAGGGTTCAAAAACTACAGCTAGGTACTTTGCCAAAAAAGGGTCATTTTTCACTGTGAAATTGGCGTGTGTCCACGTTGCGTTTTGTGCAGTTTCCTGTCGTGGGCACTAGGCCTACCCACACAAGTGAGGTACCATTTTACTCGGAAGACTTTGGGGAACGCGGGGTGGGTAGACATTTGTGGATCCATGCAGATTCCAGAACTTCCCACCACAGAAATGTGAGGAAAATGTGTTTTTTTTACAATGTTTTAGGTTTGCAAGGGATTCTGGGTAACAGAACCTGGTGCAAGCCAGTCAAGTCACCCCATCCTGGATTCCCCTGGGTGTCTAGTTTTCAAAAATGTATAGGTTTGCTAGGTTTCCCTGGGTGCCGGCAGAGCAAGGGTTCAAAAACTACAGCTAGGCACTTTGCAAAAAAAGGGTAATTTTTCATTGTGAAAATGTGGTGTGTTCACGTTGCGTTTTGAGCCGTTTCCTGTCATGGGCACTATGCCTATCCACACAAGTGAGGTACCATTTTTATCGGGACACTTACGGTAATTCAGATTTGTAAAGCAACTGTTATTACCTATTGACTTTCGATGCATTTCTGCCTTCCAAATGAAAGACAATGTGTAAAAAGAAGTTATTTTGAAAAATGACCTATAATTCTCATGCTAGTATGAGTATTACCAATTTCAGAAATGTGCAAATATCTACTGTTTCTAAACTCTATATTGTGTTCCCATTTCAGAAATGCATAGGAGTCTTTCATACCGAATATTCCATGTATACATTTTCCCAGAATAATTGCTATATACCCGGTACATAATAAAAACCATTGCAAGACGCTGCTCAGTTTTTGGCTCTGGGTTCGTCGGGTTCTTGGTGAACCTACAAGTCCTATATATCCCCACAACCAGTGAGGTCCAGTGGATGTAACGGTATATTGCTTTCAAAGAGCAGTCATAATTAGAAGAAGTTACAGGTGAAAACGTTGACACAAAAGGCTGTTTTTTTCAACTAATTTTCCATTTTTCCTATATTTAACTGTTAGTTTCTATAAAGAAACCTTGATGGATTTACACAAATGACCCCTTGCTGAATTCAGCATTTTGTCTACTTTTCTAAAATGTATAGATTACTAGGATCCATTATTGCTTTCATACCCATTTCTACCATTAACTGGAAGGAGGTTGAAAGCACAAAAAATAGCAAAAAGGCTATGTCCCAGAAAAATGCCAAAACTGTGTAAAATTTTTTGGTTTTCTGACAAAAGTCTGTCATTCCCTAAAATCTGGGAAAATGGAGATTTCAGCCCCACAAACCCTTTTTTGATACCATTTGCAGGGAAAAACCCAGACGCTTTCATATGCGGGACTTTTTGCCCATTTTTCCCCAAAAAACCAAAATTTAGCTGTATTTTGGCTAAAATCTGGGACCCCTCCAGGGGAATCCACAAACCCTGGGTACCTTTAGAATCCCCATGATGTTGGAAGAAAAGGACGCAAATTTGACGTGGATACCTTATGTGGTCAAAAAGTTACAGAGGCCTAATCGCGAACTACTACAAATAGCCAAAAAAGGGCTCAGCACTGGGGGGGGAAAAGGCCCAGCAGTTAAGGGGTTAACAGCAGAAGAAGCATTGTAGAAGATAGTTTTCATTCCCACTCATAAAATGTCATCAAGTTTGGTGTCACCCAAAACATTCTTTGAAATGTTGGCCTAACCAATTCAGAGCAAGGGATTAATGAAATAGCAGGTCTGAAAAAAATAGGATGGCCTCCAACACAGTATGGAAGATAAAGTATACCTTTGAAAATAAGAATAATATTATTTTTACCTTATTGAAAAGGAGTACTGTATACATTACAGTGTTTGTGTTAATGACTTAGGATAGGAAAGATCCAACCGACTGACATGGGCACCTTCAGGTCCTAAAAGATAGCTATCACCTGTAGAGTCTCTCAGGGTTCCATACCGTCTCCTCCAACTTCTACATTGAATTGCTTGGTGCTCTATTTACAGATAACAGCACGAACATTCACCAATTTACAGAAGAGACAATTGTACTTGAAAGTTTCCTCTTCTTCAGATCCCCAACGCCTCAAACACAGCCTTCACTTCATACAGACCTAAATGTACAGCGTTTACCTGAAGCTCACCCAACCAAACAGAATACCTGTTATTTGCCACGAACAAGGAACAGTACATACCTGACTCAATGACATAAAACTTGACTGCTTCGAATCTCAACTTTCATTGAATGCAAAGTCACATGGATTCATCCTGGACACAACCTTACCCGAAAGGAGCACGTTGACTGCCCCCAAAAAAGACAGCCCGTTGAACCAGTTTCTTCCAGAAAGTAACTTTGGAACTGCTGTTCAAGCCCTCATACTCTTGCATCTGGATGGCGTTAACACGCCTCTCCATGGCCTCACAGACTCCACATTAGCACTCCTTAAGAGGGTCCTACATGCCACAGCACGTCTCATCTAGGGCTGTAAGAAATATGATCTCATCACTCCAATCAAGGTGGAACTCCATTGGCTCCCCTTGCCGTCCTGCAATATCTTAAAAACCAGCTGCATCATGTACAAAGCCATCGTGACCAGAAACACCACTTACCTTTCAGATAAGCTCACCATTTCTGGTGTTTCTCAGCACACCCATAGCCAGGACACCATCAGACTGCAGACTAAGAAAAAAACAAAAACGATACACCCAGGATTGGGAACAACATTCCTGCATCCATCAGGATCCCCATGCTGCTCCAAATATGACATTTATGAAAGTTAAGAGCCAACTCTTAACACCAGTACATCACAATGCATTACTGTCCACAAACTTTCTCCCCCATCACCAGTTGTCTTTATGCTTGTGTTTGACCTTGTAGCGTGCTCCACTGCCTTTTGGCTAGGTTCGCACTTTAGAAATACAATATGCATACATAACAAGGAGGGCTGTAAGAACGTGAGAGGAAATTAACACCACCTCAAGCTGCAATCAGTCCTGGTGTCTACTATGCCCAAATGGTGCAGCCTCCAAATCTTCAGAACAGAAAGATTTACAGCAAGGGATCAAGATACACTTTAAATCCTGAGCACAGGGTAGGTCTCTCTCACCCCGGATCCTACCAGGATGCTTTGGGACAATGGGAGACATGCTTTTGTGAACCAATTTTCATTTTCCTGAGGTTGACCATAACTGTTCTGTTACCAAGCTACTCCCCTCCATATGTAAGATGGATGAATTTGGCATAGGGCGCATTGGTACCTGATGGGCTCCCAGAGTCTTTGTACAACACCTGGCGCTTACATGTCACTGCTCACCTTTGAGTTTTTCTGGTGTTATCTAAAGTCAACTCTCCCCTGAGGGATTGACCTACATTTGATCAGCACAAATGATAATTTGTTGTGAGAATTTGTTATGGTGGCAAGCAAGGAGCAGACATGGACAGTTGTTTTTGAACCAGACGAGATAGCTAGTGTGCAGATCAGCTATTACATACGGTAAAAAATGATATCACAGCAAAAATAAGTGGACGGGTCAACTAACAAGTCCAAAATGTTAAATGTGAATGAAGTTTCCAGTCTACAATGAGCAGTTAAAACACTGAATTAGTAAGGGTGCTCAGTCATGTAAGAGATGTGGGCTTGTTGTTGGTGCAGCAGTGGGCTGTGCACAACTGAGACAGATTTCAATCCTGCCACCAGATGCCAGGATATCTCAACAGATGGAAATAGAAGAACATTGTGACATAGAAGTAGGAGATAAAGCCGGAAATAAAACCATTCCATTGGGAAATCAATTGTTCTACTCTGGGAATGGTCATGTAACTTGCCTTGAAATTAGAAATTAAGGGAAACTAAACAATGTGGTTAATTTATTAAAGTCTTACTTCCTGAAATGTGTGTGTACTGCAAATTATTTTGTCCAACATAAAAATACCTTTTTACAGAAATGGAAGAACTCTTGAAGTGTAGCTTACTGATGAATGCGCCCATGCTGAAATGATTAATTATGGCATACTGCGCTCTATCTCCCGAAGCCTTAGAAACAGTGAATATAAAGCGATAACTTTATCCTATTTAAAGCATGGTGAATATAAAGATCACTTCCTGAACTGAATACTTGTGTAACCTAAATAAATAGGTATTCTGATGGATACTTCTACCTGCATATTCACCACCTTCTGAATATCCCAGGTGGTAGACGGGATAGGTAAACATTTCCAATAGCACTTCTACAACGGTATGGCTGACGCCGTTGTGATGTTACTGGAGCCACAAAGTACCCACCAGGACATCAGGTCCTGTTATTTTGTGTGCCTTTGACCCAGATCCGGACCTCGTTCTTTGACCAACGAAAATTCCTTGGAGAAATTAGACAATCAACATTTTCTGGTGCAGTGAATTCATGCCTCCCCCAAAACATGCACAATCTGCGAGAGTCAGAGTTCTATCACTGGCCCACACATCTGCGTTTTGTGTTTGGGGTCTGATCATGACTAATTTGCATAAGTCATGCCAGAGCATGCATCCAATACAATTAAAGACAGGGAGGCAAAACTCTATAGAAGCGACCACCAAGTCACGCGGGGTCCCCTGGTTTGAAGTTTTGAGGGAGAAGAGGCATAAGCACAAAATGAAGAGGAGGCACAGTGACACCATGTTAGACCTGCCAGACTTAGGGTGGTCTTCCCCAAAACATTTTGCCTGCTTACCTCCGTTTTTCTGCTGAAATGTGTTTTTGTTGGCCTTTGGACTCTGTGCACTTCACCACTGCTGACCAGTGGTAAAGTGCTTGTGCTCACTCACCTAAGCATGGTTAAATTGGTTTACACCTGATTGGAATATTTAATTTACTTACAAGTCCATTGTCGGGTGGTATATAATATACCCAGGGCCTGTAAATAAAGTGCTACTAGTGGGCCTGCAGCATATATTGTGCCACCCACCTAAGTAGCCCCAGGTCTGCCACTGCAGCCTAAAAAAATACTTTACAAATTGCCTCTAAATTAAGCCTGACTGCTTTTTGTACCAACCTACCCAGGGTTAAACACGGGTTAATTTTGGGACTTTTTGTGGTTCATCGTGTAAGGGATTGTGGTTGTTGCCTTAGCAGGGCTGACACCCCAGTCAACCAACTCCCCAATTTCTCACATTAGTGTTCAGCGGTGTGGATCAGGACTTGTTAGTCAGTACCATACAGTGAATTGTGTTGCACAAAAAATCCCAGCTAAATAATTTGACATTAAAGTTGACCTCTTAAAATTCTTCCTAGTTTTATATTGGCTGTTTTCTCCCTTTTCTAAATGTAAGTGCCCAACCTTTCCTTTCTTCACCATTAAGCTGGAGCTGTGTAACTTTGACACCCTCAGTAGGGCGGAGCTGCTGAAACTCTGCAAACTGCTACCAAACTGGATATCCAGGTAGCTCTCAGAGCTTTTAAGGAGGTGCAGAGGTGGCAGTCCACCTCAGGAGATGATGATGGCGATAATGAGGAGGGAGTAGCCCTATCAGAGGACGAGGACATGGTGGATCCAGTCCTTGGCCCTGCGCTGCAAGGAGAGCCCAACTTAACCCTAGTGGGTGCCCAGGATGAGGCAGGGACCAGGGGTCTGTCACCAGGAAAGCTAGAGGACAGGAAGACCTAGAGGGAGCTCAAGCTGCAGCTGGCCAAGACGAAACTGGAAGCAGAGGAGAGGAAGGCTGAGAGACCGTTGGCATGAAAAAAGGCTGAGGCTGAATGAGCCTTACAGAAAAAGAAACCGGCCATAGAGGAGAATGGCCCATGAGCTCAGCCCAAAAGGATATAAAAGAAAAAGTAAGTCTCCTATATGCTATCCAACCCCAAAGGAGTCATCCTCGGAACTGTAGATAGTAGCGAAACCAGATCCTACTGACCAGACGACGCTGGACCTGCTCCTCTCCATCTTCCTCAGGAACTACCTTCAAGCCTGCAGGCCTACCTGTAGTTCTCTGCTCCAGGCAAAGATTGAACGTTGATATTAACACCATGTATGATATCTTTAAAGGAGGTCCATGGTTCCTCCCTAGAGCAATCAGGGGAATTGTAAGCGCACTACTCACCCGTGAGGGTCTCAAGGCGCTGAAGGGGGGGGTCCGCAGATCTGTTAGCCGAAGAGCCATGTCTTGAGGGTCTTCCTGAAGGTGTTCAGGGAGGGGGCGTGTCTGATGTCTGCCAGTAGCTCGTTCCAGGTCTTGGCTGCAATGTGAGAGAAGGATCTTCCGCCTGCTCTGGCTCTGTGGATGCGCGGGGTTTCGGCCAGTGCGAGGTTGGAGGATCGGAGGTTTCTTTTGGGTACGTGGAAGTTGATTCTGTCGTTGAGGTATTTGGGTCCGTTGTTGTGGAGGCATTTGTAGGCGTGGGTGAGGATCTTGAAGGTGACTCTTTTCTCCACGGGGAGCCAGTGGAGTCTTCGTAGGTGTTGGCTGATGTGTTCGTGCCGGGGGACGCCGAGGACGAGTCTAGCGGCGGTGTTCTGTATTGTCTGGAGTTTGCGGGTAGGGACTTGTTGATGCCGGCATAGAGTGCATTTCAGTAGTCCAGTCTGCTGGTAATGAGTGCGTGGGTGACTGTCTTCCTTGACTCAGGGGGGATCCATTTGAAGGTCTTGCGGAGGATGCGGAGGGTGTTGAAGCAGCTGGATGTGACGGCGTTGACCTGTCGGTTCATGTTGAGGGATGAGTCTAGTACGATGCCAAGGTTTTTGGAGTGGTCCGAGGGGGTAGATGGGCTTCCGAGGGCGGTCGGCCACCAGGTGTTGTCCCACGCTGTAGGGGTGGTTCCAAGGGCGAGGACTTCTGTCTTCTCTGCGTTGAGCTTCAAGCAGCTGTTGGTCATCCAGATTGCAACGTTTTGCATTCCTTTCTGGAAGTTGAGTCTGGCGGTGGCGGGGTCTTTGGTGAGGGAGAGGAGGAGCTGGGTGTCGTCAGCGTAGGATACGATGTTGAGGTCGTGTTGTCGGACAATGGCGGCGAGGGGGGCCATGTAGATGTTGAAGAGGGTGGGGCTCAGCGATGACCCCTGTGGAACTCCGCAGGTGGCAGTCTGATCCTTTGGCTTCTACCGGTGAGGAATGATCGAAACCAGTCTAGGGCTGTTCCTTGTATGCCGGCGTCGTGTAGTCTGGCGACTAGTGTATGGTGGGAGACGGTGTCGAAGGCCGCTGATGGGTCTTGTTCGGATAAGGGCCTCCGAGTGTCTTTGGTCCAGGAGGGTGCGGATGTCGTCTGTGGCGGCGAGTAGGCGGCGAGCACCTGTGAACCTCATGGGACCAATCGGGTGCCATGTGAAGTTTGAGAAGCAGGGCTTTCCTCTGCACTATTCGCCCCCTCTCTTCCCCAGCCTTTTTGCCAGTGGCTCCACCTTCGGTGCTGGCACCTCTACTGCCACACCTGGAGCAGGTCCACCGACACCAGCACTAAGTCTAAAGTCTCAGGTCTTTTTGGCAGACCTGTCGTGTAGTTCCTTTATAACCTATACAGGATCTGCGCGTTTGGATAACAAACTGTGGGATTGGTGGCAGACTGATTCCGTGCACCCCCACCGGATATGTTAGCCTATCTGTATTAGCTAGCTCACAGTGCCACTATAATCTCCTCTTACCAAGGAGAGAATAGATTCTGGCAACCTCAGAACATGACAACCCTGATCCCTCAGAATCGTGGAAACAATATACTACCTTTCGCTCAGTCACTCGTGCTTACTTAGTTTGTCTCCGAGAGATACACAGAATAAACAGGCTGGTCGTTTTCAATAAGAATTTATTGAACAGTTGTTATTCTAGTGTAGAATATATGAGCTGTAACAACCATTAGACAGTAGCAGAGATATATGATTAGCAGTACTACGACAGTAAAGGGATGGTATAGTTCTACCATCTTGCAGAAATCATGAATATATACAAGTACATAAAACATGATAAAAAGTGCGTACTCCTACGATGTCTCCCTAACTAGATGTACCTAAATGTACCTAGCATCTATGTAGGTGTTATGCCAAGAATCCCTCTGGAATCTAGTCAACTCCATTACCTGAGAGTTTAGAGAATGTGGGACCCCGTCCTGGTCTTGAGTTGGACACCCCGCGAGGGATGTTAGACCACTGCGAGCTGGAGCGTCTGCATGCAGGAACCTCAGCGTCTCTGGTCAGTGTGTCAGCCGGGAAGTCACGGTCTCCTCTCTCTTCCTAAGCAAGATGTGCTGTATATATACCCATAGGTCTCCCTAGGGGTCCTACCTAGCTGTGTTACTGTGTCGGCCTAAAGGATGACGTTGGGCCTGAACTTTATACAGAGAGATTATACAGGAGATGGTAATCCTACTGTTAGTCCTGATGTGCTTCCAAGAAGCCTCATGCATAATGTATGAGAATCGAACCAGGGAAAAACCCGCGTTCTGAATGCAGTGTCATATCTAGGTAAAAGGTCAGTGCCTAAGAACCATTAGGTATGTAATGTAGGGAAGAATATAGGTGAAAGGTTGCAATGTTACCTGCGCTTATATAGGGTACCTATATGGAATATAACAGCCACTCCTCTTCTGACTGGATGACATATGTAACCTATTACTGTACTACTAGCATAACTAGATAGCGGTACGCACAAGGTTTATAAAAAACATCTCTTTAGCTAAAAATGTTTAAACATTTTAAAAAAAAATCTAATTTTTTAAAAAAATGTAAAAAGAAAATTTTTCTAGCTCTAAACGTGTCCGCGATTATAGTTCAAACCACTATAAGCAATAAAAAGCCATGTATGCCCAAAAAATGAAAGGAATGTCAATTTAGTTTCATAGTTCCAAATTTTAGCTTGTTTAGAAAAGGGCGAATTTCTCCCAGCACACGATGAGCCAAATGAGTCAAATGTTTGTGTCCTGGCTGGTAGACGCAACATTTCCGTTGCTTGCTTCCGCAGTAGACGGCCCCTGTAACACCTTGCAGAGTATGTCAATTGAGCACAGATGATGTTCCACGCTGTCTGCAGCCGGTGCTGGGGCAGCCTGTGCGCCGTCCAAAGCCTGGGTGTCAGTGGAGGAGCCGGTGTTCAGACCAACAGGTGCAGTTACTACCTGCGGGGGCTCAAGGAATGCCGCCATCAACATTGGAATACGCGGAGGACACTGCAGAACATGGGCCATTATCGGGTCCAGTAACGCATTCACGTCCGGTGGCGCACATGATGGGAGTGTCAACCACAGGTCTAACACGAATTCTTCTCCGCAAAACAGGCATCGGACAGGTAAGATGCAGTCCATCCAGACTGGTCGAAATGACAAGAACCAAGATGCACTTAGTTCTCTTAGGCGAGGCGTGCCTAGATGTTGTACCAAAAGACACACAATTGATGGACGGAATGCAGAACAAATCAAAACATTCACCCGCAGTCAAGAGATCTGGGTTAAATCCATCATTCTTTTGCTCACCATGCCACCCCAGTTTAGACCTGGCCATATGCAAATCAGTCTTGACCCTGTGCCTCATGGGAACAGTCCAGCCTGAACTGCCAAGCCAGGTCCTCCCTGGACCGGAAACAAGCATCCTAGGACCGGTTTCGGGTTTCACCCTCTTCAGCCAGGCTAGCTTGATTCCAGTGGCACAGTGAGCCCAGGACCCACGTCTGGGCATACCTGGCGCACTTAGGGCAAGAAAGCAAAAGACACACAATTGATGGACGGAATGCAGAACAAATCAAAACATTCACCCCCAGTCAAGAGATCTGGGTTAAATCCATCATCCTTTTGCTCACCATGCCACCCCAGTTTAGACCTGGCCATATGCAAATCAGTCTTGACCCTGTGCCTCATGGGAACAGTCCAGCCCGAACTGCCAAGGCAGGTCCTCCCTGGACCGGAAACAAGCATCCTAGGACCGGTTTCGGGGTTTCACCCCTCTTCAGCCAGGATAGCTTGATTCCAGTGGCACAGTGAGCCCAGGACCCACGTCTGGGCATACCTGGCGCACTTAGGGCGAGAAAGCAAAAGACACACAATTGATGGACGGAATGCAGAACAAATCAAAACATTCACCCCCAGTCAAGAGATCTGGGTTAACTCCATCATTCTTTTGCTCACCATGCCACCCCAGTTTAGACCTGGCCATATGCAAATCAGTCTTGACCCTGTGCCTCATGGGAACAATCCAGCCCGAACTGCCAAGCCATGTCTTCCCTGGACCGGAAACAAGCATCCTGGGACCGGTTTCTGGCTTACAGCCGTCATCAGCCAGGCTATCTTGAATCCAGTGGCAAAGTGAGCAAGGGACCATGCAGGTATTTACGTTCCATGAGTGCTTTTTCCATCTCCTTGGTGACTGGGACGTCCATTGCGTAGCAAATATAAAACAATCAGGATACCTGCTGCTAGGAACAGGATGAGCGGAAGTCCTCCAAAGATGCTTCCGAATACGGAGTGTATGAAGAAGTTTGGTATAACTCCAAGTACCGTCTGAAAGGTGCTTATAAGTCCAGAACCTATGGTCTTAAATAGGTGAACAATGCCTGTCATATCAGACATGTTAAAGATACGATAGACCATTTCTGCGAAATGGAAAGGGCAGTTTGTATGAATTAGCGCCTGTATCTTTGCCGAAGACCTTGCGATCAAAAGTCTCTCGAGCAGAAGTTAAGGGCACAGTCTTCTGTAGAAGCATGGCTTTCATTCGGCTTAGAGTATCAAACCGTATTAAAGAAACATTCAGTGAAGGCCATAACGGCGCCTCCCTGACTGTATATGTCGGTGGAAACAATACTTGCATACAACAAGTAACCCTGGAGCTCACGGTTACAAAGATATGCGATGCCCAGGAGCATGCCACAGCAGCCTTGACTGTTCAGCATCAAGTAACTCCCATTCGAAAATAGCCTAAATGCTGGCGTAATCACAGCAGCTGGGGCACCCCTCAAATGGCAGGACAGGTTTGCCACAGAACCATTACAAGCCCCGTGCAGCATTATATCCTGGCATATGAGTGATCCACTTAAAGCGTTCTCACAGTTTGTACCGCTCAGAAACACTTCTCGATCCCCACTCCGGCATCGAAATCTGTATGGTAATACCCAGGATTCCTTAATGTATTCCTTACCCATTTCGTCATATCTGCCTACTTGCTTTTGTTCAAGGCAATACTGAAACTGAAGAGTAGAGACCGGTAGAGTTATGTGGCCATGGATTAGCCATTCTGTGGAAGGTGATTCTGCCACTGTAAATGCTAATCTATCCAGTTTTTCGATACGCATTGTATATTTAGCTCCCCTATGTGCCATTTCTATCTGTTTATCTGTTAGATTGTATTCAGAAAACAGAGACGTGCTGTTGATATAACGCCAAGCCACATAGCATGCACGCAAAGATTGCAGCATCCAGCTTAATAACATAATAGAACGTAACTGTGATTGCCCGTGTTGTAATATGGCCAAATCTTGTTCTAGTATGTCTATCGCAGAAGATGCAATGTTGCCTAAGGAATATATCCTGGAGGTCAATGTAGTTAACCCATTGTCTACCACTGCTAGAGATTTTTCTAGATTTATACGGTCTATCTCTCGTAGTCTCTCTGCGGCCTCTTGTTGGGATATTTTCCATATTTCATTATAGACAGCATAATGGAAACGTTTCTGACGTGGCTTCCTGGGACCCATTAAAAAATCCTTAAGATCCACATCCTGTGACAGTAAGGATAAGTGTTGTTTCACCTGTGTGAGTGTTGAGGTTTTTAGCCAATCGAGGCACAACTTCCCAACACTGTAGGATGTCACTACCCCTGGATGTTGTCTCTGTACATAACGTGGATCTGGCCTATGGATACTAAACCCTTCGGCTTTACCCATGAATCTTGCCTGACAACTATTAGTGTCTGTGGGTCAAATCAACCATTTTTTCCAATCGGTGTCCGATCTGTTGTGTTGTATGATGTCATCTACTGTAATCTCTTCCTGTGATGTTACGTTACCCTCGGTGTGTGATGGAGTCGGCAGCCGAGGTGTGTTCAAGTCTTTGACCTTGGCTAGTCTAAGGCAAGACGTCTGTTGCACTGTCTCGTTCAAAAACCTGATTTGTTGAGGGATGAGGCATGCTCTAAACAAAGCTTCTGTTCCCTGTACCTGCTATTCCCTAGTACCCCAGACTGATTTTAGGTCTATGGTGTATTTCCACAAGTCGAAACCTTGTTCGGACAACTGGGCAATAAAGGAAGCAGAGTAAATCTGCTTGGTGTTTGTCACCATATTTTTCTGTGCTGATGTTGGTGCAACCTTATAATAATATGAGACTGGGTCAGACATACTGAACCCTGAAAAATATGGAAACTTGTGTAAATGTTTTTGAACTGCCTTTCGGCGGTGTTGGACAATGTTCCCACTGGTGGTATGTGAACACAGGTCTAGGATTTTCAGATTTATGTAAAAAGTGATGACCATAGTGTTGATAACAATACATAGTCTCGAAATCTGATGTGCCTTCCAATGTTTCACTATTAGAGAACGAGTTCCATAGCATTGTTGCATAGTCCATCATTCCGTGCCGAAGACTCTTCGAACGTGATGAGTCTTTCCGTTTGAACTTCTTGGATTGTAGCGAGAGGAGGGCGTCTGCTACATTGAAGTCCACGTGGCCTACTACTCAGTATCGGCCACATAGTGTGGTTTGATTAGGTCGATTGAGACCAATCTTTTCTTCTTTTTTCTGGCAAGAGGCGGTAGAAGTACAGTTCTTGTTACTTCAATTGCTAGGACCGGTACAGGCTTTCTGTATGATGGCCCAAATTCTTTCTTGTCCGCTATCTTCTCTCTGACCAGATCCCCGACTTTTGGGATCCAGACGGGCCTTGCCGTGACTGATTTGACTTCCCCAGTGGCAGTCTTCTTCAGGTGGACATTACTTTGTTGTGTCCTGGATTAATTTAGATCCTGTAAAACAGCCAAACGATCATGGATGTCAAAAGGTTTTTCATCTGCCACTGTGCTTTCACAATCAAGATCAGGTACCCACATTCTTGTCCCAAATAGGACCTCATATGGAGTGACCCCCCCCTAGAGAACTTCCTGGCATGTTGTTCAAAGCTCGCTGGACTCCATACAGATGTTTTACCCAACTTTCACCCGTGCCTAATACTCTAGCTGTTAAAGATTGCTTTAAGTCCCGGTTTTTTCTCTCCACAACCGAATTTCCCTCGGGATGGTACGGAGATGAGTACCGCAATGCTACACCCAGTCCTCGCATGGCCTCCTTGTAAGCCCGAGAGCTAAACGCAGGGCCCTGGTCAGAATGTAATGTGCCAATTGCGTATGTCCCTATAAAGACTCGCAAATCTTTTACAACAGTTCGAGCGTCAGCCGAGCGTTGGGGCCACACCCATAGGAATCTTGAGCAGAATCCACTGCAACCATGATATACCTGTAAGCCCCATCTCTTTGTAAGGGGCAGCAGTGGTCCAAGTAAACACACGCTAGTGGTTTGTCAGATATTAATAATGGTGTCTGTGCTGGACGTGTTACAGTGGAACCTTTCATCTGCTGGCAGATGTCACATTTCAAGACATAGTCTTTAGTCTGCTTTGTTAATCCAGGCCACCAATAGCGTGGTTTCAACAAAGAAACAGTCACCGTAACTCCTGCATGTGCAGAACCTATCCCTTTGTGTGCTGCTAGAATTAAACCTAACCTACGATCCATGTTTGGAATTACCCTATCCCCCACTCCAGGAATCTGAGCAAATGGAATGCTATTGGCATCTAACTTGTAGGAGTACTTGAGTGGAAACCTTTTTGGTACTACTCCGCTATCTTTGCGACAAGCATTGATAGCTACCATAATCCCACCGTCTATTCTCGTTTTAGAATGAGTGATTGCAGCTACGGAAGCTGTGCGTACAGCCCCCTTTGCGGCTTCATCAGCCAATGAATTCCCTTCAACGTGAACGCCATCAGGCTGATGACTCAGTGTATCACGGGAGCCCACTAGTTCGGTTTTCAACTCCACTACCTGTTCCCATAGCATTTTATGCTTAATTGTGCCACCTTTTGCATCTTTGAACCCATTTTGAACCCAGTGCTGCAAATATTCATTTTATGACTGTACACAGTAAAAGGAATCGCACACAGTGTGGGTAATTCTCGATCCGTATTTACCAGTGCCAGTATCAGCGCTTTTAACTCTGCCAGCTGTGCCGTGCAGTCTCCTAGAGATTGCGTTTTTGTGCAACTTGGGTGGAACGTTCCATCCCGCATGCGACCTTTAACGATTGCACATGCTGCGCTATATTGTTGCTTACTTCCTATGGCCGGTTGAGCTGATCCATCAGTGTAAATTATATATTCATACTGATCTAGAGGCATTATTTCGTTGGGTAGAGGATATTCTTGTTCGTATTGCAGGAATTCTTGTGTCTTTAAATTTGGATCGTACCTGTATTCTAAATCTGTTGCAGTGAGAGAATTAGCCCATTGTATCCATCTCGGATGTAAGGCTTTAGCATTAGGAATGCTTGCCTTTGTCGCAGCCTCTAAGGCTGGAACCGGAGTTACTACGATTATTCATTTCCCCTGAGCCAGTGCTCTTTCTCTCACTACAGCAGTCTGTACTGCTGTTAGAATCTTTTCTGTAGATGCGAAGAGCATCTCAGCATTTGTGTACAAATTTGATTTGTATGCAATTGGTACTGTCTCACCTTCATTATATGTTAGATAGGTGTACCCAGATTGACCCGCAACTATACGGATCACCAGGTTGCGTACGTTTACGCGTGTCTGTAAGTGTTTGGAAGCTATCATGTCAGCTTGTAAGGAACGAAGTGTATCTGTATGTTCCTGTGTCCATTGTTTTACTGAAAAATCAGGTTTTATTAAATCGTAGAAAGGTTTCACTCTTTCTGCGTAATCCAAAATGTACGTTCTACCAAACTTTAGGAATCCCAGAATTGACTGTAAATCTTTCAATGATTTTGGAGGTTGGAGCAGTGCACATTTTTCAAAAAAATTGGCTGCCAGGCTTTTTCCTTCACTTGAAAGCTCATATCCTAAAAACAGGACACTGAGGTGGGCAATTTTTGATTTTTTAAAGTTGAATTTGTAGCCCTCAGATGCAAATCCCCAAATTATGGTATTCACCCTGTTCAAGTGCTCCTCTAGGTCATTGCCCGTTAGATAAATATCATCCACATAGGACAATGCCTCTTCGTCCAAATTTTGAAGTATCTCAGTTACGCTGTCCGAAAACAACCCCGGGCTGTTCTTATACCCCTGGGGGAGTCGGCAAAATTGACGCTGGGACCCTAGCGCTGAGAATGCGGTTAGATGCCTTTCAGGCGCTATATTCTGGCAGAAAAATCCATTTGAGATAAATTGTTTTATATTTTTTCCGCACAATGTTATTCATTAATGCGGCACTGTGTGCATTTTGGACTGCAAATGTCTTAGTGCAAGTGTTTAAATGTCTATAATCTAAAACTAGACGATATGAATTGTCAGGTTTCATGACAGGAAACAAAGGATTATTCATTGGTGAGGTGCAACTTTCGATCACCCCTTGGTATTCAAGTTGATCCAAGATCTCCCTGACCTGTTTTTAGCTTCTTGCTTTATTGGATACTGTCTCTGTGCAGTTGGAGTATTTTTTAAAGGAATTATGTGGTGGGTTGAATCCTCATCCCATCCAACATAGTTTTTGTATAATGCCGGAGCCTGAGCTACCGCCCACTCCTGCGCATAAGTGTGTTGTAAATGCCTGGGAATATGGTCTGAGAATGTCGGAAGAATTACTGTTTCTCCTTTAGGGCAATCCATGACGAATGCTGGCGGCCAATCTTGTGCAGCTAATAAAATATCATAGCCAAACGTCAGGTTCTCCCAAAAGAGACCTCTCACTGTTCTACATTTGTCCCCCTCCATTTGGAGCGTTATTTCATATACTTTATGTGGGACACTTGCCCTAGTATCGGGTTTTCCTACCGTGATATAATCATTCAAGTCCGCTGTCACCAGAAATACCTTCAGGTTCTGGCGAGCTATTGTTACTTCTGCCGCACTGTCTAGCATCGTCGGGAGTCCATTCCCCGTTTAGTAGTCAAGTCCTCAGAATTCTGGGCATGTCTGATCTTTAGACCTGCAACTTTCTTCCTTTTGAACTGTGGCTTTTGCTTCTCTTCTTTTTTAGAAGTGTAATCCGGAGCGTGCTGCTTGTCTCTGGACTTTGTACGCTCTTCTTGTCTGTCTGACCGTCCTTCCCTCTCGGAGTTTTTCGATGAACCCTGAAAGGACCGAGAGGAACGTGCATCAGTATCCTGATACCTGTCAGGTTTTCTAATATTATCCCTATTCCTGGGGTTATACCTCCTTTCCGAGGGCTCCTGTGGAGGAGATCTACCTCTGGATTGAGATGTTTCCTTTAAAGTATTGTTGTTTTTTATTGTCCCACTTCTTTGTTGAAGCAGGTGTCTGCTTAGTAGTGTCCTTTTCAGGACTGCCCATCAGTTGTGGTTTTAAAGCTTTCCCACCCAAACTGTCTCTGCCTAATTCTGCATATGCAGTTTCAATTATTTTCGGTAGTTCGTGTTCTTGTTCTAAAGGACTGAACTTCCCGGATAGCCACTGAAGCTGCTTCCCCCTTAATGTTAGCTAGTATTATGGCTGATACCTGGGCATAGTTACCTAGTAACTTCATCCAAGTTTAGGGCAGGTTCTGCTCCATACTCGCTTTGCATTTGTCTCAATACATCAGGTACTACTGCTAATGACAGGATACCATGAGTTCTGGTATAAATGGCAGCAAAGCGTACCCCAAGTGGTACAATCCTCTATTTGTGGAGTTATCCCCATGGGCAAGCAGATTGTTAGCATTCTGTGTTTTTCATACGGGGTAGTATTCGGGAATTCTGCCTCTAGCTGTGTTATTTTCTGAGCTACCCAGAATGGCATTTGTTCACGTTTTGTGGGCATTTTACCCATTACCGCGTGTAATGTTTGTGGTGTAATTTTAGTTGCTGTACCCTGAATTTGAGTTCCATTTGTCGCAACTATTGCTGGTTGGACTGTAAGTGTCCTCATGACGAATTGCGTCAAGTTTCTGTAAATTTTTATTAATTCTTTGTGTTGTGTGAGTAAGTCTCCTGGTGGCATTGTTTCAATGTCAGGATGTGGTGTGTAGGCTGCTAATATAGGGCATGTGGCCCCTTCTCTTCTGAGCGGGCCGAGTCTCACTCTTCTTCTTATATGGGGTAGGGCGCCTTTAAACCAGTATAAGTGTTCCTGGTATGTGAGCAGAACCACTATGTCCTCAAACTGACAGTATTCTGCTGGTGCATCTCCTTCTGTGTAGGAGCGAAATGTTTTTGTTCTTGCATTTGCTGCTGGGAATGTAACCCACGAGTAAAATACCTCTGTTCTGTTTGATTCGTGTGCCTCAATCACAAAAACTACTATGCCACCCCTATATGATAAACCATGCTCTAGCAGTCTCAGGGTGACTGTATTTCTAAAGTTTGGTGCAATTTGTATTGCGTCTGTATTTTCCTCGTCTGTGAGGGGCAGTTCTTGTTGAAGTGGATTTAAGACCTGGTTAGTCATTGTTTTTAGTACACTAAATAACTTTAAGGGAACCAAGAAACGGTGTTTATGCACAATTTTAGGAACACTGTGTCCTTCAAGCTTGATTAACCAACAGCCAATAATGAGGATTTCTCGCCTACTCAGCTGTGCCGGAGTTTGTGCCCACCCACTCCAGACGTCTCTGGTGTTTTGTGAGTAGGAGTCTCTGAGAATAGCACGACTGAACTACTCAGATTCTACTGTTAAATTAGTACCCAACCAACGTTGGCAGCGCCATGTCGTGTAGTTCCTATATAACCTATACAGAATCTGCGCGTTTGGATAACAAAATGTGGGATTAGTGGCAGACTGATTCCGTGCACCCCCACCAGATACGTTAGCCTATCTGTATTAGCTAGCTCACATTGCCACTATAATCTCCTCTTACCAAGGAGAGAATAGATTCTGGCAACCTCAGAACAGGACAACCCTGATCCCTCAGAATCGTGGAAACAATATACTACCTTTCGCTCAGTCACTCGTGCTTACTTAGTTTGTCTCAGAGAGATACACAGAATAAACAGGCTGGTCGTTTTCAATAAGAATTTATTGAACAGTTATTCTAGTGTAGAATATATGAGCTGTAACAACCATTAGACAGTAGCAGAGATATAGGATTAGCAGTACTACGAAAGTAAAGGGATGGTATAGTTCTACCATCTTGCAGAAATCATGAATATATACAAGTACATAAAACACATGATAAAAAGTGCATACTCCTACGATGTCTCCCTAACTAGATGTACCTAAATGTACCTAGCATCTATGTAGGTGTTATGCCAAGAATCCCTCTAGGATCTAGTCAACCCCATTACCTGAGTTTAGAGAATGTGGGACCCCGTCCTGGACTCGAGTTGGACACCCCTCGAGGGATGTTCGACCACTGCGAGCTGGAGCGTCTGCATGCAGGAAACTCAGCGTCTCTGGTCAGTGTCTCAGCCGGGAAGTCACGGTCTCCTCTCTCTTCCTAAGCAAGATGTGCTGTATATATACCCATAGGTCTCCCCAGGGGTCCTACCTTGCTGTGTTACTGTGTCGGCCTAAAGGATGACGTTGGGCCTGAACTTTATACAGAGATATTATACAGGAGATGGTAATCCTACTGTTAGTCCTGCTGTTCTTCCAAGAAGCCTCATGCATAATGTATGAGAATCGAACCAGGGAAAAACCTGCGTTCTGAATGCAGTGTCATATTTAGGTAAAAGGTCAGTGCCTAAGAACAATTATGTATGTAATGTAGGGAAGAATATAGATGAAAGGTTGCAATGTTACCTGCGCCTATATAGGGTACCTATATGGAATATAACAGACCAACCTCTGTGTGTGCCCAATGCGATGCCTCTCTTATCCAGGAGGGAGGCTTAGAGGACAGAAGAACATCAATACAGGGAGAACAATACAAGGAGAAGGAGGAAAATGCTACTTACCCAGTATGCATCTGTTCTTGGCATATAGAGCTGTAGAGTCATATGCTGTGCATAGATCGCCATCTAGTGTTGGGTCTGGATGTTTGCACTTTGTTTTTGTTCAAAGAAGTCTTTCCAGTCACGAGGTAGGCGACTCCTTCTTACGGTGATGGTGCGCATGGGCATCGACTCCATCCTTAGATTGTTTTGCCGTAAAGGGTGATGATGGAGTTAGTAAGAGTAGTAAAGAGAGATGTCCATGTATATTGTATCTAAGTAAGATGTTACTGCAACAGGTAAAGGTACCCGGGGAGGCGGGTGGGCGCATATGACTCTACAGCTCTATATGCCAAGAACAGATGCATACTGGGTAAGTAGCATTTTCCGTTCGAGGCATATGAGCTGTAGATCATATGCTGTGCATAGACTACATAGCAGTCATCTCCCAAAGCGGTGGCTAACCTGTAGCTGATGCAGTGGTCTGAAATAGTGTACGTAAAACTGCCTGGCCCACACTAGCTTGCTGCCTTGCTAACACATCTACACAATAGTGTTTTGTGAATGTGTGTGGTGTAGACCATGTTGCAGCTTTGCAGATGTCATCTATGGGTATATTTCCTAAGAATGCCATAGAAGCCCCCAGTTTGCGTGTAGAGTGCGCTCTAGGGGGAATTGTTAATGTGCGTTTAGCTTTAATATAGCATATTTGAATGCACTTAACTATCCACCTTGCAATACCCGATTTTGATATTGGATTGCCTATATTTGTGTTGGAGCAAAAGCAACAAAGTTGCTTGGTTTTCCTGAAAGGTTTTATTCTTTCTATGTAGAAAAGTAATGCTCTTTTGATATCTAAGGTGTGAAGAGCACGTTCTGCCACTGAATCTGGTTGAGGGAAGAACAGAGGCAGCTCAACAGATTGGTTGATATAAAAGGCAGAAATGACTTTAGGTAAAAATTTGGGGTTAGTCCTAAGAACCACTTTGTTTTGGTGTATTTGTAAAAATGGCTCTTCTATGGTTAGTGCCTGAAGCTCACCCACTCTTCTCAGAGATGTGATGGCTAGGAGGAAGGCTACCTTCCAAGTGAGAAATTGTAGTTCACATTTGTGCAATGGCTCAAAAGGTGGACCCATAGGTCTTGTAAGAACTATGTTGAGATTCCACACTGGAGCAGGTGGAAGTCTGGGGGGAATGACTCAAGTCCTTCCATAAATGCTTTAATAGCAGGCACTGTAAAAAGAGACAAATGCTGTCTGCTTTGTAGATATGCAGCTATTGCAGCAAGATGTAAGCGTATGGATGTGTACGCTAAATTGGAACGTTGTAGATGTAATAGAAAGCAAATGATGTTTTTGATTGAAGCATCTAGCGGATTGATTTGATTGTTGTTACAGTAAATGACAAACCGCTTCCACTTTGCTGCATAGCATGCTCTTGTGGTAGGGCGCCTAGCCTCTTTGATAATATTCATGCAGTCTGGCGGAAGATTAAGATAGCCAAACTCTAGGATTTCAGGTGCCAGATCGCAAGGTTGAGATGACTGGGATCTGGATGTCTCATCTCTCCATGGTTCTGAGTGAGTAAATTGGGAATAAGGTGTAGTTTTTGGTGAGGAACTACTGATAGCTCCAACAGGGTTGTGAACCAGGGTTGACGGGCCCATGTGGGAGCAACTAGGATTAGTGTCAGGGACTGCTGTCTGAGCTTCCGAACCACTAATGGAATGAGTGGGAGAGGCAGAAAAGCGTAAGCAAATATCCCTGACCAATTCATCCATAGTGCATTGTCTTTGGACAATGGGTGTGGATACCTGGATGCGAAGTTTGGGCATTTTGTGTTTAGGTGGGTGGCGAACAGATCTATCTCTGGGAAGCCCCACATTTGGAAGAATGGGAGGAGAACTTGAGGGTGGAGTTCCCATTCGTGAATCTGCTGTCGTTGACGACTGAGCAGATCTGCAATCTGGTTGTTTACTCCTGGAAGGTGTTCTGCAAGGGGATATATTTTTTGAGGTATGGCCCATCTCCAGATGCTCTGGGCTAGCTGTGAGAGATGGAGTGTGTCCCCCCCCCTCGTTTTTGTATGTAGTACATTGCTGTCATTCTGTGCGAATCAGGACAGCTTTGCCTACTAGATGAAATTGAAAGGCTTTCAATGCTAGAGAAATTGCTAGCAGTTCTAGATGGTTTATGTGGAGTTGTTTTTGTTGCAGAGTCCACATGCCCTGAATGGTATGCTATTGAAGATGAGCTCCCCAACCAGTGAACGATGCGTCTGCTGTTAGCACTATCTGTGGAACCGGGTCGACGAATGGCCGCCCCTTGGAAAGATTGTGTGTGTTCCACCACTGCAGAGAGCGATGGGTGCGGCCATCCACCAACACTAGATCTGATAACTGACCCTGAGCCTGGTTCCACTGACGTGCTAAGCATTCCTGTAGGGGACGCATTTGGAGTCTTGCGTAAGGAACGATTAAGATGCAAGATGCCATCATTCCTAGCAATTGCATGAACAATCGAGCTGGTAATGAGTGTTGAGGCTGAAACTGCGATATTAGAGTCTGCATGTTGCGGATCCTGACTGGGTTGGGACACGTTAGAGCTTGCGGAGTGTCTATTGTGGCTCCTAGATACACTTGTGTGTTGAATGGTTGGAGATGAGACTTGGTGAGGTTTACAGTGAACCCAAGGTTGTGAAGCAGTTGGACTGTTTTTCGAGTGTGGCGTAGGCAGCTCTGTTGCGAGCTGGCTTTTATTAGCCAGTCGTCTAGGTAGGGGAAAACGTGAATGTGCTGTCTTCTTAGATGAGCCGCGACTACTGACAGACACATGGTGAAAACCCTGGGTGCTGTGGTTACTCCGAATGGGAGAACTTTGAATTGATAATGTTGTCCGTCCACCAGAAACCCGAGGCATTTCCGGTGAGCGGGGTGAATGGGAATATGGAAATAGGCGTCCTTTTAGTCCAGAGTGGACAGAAAGTCGCCCTGCTGAAGGAGTGGGAGCATCTGTTGGAGTGTGACCATGTGAAAGTGGTCCGACTGAATGTACAGATTTAGTTCTCTGAGGTCTAGTATAGGCCTGAGAGAGCCGTCCTTTTTGAGAATTAAAAAATACAGGGAGTATGCCCCGGTCCCCTGGTATTGTAATGGGACTGGCTCTATAGCGTGTTTTTCCAAGAGAGAGAGAACCTCTTGCTTTAGGAGGGTGAGATGTTCTGGTGACATTGCATGTGTTATGTTATGTTATTGAGATTTGTAAAGCGCACAAATACCCGGAGGTGTCTTGGCGCTACAGACAAGGTAAGCCACTGGTGAGTCTCTAGTTACGGAAGAGCCAGGTTTTTAGCTCTTTTCTGAAAGAGACAAGAGATCGGGCGTTTCTCAACTCAGTCGGTAGGGAATTCCAGGGTTTAGCAGCGCATTAATGAAAGCTGCGACCACCCCAGAGTAAGGTACGAATTCTGGGCACTCTCAAGAGTTTAGCACCAGATGAACGGAGGTGTCTAGTTGGTTCATACCAAACAAGAAGATTTTGCAAAAAGGCTGGCCCTGTATGATTCAGGGCCCTGAACACCAGGCTAAGAGCCTTGAATTTTATTCGCTGCGCTACAGGGAGCCAATGCAAATTACGAATCTCTCCAGATACCGATTTGAACCAAGGGGTGTTTGACAGAAGTCGAGCGGCTGAGTTTTGCACGCTCTGTAGTTTTTTCAGGCAATGCTTCTGGACGTTTATAAACAGCCCATTACAATAATCCAATTTAGACTGGATTAATGAGGTGACTACAGTTCTTTTCGTGTCCTCCGGAAGATAAGGGAGGATCTTCCTGATTTTCTTAATAAGGAAGTGGGCAGAGGAAACCACAGCATTAGTGTGTTGAACAAAAGAAAGTTTACTATCCACCCATACTCCCAGGTTCTTCGCTTTGGTTGCTGGTTCCGGTGGATCACCCATGTCAGCGGGCCACCACACACTGCCCCAACTAGGTTGCAGGTTCCCAAAGGTCAAGATTTCAGTTTTCCCAGAATTAAGTTTAAGGCAGTGTGTGCTCATCCAGTTAGTGATGGCACCCATGCAGTTCTTAAATTGCAGAGCAGGGGAGGTCTGATTTTTGTATGCTGCTACTACAATCTGGGAATCATCCGCATAAGAAGTAAGGCTGCAGCCAAAAATCCGGATAAGTGGGGCTAGTTCAGAGACGTATATATTGAAAAGGGTGGGGCTCAAGGAGGAGCCCTGTGGCACTCCACAAGGGAGGAAGTATGGCTCGGACTGGTATCCATCGATCGACACTACCAGTCTTCTGTCCTTGAGGAAGGAGGACACCAGTGCCGAACCCCCGACTCCCAGCATCTTCAGCCGCTGGAAGAATATTTGGGGGAGTGTCTAAGCTCCAGGCAGTAACCATATTGGATAATTTGTAGTACCCACTTGTCTGAGGTGATTGAATTCCAGACAGATAGGAATTGGGAGAGACGTCCCCCGACAGGGGTGAAATGATCGGGGGATAGCGGAAGGAAGTCACTGTTTGTTTGCGGGGGAAGTGCATGTGGAGTTACCTCCGATTCTTCCCTTACCATTGTTTCCTCTAAAACCTCCTCTGAAATAACCTCTTGAAGAGGGGGATTGGTTGTTGCCCTTGTAAGAGGAGGGATTTTCGGTGGACACAGTTTTTGAACCATCCCTGTAAAAGGAGCGGCGAAAGGAACCCCTAGTGGCAGGTAACTGCAAAGCCCCCGTGGACTTTGCGACCTCAGTGCCCTTTTTCATCTTTTCCAGCGAGGTATCAACAGCTGGGCCAAAGAGATGCTTCTTGTCGAATGGATGATTAAGGATGGAGGTTTGCACCTCCGGCTTGAAGCCGGATATTCTCAGCCAAGCATGCCTGGTAAGAGTACACCGGTGTTGACTGCACGAGCTGCTGTGTCTGCTGCGTCTAGGGCACACCCAATGGATGTATTGGTGATAAGTTTACCTTCCTGAATAAGGTCATTAGCCTTAGATTTGTATTCATCAGGTAAATGTTGTATGAGTTTCTCCAACTCATCGTAATGAGCCCTATCATAACAATCCAACAGAGCTTGAGCGTTGGCAATGCGCCAGTGATTTGCTGCCTGTGAAGCTATTCTTTTGCCAGAGGCATCTATAAGCTTAGACTCCTTATCAGGAGGAGGAGCCTCACCTGTGGATTGTGAGTTAGACTCTCTTGTAGTCTCCAACGCTTGCAAAAGAGCTAAGGGCAGCTGGCCTCTAATGTAAACAGGATCGGTAGGAGCGGGTTTATATTTTTTGTCCACCCTAGGTGTAATTATCCTTGCCCTTACAGGGTCTTTAAATACCTTATCTGTGTGTTTTAACATGCCTTTGAGCATTGGTAAGGTATGAGTAGCTCTTTGGGAAGAAGTGTTTCAAAGAGGAAATCCTCTTCTAAAGGCTCCTTATGGAGCTCCACCCCATGATATTGAGCAGCCCTGTCAAGGAGCTCAATGTACCCAATGTTGTCGTCAGGTGGGGAGGGCCTGGAGGGACACAAATCAGGGTTGTCTGTGTTTGGGTCTGTATGATAATCCTCCCAAGGGTCAGTGTCCTGCGGCCTATCCTGATCCTCATCCCCATCCCCTTCATCCTGTGGGTCAGGTGAAAGTGGTGATGGTGAATTTGATGGTGTGATGAGCAAGTTGGGATCAGTGGGAGAAGGAGGTGGAATATAAGGGGGAGAAGGGTTAGTACCCACACTTCGTTTTGAGAGGAATGTGGTAGTCCTCTGATAGGTCAATCTACTGTTTTTTTGGAAGAGTGGCGTGAATATGTCCTGTTCCAGGGTTGATCCCCAGTTTTTTCTGCTTCGGATCTGAAGGCGGGGCATCGGGCCGAGGCTCTTTAGAGGGAGTGTCTTTCTCTTTATGTACCGGTTTCGGCGTCGAAGGTTTCGGCTCCGAGCCTTTGGGCGTCGAAGGTTTCGGCTCCGAGCCTTATGGTGTAGAAGGTGGAATCTTCGGCCGCAGTGGTATTGTGACCAACACATGCTTGGACTTGTGTTTCGGCGCCAGAGTGGGGCCGGCTCGAGCCGGAAGGCTTCTCTTTCTGTTTCGGAGCAGGGCCTGAGGGCGGGGCGTCAGAAACGTTTTGTCGGTGCCGACCTTGGCCCGAGGGCAGAGGAGGGTCCGGAGCCTTTGTTTTATGTTGAGGGGGCAAAGGGGTATCTTTACTCACGGTCCGATGACCCGGAGTAATCTGCTCCTCTTCTTCTATGTCGGAGTCGGCCTCGGACACGGAGATCTGTTCTTCTTCTTCGGCTCCTTGAGCTTGATGTTCAGTGTTGAAATCTTCGCTGAAGATGTCCGGTGCGGAGCCGCCCTGGTGTTGCATCTCGTGGCGTCGAGCCAGACGGTCACAAAGTGTCTTTTTCGATCGAAACGATCGGCACGCGTCGCAGTCGTTCTCGTCGTGTTCCGGGTACAAGCAGAGGTTGCACACTTCGGGCAAGTCGACCCCTGACCTTGACTGGTAGGTCGCTCCCCCACCACACAGCTCCGTCTGTGTGCCCTGCTGCTGCCCCTGATTGTGCTCGTTTTTCCTTTCTGTGCCCCCTTGCTGCCCCTGATTGTGCTCGTTTTTCCTTTCTGTGCCCCACTTGCTGCCCCTGATTGTGCTCGTTTTTCCTTTCTGTGCCCCCTTTCTGCCCCTGATTGTGCTCGTTTTTCCTTTCTGTGCCCCCTTGCTGCCCCCGATTGTGCTTGTTTTTCCTTTCTGTGCCCCCTTGCTGCCCCTGATTGTGCTCGTTTTCCTTTCTGTGCCCCCTTGCTGCCCCTGATTGTGCTCGTTTTTCCTTTCTGTGCCCCCTTGCTGCCCCTGATTGTGCTCGTTTTTCCTTTCTGTGCCCCCCTTGCTGCCCCCGATTGTGCTCGTTTTCCTTTCTGTGCCCCCTTGCTGCCCCGGATTGTGCTCGTTTTTCCTTTCTGTGCCCCCCTTGCTGCCCCTGATTGTGCTCGTTTTTCCTTTCTGTGCCCCTTGCTGCCCCTGATTGTGCTAGTTTTTCCTTTCTGTGCCCCCTTGCTGCCCCTGATTGTGCTCGTTTTTCCTTTCTGTGCCCCCTTGCTGCCCCTCATTGTGCTAGTTTTTTCCTTTCTGTGCCCCCCTTGCTGCCCCTCATTGTGCTCGTTTTTTTCCTTTCTGTGCCCCCTTTCTGCCCCTGATTGTGCTCGTTTTTTTTTCCTTTCTGTGCCCCCTTGATGCCCTGATTGTGCTAGTTTTCCCTTCTGTGCCTGTTTCCCGCCGCTGCGCCCCTGCCCCCTCACTGCCCATTCGCTGCCCCATTCCCTGCTCCTCCCTCCCACCTCCCCATTTATGGCGGCCGCGCCGCTGGCGCGCCGAAGGCGCGCCTAAGGCAAGCCCGTCTGCGCCCGTCCGCGCCGTGACCGCGCCCAGCGCCAGACCCCTGGTCCGGGCATCCCCGCGCCCGCCACATCAACAGACGCCCGATACGACGCCAGCACCCTCCACGCACTCAACCCCGGAAAAGATCACGCCTGCTACCAGGCCACCCCGAAGCGCACCCAAGGGCCCTTCA
Organism: Calotriton arnoldi; assembly: GCA_963921515.1. Taxonomy (NCBI): domain Eukaryota; kingdom Metazoa; phylum Chordata; class Amphibia; order Caudata; family Salamandridae; genus Calotriton; species Calotriton arnoldi. The sequence continues at coordinate 1,632,061 of CAWUFW010000712.1, read as the reverse complement.
CCTGCCGGAACTGCAGCTTCGCCAGCACCCGCCCCGCCAAACCACCGCCCAGGAAAGAACCCAACTACCTCAGATGCATCCTCCTCAACACCCGCTCCGCCCGCAAACACGCCATCGAACTCTGGGACCTTCTCGACTCAACCTCCCCAGACGTCGCATTCCTGACGGAGACCTGGCTGAATCCCGCTTCAGCCCCCGACATCGCCATTGCCATCCCGGACGGATACAAGATCACCCGCAGGGACCGCACCAACGGAGTCGGAGGAGGCATCGCCATCGTCCACAGGAACACCCTCAGAGTCTCAACCAACACCGACGACACCCTCAGCACCGCCGAACACATGCACTTCCAGATCCACACCGATCCCAACACCACCCTCAGAGGAACCCTCATCTACAGACCCCCGGACCCCGACCACAGTTCAGCGATTCCATCGCTGACTTAGTCAGCACACACGCCATCGCCTCCACGGACTACATCCTCCTCGGGGACCTGAACTTCCACCTCGAGAACAACAAGGACACGAACTCCACCACCCTGATCGACAACCTCGCCACCCTCGGACTCAGACAGCTCGTGACTACACCCACCCACGCCGCCGGCCACACGCTAGACTCCATCTTTTCCGCAAGCCCACACGTCTCCTTCAACCACACCTCCGAACCCCACTGGACTGACCACCACTGCATCCACTTCACCTACAGGAAACCCACCACGCACCACCGCACCGAACAAATGCCTCGCCGCTGCTGGAGCAGAGTCACGGAAGACCAGCTAACCACAACCCTCGCCCTGAGCCCACCCGCCGAACCCTCCGACCCCGACACCGCCGCCCGCAACCTCAGACAGTGGATCGACGACTGCGCCAACACCCTCGCCCCGCTCAAGAATCCGCCCAACAGCCACACCAGCAAGAAAGCCACCTGGTTCACCGAAGACCTCCAGGCCTCCAAACGAACATGCCGAAAACTGGAGAAGATCTGGCTCCACGAACGGACAGCGGACAGCTACACCGCCCACAAGAGCGCCACCCGCAGTCACCATCACCTCATCAGATCCGCCAAAAGGGCCTCACTCAAAGACCGCCTAGACAACAACGCACACAACAGCAAAGAGCTCTTCAACATCGTGAAGGAACTCTCCAACCCCAGCTCCAACACCAACGACATCCAGCCGTCACGAGACCTGTGCGACTCACTGGCCACCTTCTTCCACCGCAAAATCGCCGACATCCACGACAGCTTCAACACCACGACCGCCCCGGCAACCACCGAGACCACTGCCCCCACAACCACTAACCGCCTGCTCTCCTGGACCAACATAAACGACGAGGACACCAGCGAGATCATGAACACCATCCACTCCGGTTCACCGCTAGACCCGTGCCCTCACCACATCTTCAACAAAGCCAGTACAGCCATCGCGCCCCATCTCCGGAAAATAATCAACATATCCTTCGAGACAGCAACCTTCCCGGAAAGCTGGAAGCACGCCGAGATCACCGCCTTACTCAAGAAACCCAAGGCAGACCCCAAGGACCTCAAGAACTTCCGACCCATCTCTCTGCTCCCGTTCCCCGCGAAGGTCACCGAGAAAATCGTCAACAAACAACTGACCCGCTACCTCGAGGAGAACAACATCCTGGACCCTTCCCAGTCCGGCTTCCGCAGCAACCACAGCACCGAAACCGCCCTCATCGCCGCCACCGATGACATCAGGACCCTGCTAGACAACGGAGAAACAGCAGCCCTCATCCTCCTGGACCTATCAGCCACCTTCGACACGGTCTGCCACCACACACTACGAACACGCCTTCACGACGCCGGGATCCAAGAGAAGGCCCTGGACTGGACCACATCCTTCCTTTCCGGCAGAACACAAAGCGTCCGCCTCGCCCCCTTCCGATCCAAGGCCACCAAGATCATCTGCGGCGTACCCCAAGGCTCCTCCCTCAGCCCAACGCTGTTCAACATCTACATGGCACTCCTCGCCCACGTCGCCCGACAGCACAACCTCAACATCATCTCCTACGCCGACGACACCCAGCTGATCCTCTCCCTCACCAAAGACCCTCACACCGCCAAAGCCCACCTCCACGAAGGAATGAAGGCCGTCGCCGAATGGATGAGGACCAGCCGCCTGAAGCTGAACTCGGACAAGACGGAGGTCCTCATCCTTGGTTCCAACCCTTCAGCCTGGGACGACTCCTGGTGGCCAACATCACTGGGAACAGCCCCGCCACCCACCGACCACGTACGCAACCTAGGGGTCATCCTCGACCCCACCCTCTCCATGACTAAGCAGGTCAACGCCGTTTCCTCATCCTGCTTCAACATCCTCCGAATGCTCCGCAGGATCTTCAAGTGGATCCCCACCGAAACAAGAAAAACAGTCACCCAGGCCCTCGTCACCAACAGGCTGGACTACGGAAACGCCCTCTACGCAGGAACGACGGCTAAGCTCCTGAGACGGCTGCAACGCATCCAGAACGCCTCTGCACGTCTTATCCTCGACATCCCCCGACGCAGCCACATCACACCCCACCTGAGAGACCTGCACTGGCTCCCTGTCAACAAGAGGATAACCTTCAAGCTCCTCACCCACGCACACAAAGCACTCCACAACTCCGGACCAGCCTACCTCAACAGACGACTCAGCTTCTACACCCCCACCCGCCAGCGCCGCTCGACCAGCCTCGCCCTCGCCACAGTCCCCCGCATCCGGAAAGCGACCGCCGGCGGCAGATCCTTCTCCCACCTCGCCGCCAAGACCTGGAACACCCTCCCCACCAACCTCCGACAGACCCAAGACCTACTGGCCTTCAGAAGACTCCTCAAGACCTGGCTCTTCGATCAGTAGCAGCACCACCCCCCTCTTCCCCCAGCGCCTGGAGACCCTCGCGGGTATGTAGTGCGCTTTATAAGTGACATGATTGATTGATTGGAAACTTAGCATGACACCCGGGACAGAACTTGAAGGGAGTTCGTTCCATTGACTGCTAGCGCGGTCGGCACGGGTAGGCCCGACGGCCTGCCACGAGTTTCCCGATCGAACGTTTTCAGAGGAGAGACGATGCACATCGAATGGGGAACCGCGATTGATAACATTACCGTCGAGGGTAGTGGATTGCGTGTCGAAGGGATCCGAAAACGGTACCGAACCGGAGCGCAGCAATACACATCCAAACCCGATGGCAGAAAAAAACAATCTAAGGATGCGCACTATCACCGAAAGGAGGAGTCACCTACCTCGTGACTGGAAAGACTTCTTCGAACAAAAACAAAGTGCAAACATCCGGACCCAACACTAGATGGCGATATATGCACAGCATATGATCTACAGCTCATATGCCTCGAACGCATTGTTCCAACTATAGGGACACTATTCAAGCTCTGTTTGGCAGTGACTTGGACCCTGTGGGCGAGCCCAGAACAGATGACTATGGGAACAGGCTTAAGTATTTGCCACCTCCATTAGGATGATTACCAGAGACTGGGTGGTTCTAGTGGTGTCAATACATCCCCTGAACTAGAAATGCAGAACCATCAGGTCCCCTCCCTCCCTAAATGACCTCATAATACTTGATGGTTAGAAAGGTGGCTGAGATCCTGGAGCTACCACTACCGTCTATAGACACAAAGAAAAACATTCTGACAGAGGTGCTGCAGCCTTCCAGACAGAGAGCAGAAACACTTTTGCCTTTTAATGGGGCCTTGTGGGATCCTGCCACTGTAGCTAGGGACAAACCATCCTCTTTGCTGGCAGTAAACAGGATAATAGCCAAGAGTTATAGGCAAGCACCAGGTGACCCAAGTTTTCTTTCCGTCCACCTTTCAAATGAGTCTTGTGCTCGAGGTTCACTGCTCTTTGAAGCTCCTCCCTGGAGCTTTCCAAACAGCCCCAGTAGACAGGGAATCTAAAAGGACAAGGCTGTAGGCAAAATGTCTTCAGCAGGCAGTTTGGCATTAAAATGCCTTAACGCCATGTCCCTTCTGGGGTGCTATTTACACACACTGTGGGGTATGGCAAACCTAGTAGCCCCAAACCTGTCTGAACAGCTGCATGGCAGTGTACTGGCAAGTTATTCAGTCAGGCCTGGACATGGCCCGAAGGCTATGAGCTTGTCAGTTGCTAGGCCTGACTTAGGATGTCTAGTTTCTCTTAAGATGTGTAAACCACCTTGATGGACCTACCCTTTGAAGGAAAGACTATTTGGGGAGAAGGTGGATTCCTCCCTTAAGTTTTTCAAGACTAGTAAAGCAACCTCACACTCCTTGGGACTGCAACCTACCTAAAACGGTTATCAACAATTTTGAAACAGGGCTTCCGATGCAGGCTCAACTTTGGCTGTCACCAGTCCCTCCAATCTCAGCAGCAAAGTCAGAACCCACTACTTAGGCTGTATCGGGCCATGGAAAAGGCAGAGCCTGCGCCATCCAACAGACATCTTCATCTCCTGCCTGGGAAGCAGCACTAATCCACCCTTGTCAGTGCACAGGATATCGGAGGTCCTACTTTCTACAGGCCTGAAATACTTTAACTTCAGACCACTGGCTCCTTCAAATTATAGAAAGGGGATATTGACTTACACTTCAGATTGTAAATAGGGATGATGTCTTGCTCTACAGATTCTTCCTTGTCTGACAGAAGAACATCTCCATATTTTACAGGAGGAGAGGTACACTCAGTACTTCCAGCCCCCCACCCCAAAAATAAGAATTGTCTTCCTCATCTGATCCTAGACCTCAGGATCTTAAATCTTTTCTACCATACGGAGAAATTCAATAAGCTGTCCCTGAGTCAGGTAGTTTTGGCACTTGAGGCCGAAGACTATAAGATAGTGTCTCTCAACATGCAAGATGTGTATTTCCACATACAGGTCCTGCAGTCACACAGGAGGCACCACACTTTCTAATCTAGAAATCTGCACACTGGATCTTTGTTAGTTCTTATGCACAAAGTATGAGGGCACAGAAGAGTGCCAGAAAGCGCATAGATTGCTCTAAAATGCAACTTCGATTGTGACTTCCAGAGTGGAACGGCACTGACAAGGAGTCGCACAATGCCACCTACCAGTGAGCAGGTGCAGAGCTTTGAATTCTTCATGATCTAGTTTAGCACCTGTGGACAGACACAAAGTGACCATTCATAGTCTGAAAGTCCTGGATTCGTTCTGGAGGAAAAGTCCGAAAGCATACTGTATCCAGGATGGCTCCAATGAAGGAATGCCTCTGCAATGAAGTCAGGTGTGATTTCAGTAGACTGATTGAGCACCCAAAGATGTCAAGATGTTCGCCCTCATCTGGAGGTGGTCTGTGCCCGACTGTGGCGAACCCACCTTCAGCAGCCAGTTGTCGAGGTAGGGGGAAGACTGGTACCTGCAACCTTCTCAGATGGGCAGCGAACACCCACATCATTTTTGAGAACACCCGTGAACCGTAGGTAATGTCTGAGCCTGCAGGCCGGGGATCTGAAAATAAGCATCCTGCAGGTCGAACACTACCATCCAGTCTCCAAGAAAGAGAGAACCTTGGCCAATGGAAGCATCTTGACCTTGTCTTTGCGCAGGATGGCACTGAGGGGGTCAAGGGTCTAGAATAGGAATGAGGCCTTCGTCATTCTTTGACACAAGAAAGTAATGGTAATAACAGCCAGTCAGTTCTTCTGATGCCGGGGCCCCTCTGTATCGCTCCTTTGGCCAAAAGAGCCTGCACTTCATGGAGTAAGATGGACAGATGGTTCTCTGTCAGGCATTCTGTTGTAGGTGGCAGGTGTGGTGGTTTGCAAAGAAATGGCAGGGCATAGCCCTGCTCTACAACCTGCAGGCCACTTGTCAGGTGTGATGTTTTGCCACCCCTGCAGAAAGTAGCAGATCCTGCCTCTGACTGGTGGCTGTATGCCACCAAGGACGCACTAAAGAGGTTCCGTCACAGTTTCCTTTGGGGGGTGCAGAGGACTGGACGAAATGCTGCTACTGATGGCCAGTCTGTTGTCAGCCAGATCCACTGCTTTGACCTCCAAATGGCTGGGACGCTTGTTGTGCGGGTGGCTGGGGTTATTCCTCTGGCATATCCACTAAAAGGGCAAAATTGTTGTAGGGATTATCAGACTGGACCTAAAAGACCCAGAGAGCATGCCATGGCCCTGCTTTCTTTAAATCACACCAGGGCAGAGTGTGCCTTCTCACCAAACAGGCATGACCCATCAAAACTCATGTCCATTAAGGTCACCTAAACGTTCCTGTATAAGCCCAAAGACCTCATCTACTAGCTCCCATGGCCCTGCCCAGAGTTAGTGGTGTCCAGGACCGAACAGATGACAAATCTGGCTGCATCCCAGTTAGTTAGGGCCAGTGAAGGTAGCAGGTATCCTGGGATCGCGGGCAGAATTTCACCCACCATATCCCAAAGCATGTGGGTATAAAGCCCAAGTAGACAGATGGCAATAACTGAAGCCAGGGCAAGACTAGCTGAAGAGAACATTGCCTTGTCAAAAGTATCAACTATCAGGGGGAATAGCTGGAAAAGGAATTTTGGCGCTACTTTTCTGGTGGTTGCCTGTACCAGCAAGATCTGAAGCGTTAGATGCTGGGTCAGAAAATCTGGGTCGCCTGGAGCAGAATATGGTGATGAGAAACCAGTGGGTTGACTGTGGGGGCCAGAGGATGGCTTAGCCCAAGTGCCTAATAGTATGTCTGTCAGGGCTTCATTAAAAGACAAGAGGTTCGGGCTGTGCATGGCCAGGCAGTAAGACCTCTGCAGGGACCTTTTTTTTTTAACCTACATAGTGTGGAGGTGAAGGTCAAGAACCCCAGCAGCCCTAAAAGTACTATAGTAAAGAAAGTACTTCTCTCAGTCGACTGTCCGGGGGGGCGGGGCAGCCTTGTATCACTACCTCATGTAAGTGCATATAGCAGTCATCCTCTTAAGGGGGCCAAGGCCTTTCTCATCCCTCCTCCATTATCATCTCCATAAGGCTGGCTCTGATTAGAATCGGAGCCAAAAAGCTGGTGCAATGTAGGAATACAGACACGTGGTAATGGGATAATGTCCGAGTGTGATGAGTTCACAAAAGGTTGAGGAATGTCAAGTTCTGGAAGAGCCTTGGTCAAGCAGACTCAGAGGTTCAGAGTTGAACAGAACGATAAGCTGCAATTCCTCCTCTGGTCAAGGTGGCACTGATGCGGTTTGCGGTGCTAAGCTCAATGCTGATACAGAGCCCAAAATGAGTTTAAGGGGTCCACTCTGCACCGAGGGTAAACCCCACCGGTGGAAATCTGACTGGAGGACCCTGCCCGCAGATGTGGCAGTGGGAACCAGAAGTAAGCCAAAGATGTGCAACATAGTTCCACGGAAGGCTTCCACTTGCTGCAAGGTCACCAATGGACCCCGGGAATTTAGGGTGCATCGGGACGAGAGATGAAGTTGGTTCCTTTCATCCGGATTAAGACCAATAACACGATTACCTCCCCTTCTGCCTTTTCCGAACCGTGGCATGAATTGGCCAGTTCCTCTTGGAGATTTTGATATTGAGAAAGATTTGCCTCAGGATCCTCAACTCAGGGCAGGACTTTCGTGGAGCCTTCCGGTGCTTCGCCACGTAGACCTTTGCCTCGTGATCTCAGGTGACTTTTGGGTTCATTTGGGCACAGTCGTTGCAGGCCTTTGTATCGTGCAACAAACCCAAGCCCTAAAGGCACACCTCATAGGGATCTGACACAGACATTGGTTTGCAACAGTTCCTACAGGGCTTAATTAAACTTGACATCTTAGTGGGTGATATCACTTGCACACTGGAAAAAAGAAGAGCATAGCTACAGATTAGAGTTTGAAGGCAAAAAAAGAAAGGAACAGCATGGATGAGGAGTCACACTGCACCATCTACCGGCATGCAGGAGAACTGCTTTGAATTTTTCAGGATCCAGTCTAGAGCCTGGGGATATTCACAAGATGAGGACTCTGTGGTTAGAAGTATAAATCAGAAGAGAACCTTACTGCGGTGGATCATCTTATGTATTAAGATGTGTTGTGCCCTAGCACATAAGGAACCGCATGTCTGCATAAAGGCACATTCTTAGACCTTGACATTAGAAAAGGGAGTTCCTGTGGCCGAAACCTGCAGCGTGGTAACATGGGTGTCTTCATATTTTTGATAAGCACTAGTGCTTAGACTTGGAAGTGCAATGGGACGACTGTTTAGCTTGGTTGGTCTTTCAGGCCTTCCTTTTTTGACCATCTCTTCAAATCCCTCCTACGCGTGGGGTTACTACTTGGTATTCCATTCAAAAGGAGAACAATCTGTAGGCAAAGGTATCAATCAGAGGAAAAAGTTACTTACCTTCTGTAATGTTCTTTCTGGTGGATATTCCATCTGAAATATGGTCATGGACCATGTTAATAAGGCTCCAAATCGTTGTGTTGCACTGCACCTCCATAGAGTTGCTGCAGTTCAAATCCTTTTACCTTGTTCGTGTGGGAAATAAATGAATGGGAAACCAACATCAGAGTGGGTGTTTTATGGCTTCATTGATATCAATGATGCAACGGCTGCATTGATTACGCAAACGACTTGGAACCAGCACCTTTGACTAGCATGGAAGAACTTTTGGAAAAGTTTCAGAATTCAGTCTAGCACCTGGGACATTCAAAAAGTGAGGAATCTGAAAGCAGATGGAGTATCTACCAGAAAGATTGTTATCGAAGATAAGTAAATTTTGCATTTTTTTGGGTAAAACCCCAACACACCAAAAGAAAAACCTAATCCAGCATTCAATTAAATGTTTAGTTGATCTGAAATGACCAGATTTGGACAGTATAAGTTATTCCTTGCAAAGCAAAAAATAACATGCCAAAGAAACCTCGGCCAAAATTCTATTTTGTTTCAAAATATGGTTTTGTATTTCCCCAATGATCTTAATCTCAAAATTGAGCCTTATCTACCAATTCAGAATTAACATGTGGTGAATGAGGTTGCACATTAACGTTAAACACTAAAAAACGTTTAAGTGTAACCTTAATGAAAACCGTTGGTCAGCTGGAACACAGAGAAAATGTTCAGATCCAAAACTACTAAGTAAAAAATGGAAAATCAAATTAACCAGAAAAAAAACAATGGAGGTATGTTGACAACCCTACAGATAAACTTGGGTGTTAAAATACTGCATTGTGCATGCGCGCACTCTACAAAATACAGTAGTGCACACACAATGGTTTTAAGTTTAGAAAAACTAGATGAACTCGGATGTCATTTTATAACAGGGGAACTGATAAAAGTATTTAAAACTTAAAATCCCTTAAAATGTATAACAAAAAAAATGAAAGACTAACAGAAGTGCCTACTTACTATGTTTACTTTTGAACCAGGAAAAATCTGGGCAAAATTATACTGAAAAACAGTTTGTAATACTATATATTTTATCATATTGTGTCCATCGAATGCTTAATGCTACTCACAAAATGGCCGCACCATTGCTACTGTGGATCTCAAGACCACTAAATTGTTTCAACAGTACATTTTATTGTTCATAATTTGAACATTATTGTTAAGTGCTTTACTTTTCCAAAGGATTATAAAAGAGCTATACAATGTCCCCTTTGTGATTACTTGCAAACCCTGAGAAAATAACTCAAAATCTTCTATAGCACAATGGCAGGTCGAGCCGTTTTAGCATTTACAAAATCCTGCTGTTCCATTAGATCCTTCACTATGGATGTCACACTGTCTGGAACAGTATCCATTAGAAAGTCTCCTTCATTCATCTAACAGCACTGTACATAGTGCATCTTCTTTGTCTGTCAATATAGAAACTATGGCTCCATCATTAAATTCAAAGGATGTTCCTCCATCCACAACCATGCAGGCATCCCAACAACGAGAGCGGACACAGACTCTGGGGGGGAAAAAAGAACACATAACAAGTGGTTACATTAGTTAATGAAGAAATTAACGGCAGGACCTAAATACAGCTTCTTAGTTTTAGTGCAAATGTAATAATTTATTAGTAATCTAATTTCTAGACTTCGTGTTTTTTAGTTTTTTGAAAATTCAATATGTATGCATGCATTCTTACTTTCACTTTATATTGTTTCATTTTAGGTAAAAAGCAGACAAATGTTACCCCCAGTAACAGCATTTTTAGTGAATAATTTCTTCAGCCAGCAGATTCACATTTTCGAATCCAGAAAGCTATGCACAGCGATGAGTAGGCAATGGAGCTGCTCAACCAACAATATCCACAAGAATGGCCAGCATCCTTTGATCCTCATCTCAGTTTCACCCCAAATTTAACCTTAACAGAATTTCTGGAACAACGCAAATTCAATTCACCAGCAGCCCAGAGGGGGAGAATGAGAGTGATGAGGAACCTAAAGTAGAAAGAATTTGACAACACCGGTACAGGAAGTAAGTAGCTTGTTCTCATGAATGCCATTCTCCTGCAGATTTTTCACAATTTGGAAAAAACATTCCCACGACAGTATACTCCAGAAGAGAGGTAGGGAGGAGAAGCAAAGAGCGAAAGCTCTGCAGGACCTGACAACCAGAATATGTTACCTCATCTTCAAGGATAGAGACAGGGATAGAAACCTTGTAGCAGTCATATTTCCAAAAATGAGCTTGCAATTTTAATGCCAAAAGTCTGCTCTCTATTATTGAATACGATTTAGTACAAAACAATTACCTTCAAATGGAAAATGTAAGATTTAATGTTGTAGCATACTAAATTTGACAAACCTAGTCCTAAATTATTGGAATTTTTTATTAAGAGCATACATATTACCATTTAATTGGTAGATCTAGTGACATCCTTGCATTGCTCATCTAGTGCAAGATTCACGACTGACTGGTAATATCTTTATTAATCTGAAGCGAGTTGGCAACTGCCTAATTTTTCTGCTCGCGCTAAGGGAAGAAAGTAATAATTCAGAATTAATATTCAACATCCGTCTCGTTCATTTTTCCATGAGATTCCAGAAGGTAGTAAATGTCCATCACTACCCAAACTTAATCCCCATTTATTTTACCTACATTATTGCTGGTTAGATGTGCATTATTTTTCTTACAAGTGTGCGAACATCAATTATGTGCACTTGGACGGTACAGTAGTATACAGATTGCATCTCCAACGCAGTGCTTAAGTGGTAAAATAATAAGTGCCTTAGTTTCTGAGGAAAATTATTTAGCCGGTGCGGACGAATATCAGGATTGACAAATATCAATGTTGCTTAGTCTGGATTCCAGCTCATGCCTTTTTCTTCCACCACCATACACTCCTTGACCCTTTATTTCACTCTTGCGGATTTTTAAATTCCTGCTTTCTCCTTTTGTCAGTTTTTCTGCCTTTTTCTTCTTCCTCCTTTTGTGTTTTTTTTCTCTCTTGCTCTGTGTCAAAGTCAGATAATAGGTAAGCGCTAGTCCCCAAAAATGAGTGCTGGTGGGCCCCACCTGCAACCCCCAGCTTAAATGAATTACTGTTCCAAAGTGAAACAGGCCTGTAAACACCATCATTCAAAAGACTAGAAAATTAATCAGTCATTTAAAAATTGTGAGGCACTGAATTTTGCTTTACAAAACAATGATTCCAAATGCTTCTGGGCACTATATACCATATAGACCAGGCAACAGATTTATCTTTTCGGTAAGCTTTTATGATTATTACAACCAATGAGTATGTTTTTTTCAAATATGCTGGCTATTACCATGGCGGTTTGTGTCACTTTACAGGAAGGACTCTCCGATGTTTGCCTTGTAATAGAACGGGGTTACTGAAGAACCAATTAAGCCCAGCACTACCCACTTTTTTGGACACAGTGATGCTGTATACATATTATCTGGGCTTAAAATATAACCGGAATTGAGGTGGGCACAATCTGGTTCATTATTGTTTTTACTCGGAGTCATTAGATTGTTGGCTGAAACTTTATTTACTTTCATAATATAGAACCATATAAAGGACTTCAGAAATCTAATAGGTACCCGTTTACTTCTTATAGGTGATTTACACAAAGATAAGCTTTGGCAGTATTACCTACACTCACAAAGAATACTTGTTTAGTTACACGCTCCCATTGGGGTATAAGGATTATAAAGAACAACTTCCCCTTCCCGTTATGCACACTACACTAATGGAGATCTAACTGCGCATATCTATTTCTGGTCGAACATATAACTGTCATTTTAACAGTACATAGAAAACAAATCTAAATTGGAATGATGTAAATTCCAATACTGTAACTTACTGTACCAATTGAATTGTACTGTGAGACATAGCAAAATGTTTTGTATGCATGGGTTTCCACAAAGCAGAATCAATTTATACTTTGTTTTAAAAATCTCTTTATTGACATTTTCAAAAATGCAGTTCAACACGTCTCCTCCAACATGGAGGAAACGCCATAGTACAACAACAAAACATCATACAAATGTGCAATTAGTCATGAATCCTACAGCCAGATACTACCATTCTTGTAGCAACATCATTGGTTGTGATCAATGCTTACAGTTATAGAATATCATCACTCCGTCCCGGCATTTACAGTTTCCTGAGTTTGCGAGTTAAGGAATTGGCGCAGAGGTTCCCATATGTCTTTCGGCTTGGAGGAAGTAGGGAGTTCCTCCGCATACAGCTCCAGGTTTTCCCTACAGTAAACCAAATCTTTAAGCCAGTGTTCAGCCCGTGGTGCTAGTGTGCTCTCCCAAGTCATTGCCACTCGCCGCTTTGCCAACAGCAGCGCTATACGAACAAACTTTCCCATAACCCCTTTCAGGTGTGGTACGTAGCTCAATAGGCCAACCTGTGGCAGGCACTGTAGGGGTACCCCTGTCATGGTGTGTATGTGTTGAATAACTGAGGTCCAATATTTATACACCAGCGCGCATTCCCATGCCAAGTGCCAGAAATCGGCCTCACGTTGACCACATCTTTTACATTGGCTCGTGTCACGTAATCCCAGTCTATGTAATCTAAGAGGAGTGTGGTATATCTGGTGGAGATATTTAAAATGAATACTTCTTAAATTGCCGTTGGGCGAAAGGGAGCTAGTGAGTTTATATACGTGTTCCCACTGTGGCAGTGTAAGTGGGGGGAGCAGTCTATCATTCCATCTTGCTAGCACTTTGTCACCGTCATAGTTTTTCTCTTCCCGTACTGTTCTATACAATTTTGTTACCAATTTGCGACGTGAGGGTGCTACTAATAGCACCTGCAGAGCTTGCAGAGCAGGAGGTTCAGCGGGGAACAATGGATAGTGTGCCTTCAGCGCTATCTTTAGTCTATGAAGTGTAAAGTTAAACAGCATGGTGGGATTGGATATGTATTGAAGCTCTTCCGGTGTAATAAATTCCCCCCCGGATAAATGTCATGCATCTCCTCAATGCCCGCTTCTTCAGTGCTCTCACCGGACCCGCCTCCTGCATCACCGAGAGTGCCGCATGATAAGTCAGCGGCAGCGCAGGTGCATAAATTGGGAGTTTGGCTGTTAGTTTTCCAATAGCTTGCCACGCAGAGACGGTGGAATCGATTGAGTTAATTTCTTGTCGCAGTGTGACCCTTTTCGAGTGCGTTATAATGCCAGCAAGTGGGACGGGAAGTGCATCCCCATCCTCCACTGCCACGTGTGGTGTGAAAGCGTGTGGCCTAAACCAATAATACGCATATTGTGCCTGAGCACAGAGGTAATATATATAAAAATCTGGAGCGCAAAACCCCCCTCTAGCATAGTCTAGAGTCAACGTATTCCAGCTAACCCTTGCTTGTTTTCCGCCCCATATCAGCTTCAGCAAGAGCGAGCGAATAGTGATGAAGAACTGTGCGGTAAGTTTTATAGGGATATTGCTAAAAAGATATAAAAAACGAGGCAAAATTATCATTTTGATGAGAGCGATACGGTCTGCCAAGGATAAGGGTAATGTCATCCATCTCTCTACCTTGTGCTCTAAAGAGGCGCAGGCCTGCCCATAGTTTTTTCTTACAACAATCTCTGGGTCCCGATGTACCCACACCCCCAAATATTTAACTGGGTCAGTAGACCATATCAGAGGGTACTCCATGGTTGGAGGCGTGGTCACCTCGGTTAACGGAATGATCACTGATTTCCCCCAGTTAATAGACAACCCTGAATAAAACCCGAATCGAATGTATTCCCGGAGTATTGAAGCTAGATGTCGTCGGGGGTCTCGTATAAACAACACCATGTCGTCGGCGTACAGCGAGATACCAACAGGGCGGTGCAGAAAGTTTAAGGCCGTGTCCCTATGTCGTTGTCGAATTATACAAGCTAGTGGCTCCAACATCAGAGCGAACAGCAATGGCGATAGGGGGCAGCCCTGCCGCGTGCCTCGTCCTATAGTGAATGGTTCGGAAGTATAGCCGCCAATGCGCACTCTCGCCGATGGATCAGTGTACAGGAGTTTTATCCAGTTTATGTAAACCGCAGGGAACCCCAGAATCTGTAATATCTTAAACATGTATCCCCATTCAATGGAATCGAATGCTTTTGCAGCATCTAATAGAACCGCCGCTGCATGTAGTGTGGGATCTAGCACGTGAAACAGAGAATATGGTGCGCAAATTATGAGAAGTAGAGCGCTCCGGTATGAAACCAGATTGGTCGGGTAGCACCAAACTGGCCATCAGGGGCTGAAGTCGCGTGGCAAGTATTTTGGCCAATATTTTCGCGTCTAAATTAATCAGGGACAGGGGGCGGTAAGATTCACACTCCGTAGGTGTTTTATCTTTTTTAAGAAGAGCAATAAGCATTGCCTGTCGAAGTGATGGGGGCAAGCTCCCAGACTCATGGGCCTCGCCATACACTTCTAATAAATAAGGGGTCAGAAGATCCGCATATTCTTTGTAAAATTCGGCCGTTAGGCCATCTGGGCCCAGAGCCTTTTATTTGGTAGAGAGCGGATAGCTGCCTGTATGTCAGATGCTTCTATCGGCTGACTAAGATATTCGCGATGACCGTCTGCCAGCCATGCACAGGCAATGTCTGATAGATAGTCCACGAGTTCGTCTGCCCTGCTGGTTCCCCTGGACGTGTACATATCAGCGTAATATACCCGAAATTGTTCAGCAATGACCTGAGGCATGTAGTGTTCCTCTCCTTGTGTGTCTATTATTTTCTCTATGTGCTGGTGGTCTGAACGGAATCTAAGCTTCTCAGCAAGGTTACGCCCCGGCCTCCCCCCCTCACCATAACCGCGTGCTATGTGCCGCTTAGCAATATATCTCGTTTCCTTCTCGGCTAAGTCATTGTATTGTCGTATAAGTTCGTGGATACGCGCAAGAGTGTCGTTGCTGGGAGTTGCAGCGTATTCACGCTCAAGGCCAACTAATTCCTGCTCGGTTTTTGTGAGCTGCCCTCTAAGGTCTTTTAGAATGCCTGCTGTAGTGCCTATGCACACCCCCCTGATAGTGACCTTAAAGGCTTCCCATAGCATGGCGGCGCTGTCTACTGTGCCCACATTCTTGTCAAAGTACTGTACGATTTCGTTCCTGACATTGTCAGTATACACAGGATCCAGCAGTGCCTCTGATCTGAATCTCCAAGTAAATGGGCGATGCTCAACAGTGGCGATGGAGATTACAAGTTGTACCGGATTATGATCTGATAAAGTGCGGGGGAGGAAGTCTATCTCTGCAACCCAGTCATTTGCCCCTTCACTCAGCAACCAGTAATCTAATCTGGGCCAGCTGCCATACGCTGGTGTCACGTGCGTGCCCACCCGAGCCCCACAGTTACGAAGTCGCCACGCGTCCACCAGCCCAAATTCAATCATCGCGTCTCTTATACTTTTTGCCACTCGGGGAGGAGCGACCGCTCTGCTGCCCAGACTTATCTTTGCCTGGGTCCAGATGCGTATTGAGGTCACCACCCCACAACAGCTCCTCTGGCCATTCCCGCAGCACATTAAACATTTTAATAAAGCATTCAGAGTCGTCAGCAATGGGACCATACATATTCACAATTGACAATGTTAAACCCAGTGTACCCTGCACCATGGCACAGCGTCCCTCATCTACATATATGTTAAGTGGGGTAAACCTCAATCTACGTTTTATCAATATCAGCACCCCCCTCGCATAGGACGAGTAAGACGAGGCAAGTTTGTATCCAGCCCATTTAGCCGCAATCTTGACATCTGATTGCTTTGTGAGGTGCGTTTCCTGTAGTAGCGCTATTTGAATGTTATGCCGGTCTAAGTAGGCAAAAACCTGTCTAATTTTCTTAGGTTAGTTGAGCCCTCGTACATTCCAAGTTAAGCAGGCAAACTCGTCATTCTTTACCGCCATTCCAAGTGAAGACAACTATGTATTTCCACTACCCAACCTTCTAATTGAGTGTCAAGACCTATCCATCCGCTGATCGGAACCTGCACATAAAAAAAAACCCATTCTCCCAACTGGCAGTCCCCCTCCCCCCACCCACTTCAGCATACCCAACGTGCTAAAGCCATCCCTCAAAGAAACACAATTCCCTATTAAGGAAAACATAACTCCAGAACAGTGCGGGGGATACCCAAGCGGGAACGCAGTGGCACTTCTCACTCCCTTGATAAGGGAGGTGACCGACCACTACTTCAATTTACCTCCCCCCCGCCTCCATCGGTTTGTAACTTCATATTGTCATGGTGGCAGTATTTAACAAATCTCCTAGTCAAGGGGGAACTTTTCTATTATAGCATGCATATAGAGAATAAAACCCGTGAGTGAACTATCAGTCCCGGCCAAGTGGGACAGTTCCACAGTAATCGTATTAGTCAAGGCACCACAACCCCATCAACCTCTTATTAGGAACCCCAACAATTAGTAACATAGTGGGTATAGCAATATATCTTAGCTGTCTTCATCAGAGTCGTCCTGGTCCGGCGTCTTCTGGCGACGAAGCGATGTAGCAAAGTTCATGGCTTGCTTTGGGCTGGTGAATATCTTGGCTTTTTTCATCAGTACCAATACGGAGACGTGCAGGGTATAGCATGGCGTATGGGACTTTTTCTGCGATCAATATTTTCTTCACTGTCCGATACTCCTTTCTGGCAGCCTGAACCGCCGCCGTGAAATCAGGGAAAAAGGCCAATGTGTTGCTCTGATACGTGACCGTGCCCTTCTGTCTGGTGATGCGAAGAACTGCGTCCCGGTCTCTAAAGTTAAGCAGTCGTGCAATAATCGGGCGTGGGGTGCCCCAGGCGGCGGTTGATTCGCTAAGGATCGATGGGCCCGTTCCACAATTAATAGTTGCGATAGATTCTCAGTACCACATATTTCTCGGAGCATGTTCTCTACATACGTCTCCAAGCGGCCCACATTGGTTGATTCGGGGAGGCCCTTGATGCGTAGATTATTGCGCCTCGATCAAGCCTCAAGGTCCTCATTCTTAGCCTGGATCACTGCCAGAACTTTGTCCTGGTTTGTTACTCTAGCCGCCATCTGCTGAAGACCGTCCTCTGTGTTTTAGATGCGTTGTTCCGCTTCGCCAATCCTGATGGCTTGGTTATCTAATTTGGCCGACATGTGCTCCATGCGGGTATTAAGGGTTTCAATTTTTCCGTCTATATCTTGAAGACTGGTCTGTATGGCCAGCAGTGTCTTTTCCATGGCGGAGGTAGGCTCCGCAGGTCCGTCTAGCTCTGAATCGGAGGTGGCTCCTCGACCAGCTCAGCTAGGCCTTTTCTGCTCGAATGTGAGCCGAGATTGGGATTTATCAGGTTTCCCCATGCCCAATGTGGTAATGTCAGTATTACTCTCTGCGTAGCGCACCAATTATTAGACCTACTTTAATCAGCACAGCGCTGGACCCTCGCACACAGCACCCCTCTTCACCCTGCGACCGAGTGCAGGCCTCAGTTCCCAGCAATGACCGTTGCCCAATTGAAACGCAGCAGCAGACTGGAGGCCAGGTCGGGTAATGGGCGATATTCACTTCGTGCAGGCGGCACTTTTAGATCAGCAATGGGCCGTGTAGTCCACGCACACCGCCCCGGCGGGCATCTCAGTTCCACTAGCGTGCACAGCCCTCTTCCTGCAATTCCCCCACGCCAGAAGCCAAGTCTAAGTTCCCACCTGCGGGAATATCCTCTGCGCCTGTACTGCAGGATCGGCCGGCGTGTCGAGCAGGCCGCGAGGAAGGGGGGGGGCGAGATGACGCTCTCTCTCCGCGCGTGGGTTCTCCCAAGTCGGCCCTGGCAAGCAGAGGTATTTCAATGGTTCATATGTTAAGAGGGTCAACTAGGCGCCCCAGCACGAAGGGGACCCACAACAGGCCCACAGCGGCATCCGCCGGACCCCACCACAACGCCCTCACCGTCCACCTCAGCTGGGCCCAAACGTCGGCGTTCTGCGTTCAGGCGGCGCGACACGCTGCCTCCGAAGTGAGTCTCAGCTCCTCCGACTGTCCGCACTCGGCGCGGTCATGCAGTCGACCCCCGGTCTCCCTAGCGCCGCCCCGAAGCTGGATGCTCCAAGCGCCGCACTCACGGTGTTGCCGGGAGTGGGGGTATGTCGCTGTGTCCGCTCTCCGTTCAATACGGCCGCCGCCGCCAGTGGTCTTGAATCAGCTCGCCCTCGGAAGAAGGCGCTCACTCACCCCGGCGTTCCAGCCGCCGCGCTGTGTCAGAAGGCCGCGGCCCCGAAGGGCTCCCAGGCTCAGCGGCAAGAGATCCCGGTGTGCGCCGCCATTTTGTCTCGACGCCGTCCACCAGGCACTCCACGCGGCGTTAGCGCTCACCACTCACAGGCGCCTCCACAAGCCAGCCAGCTGTTCCTCCCGGCTCCGGGAGGCAGATCCGCCACAATGCAAGCCCCGATGGCGATGCGGGGGTTAGGATAGTTTAGGATATTTAGCGTCGGTCGGCAGAGCTGCTCTTCAGCGCAGCCATCTTGCCGCGCGCCAAGCCACGCCCCCAAAGAATCAATTTATACTTGTGCTTGTTGTTTAATGTTCACACCAAGAAGAGATTTTACACACTGGGGTCACTGATTCAGGGGTTTATGATTATTCATTGGTTCAAGATCAGTTTACAATATTGCAATGTTAGCTGTTTCTATTGTTTTAGCCTTGAGGAAGTTGTGGGGATACCCCCCGAATATGACGAAACACCTGTTGGCTAAAGCTCACAAGATTGCTTAGAGAAGAGGTAGAAGTACCAAAAAATAAATCTGCAACAAGAAACGTTTTTATCATTGTTTTAAAAACTAGTTTGAAGGGGCTTCTCACTTCAAGTAGATGAACGCTTTTCAATGACATTTCTGATAAATATATTTCTGAAGTACAAGTTACTTCCCTTCGGTAATGCTGTATCTGGTACAGACATGGTATAGCCGGAGATTACCTACCTTGTGAATATTCCCCAGGCGCCAGGCTGGATCAGGAAAACTTTTCCAGCAATACCTCTGCGAGTTGGTGGAGGGCGCTGTGCGACTCCGTACTGACGTCGTCTCCGGACATGACATCAACGGAGTCCATATAAGCCACCACCTACGAGCTGACGTCAGTTTCTTTTGTGAACACTTCCGTGCCAGAACGCGGAGCTCCCACAGAAACTGGCCATCGAAATAGTGTGCCAAAGAAGATAAAATATCTTCAAAAGAAATTGGAAGGTATCTCATCTGGTTTCTATTATTATTTTCATCATTTAGTGTTTTTTTTTTTTTTTTTACAAAAGGCCAATAAGCAACCTGATTGTCTAAGCAGAAGACTGGAAAACAAGCAGAACTGGTAAAAACCTCACAGTGAAGAACCGCTGGAAGCAGAACACTAGAGAACCATCAGCAGTGGTGAAAACCAGGGCTGAAGATAAAGCAGCGAATAACCGCCGGTGTAGAAACCAGGTCCATGGAATGGAGAACCTCATACTGGAGGAAGTTTGCTAGTGGGGAAACCAGAGCCATGGAACGGAGAACCTTATACTTGAGGAAGTTCGCAGAGCGGGGAGGATGGAAGGGGCGGTAAAGAATATGTGACTAGACCATGTCTTTACCAGATACAGCGTTACCGAAGGCAACTTATCTATCTGCCAGAGACATCTAGCCGCAGATTCCCTACCTTGTGAATTAGATACCAAAGCCATAACACACCCAGAGGTGGGTCTGCAAATTAAGCCAACAAACGTTCTCAGAGAACAAGCCGGTGACAAGTGATGAAAGACCCGGCATATGTAGGTATCGACAACAACGGTCCAGGGCATGTTACGGAAACTGCGGCTAGACCACAGGGAAAAAAGAATCCCCTGGAGGTAAGAACGAAGAACCCCAGGGAGAAAGGATATGCTTACCCGAAAACTATTGTCAGCCACTCAGAAGAGAAGGCAGGACACTAACAGATGAAGGAAACTTAGGAATAGGAAGCCCAGGGTAGAAAGGGGATGGGACTAACATCGTTCCGATAAAGGAAGACCGAAAAGAGAGAGATACAATAGAAAGCTGATCTTGAAAGGAGATCAGCAACACAAAGTAAATCAGAAAGAACAATGTTTGCAGCAGAAGAGACCATCCCAGCAAGGGGATGGAGTGTTCCACCCGCATGTGGATAAGCATACCACCCCATAAACACACTTTCAAGTAAGAAAAGTGAAGGGCTTGAAGGGCAAACAAAAAGTGACAGAACAGGAGACAAGTCATCCTGAGGCTAGGGAAATACAGCATGGAAACACCAGACCAAGACAGCAAGCTAGAAACGTCCTCAGAAAATACATAGACCGTTAGAGTGAACCCAAAGACTTACCCAACATGAAAACCCTCAAAGAGGGAGACATAAGATAACAGCATAAGCAGAGCATCAATAGTAGTGCAAGCCAGAAGGATGCATCCAAAACGCAACCCCAACTGTAGAGGAACAGAAGGTGGCGATAACAGACACACAGCTACCAAAATGTGCATAACCACACAAATACCAAAGAAAAACATATGTAAGTGGCAGAGATAAGAGTCCAATGTATATCCGAAATGCATACGGACTCGAAACATAGAACCATAGATATATATATACATATATGTAGACACATACATATACATATATATATAAAAATACTTTTCTTTCTGTAAGTACCCAGCTATGCAAGGGGAAACCACAATCCACAAGAGAGTGGTCAAAGAAAACCATAAAGCCTGCGTCCTCGAAGAGGAGAAACACACCCAATATAAAGGAAGGAAGGGGTAGTGCCACCACAGGGCAGAAAAAAAGATGCAGAAGGAAGAGAAAAAAAAAAGCTCATCCTTCAAGTCACAAAAGAGAAGTGTAACAAACAAGATGCAAAGGATGTCAAGGAGAAAAACCTTTTTTAAATTGTCTTTATTGAATTTTAAAATATGAAATACAGTTACAACAAGTATTACATAGTAAAGATGAAGCATATCTTCCGGCTACCAGGACTGCGGTCCGTACAAAAAAAGAAACAGAATTGTTACAACATCCTATGTAATCTTTGAAGGAAAGTAGACTATAGTATGCATAACAACTATTAGTTCATACATTCAGGTATGGGGAGGCATCCCTGTGGGAGAACATGGTGGAGTTTGGGGAGGCCCAGTCGTTTCTCGTTCTAAGGTGCGTAGGTAAACACGGAAATGAGACCAAATATCTTTGGGGCATGATGTAAGGGACTGTAGATTAGCATAGTCTTACCCCATACTTACACATCTGCTCATGTTTTCTAGCCATTCTTTAGTGGAGGGTGGTCTAGATCCCCCCCCACCTCAGGGATAACTGCCTCTTGCCAAGGAGCAATGCCATGGAGACCAATCGGTGGATCGCCTGGGGCACGTCGTGAGTGTAGCCTAATAGGACGACCACCGGGTCAGGGGCCATTTTAAAGTCAGTCATGTCGGAGATCTGTGCGAATATATTTTCCTAATAGTTAGCAATCACCGGTGAGGTGAGATGGGCAAAGTCTGCTCTAGGGGCTTGGCACTTCAGACATTTGTCAAATCTGGTGGGGTCGAACTTTACAATATCCGTTGGGGAGAGATAGCACCTATGTAGGTATTTAAAATGAATCAGTTTATGTCTGTGATTGATGGAGATGCGTTTTATTTGTGCACAGCAATATCCCGATACCTGATCAGTGAGCGGGGCCCCAACTCCCTCTCCCAAACCTCCCTCACTTGGGTGGTTGTATCTGGCCGCAGGGCTAGACAGGCGCGGTATAGTTTAGATATCATATGCCCGCCGTCTGATGCTTTGATTAATAAGGACAGGGGTGGGAAGTCCTCTGGTGGGAGTGGGTATGTAGGTATGAGAGATCTGAGGGACCCCTGGATTCTCTTGAAGACAAAGAGATCCATATAGGAGGCATTCTATACCCTAGTGTCGTCTGTCAGCTGTATAATGTGGCCATTGGGGAATAAGTTGCCAAGGGTAGACAGCGAGTGTTTGACAAGCGTGTGTTTAACTATTACTTCCCTTGTGGGTGGGATCCAGGGATTGCCCGATATGGGGGATGGCCTCGGAGTAAAGGGGCCTTCTCGCAACATGCGTCTCATCCTACGCATTGCCCAGCAGGTCGTTGAGACTGTCTGTATGTCTATGGTTTCTAGTGGAATACCCTGCGGTAATATCTGCGAGTGGAGAAGCCCATCCAGTTGAGCGCGTTCTGGGCATATGTATGGTATGCGAGCGTCGGGGTGGTACCAGTGGCATGTGTAGTGGTACTGTGCAGCAAGGTAGTAAAGGCAGAAATCCAGCACCCCAAGTCCCCCACATTCATAGGGGAGGGTCAGTGTTTGCCAGTGTACCCGGGGGCGGCCCCCCGCCCAGATCAGCCACAGTAGGATGCCGCGGAGATTGCTAAAGAAGGATTGTGGGAGCGGGATGGGAATGTTAGCGAACAAATATAAAAAATGTGGCAATACCACCATTTTAATAATGGCCACCCGCCCCATCAGTGAAAAAAGCAGTTTTATCCACCTGTCAACTTGTGTGCTCAATGTTTCCATTGCCGGCCCATAATTGCATCGAAGGAACTGGTCCCTATCCCTGTGCAGTTGTATACCCAGATATTTAGTGCCATCAGATGTCCACGCAAGGGGGTATTCCGTTGGTAAAGGTTGGGCGGAGTCTGTGAGCTGGAATAGCTCCGATTTTGTCCAGTTAATACAGAGCCCCGAGAGTCGACCAAATCTTACTATCTATTGCATAAGTGGAGGTAGGTTATCCTCGGGGTGTCGTATAAATAGTAAAATGTCATCTGCATATAGTGATAATACCAATGGGCCATATGTAAGTTGCAGGGCGCGGTAGATGTGCTTATCCTGTAGTGCCCTCACTAGTGGGTCCATTGCAATGATAAAGAGAAGGGTTGAGAGTTGACACCCCCTGCCTGGTACCAAGGAATACTGGTATAGTGTCTGTGAGCGTGCCGTTTATTCTGAGACAGGCAATAGGTTTGGTATATAGCAGCATGAACAATGCTAGAAATGGTGGGGGAATTCCTAGTTTCGCCAGGACAGCTCTCAGGAAAGGCCATTAGATTGAGTCGAAGGCCTTCTCTGCGTCCAATAGGGCCACCGCGGCCGGAGTGTCCGGGGAAACCTTGTTTAGTACTGCAAATAATGTCCGGAGGTTGAGCATTGAGGGATAAATCCAGCCTGGGCTGGTGAGACTATCTGCTCCATCAACAGGGACAGCCTATTGGCCAAAACTTTGGCTAAAATCTTATGGTCAACTGAGTAATGACAATGGGCGGTAAGAGGCACATTTACTGGGGTCTTTGCCCGGTTTCAGTAGTATCGTGAGGACCGTCTCTTGGAGCATGGGCGGTAGCTCACCTGTGGTTAGGGATTAGTTATATAGGGAGAGAAGTTGTGGGGCAAGCTGTTGTTTAAATGCCTTATAGAAGGCTCTGGTTAGCCCGTCCATGCCTGGTGCCTTGGAGCCGTCCATGGCGGTAATGGCTTGTGTTACCTCTTCCAGAGTTAGCGGTTCATTAAGAAATTCCTGCTGCCCGTTCGACAGCAATACCTTAGCTATATCTGCAAGGTAGGAGGTGATTTCCGAGGAGTTAGACAAGCATTGATTGTATATAAGTTTTAAATTCCTGCAGAATATTTTCGCTGCCTGTGATAGTGGCTTACGTATCTGAGCATAAACCGGCTATGTAATTTTGCGGTCTATTTGTGCGTAATAGTCTGGCTAGTGTGCGACCGGGTCTCTCCCCCTCCCCGCACTGGCGTGCCCTGGTATATTTGTCCATGTATTTTATCTCCCTATCTGCCAAGTCCCGGAACTCCCCAAGGAGAGCATTTCGCCGGTGCGCCTGATGTATTCCCTCTTCCCCAGCAGCCTGGTCTAGTTTGCTAAGTGCACTCTCTGTTTTTTGTAGTTGGGTGTGAATATCACGAAATATGCCCGCGTGTTTGGAGATACACACTCCACAAATATAGCCCTTGAAGGCTTCCCACAGAGTCACCTGGGTAGAGACTGTGCCCGTGTTTAAGTCAAAATACTCTGTAATGGAGGTCAGTAATTCAGTGTGGAATATAGAGTCCATAAGGACCTCCCCCATGGAACCTCCAGCTGTAGGCTGTGGGGCAACTGTGCGGAATTTTTAGCTGCAATATAACTGGGCTGTGGTCAGACAATGTTCGTGGGAGAATAGTAATATTGCTAACCCATTGATGTACGATCGGTGAGAGGAACCAGTAATGTAATCTAGACCAGACAGCATGGGGGGGATGAATAGAATGTGAAGCCCGGAGTGGTCGAGTTGTGGGTGCGCCAAGCATCTAATAGAAAATAAGAGTCAGCGATTTGTCTAAATGCTTCTTGGGAGTGGGGTTTGCTGGTGGGTTGTGTGCTGGTTGTATCTATTCGTGGACCGTGTGGGATATTCAGGTCCCCTCCCAATATCCAGTGGTCACTCCCCAAGCCGTCTAGGCGGGAATATAGCTCTTGGGCCGTCGATATTTGGTGCGTCAACATTAATTATTAGGATCTTTTGGTTTGCTAATGTACCCTGAATGTACCGGTATCTGCCATTTGGGTCCGAATACTGGGCCTTGAGGAAGAATGGTACACTTTTACGAATCAGTATGCATGTACCCCGGGAGTAGGAACTATAGCAGGAGAAGTATCTGTGAATCCCCCACTGTTTGGCAAAGGGGGGGGGGGGAGGGGGGGGAGGAAATCAGTGCATGGGGACAAATGGGTCTCCTGGAGCAGGGCAATTTTACCATTGTGCCTGTTTAAATAGGAGAGTACCTGCTTCCCCTTCCGCGGATTATTGATACCGCAGATATTCCAAGATATAAGAGAAATTTGTACTGTCCTAGACATGTCTTGGATATTGGTGACTCGGGTGTTGTTGGACCTACTGTCATTAACGTTGTGGTAGCATGCAGTCAGCGTCATATGCAATAATACAAGACAATTTATGGCTATTTTTCTAGTAACAAGCAAAAACAATCCCCAGTTGTTGCCTCCCCCCTCCCACACCAGATTTAACTTCATCCAGCGAAACCCAGGAACTCTAAGAACAAAATGAAATCAACAGAAATGTTCCCATTATAGATCATTTGGCGTACGCCATGGGGGCGCGTCGGCAACTTGGCCAAGGCAGTCCGTTATAACAGGATGAATGCCGTTGTATTTGACCAACCACTTATTTGAAGAGAATCATATATGCCAGTTTTTGTGTCTTATATGTTGTACCTGTATAGGCGGGCTCCTAGTTAGTCCGTAGCGAAGATGTCTGGCGGGCCCATGTGGCCTCATATCGCGGCCTCTTGTGTAGCCGACGGCGAATGGTTCAGATCCCCTGGTCCTGGGAGTGTAGGTGAGGACTATATGAGGGGGACTCAGCGCGCACTGTTTTGCAGAAAGCTACGGCGTCTGTGGGAGTGTCTAGGATTTTGGGGCGACCTTTATATTCCACATGGAGACGTGCCGGGTATAGCATGGCATATTTACTGCCCATCTTGCGGAGCGTGTTTTTAACATCGTTGACTTTCCCCCTAAGCCTCCTGAACCATGGATGTGAAATCAGTGAATATCGAGATGTTGGGACCCTGATGCCTTTAATTCCCTTTTTCCCTGGCCATCCTGAGTGCAATGTCTCTGTCCCTATAGGTGAGCGATGATATACTGGGGTGGTGCGCCCTCCAGGGGTCGTGGGCCCAAAAATCGATGTGCTTGTTCCACTGAGTAAGCTGAGAAGCTGGAGCGATCAAATAAGTCAGTCAAGAGCTGTTCGATAAAGGCTTCAGGGTGCTCCACGTTTGTGGTCTCCGCTATTCCAGCAATGCGTATGTTGTTGCGGCTCGACCTCACTTCGAGGTCTTCATTCTTTATGGCAACTTGTTTCAGCAGGCGTTCAACCTTTTCCAACCTTTTTTACGCTGTGGTGGTGGTGTCTTCCAGGTCTGAAACCCTCATTTCCGCCTCTCCAAGACGTGCCCCTTGTCGATTGATCTTCTCTCCCATCTTGTCGATGCGGCCTGAGAGTGTGTCAAAGCGTGCGTCCATTGCACTGAACCCCGCCTTGAGTTCTGCCATCAAGGTTTCCATATTGTCAGTGGGGATGCAGTCATGGCCTCTCCCGGCAGATTCCTCCGTGTCCGAGTGGACCGCGCGGCTCTCTGAGTTTTGTGCGGTCAAACGTGAGCCGCCGTTGTTTGGGGTAAGGAGAGAAAACTTGAGAAGGTTTAACAATGGAGACCAGGTACAAAATCAGGTCTCAAAGGTGGGCAAGCATGTAGAACACTTGAAACCAATGGTAAAACACTCAAGAAGGAAAGAAAACTAGCAATCAAAGACGGAGGTTTGCCACACCGAAGGATGGCGCACAGTGCAATAGGAATGAGAATGCAACGTGCACTGAAGGCAACACCGAAAAGAATAGAAAACGATCATTGTGAAAGGCATCCACACAGACAGACAGTTTCAATCTCACAGGGGGAAACAAGCTACCCGAGAAAAACTGGGCACCTCAATGCTGTATAAGAGGAAACCAAGAAGAAAAAAAACCACACATAACAAGAAACCTTTGTGGGAGAAAACCCTCCGCGGAAAGAATATTCCCAGAACACAAGGGGGGAATAGAGCTTGTTCCAGCAATGGCAAGAAGCAATAGCAGTAAATAGTAAAAATCAAAGAGGGACCAAAGGAACCGAAGCCCCAAGCAGTCAGAGGGCCAAGCCCACTGTAAGGCAGGACCACAAGGGCACCACTACCAAGTGGCAGACCCTCCAGAAAAACACTGCAGAATAGATAACCTGAACCCAAGCAGGGGAACAAAGGGCTGCAAGAAGGTGTCCCAAAAGAACATTGCACAAAATCCCCAAGAACGGCATAGCAGGGAAAAGAAGGCAAAAGCCTCCACGAGCAGGGAACATGGGGAAACCATCTCATACGAGAAGGAAACCCCAAGATCATGACTGAGGAAAAAACACCTCAGCATAGTGATGGAGCGAAGTACAGAAGATTTTGTGCGTACCCCGTTCAGACCAATCACCCCATAACAAAGTAATATATTAATTTTGATTGCTGTGTATTAACCAAACACACACATTACAAGTGGGAAATGCTCTGCATTAACAGGTTTGATTAACATATTAATTAATGGTGTAAAACGCATGTTTTATCTATTTTGCGCATTTAAGTAGTGTAATAGTGCATGTCTATGCTGTAGTGTACATTGTGCATTACATGCTGCTTTTGCTTTATTTTAATGGCTTGCAGTGTGATGCTTTTCCGCTAGGTAACAGTTTTAGGGGATAAATATTAGTACTGGTGGGTGGGGGACAGAAAACACTTATTTTCTGTGTATTCACATTTTCTTTGTGTTTATCGTAGTTTTGGCTGGTGGCTAGTTTCAAGATGGCTTCGTTTTCCCGGTTCTGCGCAGTAGAGAATGTTTGCATCATCTGGCTGGAAGAACCTCGCGCATGCCTTGTGCTCCACTGAACTTTGCAACTCCAGCTGACTATGTTCGAGGCCATTTGTATGAATGCCGGCGAGTGGCTGAGAGCCAGAATGATAGCACGAGAACAGTCGAATGCCTGCCAAAGAATGACCACGTGGAAACAGCTGAAAATAAACAGTTGAATCCCTGCCAATGAACATTTGAATGCCTGCTAATGAACTATGGGACAATTGAATTTGTATCTATCAGCTTGTCAAACAAAGTTATTCACGGACATCCTGGGAGCAGAGAAATACAAAGTTATTCACGGACATCCTGGAAGCAGAGAAATACATTGTCATGACCAATCAGAGCAAGGGAAACGGCAAGAGTTGAAACATTTGTGGGTAGAGAGCCAGCAAACACAGTATAAATATCAGACCAAAATTGGGGGTTTTGAGAGAGAAGCTGGTTGGAGAGATGCTGTCTGTCAGAGAAGCTGTTTGCAGAGATGCTGGGAGCTTGAAACCATGCCAGAATGCGCACTGATGACCCCTGTAGGTTCGAGATCGTTGCGGGACACTAGCCTGGGTGAGAGATGCGTCTAGGAGGCCAGGGTTATTAAGAAAGTTGGGGTTTAGTGTTGGTTAGGAAGGTTTTTAGTGTAGGAAATCTTTGGAATTAAATGCATGTTTTTAATTATGGTTCACTGATCTTTCATTTTGGGAACCCTCTATCAGTTACATGACCAAGAATTGATTTTTAACCATTTTTAAGAATAATGAAATGAATGCAAACTTACATTTTCTCTTCATGACTTTTATTAAACAGTTTCTTGATTTATTTCCTGAATAAATGGCAATGCTCAGTGAGAATTAATAGTGAGAGAATAAATGATCATTTTCTTTATGCAAATTAATTATATAAAATCTTTTAAATGATTTCAGGTGTTTGTGATTCTTTTAGAGTCAATTAATTATGCAAATCAATGTATTGTTGTAGTGAGGTTAAGCTGGTCTTGACAATCACCATCAACTTGCTCAACTAATTGGTCCATCGACCTAATTGGCGGGGTACATTGATGCATAGATTAGTTAGTAAAATTAGGTGATGAAAACAAATGTTGGTGTAAAAATCTGTGCTTAAAGGTATCCCGTGATAGGAAATAATTCATGCAACCCATTGTAGGATTATTAGCAAGGGTCTGGGGGGTGTGTGTGACAGGGTGTGTGTACTTCGGTGTTATGGGCCCCACCGGAGTGACCCGGACCCTGGGTTGGTGATAATTTCTGGGTAAACGCTGCATCAATAGTCAAACAGAAGATCTGCCCAACAGATAGACAACACTCAAGGGTGTAAAAGAAGAAAAATGAAGACCTGCAACCGCAGGATCACTCATCCGGGAGACAGAGTAGGACCAAATGCGACGAAAACAGTCGTGAATCAAAGCATAAACATGAGGACAGTCTGACTATGAACAAGTCCTCCTCCATGAATAACAGGGAAGAAAAGGTAAGAATCAAGGGTCTGAACCACCCCTACTGTCCCTTAATCTACGACGAGCAGAATCTGCGTAGGCACCAAACAAATGAGTACCGCCAAAAGGCATGTCAAGTGGCGCCGACTGGACTGCCTCAGAAAAGTTAGAGGAGCGAAGCCAAGCATATCTGCGCAACACCATCCTCCAACCCCGACGTCCCACCCCATTGAGATATGGCAACCCCTGCAAGACTACCTCCACACCCTGGATCTAGACACTACTGATCGATAACACTGAAGTCCCCCCACCTTCATCCCCGCCGCTAGACTCTTGTCATATCTTGCCCCATCTAGTTTCTGTGTCGCATATGATGCACTAGAATATCCCCACTTCCCCCTCCTCTGTCATTCTCCTGTATTATTGCCCTATGTCAGGAAACTGAGTTACTGTGGCAACAATTTGACAGTGAGTTAATGACTGCTGACAGATGTGTATTTTATGTTACACAATAAAACCATTAAAAACGTGTAAAAAATAAATAAATATATATATATATATATATATATATATATATATATATATGTATCTGACCAACGCCACCGCAGACGCCATGGCACGATCAGCCGAGTCGGTGGTCTCCAGCCCACACCAAATGAGCAATTTGGCCGCCCGCTGCCAGTCTGAAATCAACTGAGTTTGTTCTCTATGAACCTACGGGAGCAAGGGCAAGAACTGTGCCAAGGAATCCCATGGAGCATGAGAGAAGCGTCCAAGAACAGAGGAGGTGTTGATAGAACGTAGGGCAGCGCTGGTGGAAGAAAATATATACTTCCCACAAGAGTCCAGTGTCCTAAAACTCCTATCAGCTGGAGTATGAGGGAGGTCTTGTAAAGAAGGCGATGCCGTAGCAGTCTGGACTACAAAACTATGGTGAGTCGGCTGACGATGGAGACACTTAGGGTCATTGGGGGCAGGGCGGTGCATGTGGGCAATAACCCTGTCCACAGGGGCACCAGTGGCAGGCCAGGCCCATGCCCCTATTAAAACATCATACAACGCCTCACAGAAAGGCAGCACCCGCTCAAGGCCGGACTGACCTGGGTGAAGAACCCCAATGAGGGGGGTCTGTGGACTTAGACACGGAGGGGAGGGACAAATCGAACACAACAGACACCCGTTGCAAAATGTCCGCCAGGGAAGAGCTGGCTTCAGTGGCCAGGCCTGGAGGAGACAGTAGACTAGAAGCAGGGGAGGAATCCAGTCCGCTGGCTTCAGCGAAATCAGCAATCCACACATCAACAGATGGGTCTGAGGGCATTGGACGTCCAGTGCATGGAAGAAAAACTTATGCTGCAGTATGGTTGACCAAAGGCCCTGCCGCAGAACAAGGAGGAAGAGGATCCGGACATGAAGCTGACCGAGGCCGAAGCGGTGCCGCACTGAAGTCGAAGTACGAGGTCGGTAGGTTATCCGACAGCGCCACCCCAGGACCAGCTAGTTCTCTCCCTGGCCACATAGAAAGGTGTATGTGGCCAGGAAGAGCACTAGCCCACTGCTGCCATGGAGGCAACTCCCCCCTTCCCCCCCATAAAACCTACTCCCAGGTTTCTAAGGAATGGATCCTGCTTGGGGATAACCGGTCTGCAGTGATCCCAAAGCAGTAATCCATTAGAGAGCAATACCATTGGAAAGGGAAGATTCTCCCATTTCTAACAGCACCTCCCCCATGAAAATTGGTGATTGGAGGGCTGTGATATCACTTATCAGCTCATTTTACAGTGCACCATGTGTGCTGAAAGACACCCTCTGATGTGTGCTTCACCATACAGTAGCATTCCTCCTCCACTCTCAGAAAGTAGGTACCCCTCCAATCATTCGCTGACTATATCTTTGCCTGTGATCCTTTGCAGCATGCCACTGTCTTTTGGCTAGGTTTGAGCAAGGCCCAGGGTAACTTTCTGTGCCAGTTGAAGGAGAGGCAGGGTTCCTCTAAAAAGACATAGGTGGTGCAAGGTTGATTTAGCTACTGTGTTTTAGTTCACGAATGAGAATCCCAAATTTAGTGCTTGGACCTACAGCCCTCACAGTTGAACACATCTCCTTAAACTTAATTCTCTTTGCTGGGTCATGATTCCGAATGCATTCTGTAACTTCAATCTGGAAGGTAGTGAGCACTGTAAGGACAAGAAGGGATCTTGTTTAGTGGCAACATTTAAAAACAGTAATTTTACAGACCCAGATTAGCAAATTCTGCATATAGTATAACTTCCTGCAAACATTTTCACAAGAATATTGTTGGATCACTTCCCTTCATGCAGGCGTGCTTCAGCAGATGGATATGCATAGTGCACTATGCTGTGTACTGATGGTTTTCTGCAAGGCATTTGACCACATCAATTGATCACTTTTGAGGGCGAATTAGGGCATTTATTTTATCTTTCCATGTTAATATCATCAACAGAAATGTAGCTTATTTTGGTCTTCCTATTCTGCTTGTATCTATATTGAGCAAATGGAGTATTAGAACCGGGCCAGACTTTCTAACTCCACGCACTACGTCATTGTACCCATTAAGATCAGTGTCCATCAGGAATGTGTGTTGGCCCCAATGTTTAACAAAACATGTTTAAGCGAACATTTTAAAGTCAATGCATAGTTTCTCCCAAAGCCTTGGCTGGGGTACTTTTCTATGCAGATTACTTGAAGTTGTATGAGCAGATGCAGACTGGTCTACCTAGTAGCTCAATCGCTTTAAACAATCTGAAAACTCAAGATATAAGGTTAGTGAGATTCCCACTTAGGAAGTCAAAAATCAAACAGCAACAACTGTTTGTGCTGCCATAAGAGCCATTAATACTCGTTTTGAGAGGTTTTCTTTGTTACCATTGACTAAAGATGTCTTTTTGAGATCTTACTTTATTTTTTGAACTGACTTATGTACTAATGAACAAGTTACTTACCTTCGGTAACGATATATCTGTAAGAAACATTAGTAGTGATAGATTCCTTACCTTAGAATATCCCCAGGCGTCAGACTGGATCTGGAAAGTTTTTGTCAGCAGTACCCCTGCGCGTCGGTAGGTGACGTCGTGCGGCTCCGCGTCCGTCGTTGGCATCGTGGTCGCCGAGATGACGTTGCTGGCGCTACTTAGACGCCGCCCACGCGCGCTGACGTCAGTTCTGTACACGACTTTCCGCGCCAGGAACGCAGAGCCATGCAAGATACTGACCACTGGTGCATTGAAACTAGGGCCCTGAAAGGGATGACCTTAACCCTAGAAATCAGTTCGCAGAACGGGGAGGATGGGTGGGGCGGTAAGGAATCTATCACTACTAATGTTTCTTACAGATATATCGTTATCGAAGGTAAGTAACTTGTCCATCTGAAAGAAACACATAGTGATAGATTCCTTACCTTAGAATAGATACCCCAGCAATACCAACCCCGGTGGTGGGTCTGCGAACCAAGATCACACCAGAAAGTCACGGAGAACAGAACGGCCAAAGAAGCCGTCTCTCCGGACTTGGCTGTCCAGGCAATAATGCTTGGTAAACGTGTGCAGCGAGGCCCACGTGGCTGCCTGATAGAGGTCTTGCAGGGGGACACCACGTCCCAATGCAGTAGTGGCTGCAGTAGCTCTGGTGGAATGAGCACGCAGCCCCACCGTAGGTTCTTTTTTAGCCAAAGAGTAACAGGCTTTGATACACAAGACAACCCAGCGGGAGATAGTTCTCTTGTGTACCGCCCGACCTTTCTTGGTGCCAACGTAGCCAACAAAGAGCTGGTCATCCACCCGGAACTGCCGTGTGCGGTTGAGATAAAAGGAGAGCGCACGTTTTGGGTCCAGACAGTGGAGCCTCTCTTCCTCTCTGGAAGGATGCGGAGGCGGAAAGAAGGTGGGCAAGGTAATAGTCTGCCCAATGTGAAAGGCCGTAACCACTTTTGGCAAAAAGGAAGGACGGGGCCTGAGCACCACTTTGTCCGGATGGACTGAAAGGAAAGGAGGCTTACAAGAAAGAGCCTGGAGCTCACTCACCCGCCTAGCAGAGGTGATGGCCACCAGGAAGGCAGTCTTCAATGTCAAGAGACGAAGAGGACAGTTGTAAAGAGGCTCAAAGGGAGCGCACATCAAGTATGTAAGAAACAGATTCAAGTCCCACTGAGGAATCACGAAAGGAATAGGAGGAAAAAGGTGTGTAATGCCTTTGAGAAATCTATTTACAACAGGGGACTTGAAAAGAGAGGGCTGATCAGGTGGCCTGAGAAAGGCTGAAATTGCAGAAAGGTAGCCCTTGATAGTGAGCAGAGCCCTGCCGGGCCAAAGAGAGAAGGAACAGTAGGACCTCAGAAAGAGGGGCAGAAAGGGGATCCACAGCCTTTGCTGTGCACCATGCCACAAACTTGTTCCACCTGCAGGCGTATACCACTTTAGTAGAGGGACGCCTGGCTGCCAGAATAACGTCACAAACTTCAGGAGGCTAGTCGAAAGGAATCAACTGCCGCCGCTCAATCTACACGCAAAGAGGTGGAGGCTGGACAGGTTCGGGTGGAGGACCGTCCCCTGCTGCTGCGACAGAAGATCCTCCCGAAGAGGCAGTCTGATCGGAGGATCGATGCTCATACTGAGTAGCTGGGATACCATACTCTTTGAGCACAGTCCGGAGCCACAAGAATGACTTGGGCCCGGTCGCGCCTGATCTTCAGCACTCTGGGCAGAAGTGGTATAGGCGGAAAGGCGTACAACAGACCGCAACGCCACTCGCGACGAAAAGCGTCGCCGAGCGAGTGCCGCCTTGGAAATTCCAACGCGCAGAACTGATGACATTGCGCGTTCTCTTCGGTGGCGAATAGATCTAACCAAGGCTCTCCCCACTGCTGAAAGAGACCTTGCACCACCTCCGAGTGAAGACGCCATTCGTGATCCAGCATGCACCTGCGGCTGAGTTCGTCCGCCCTGGCATTCATAGAACCTGCCAGGTGTTGAAATACCAGGGACATGCCCTGATGTTCCACCCATGTCCAGAGACGCAGAGCCTCCTGACAGAGGGTCCGCAACCCCACCCCGCCTTGTTTGCTGCAGTACCACATGGCGGTGGTGTTGTCTGTGAACACCTGCACTACTCTCCCCTTGACAGAGGGAAGGAATGCCTTCAGTGCAAGCCGGATCGCCCGCAGCTCCAGAAGGTTGATATGGACGCGGGACTCCGCCGGAGACCAGAGGCCTCTGATCTCCGCCTCTCCCATGTGGCCGCCCCATCCCAGGAGGGACGCATCCGTCACCACTGTAAACTCCGGTTGGGGAAGGGAGAGGGATCTGCCGTCGACCCAATGCCGGTTCGTGAGCCACCACTGCAACTGTCGTGCAGTGCCCTCCGAGATCTGGACGTGATCGGACAGGTTCCCCTGATGCTGCGCCCACTGGAACTTCAGGTCCCACTGCAGAGCCTGCATATGCCATCTGGCATGATTGACCAGCAGCCTCAGAGTCACTCTGACCGAAACCCGGGACAAGGGCTGAAAGATGGGAATCAGAGCCCGAATATCCCGGACTCGCTGCTCGGGAGGATAGACCCGAAACTGCGCTGTGTCCAGAACCGCTCCGATAAAGAGGAGCTTCTGAGAGGGGATCAGGTGCGACTTCGGCACGTTGATGGAGAACCCCAGCAAGTGCAGGAGGTCGGCCGTAGTCTGGAGGTGGGAGACAACTGCCTGGGGCGAGCCCGCCTTCAACAACCAGTCGTCGAGATAGGGAAGACTGAAACCTCTGATCTGCGCAGATGAGCTGCGACCACCGCCATCACCTTGGTGAACACCCGAGGGCGCTGGTAAGGCCAAAGGGAGCACGGTGAACTGAAAGTGCTCGTGGCCTACCGTGAACCGTAGGTAACGCCGGTGGGCTCGCAGGACGGGGATGTGGAAATAGGCGTCCTGCAAATCCAGCACCACCATCCAGTCTTGTGGGTCGAGAGCAGACAAGACCTGAGCTAGAGTGAGCATCTTGAACTTCTCTTTGCGGAGGAAGCGATTGACGTTCCGGAGGTCTAAGATAGGACGCAGGCCTTTGTCCTTCTTGGGCACCACAAAGTAGTGGGAATAGCAACCACGACCTACTTCTGGCGTCGGAGCAGCGCTCGATGGCCCCCTTGGCCAAGAGGGCCGCAACTTCCTGCTGATGAAGCACCAAATGATCCCCCGACATGCGGTGGTACTGAGGTGGCATGGCTGGAGGGGTAGTCTCGAAGGAGAGGGAGTAGCCCCTCCGGACTATCTCTAAAACCCACCTGTCCGAAGTGATGGTGCGCCAGTGGGGGAGGTGATGGCGAAGCCTGCCGCCCACTGGCGTTTGATGGGCCTGAAAGTTCGGACTAGGAAGGTTTGGAGGCAGTGGTGGCCGGGGTGGAGGTGCACTGACCCGCCCGATGCCCCCTTGGTCCGCCACGGCGGAACCCGCATCCGCGCTGGGATGATTGCTGCGCCGGCCTGTGGCTCTGTTGCCAACGCTGCGGGAGCCCCTTCCTGTGCCACGAATGGAGCGGAAGGCGGAGGAGGGCGGACTGCCGAGAGTCCCAAGGACTTGGCCGTAGCCCGTGAGTCCTTAAACCTCTCCATCGCGCTGTCCGCTTTGTCGCCGAAAGGCGACGGCCATCAAAGGGCATGTCCATAAGGGTGTTTTGGACATCCCCGAAAATCCAGTGGTCCTCAACCAGGCATGACGGCGAACCGCCACCGTCGTTGCAATCGATCTGCCCAGTGAGTCGGCGGTGTCTAGGCCACAACGAATCATGAACTTTGCTGCGTCTCTCCCCTCTGCAACAGCCTGGGAGAGAGCAGGCCGGGCCTCCTCCGGACACTGGGGCAGCACGTTCGCCACCGTATCCCACAGAGAGTGGGAATAACGGCCCAAGAGGCATGCGGTGTTCACGGACCGCAGAGCTGGTGGAAGAAAAAATCTTCTTCCCAAACTGATCCAGCTTCTTGGATTCCCTATCCGGTGGTGCGGAAGGGAAGGCGGTTGGGGAAGCAGAGGCTTGGACAACCAAGCTCTCGGGGGTGGGGTGTTGGGAGAGGAAAATGGGGTCACTCTGAGCCGGGCGATGGCGTCGGGCCACGTTCCTATCCACAGGAGCCCCTGTGGTGGGCCTGGACCAAGTGCCCAAAAGAACGTCCGAAAGGGCTTCATTGAAAGGAAGCAGCGGCTCCGCAGAAGTAGCTGCTGGCTGAAGCACCTCTGTCAGGTTAGTCCTGACGGCCACAGTAGGGAGCTCGAGGTGTAGGGCCTCGGCTGCCCTACGCAACACCACAGCATAACTAGCACCCTCCTCCGTAGCCACGGTAGGAGGAGACACCATGCCAAGGTCTGGTGAGGTATCCAGACCAATGGCGTCCCCCAATTCCTCAGCCCAGTCCTGTTTAGACTCGCAGGCAGCTGCGAGAGGGTCCTCAGACCCCTCCCAGTCCTCCCCTTACTCCTCAGGCTGTTCAACAGGTCTAAAATAAGGAGCAGGGACATGGGGATAGAAATCCCCAAGCAACGTCGAGAACGGCATCGATAGACGCCGGCTCGACGCTGCGTCCACTTCGGGGCTGAAACGGAGGTAGACGTTGTCCCGAGGAGCGGGCGACGTCAGAATTGGTGCCGGTGGAGTCGACGTCGGTGGAGGCGTAATAAGGTCAACCGGCGTCGACCGGGATCCAGGCTTGGATCCAAGGGTGTCCTGCGGCGCTGGGGCCGGAGCCGACAGCGACGCCGGAGCCGCCGGCGAGGAAACGCGAGGACACCCATGCGGGCCCGCGGTGCCCGAAGGCGCACCGGCGGGACCCGACGGCCCAAAGAGGCGAGCCATGGCCGACAGGAACTCCTGTATTTGGGCCGGAGTCGCCGACGACCCCGGGTAGGGTGGGTAGTCGGGCGGCGACTGCATAGGCTCCGCCGGAGCCGCGGGGGTGGCACCACCCGCACCCTCAGCCGCGTCGTGCGACCGGCGAGGGGAAGTCGAAGAACGATGGCGTTTCTTCGACTTCTTGTGCTTCGTCTTAACTGACCCAGAGTGCGAAGACTTGGATCCCGAAGACCGATGATGACGACTCCGCGCACGGTCCCTCGACCGCCCTTTGGACCGGGACTTTGAACGGCGCGGAGCCGACTGCCGGACTTCCAGCAACTTTCGGGACCGCTCCCGCAAAGTCTTCGGCGCCATGGCCCGGCAGTCTGGGCACGACTTGGGGTCGTGGTCGCGCCCCAGGCAGAAAAGACACACAGTGCAGGTCTGTCACCGACATCATGCGGTGACAATCCCCGTAGGACTTGAAACCGGGCATCCTACTGCACCAGGAGTCGATGACTCGAAGAAAAATAGAGACAAAAAGCCTCGAAAAAGTCAGTCAAAAATTGACTGGGGGTTCCTGCTCTTGCCGGATCTGCGCTTGCTGGCGCGGAAAAAGAAAGAACTGACGTCAGCGCGCGTGGGCGGCGTCTAAGTAGCGCCCGCGACGTCATCTCGGCGACCACGACGCCAACGATGGACGCGGAGCCGCACAACGCCACCTACCGACGCGCAGGGGTACTGCTGACGAAAACTTTCCGGATCGTCTGACGCCTGGGGATATTCTAAGGTAAGGAATCTATCACTATGTGTTTCTTTCAGATAGGTCAGTTCGCAAAGCAGGGAATTTGCTAAAGGGGTCACATAACGACCTGCCTAATACTCATTAGGCAGGTCACAATTTGCAACCCTTGACTATTTTTTTTGTTGTTCTACATACTTGGTTTAGTAATTTTGCTTAGAACATAAACAAAAAGCTGAAGGGCCGCATAACAGGAAGTGACCAAATCAGTTATGATTCATCTATATAATAAGGAGTACAATGCCTTGAAAAGGTTGCGGTGGCTTCAGCAACTAGAAGGGAGGGGAAAAGGGGGCATAAGGAAAAAGAGGGAGGAGGTAGAAAAGGGGGGTGAGGGAGAGTATGGAGGAGCAAGGGGGCGGGGTACTCAGGCCAATATCCAGTCAATGGAAAAAAACAAAGTTAACGATCTTGCAACTTTAGAAGCAATGCTTCAGAACCTCCAGGCCAAAACATTCAGCCTCAATAATGTCCAGTGTTCCAGCAGCTCTAGGTGACATTTGGGATGTATACAGTATCTGCATTCAGGTACGTTACCAATGGAGACCAGATATCTTAGGGCGAGAGCCAGTAGGCACCAAGTCCAAGTAATTTTGCAATTGTTCTTGGCAATATGCAGCGTCATGTAGCCAGTCAGTTTTACATGTGACTCTGGTTCGTCCCCAGCACATTGTGATTCTTCGTTTGGTTAGAAGTAATATACCCACCAATCGGCATTCAGTGTCGGGGATCTCTTTAACGAAACCCAGCAATCCAACCACTTGAGTCCGCGGAATCATGTGGCCCACAATAGCTCCAACCACATCAAACACTTCAGACCAAAAAGTCTGCACTGCAGGACAGGTCCATGCTGAGTGTAGAAAGTCTGCTTTAGGTGCCATGCAGCTCAGACAGCATGCGTCCGCTCGGAGACCCAGTCCGTGCAGCCGTTCAGAGGTGCAGTACAAGCGATTCAAGAATTTAAAATGAATGAGGCGTAGTCTGTAATTGGGGGAAGGGTACGAGAATGAGCGCAGCAGTAACGTCAACATTTATCGGAAATGGGACTACCCAAATCAGACTCCCATGCCTCTCGAGACTGGGGAACTACCGCTGGAGCAATGCCCTGCATTGTGAGATGTAACCTAGTGATTAAATGATGCAGGGAAGAGTTGGTTAGTAGTAATTCAAGTGCATGAAGGTTGTCGGGGGGGGCTTCTGGGAAGGAGTCGTTGTAGGAGAGTAGGATCTGCCTCTTATGTTGCCCCCACTTTTTTTCTGATGTTTACACTGGTTTCTGGCTATAGTCTGGCTGGGACCCTGCCAATCAGGGCCCCAGCCTCTCTGTTCTCTCTAAACGACTTGGAGTGCACTCTAGGTGCACTAGTGATTGGATACTGTGGTGCCTTATGAGTCCCTAGTATATGGTACCTTAGGTACCAAGGGCATAGGTACTTCACAGGCCTACCAGGGGCTGAAGCATGTATTATGCCACCCCTGGGAAGCAGACAATCTGACACCACAGGTCTGCTACTGCAGCCTGGGTAAGGTGGTGCATGCACCCCTTACTGTGATATAGGCTACCTATATCACTACATAGATACACACAAATAAACCTATAAGTCACTCCTATGGCAGGCCTTATCAATCCTGAAGGCAGAGTGCTTGGTTCCTATGTGAGAGGGTGCCCCTGCATGAGCAGAGCCCCTCTGCAGCATTCGGAGACCCTTCTCTGATGCTGTTTGTAGTGCAGCCTGACCATATACTCTTAAGCGCATTATAACCCTGCGTTAAATGCTAACTTTGGGTTGGCTGCACGGAAACATGTCGTGTTTGGTGTCAAACTTCTTGGAATACTACCCCCCCGCCAGTTCTGGCGGCGGGGGTAGCATTCCACCCTTCTAGAGGGATAGACATGTACCTACTGTGGAAACGCGGTAGAATCCTGAAGAGCCCTGGCATCACAAAATGGATGCCACCAGTCACAGACACTGGGCTGCCCTCCTGCTGATGACCGAAACTCGCAGTGGAGGAAGCCCAACAATAGGTATCCTGTCCCAGGGAGGTGTGACCACCTCCCAGACAGGGTTTAGTGTATTGGGGCTAGGTGGGTGCACTCCTAGAGTGCTTTGAAGTCCTGCACTGGGGGAGCAGAAGGCTCCTCTGTGCATACACCAGTTCAAACCGGCTCAGGGGCTACCTGTCCCTGCTCTGGCGCGAAACTGGACAAAGGGAAGTGGGTGTAGCCACCCACTCCCCTGACCCTCCCATAGGTGGGGTCTTAGAGCTAGTCCCTCCCTTCCTTTTTAGTATAAGGTAGGGAACCCTTGAACTTGCAAACTAGATATCCCTGGACGACGCTCTGAAGAAGAATCCTGGACCTTCGACGTTCCACTACCTCTGGAAGACTGAAGAATCTCCCTTGGAGTCAAGGAGTGACTCCCCTGCTTGGTAGGCACCAAAAACTGCAACGACGGTCGCAAACTACGCCGCTCCCGCCGGAGCCCGAGTCGCTGCAGCCCAAGACGAGGATTTCCTGACTTCTCCAAGGCCATCGTGAGTCACCAGCGAAGCTGAGGCAAGTGGACCCCACGAGTGACGAGGAACCGCAGTCCCTGGGTACCGTGCACTATTGTAGAGTGCAACCCCTTCACGACGTTCTACGAACCTGTGCTTTGGACCACGTGTGGTCCCAGCCTCTAGCAGGAATCCCTCCGAAGATCAGAGGCCTACCCCGTCCCGAGTGACCGTGGACCCCCGTTGAAGGAATCCTCCAGAGGCGTCTTCGCGATCCCTTGCCAGCCGGCTTGTGGGTCCCCTGAAGACTTTTCTACAGAACCAAAGGGCTGCCCCTGGTTGCTCCAGGCCTGCCCTGACTTACCCTCGCTGGGTGAGTTCCCCAGACCTTGCTGGTCTGCACCATTGACTTTTTGCTCTTTCCACGAGACTTGCTGCTACCAAGGCTTGTTGGCTCCAATCGGGTCGCCGACACCGCAGTCAGCTGCAGACTTGGTGGGACACGCTGAATCCAGCTCCTGGTCGTCCTCGACACCTCCTGGACCTCGTGGCCGAAGAGTCAAGACACCCGTGAACGACCTGAATCTGTCGACGACAGTGGGCATTCATCTTCCTTGCCCCGGGTCACAGCCAAGTAACTTTGAACACTGTCCCCTCTGCTTTCAGGTCTTCCTTCTTCCGAATCCAGGCTTGGATTCCACCGGACACTTCTTCTGTCTTCACAAGCAGCAAGTCTTCATTGGCTCCCATTGAAAACGACGCCGCGACCCGACACCAAAGGACACCTATGCACCCGGCTTCCCTGGGTGAGGTAACTCCAGCACTACGGTGCTCCTGTGGGTGTTGGCCCTAGAACTACTTACCCTGTAAGTGACTTGCTTGTAGCTACTCCCGAAGTGCCCTGAAACTCTTAATTTCCAACCGCGACTTGCCCCATTGAAGTGTACGGCGATCCGCGCCTGTGTTCACGCACTGCACGCGTCCCCAGTGGGTCCTTTACTTACCTGCCTTGGGTGGTTTCGTGAGGCCCCAACACTTCTGAAGGCCCTAGGCCTTGT
The DNA here is from genome assembly GCA_963921515.1 of Calotriton arnoldi. Taxonomy (NCBI): domain Eukaryota; kingdom Metazoa; phylum Chordata; class Amphibia; order Caudata; family Salamandridae; genus Calotriton; species Calotriton arnoldi. The sequence continues at coordinate 1,590,569 of CAWUFW010000712.1, read as the reverse complement.
CCCTTTGCAAGTCGTTGTTCTTAAGTCTCTTTTTTAGTGTATGGTCTGGTATGCCCCTAGGGCCCCAGCCATATTTGTGCTTAATTTATTGTGAAACGTTGATTTATGCATATGTTCCTGTCTTCTAATCTCACAAGAGATTAGTAGAGAGTTGTTTAATAATAAATACATATATATTTGATATATATACCTGTGTGGTGTCTTTTCATTTGGTGATTCAAGAGATTGTGTGGTAGAACAAGCTGCTTTACATTCCTCCAAGACTTAGCCTGAAGGCTGCTCTCCACAGCTACCACTAGGATAGCTTTCTATAAAGGTTGTCTTAAACCTACCTACCATAAGAGTCGAATTGTGCTGGTGCAAGGTGTCCACTTTAACTAGTGAACAGCATATACCAGGCCAACTTCTCACATTGGTGGCAGCGTGTGGGATTCCAGCTTGCTATTGTTTTACCAGAAAATCTCTATTTGAATTACTAACTGAAAACCACTATAGGTTCTCAAGGTACATATAAAGTCAAGCTTAGTATCAATAAGTTCTACTGAACTTAGAGCTGTGTGCCAAGGGATAGCACACCCTTTCTACAGCTCAAGCTAGTATCAGTAGGCCACAAACTAGTGTAGGTAGTACAACACTGCACAACACTAGAATGTCCTTAAGGGGTGGACCCAGTGGATCCACTCAGCCTCAGTATAAGGACATGACTTTCTTTGACTTGAAAGCCATGTGTGCTGAAAGGCACCTGAAGCTAGGACAGAGTCCCTCCACACTACACCTGATAGATCTGCTGACAGCAGATGATCTTAGATTAGCTCTAGGAGCTAATGGGTCTGAATCAGTGAGTGGGTCAATTACAGTGTCTGGGTCAGATGATGGACATCAGGATGACCAAAACTCTGTGGTTGTAGGGCCAGGTCCCAAGGGGTCTGAACAGGACAGAGGAATTCTCCCTAAGAGAACTGACATAGTGGAGGAGAGGCCTAGGTCCCTTTCTAGGGAATCTGAACACTCCTATCACTCTGGCAGAGAATCTGTCTACCAGAGGAACTCCTACTTCTCAAGAAGAGAGACCTCCTCTGACAGAATGTACAAACTGCTGCAGTATGAGGAAGCAAGGTTTGCCCTCAAAACCAAGCAGTTGGCATTAGATAAGGAAGCCCTGGATCTCCAGAGAGCTTCTAGAAAAGAGGGGTTAGAACCCCCTGGTGGCAGTAACAGTGTCCCTAGAGGCAGAGAATATATTCCAGACCATAGGAACCTGAGCAAGGTTGTTCCTCCCTACCAGAGTGGGGATGATATCCATAAGTGGGTAACTGCTATGGAAAGGGCCTGTAGAGTACAACAGGTCCCCCAAAAGCAGTGGGCCGCAATCTTGTGGCTCTCCTTTTCAGATAAAGGTAGAGACAAGCTCCTCACTGTTAGAGAAGAGGATGCTGATGACTATGAAGTCCTGAAGAGTGCACTGATAGATGGGTTTGGCTTAACCACTGAGCAGTACAGGTTGAAGTTCAGAGACACCCAGAAGGCACAGACTCAGGACTGGACTGACTTTGTAGATTGTGCAACCAAGGCTCTGGAGGGTTGGCTGGTTGGCAGTAGGGTTACTGATTTCAAGGGATTGTATAATCTAATGATGAGATAACAGATCCTTAATAATTGCCAGAACCAGTTGTTGCATCAATACCTGGTGGACTCAGATCTGACCTCTCCCCAAGAATTGGGAAAGAAGGCAGACAAGTGGGTCAGAACCAGGGTGAGGCAGAAAACCCAGAACCAAGGGGGTGACACAAAGAAGCAGGATTCTAAGGGCTCTAAGAAAAGTGGGGATAAGTCAAAAGACCAGAAGTCTTCACAAGGGCCCCAAAAATCTGCATCTGGTGGGGAGTCACAATCCAACAAGGGAAAAGGCCAAAAGAAGCCCTGGTGCAAATTCTGTAAACAGAAAGGGCACTGGACTTCTGATTGTAACAAGTCCAAAGACCAAACCACCATCACTCCTGCCCCTAAGGCAACTGTTCCCCCTAGTTCAGCTACTGGTGGAGGTGGTACTCAGAATAAGGGTGTAGTAGGGTTGACCCTGGGTTCTGAAGTGGACTCTGGCCTAGTCAGAGTACCCACTCAGGCAATGCTGATTTGTGATGGAGACATTGACATGTCCTTCCTGGTGAGCCCCAGTAATCTGGGCAAATACAAACAGCAGCCTGTAATAAATGGCAAACAGGCTTTGGCATTTAGGGACACAGGTGCTAGTGTCACCATGGTGGCAGAGGATCTTGTGGACCCTTGACATATCATCCTAGGCGAAATGTACCAGGTGACCAATGCAAGCAATGTCAGGACCAACCATAGTCTGGCAGTTGTGAATTTCTCCTGGGGAGGGGTAACTGGCCTCAAGAAGGTTGTAGTCAGTGCAGACCTCCCTGTAGAATGTCTATTGGGCAATGATCTAGAAACTTCAGCCTGGTCTGAAGTAGAGTTATGGACTCATGCTGAGATGCTGGGCATCCCTGCAAAGGTATTTGCTGTGACCAGGTCACAGGCCAAAATACATGACACTGAACCAGCTCTGGATCCTGAAACCATGGACCAGATGCTTCCCAAGAAGAGGAGCAGTAGGGGTAAGGCAGTACCTTCCCCTCTGTCTCAGATCACTGATTCCCCTCTTGAGGGAGGAGGAGCAGATCCTGAAGAAGGAACTGCCCCAGAGGAACTTGAGCCTGATCAGGTTGAGTTCTTGGGGGCAGGGGGCCCTTCTTGGGAAGATCTGAGTAAGGAGCAACAGTGCTGCCCCTCTCTTGAACCCCTCAGACAGCAGGCTGCTGCTGAGGCTGCTGGGAGTGCTTGTGGGTCCCATAAAGTTTATTGGGATGAGGGTCTCCTATATTCTGAGGGTAGAGATCCAGCCCCTGGAGCCACCACGAGGTTGGTAATACCTCAGAAGTTTAGGGGGTTCCTCTTGACCCTAGCACATGATATCCCTTTAGCAGGTCACTTGGGCCAAAACAAGACCTGGGACAGGCTTGTTCCACATTTTCATTGGCCACATATGTCAGAGGACACAAAGGAGTTTTGTCGCTCCTGTGTCACATGCCAAGCCAGTGGCAAGGCAGGTGGCACCACAAAGGCCCCCTGATACCACTACCTGTGGTGGGGGTACCCTTTGAAAGGGTAGGGATTGACATTGTTGGTCCCCTTGACCCTCAAACTGCATCTGGGCACAGATTTATCCTGGTGGTAGTGGATCATGCCACCAGGTACCCAGAGGCAATTCCCTGAGGACCACCACAGCCCCTGTGGTGGCAAGAGCCCTCATTGGAGTTTTCTCCAGAGTGGGTTTCCCAAAGGAGGTCATCTCTGACAGAGATACAAACTTCATGTCAGGATATTTGAAGGCAATGTGGAAGGAGTGTGGTGTAACTTATAAGTTCACCACCCCTATCACCCACAATGCAATGGGTTGGTTGAACGTTTCAACAAAACCCTGAAGGGAATGATTAAAGGACTCCCAGAGAAGCTTAGGCGGAAATGGGACCTTCTTCTTCCCTGCCTGTTGTTTGCATACAGAGAGGTTCCACAGAAGGGGGTTGGTTACAGCCCATTTGAGCTTCTGTTTGGGCATCCTGTAAGAGGTCCATTATGTTTGGTAAAGAGGGCTGGGAGTTACCTCTCAAAACCCCCAAACAAGATGTGATGGACTATGTACTTGGTCTCCGCTCCAGGATGGCCGAATACATGAAAAAGGCAACCAAAAACCTGGAGGCCAGCCAAGAATTACAAAAGCTTGGCATGACCAAAGGCTGTGCTGACTGTGTACCAGCCAGGACAGAAAGTGTGGGTGTTGGAGCCTGTGGCCCCAGGAGCCCTCCAAGACAAATGGAGTGGCCCCCATACAATAGTTGAGCAAAGGGAGAAGTCACCTATCTGGTGAATCTTGGAACTCCCAGGAGCCCCCTGAGGGTGCTCCATGTCAACAGATTAAAGCCATATGTTGACAGGGCTGACATGGGCTTGCTCATGGCAACTGATGAGGAACAGGAGGAGGAGAGTGACCCTCTCCCTGACCTGCTCTCACAGAACCCTGATGATGGGTCAGTAGATGGTTTTGCTTCGGCAAGCAGCCTCACTGACCGTCAGCAAACTGAGTGCAGACAAGTTCTGCAGCAGTACAGACATAGGTTTAGCCTGACCCCTAGTCAGACTACCTGGTGCACCCATGAAGTGGACACTGGGGACAGTCTGCCTGTCAAGAGTAAAATCTACAGGCAACCTGACCATGTCAGGGACTATATCAGGACTGAAGTCCAGAAAATGTTGGAGTTGGGTGTGATTGAGCCTTCAGATAGCCCTTGGGCTAGCCCAGTAGTCCTAGTACCCAAGCCTCATACCCAGGGTGGTAAGAAAGAAATGAGGTTTTGTGTAGACTACAGAGGCCTCAATGCAGTCACCAGGACTGATGCCTATCCCATACCAAGGGCAGATGAGCTGATTGATACTTTGGCCTCAGCCAAGTATCTGAGTACATTTGACCTAACAGCTGGCTACTGGCAGATCAGGTTAGCTGATGATGCAAAAGCCAAAACAGCATTTTCGACCCCTGGTGGGCACTACCACTTTGTGGTGATGCCCTTTGGATTGAAAAATGCACCTGCCACTTTTCAGAGGTTGGTCAACAAAGTTCTGGCAGGGATTGGAAACTTATTGCTCAGCTTATCTAGATGATATTGCTGTCTTTAGTTCCTCCTGGCAGGATCACCTGGTCCACCTCAGAAATGTTTTGGAGGCTCTGCAGAAAGCAGGCCTCACTATCAAGGCCACTAAGTGCCAGATAGGGCAGAGTCAGGTTGTGTACCTGGGCCACCTTGTGGGTGGAGGCCAGGTTCAGCCTTTACAGAGCAAAATCCAAACCATAATGGAATGGGTTGCTCCAACCACCCAGACACAGGTGAGAGCCTTCTTAGGCCTGACTGGGTACTATAGGAGGTTTGTGAAGGGATATGGATCTATAGTGACCCCCTTGAATGATCTGACCTCAAAGAAAATGCCAAAAAGGTTCAGTGGACAGCTAGCTGTCAGAAGGCATTTGAAGACCTAAAGCAGGCCATGTGCACTGCCCCCATCTTACAGAGTCCAGACTACACCAAAAGTTCATTGTCCAAACAGATGCTTCTGAGCTGGGTGTGGGAGCTGTACTGTCTCAACTGAATGATGAAGGTCAAGACCAGCCAGTAGCTTTTATTAGCAGGAGGCTGACCCCTAGAGAGAAACGTTGGTCAGCTATAGAGAGGGAGGCCTTTGCTGTGGTGTGGGCCCTGAAGAAGCTGAGGCCATACTTGTTTGGCACTCACTTCATAGTTCAGACTGACCACAAGCCCCTCCTATGGCTCAAACAGATGAAAGGTGAAAACCCAAAACTTTTGAGGTGGTCCATTTCCCTACAGGGGATGGACTATACAGTGGAACACAGGCCTGGGACCCAACATGCCAATGCAGATGGACTCTCAAGGTATTTCCACTTAGAGCACGAAGACTCAATTGGTCAAGGTTAGTTTAGTGTCCCTGCGTTTGGGGGGGTTGTGTAGGAGAGTAGGATCTGCCTCTTATGTTGCCCCCACTTTTTTCTGATGTTTACACTGGTTTCTGGCTATAGTCTGGCTGGGAACCTGCCAATCAGGGCCCCAGCCTCTCTGTTCTCTCTAAACGACTTGGAGTGCACTCTAGGTGCACTAGTGATTGGATACTGTGGTGCCTTATGAGTCCCTAGTATATGGTACCTTAGGTACCAAGGGCATAGGTACTTCACAGGCCTACCAGGGGCTGAAGCATGTATTATGCCACCCCTGGGAAGCAGACAATCTGACACCACAGGTCTGCTACTGCAGCCTGGGTAAGGTGGTGCATGCACCCCTTACTGTGATATAGGCTACCTATATCACTACATAGATACACACATATAAACCTATAAGTCACTCCTATGGCAGGCCTTATCAATCCTGAAGGCAGAGTGCTTGGTTCCTATGTGAGAGGGTGCCCCTGCATGAGCAGAGCCCCTCTGCAGCATTCGGAGACCCTTCTCTGATGCTGTTTGTAGTGCAGCCTGACCATATACTCTTAAGCGCATTATAACCCCGCGTTAAATGCTAACTTTGGGATGGCTGCACGGAAACATGTCGTGTTTGGTGTCAAACATCTTGGAATACTACCCCCCGCCAGTTCTGGCGGCGGGGGTAGCATTCCACCCTTCTAGAGGGATAGACATGTACCTACTGTGGAAACGCGGTAGAATCCTGAGGAGCCCTGGCATCACAAAATGGATGCCACCAGTCACAGACACTGGGCTGCCCTCCTGCTGATGACCGAAACTCGCAGTGGAGGAAGCCCAACAATAGGTATCCTGTCCCAGACAGGGTTTAGTGTATTGGGGCTGGGTGGGTGCACTCCTAGAGTGCTTTGAAGTCCTGCACTGGGGGAGCAGAAGGCTCCTCTGTGCATACACCAGTTCAAACCGGCTCAGGGGCTACCTGCCCCTGCTCTGGCGCGAAACTGGACAAAGGGAAGTGGGTGTAGCCACCCACTCCCCTGACCCTCCCATAGGTGGGGTCTTAGAGCTAGTCCCTCCCTTCCTTTTAAGTATAAGGTAGGGAACCCTTGAACTTGCAAACTAGATATCCCTGGACGACGCTCTGAAGAAGAATCCTGGACCTTCGACGTTCCACTACCTCTGGAAGACTGAAGAATCTCCCTTGGAGTCAAGGAGTGACTCCCCTCCTTGGCAGGCACCAAAAACTGAAACAACGGTCGCAAACTACGCCGCTCCCGCCGGAGCCCGAGGTCCCTGCAGCCCAAGACGAGGATTTCCTGACTTCTCCAAGGCCATCGTGAGTCCCCAGCGAAGCTGAGGCAAGTGGACCCCACGAGTGACTAGGAACCGCAGTCCCTGGGTACCGTGCACTATTGTCGAGTGCAACCCCTTCACGACGTTATACGAACCTGTGCTTTGGACCACGTGTGGTCCCAGCCTCTAGCAGGAATCCCTCCGAAGATCAGAGGCCTACCCCGTCCCGAGTGACCGTGGGCCCCTGTTGAAGGAATCCTCCCGAGGCATCTTCGCAATCCCTTGCCAGCCGGCTTGTGGGTCCCCTGAAGACTTTTCTACAGAACCAAAGGGCTCCCCTGGTTGCTCCAGGCCTGCCCTGACTTACCCTCGCTGGGTGAGTTCCCCAGACCTTGCTGGTCTGCACCATTGACTTTTTGCTCTTTCCACGAGACTTGCTGCTACCAAGGCTTGTTGGCTCCAATCGGGTCGCCGACACCGCAGTCAGCTGCAGACTTCGTGGGACACGCTGAATCCAGCTCCTGGTCGTCCTCGACACCTCCTGGACCTCGTGGCCGAAGAGTCAAGACACCCGTGAACGACCTGAATCTGTCGACGACGGTGGGCATTCATCTTCCTTGCCCCGGGTCACTGCCAAGTGACTTTGAACTCTGTCCCCTCTGCTTTCAGGTCTTCCTTCTTCCGAATCCGGGCTTGGATTCCACCGGACACTTCTTCTGTCTTCACAAGCAGCAAGTCTTCATTGGCTCCCATTGAAAACGACGCCGCGACCCGACACCAAAGGACACCTATGCACCCGGCTTCCCTGGGTGAGGTAACTCCAGCACTACGGTGCTCCTGTGGGTGTTGGCCCTAGAACTACTTACCCTGTAAGTGACTTGCTTGTAGCTACTCCCGAAGTGCCCTGAAACTCTTAATTTCCAACCGCGACTTGCCCCATTGAAGTCTACGGCGATCCGCGCCTGTGTTCACGCACTGCACGCGTCCCCAGTGGGTCCTTTACTTACCTGCCTTGGGTGGTTTCGTGAGGCCCCAACACTTCTGAAGGCCCTAGGCCTTGTCCCTTTGCAAGTCGTTGTTCTTAAGTCTCTTTTTTAGTATATGGTCTGGTACGCCCCTAGGGCCCCAGCCATATTTGTGCTTAATTTATTGTGAAACGTTGATTTATGCATATGTTCCTGTCTTCTAATCTCACAAGAGATTAGTAGAGAGTTGTTTAGTAATAAATACATATATATTTGATATATATATACCTGTGTGGTGTCTTTTCATTTGGTGATTCAAGAGATTGTGTGGTAGAACAAGCTGCTTTACATTCCTCCAAGACTTAGCCTGAAGGCTGCTCTCCACAGCTACCACTAGGATAGCTTTCTATAAAGGTTGTCTTAAACCTACCTACCATAAGAGTCGAATTGTACTGGTGCAAGGTGTCCACTTTAACTAGTGAACAGCATATACCAGGCCAACTTCTCACAGTCGTGTTGTGAGCGAATCGCAGTGGGTAATCGGTAAGGTATCGGAGGGTTCCCACAGAGCTTGCTCAGGGTAAACAAAGGTACCGTCCAGGTACAGTGCACCCATGATTGTGAGGTGTAGTGTTCAGAGGCGCATGTGTGTGCCCGCATCTTTAGTGAGATGTAGGGTTAGGTCGCCAAGAATAGGTACCGATGGGGCGAAAAGGTGATCCACTTTTGCTCAACGTTGAAGTGCGTTCCATGCCCAGGTCATGCCAGCTACTGTCTCTACTTATGTCCGCGACTGACTAGGAAGCAAATACAATGCAATGGAGAAGGGGCATGGATGGACATGATCGTGTTCCGGAGCTGTATGTAACTTATGTTGTATGGGATGCACCGAGAAGTGCGCAAATTGCGCTTGTGCGCAGTTATAATAGAGATGCATATCAGGGGCTGCAAGGCCACCCTGCTCAAAGGGGAGAGTGAGCAGCTCCCATACCACTCTGGGCTGCTTCCCTGCCCAAGCTGGTGCAATCAGACAGGGGCGCAAACGTCGGCGAAAACATCATGGCAAAGGTAGATTCACGAACAAATAGAGAAATTTAGGTAGCACCACTATTTTAGCGATAGCCTACCTCCCGGTTAGTGAGAGTGGTAGTGACCGCCATCTCTCCAACCGGTCCTCAAACCAAGTGATTGCATGTCCATAATTTGCACTCCAAAGCTCAACTGGGTCTCTGCTAAGCCAAATCCCCAGGTAAAGCACCGGTTCCGCAGCCCAACACAGAGGAAATTTGGACTCATAGTGAGTCGTAATATCCATCAAGGGAAATATGATGGACTTAGTCCAGTTGATTGTTACTCCAAATAGGCCACCAAAGTAGACAAACTCCCCAATTAAAACATTTATATTGTCCTGTGGATCTTTTACATAAAGTGTGACGTCATCTGCGTACATTGAAACAAGTATTGCCCTTGGGGTGAACGCCAGGCCTCTATGGGTATAGTGTTGCTGCAACCTTGCAGCCAGTGGCTCCATGACAATAGCAAATAATATAGGTGAAAGCCAGCAACCAACAGGTGCTCCATGTCACTATGAATTGTGAGAAAATGGGGCCATTGATGTGCAATCGGGCAGTCGGACATTCATAAAGGAGCCCTTTAAGTAAAAAAAAAACTTTGCGCTAATGCCAATACGAGCTAGGAGCGTGAAAAGATAAGGCCACTCCCCTTGGTAGCGTCTAAAAATACTGCAGCGGCCCTCCAGGACGGGTCAATCATCTGGGCGACAGCAAAATATGTGCGAATATTATGGGCAGAGGATCTACAGGGGATAAACCCAGATTGGTCCGGGCGAGTGATGACTGGCAGGAGTGGAGAGGCAATCAGTTTAGCCAAGATTTTATTGTCAATATTTATGCGATGGTGGGAGCGCTCCATCCTTGAGAGACTCGGAATACATTTCAAGCAAGTGGGGGGCAAAAGCTCTGCATATTCTTTATAGAAGGCTGCAGTCAAGTCCCTGGACTTTATCCCCAGGTAACCCTTTGATGACCTGAACATCCTTCTCGACTGTAAACGGTGCATCTAGGAAACGTCTGTGGCCATCTTCTAGCCACAGCAATTGAAGCATGTCGAAATAGGCCGTATAAGCTTCTCCAGGTAGGGTAAGTGTCAATGAATAGAGCGAGGTAAAGGAGGTCATGGTGTGCTCAACTGCTTCTATACCAACCTGCAGTGTAGCCTGGTGGTCCTAGAGTTCCACCACAATCACTGGCCCAGTGGCTACGCAAGAGATTAGTGTTTTTCCTGCCCTACCTCCCTTGCCATATAGCCTGGCAAGGCCTTCGCAGTGTGCGGTCTCTTCGAACTGGACAATCTTGGACCTAATCTGCACAAGAGTTGCCTGATCCCCTACAGCGATGGAGCGGCGTCCAAGATTGTGCAGTTCAGTCTCTAGTGTGCACAATTCCCTTCATAATGTACGCAGAATCCTAAACTGCTTTGCAATACAGACCCCCCGATAACTACTTTGAACTCCTCCCAGAGGGGGGAGTCAACAGAGGCTTCATTGCAGTCGAAAAAATATGTTATTGCTACCCTCACCTCTTCTCGGAAGACCCGATCCCTCAGGGAACCATTGGGAAGACGCCAAGTAAACATGCGCTGTAAACTACGAGGGAGGCGCAGTTCCCACAGAAAAGGGGGCGTAATAAGTGTGTGTGCAGGCAGTGATCTACTCGCCGAGTCCATGAGTCAACATCCTAGGTGGCAAGCCACATATCAATACGGGACTAGGAGTTGTGCGTAGTAGTTATACAGGTGCCTTCCTTGTCCACCCTATGTCGACCTCGCCAAAGGTCTACTAAGTGATTGTCTAACATAAGCGAGTGTAGCAGTGTAGATATATTAGGGTGTGGAGATCTAGACGTACTATTATTGTCAATGTTGGGATCAAGTGCAATATTAAAGACCCCACCCCATAAATGGGCATCTGGACTCAGTGTCCCAGCTAAGCGGCAGGCCTCAGAAAAGATGTTCAGACAGTCTGTGTTGGGCTTGTAGACAGACAGAAGGCAGAAAGGGCGGTCATAAAGAACCCCAGCAAGGAGTACGTAACAACCCAAAAGGTCACATAATACAGCTAGAGTGCGACATGGGAGCCCCTTGCAAATGATAAATCGCCACCCTGAGCATAATTAGAGTAGAGCACTGCATGGCATTCACCAAACCAGCCGGCGTGCAGGCATGCTCTGGTGTTCCGGTAAGGTGGGGTTCTTGAAGAATACATATATCCACATTATGGCGCTGGATATATGCAGTGACCTGTCTGGGCTTACGTGCATCATTGAGGCCATGAATACTGCAGGTAAGTTTGTTCATTGCGAAACCTTGTATTAGCCTATCCACCAGCAAGCCTGCTGCAGATATTAGATGATACTAAAGGTTTGGGATAAGCCTGAGTGCAACAGAGAGAAGGGGGGGGGGTATTGTAACAAAAGCCACAGGGACATAAAACAATGGACAAAACCCTGAAAATCCAGCCACCCCAGCCCCTCAATTGGGCCAGCCAACGTTCCCGGCAGACAGCGCGTTCCCAGGGACCGGTGCGCCCTTTCGACCACCAGGATGGTGGACATAGCTTGGACGCCTAAGATACGCAAATTACTTTGTTGTGATCGCACTTCTAAGTCTTCGTTCTTGCTATGAATGACCGCCAGGACTTTTTCCATCTGCAGCATCTTTTCACCAGCAGTGTTGCACATCATCCAGATCCGAAGTATGGCATTCGATGGTTAATTCACCTTCTCTTAGTCAAGTGATCAATTTGTGAGTCGATGGAGGTGAGGCCATGTTTGAGATCCAGAAACACTGAACGAATGGTGGAGGAGGGAATGGAGGCATCACCGGAAGGATCAGGACACACATCTTCCAGAGGCCTCTCTGAGCCACTGGCCCATCAACGGTGCTCAAACGTGAGTTTGGGTTGCTTTGTGTCGGCTTTACCCACATCTGCGGATGCTCTACAGCAGAGTAAGCGATCAGTGATACTGATGGATCAAATAAGAAAACTTAGAGGAGAGTCCCCTCTCCCCCTGCAAATCACCTGCAAGGGGGGCACGAGCGGACTGCAAGGTCTGCCGACTCTGGTGGCCTAGAAGCGCCATGTGGCACGCCCAGGGGAATAATGTCCTTCATAAGAAAGCTTGGGGCTGCTAGGAGTAGTGCACACCAGTGTAGGGGCCGGCCTCACCCCGCGAAGTTCCAACTGGGGGCACGAATAGGCCCAATCCGGCAGGTGTTGAAATCCACAATGTTCTAACCCCGTAATGATGGAGTACGGAGTCCATTAATGCGCATAGGAGAGGGACGGGCTGGTAGCCATCAGGAATTGGGGCACTTGTGTTGTCTGAGCAATCTGGGCTGCCAAGGCGTCTTCCTCTGTGGCAGCCAAGAACTTAGGGTGCCCAGGAGAGGTTAAACCGGGCAGGGGAGGGGTCCTCCCTTGGTTATCAGCATGGTCAAGCACTGCTAGGGGCAATAGGTAGGCCGGGTTCCCCAGGCTGAAATGTTCTGTTAGTGCGTCAATCGCACAGGCCCAAGAGTAAGTATATGGATTGTTCCCCCACCCCCAAACCCTCTCCCTTCGGGTCTAGCCGTCAGCCACCGGGTCTATGGAGGCCGTCCAGGCCCAGTCTGATCCAACCTCAGGGCCAGACAGAGCAGGTCACTCACCAGCCCGTTTCACCACTACCAGCGCAGGGTCTAAATGTTGCTGCAGCGGGGCCGTACCTGAGAATGTAGTGGCCACCGCGGATTGACCCCATCACAGCCTTGGGTCCTGTGATCAACAGCTGCCATCCAGATCAGCATTTCTGGGGCCCATCCAGAGTTGCTCCTCACCGCACTAGCGCACCTATCGAGGCTGCGCCTGTGCCGATCAGGCCGCGCACAGGTACCAGCACCTTAAAAGCGTGCCACGCAGGTGCCCGGGCAGCTAAAATCGGGCGCAGCTCCTCTGGTCCTCCAGTAAACGCCCATTCTCACAGCAGCACGGCATGGGCCGTATCTGCCGAGTAAGCCGCACCTCTCTGCAGTGGCACAGGCTGCAGCTCAGTCGAGAAAACGGTGCCCGCAGGGTTAAAGGAACAAAAGAGACACTGCTCCCTGTGTAGGGTCAGTAAATAAAGGAAATCTCCCCCCAGCCAGGCGCTGATGTACTCTATCAGAGAGGATAAATGGCTGATAAACGTCTTCGGCCTGCAGAGCCTCACAAGGTGGTGCCATTTTTCTGTCAGGCAACCCCTTACTATCGGCTAGAATCTGAGGTATGGTGACCTGCAAGGGATAGCAATTGACTGGATTTCAAAATTAATTCTATTAAAAGCATCCTGTTTTCTTAAAGGAAATGGGGCTGCTTGAAAAAAAAAAGTTTTACATTTTGAAAAACCTCAGTGACAGTTGGTAGTGATCCTATGGACCATTGCTGCAGTGATCCCATGGACTACTGCATACTCCCATCAAAGTTTGCCACCCTGATTCTCAAAGGGGGAGGGTGCAAAAGTGGTTCACCCTCCACCCCCCTCCCCCTTGCGAATCCATTACCACCTCAACTTGGGAGTTGGTAACTGATCAATGGTTTGTGACCGGTATTTGAAAGCTACACCCAAAACACGTTCCTTCAAAATTGCGCTTCGGTATGGTTTAGAAATAAAATGTACAATGTACAATGTACTTACTTTCTGTAACACTTTTTCTGGTGGATACCATAAATACCTCACCTTGTGAATATCCCTAGGCATCAGATTGGATACAGAGATTTCTCAGCAATTCCCTTGCGTGGTTCTGTGTTGGATCCATCCCACCCTGGATGTGACTTTGGGGCCCCTACATAACCGCCATCTCCGCACGCTGATGTCAATTTCTTTCTGACATCTGTTTGTGCATTAAGACGTGGAGTCATTAGAAATCAGATTGTAACAGTGTGCACATCTCTAGATTGGAATCTTATTAACATGGATTAGGAGTCCATTCCACAGAATGGGAAAGAGAGTGGGTCGGTGAGGATTCTGCAGTAAGATATTCACCAGAAAGAGCGATTTCGAAGGTGAGTAACTTTTTCTTCAGATAGAGACTTCTAACTGCAGAATCCTCACCGTGTGAACTGATACTCTAGTAATACCTCTCCAAGAGGTGGGTCTGTGGAATTGCTCAGACCCAGATATCCAAACCAGGCAAATGCCACTCCTGCAAGACACGGCTATCCAAGCAGTAGTGTTTCATGAATGTATGAAATGATGCCCACATAGCTGCCTGGCAGATGTCAAAGACTGGGACACTGCACCCAGCGCAGTGGTAGCAGCCTTTGCTCTAGTGGAATGAGCACAAAGACTTTCTGGATTCTGTTTCTTGGCTACTCATAACAGATCTTAATGTATAAGACAATCCATCTAGAGATGGTACTCTTATACACAGCTTTGACCTTTTTAGGCCTGGAAAACCCACAAAGAGTAGATCATACACTCGATACTCCTTGGTGCACCTGGAGCAAAGAAAGCGGGCAGATGATAGACTGCCCTATGTGGAAGGGTGTGGCAACCTTTGGTAGGAATGCTGCTTTGAGTACCAGCTTACCTGGGAAGAATTTGGTATATAGCACCTGGACAGACAGTGCTTGTAGCTCACTCATGCGACGAGCTAATGAGATTGTTAGGAAGAAGATGGTCAACGTGAGGAGGTGAAAACAGCTGTGCATTGCTTCAAACAGGACACACAAGATAAGGGAGAACCAAATTAAGGTGCCATTGAGGCATCACATAAGGTCTTGTTGGAAACCTATCAATCAGACCTTTCAAGAAACGCATCACAATAGGTGATTTGAACAATGATGGCTGATCAGGTAGGCATAAAAAGGCCAAGAGGGTCAATGAGCAACCCTTAGCTGCTGCCACAGCAAGGCCTTGCTGGGTCAACAAAAGACAAAATAACAGTTTGTTAGCAAACCGTGATGGGAATCCTGGATGTTGTGGGAGGAACATCATACAAACTTCTCCCGGCATCCTGCGTAAATGGTATTGGTGGACGGATCGCTTGCTGCCAAGATATCAACAACTACTTTGGGAGAAAGATTGAAAGCCATCAACTGTTGCCACTCAATCTCCAAGCATGGAGGTGTAGGTTGGGTGCAGGATCCTGCACTGCTACTGCGACATGGCTTTCTCTCAAAGGGGCTGCCAGAGCAGAGAACAGATGCTTATGGCCAATAGGTTCCGATATCACACTCTCCTTGCCTAGTCCGGGGCCACTAGGAAACCCAGAGTGCTGTCCTTCTTGATCTTTTTGAGAACTCTAAGCAGGAGAAACTGAGGCGGGAAGGCATACAGGAGTTCTGAACTCCAGCCAGAGGTGTCTCAGTGCTAAACTTTCCTTGGGAACACCAATGCACATATGTTTGGACACTACGGGTTCTCTACAGTGGCTAAAAGATAGACCCAGGGTTCTCCCCATTGTTGGAAGTCGCCCTGTGCCACTGTGGAGAGCAGCTGCCATTTGTAGCCCGCTATGCAACATTGGCAAAGTTCGTCTGCCCAGCAGTTTAAAGATCCTGGTTGGTGCTGTGTGACCAGGGAGAAGCCCTGGCCATTCAGCCATTTCCAGAGGAGCAGAGCCTCCTGGCACAGAACCCACTCCTACTTGTTTGTTGCAGTATCACATTGTGGTAGTGTTGTCTGCAAGAACCTGTACTTGTTCCCCTTGATAGACAGGAGGAACGATTTTGGTACCAAGCGAATCGCCCGCAACTCCAGCTAGCTGATGTTGGGGCGAGCTACCACCAGAGTCCTCTGATCTCCATCTCTCTCACATGACCTCTCTAACCCAGCAACGATGCATCCGTCACAACAGTTAGCTGTGAGTGAGGCAGAGAGAGGGGTCTGCCAACTGTCAATATTGCGGTCTAGCAGTCAAAACTGCTGGTCTTTTGCCGTCTCTTCCGACACCTGGATGGAATACGAAAAGTTCCTTGGTGCTGAGCCCATTGAGACTTCAGATCCCATAGTAGAGCCCACATTTGCCACCTGGCGTGGTCCACCAGCAGGATGCAAGAGGTCAAGAAGCCTCAGAGCTACTCTCACTGAGACCCAGGTCAAGGATTGAAACACTGGGATCACAGCCTGAATGTCTTGGACTCACTGATGTGGAGGGAAGGCTTGGAAGAGCACTGTGTCAAGGCTGACTCCAATGAAAGGGAGCTGTTGTGAAGGGGTCAGGTTATACTTCAGCATGTTGAAGGAAAAGCCCAGCGATGGCAACAGGTCGACGATCGTTTAGAGGTGATTTACAACTGTTTGGGGAGAGCCCGCCTTCTGCAGCCAGCCATCGAGGCATGGGAAGACTGGTATTCCCAAGCACTGCAGAAATATGAAATGAAATACCAGAATTTGTAAAGCGCACAGCTACCTCCGGAGAGGTGTCCCGACGCTGGGGGCCGTCGGGAAGATTAAGCAAGCTATTGCCCAGAGTCACAAGGTGCTGGGCTAACCTGCCGCCGGCGATCGAACCGTGAGCCCCCGTGTTCCGGAGTCAGCCGCCCTGGCCGCTGCACCACACCTCTTTACACTGCAGATGGACAGCAACCACCACAATCACCTTTGTGAACACCTGAGGTACACTAGTAAGGCCGAAAGGGAGCATAGAGAACTGAAAGTGCTTGTGGCCTATCTGAAATCACAGGTAGTGTCTGTGGGACTGCACTTTGGGATGTAAATTGAGCATCTCAAAGGTGGCACACTACACAGTTTTCTTTAGCATGCTCATAAATCTTTCAACCAGTCTGTTGGCCTGCGGCCGAAGAGGAGTGCTCTTTAGATGCTTTACATTCAGATGCTCTAAGAAGTCTTTGAACTCCTGACTATTAAACGGTGGGCCATTGTCAGATTTTTGTATGGCTGGAACACCCATGTCACAAAGATGCCATCCAGTCTCTCGATGACTGTCTTGAGTGGTGGATGAGAGAGCCCTCAATTAATGGAAATCGCAAGTATTTGTACACAATCACCATCTGGTGATGTCTGTTGTTGAGTGGACCTAAAAAGTAAATGGCTATTCTCTCCCAGGCTTGCTTCAGGAGTTCTGCCATATTTAGGGTGTGTTGAGTAACTCTTAGATAGGCAGTTGCATAGACGGAAGGCCTTTAATTCCTTCTCAATCCGCTCGTCAAGATACAGACACCTGACTGTCTTGGAGAGCTTGTTTTGTGGCAAAGATTTCCCAATGTCCTTCGTTGGGCCACTTCAATCATTTTCTGCCACAGACTCTCCGAAATGACCCTTGCAATGTAACTCCCTCTTGAGTTATGGACAGCCATGGTTTAAGTTTTTTCCTGAATCTGATGCACAAGTTACTAACTTGTGTAACAATATATCTGTAAGAGACAGTAGTTAGTGACAGATTCCTTACCTTAGAATATCCCCAGGCGTCAGGCTGGATCCGGAAAGTTTTTTGCGTAGCAGTACCCTTGCGCGTCGGTAGGCGGCGTCGTGCGGCTCCGCGTCCGTCGTCGGCGTCGTGATCGCCGGGATGACGTCGCGGGCAGTACTTAGGCGCCGCCCCTGCGCGCTGACGTCAGTTCTGTACACGACTTTCCGCGCCAGGAACGCAGAGCCATGCAAGAAGCTGACATAGGTGTCTGAAAAATACTAGGGCCCTGAAAGGGATGTCCTTAACCCTGGAAATCAGTTCGCAGAACGGGGAGGATGGGTGGGGCGGTGAGAATCTGTCACTAACTACTGTCTCTTACAGATATATCGTTACACAAGTTAGTAACTTGTGCATCTGAAAGAGACACGTTAGTGACAGATTCCTTACCTTAGAATAGATACCCCAGCAATACCAACCCCGGTGGTGGGTCTGCGAACAAAGATCAGACAAGGAAGTCCTGGAGGACAGAACGGCCAAAGAAGCCGTCCATCCGGACCTGACTGTCAAGGCAGTAATGCTTTGTAAACGTGTGCAGCGAGGCCCACGTAGCTGCCTGACAGATAACCGGCAGCGGAACACCGCGGCCCAAGGACGTGGTAGCAGCCGTTGCCCTGGTGGAATGGGCACGCAGCCCAACAGGAGGCTCCTTCTTAGCCAAAGAATAGCAGGTCTTGATGCACAAGGTAACTCAGCGGGAGATGGTCCTCTTGTGCACCGCCCGACCTTTTTTGGCGCCCACGTAGCCAACAAAGAGCTAGTCATCCACCCGGAAGTGTTTTGTGCGGTCGATATAGAAGGAGAGCGCACGTTTTGGGTCTAGACGGTGGAGCCTCTCTTCCTCTCTGGAAGGATGCGGAGGCGGAAAGAAGGTGGGCAAAGTGATGGTCTGCCCAATGTGGAAAGCAGTAACCACCTTTGGCAAGAAGGACGGACGCGTCCGAAGAACAACCTTGTCTGGATGAACAGACAGAAAGGGAGGTTTGCAAGATAGAGCCTGGAGCTCACTCACCCGCCGAGCGGAGGTGATGGCCACCAGAAAGGCTGTCTTCAGAGTCAGAAGACGAAGAGGACAGTTATGTAGAGGCTCAAAGGGAGCGCACATTAAAAGGTAAGAACCAAGTTCAAGTCCCACTGAGGCATCACAAACGGAACAGGAGGGAAGAGGTGAGTAATGCCTTTTAAGAACCTGTTAACAACAGGGGACTTGAAAAGGGAGGGCTGATCAGGGAGCCTGAGGAAGGCCGAGATAGCACAAAGATAACCCTTGATGGTACCCAGGGCAGAACCCTGTTGGGCCAGAGAGAGAAGGAACAGAAGGACCTCAGAAAGAGGGGCAGAAAGGGGATTCACAGCCTTTGCTGTGCACCATGCCACAAATTTGTTCCACCTGCAGGCGTATACCACCTTAGTGGAGGGACGCCTGGCTGCCAGAATCACATCACAAACCTCGGGAGGCAAGTCGAAAGGAATCAACTGCCGCCGATCAATCTCCACGCAAGCAGGTGTAGACTGGACAGGTTCGGGTGGAGGACCGTCCCCTGCTGCTGCGACAGAAGATCCTCCCGAAGAGGCAGACGGATCGGGGGATCTACGCTCATATTGAGTAGCTCGGGATACCAAACTCTTCGAGGCCAGTCCGGAGCCACAAGAATGACTTGGGCCCGGTCGTGCCGAACCTTCTTCAACACTCTGGGTAGAAGTGGTATAGGCGGAAAGGCGTACAATAGACTGCAACTCCACTCGTGACGAAAAGCGTCGCCGAGCGAGTGCCGCCTTGGGAAATTCCAACGCGCAGAACTGATGACATTGCGCGTTCTCTTCGATGGCGAATAGATCTAACCAAGGCTCTCCCCACTGTAGAAAGAGTCCTTGCGCCACTTCCGAGTGAAGACGCCATTCGTGATCCATCATGCACCTGCGGCTGCAGGTTCGTCCGCCCTGGCGTTCAGAGAACCTGCCAGGTGTTGAACCATCAGGAACATGCCCTGATGTTCCAGCCATGTCCAGAGGCGCAGAGCCTCCTGACAAAGGGTCCAAGACCCCACCCCGCCCTGTTTGTTGCAGTACCACATGGCGGTGGTGTTGTCTGTGAACACCTGCACTACCTTCCCCTTGACAGAGGGAAGGAATGCCTTGAGTGCAAGTCGGATCGCCCGAAGCTCCAGAAGGTTGATATGGAGCCGGGACTCCGCCGGAGACCAGAGGCCTCTGATCTCCGCCTCTCCCATGTGACCGCCCCATCCCAGAAGGGACGCGTCCGTCACAACTGTATGCTCTGGCTGGGGAAGGGAGAGGGATCTGCCCATCACCCATTGCCGGTTCGAGAGCCACCACTGCAACTGTTTTGCAGTCCCCTCCGAGATCTGGACGTGATCGGACAGGTTGCCCTGGTGCTGCGCCCACTGGAACTTCAGGTCCCACTGCAGAGCCCGCATATGCCATCTGGCATGATTGACCAGCAGGATGCAGGAGGCCATGAGGCCCAGCAGCCTCAGGGTCATCCGTACCGAAACCCAGGATAAAGGCTGAAAGATCGGAATCTCCCGGACTCGCCGTTCGGGAGGATAGGCCCGAAACTGCGTCGTGTCCAGAACTGCTCCGATGAAAAGGAGCTGTGGAGAAGGAATCAGATGCGACTTCGGCACATTGATGGAGAACCCCAGCGAGTGCAGGAGTTCGGCCGTAGTCTGGAGGTGGGA
Organism: Calotriton arnoldi; assembly: GCA_963921515.1. Lineage (NCBI taxonomy): Eukaryota > Metazoa > Chordata > Amphibia > Caudata > Salamandridae > Calotriton > Calotriton arnoldi. The sequence goes on along the minus strand of CAWUFW010000712.1, from coordinate 1,570,602 downwards.
GACGACTGCCTGGGACGAGCCCGCCTTCAGCAGCCAGTTGTCGAGGTAGGGGAAGACTGAAACCCCTGCCCGGCGCAGATGAGCTGCGACCACCGCCATCACTTTCGTGAACACCCGAGGGGCACTGGTAAGGCCAAAGGGGAGCACGGTGAACTGAAAATGCTCGGGGCCTACCGTGAACCGGAAGGTAACGCCGGTGGGCCGGCAGGACGGGGATGTGGAAATATGCGTCCTGCAAGTCCAACGCTACCAACCAGTCTCCAGGGTCGAGGGCAGTCAAGACCTGAGCTAGGGTGAGCATCTTGAACTTCTCCTTCCGGAGGAAGCGATTGACGTTCCGGAGGTCCAAGATAGGACGCATGTCCTCCTTGTCCTTTTTGGGCACCAGGAAGTAGTGGGAGTAGCAACCACGCCCTACTTCTGGGGTCGGAACATGCTCGATGGCCCTCTTGGCCAAGAGGGCCGTGACTTCCTTCTGCAGAAGTACCAAGTGATCCCCTGACATGCGGTGGAATTGAGGTGGCATGGCTGGGGGTGGACTCGAAGGGGAGGGAGTAGCCCCTTCGGACAATGTCCAAGACCCACCTGTCCGAGGTGATGGTACGCCAGTGGGGAAGGTGATGGCGGACCCTGCCCCCTACTGGCGTGCTGTGCACCTGAAAGGAGGGACTAGGAGGGTTTGGAGGCCGCGGACGGGTTGGAGGTGGTGGCCTGACCCGCACGCTGGTTGCCCGATCCGCCACGGCGGAATCCACGTCCTCGGCCACGCGAATACGCCTGCTGCGCGGGCCGGTGGCTGGGCTCCTAACGTGAAGGGGCGCCCCTACCGTGGCCACGATAGGGGCGAAAAGCAGAAGTCAGCGGAGGGCGTGTAGCAGAAAGGCCCAGGGACTTGGCAGTAGCCCGTGAGTCCTTAAAGCGCTCCAACGCATGGTCTGCTTTGGACCCAAAGGACCGACTCCATCAAAGGGCATGTCCATGAGAGTATTCTGGACATCCCCTGAAAACCAGTGGTTCTCAGCCAGGCGTGGCGTCGCAGCGCCACCGTCGTTGCAATAGACCTGCCCAGCGAGTCGGCGGTATCAAGGCCACATCGTATGGTGTATTTGGCCGCATCCCTTCCTTCCGCAATGGCGCGGGAAAGCAGTGTCTGGACCTCCTCAGAACACTGGGGCAAAACAGTCGCCACCGAATCCCACAAGGAGTGGGTATATCGGCCCAAAAGACAAGCGGTGTTGATGGACCGCAAGCCAGCACTGGAGGAAGAAAAACCCTTCTTCCCAAATTGATCCAGGCGTTTGGATTCCCTATCCGGAGGGCGGTAGGGAAGGCGGTTTGGGAAGCGGAGGCTTGGACAACCAAGCTCTCAGGAGTGGGGTGGACAGAGAGAAACAGGGGGTCGCCTGGAGCTGGGCGATGGCGTCGGGACACGTTCCTATCCACAGGAGCCCCTGTGTTGGGCTTGGACCAGGCGCCCAAAAGAACGTCAGTGAGGGCGTCGTTAAACGGCAGCACAGTCTCCGTAGAGGAGGCTGCCGGCTGAAGCACCTCTGTCAAGAGATTAGTCTTGACCGCCACAGTAGGGAGTTGGAGTAGCCGCCCTACGCAACACCGTTGCAAAATTGGCTCCCTCCTCCGTAGCCACGGGAGGAGACAGCATGCCAGTGTCAGGGGAAGTATCTAGACCACTGGCATCCCCTAGACCCTCTGTCCAGTCCTCATCGTACTGACACTGTAGTGCCAGAGGGTCATCAGACCCCTCTCAGTCCTCCTGGTCCTCCTCCGGTTCAAAATAAGGGGGAGGAGGGACATTTGGGACCCAAGGTCTCATCGGCGCCGGAACCGGCGTCGAGCGACGTCGGTCCGGGTCCATGTCCGGAGCCGGAAGGAACTGGGGGACGACGCCGCCCGGAGCCCCAGGCGGCGTCGAGAACGGCACCGGAGACATCGGCGCCGGCGGAGGTGTCGTTAGGTCGACCGGCATCGATGGGGGTTGCGGAGCCGGGATCGAGGCCGGGGCCGAAGCCGGGATCGAGGCTGGAGGCACGGGCGACGCCGGAGCAACCCTATCAGGGCCCGCGGGGCCCGAAGGTGCACCGGAGGGGCCTGGAGGCCCGAAGAGGCGGGCCATGGCCGACAGGAATTCCTGTACTTGGGCCGGATCCGCCTCCGAACCCGGGAAGGACGGGTATTGCGGGGGCGACTCCACAGGCATGTCCGGGGCCGCGGGGCGGGGACGGTGCCGGGAGGGGCCTCAGCCGAGTCGCGAGACCGGCGAGGCGAAGTCCTAGAGCGACGATGCTTTTTGGACTTTTTGTGTTTTGACTTACCGGACGAAGAAGACTTTGATGCCGAAGACCGGTGTGGACTCCGCGATCGACCCCTGGACCTCTCACGCGACCGGGGCTTGCGCGGAGCCGAATGCCGGGCCTCCAGGAGCTTTCGAGACCGCTCTCGCAAAGCTTTCGGGTTGAGGGCCCGGCAGTCGGAACAAGACTCCGTGTCGTGGCCTCGGCCGAGGCAGAAGAGACACTCCCGATGCGGGTCTGTGATGGACATCATCCGAGCACAGGCGCCGCAACGTTTAAACCCGGGCATCCCTACGACACCTTGAAGTCGATGAAAGAAAAACAGTGAAAAATTCACCAAAAAGATTGGTCAAAAAATGACCAGGGCACTGCTCTTCCCGGATCTGCGCTTGCTGGCGCGGAAAAGAAGAACTGACGTCAGCGCGCAGGGGCGGCGCCTAAGTACTGCCCGCGACGTCATCCCGGCGATCACGACGCCGACGACGGACGCGGAGCCGCACAACGCCGCCTACCGACGCGCAAGGGTACTGCTACGCAAAAAACTTTCCGGATCCAGCCTGACGCCTGGGGATATTCTAAGGTAAGGAATCTGTCACTAACGTGTCTCTTTCAGATATGGTCAACAGTAAGGCTGGGAAGTAGATTGTATTCTGCTGCAGCTTGATAAGTTAAAGAGTGGCCTCTGGCTCTAACTTTCCTGATACATTTGGTTTTGGCTAAGGCTAGGTTCACGGATCTCAAATTTATGGTAGGTTGATGGAGATCCACTTTGGATCGGAGAATCACAGGTCCAGAGTCATGAAGGGCTCTATGAGCATGGCAGTGAAGATTAAATGTTGCTCTCTTTCGTATGGGCAGCCAGTGCAAGGTTTTTAGGGAGGCAGAGCTGATTCGATCTTTGTTGCAGATGAGTTTCGTGGCAGCGTTTTGTATCACCTGCAAACGGGTGAAGAGATAGTCAGCCATTCCCATCTATAGGGCATTTCCATTGTCCAATCTACTGGCAATTAAATCTTGGATGACGGTTCTGCACAGTCGACTGGAATCTAATGGAATAGTTTCCTGAGAAGGCCAAAATATTTGCCACAAGTGGCATTGACCTGATCCAACACAGATAATGACTTATCAATGAGAACTCCTAAACGTTTTGCCGCTTTTTTTTGGTTCATGCGAGGTACCCAAAGGTGGCAGGCCACCATGATGTGTCACAAGAATGGTTGACCCCACCGAATAATAAAATCTCGTTCGACAATTAATTTTAAGCAGTGGGCTATCATCCAACTGGCGACCTCGGAGAGACAGCAAGAGATGTTTTTTGGACTCTTCGTGCTTTTCTCCTATAGAGATGACCAGTGGGGTGTCATCTGCATAACAGCATTTGTCAAATCACCACTTTCTGACCAACGCAGTGAGAGATGTGATGTACATATTGAAAAATGCCAGACTCAAAGAAGAGCCTAGTGGTACGCTGCATTTTGAGCTGGGGGATGGGGGCCAGGTGGGAACGAACTGTGTTCAAGTTAACAGACTGAGTTATTTTGCACAAAAAAGAACCAAACCTTTGATGGGCAGAAGAATGAACCCCTGCCCATGAAGTTGTTTTATCATTTGGCTGTGAGAGGCGGTGTTGAATGCCGCAGAAAGATCAAGTAGAATCAGGGCAATAACCTTGCCTGATCTACTTCTAATCTAATGTTGTCCAGAACAGCAAGGAGGGTGCATTCCGTGCTGTTCTTGGCTCTGAGCTCCATCTGGGAAGGATCCAATACATTTTTACCCTCCAAGAAAGCTGTCAATATGTTATTGACAAGTGTTTCAAGGACTTTGGACATGTATGGAAGCAAGGAAATAGGACGATAATTATATAGAATGGATACGTCACGTCCTGCTTTTCTGGTCAAAGAGAAAATTAATGCTTGCTTCCAGGAGTCCGGGTACACGGTATTCGTCAATGAAAAATTAAAAATGTGTCAGATGGTGGCCCAAGATGGGGGTTAGGTGAGAAAAAATGAAATATGGACAGGGGTCAAGTAGAGAGCCTGACTTCTAACAGCATTTTCTCCACTTGTTCCCTAGACACCCTAGAGAGACTTCCTAGGTGGGCTCTCGGTTCCGTGTGTGGTCCTGTCTGGGTCTAGGGAAACTTTTCTAGGGAAGGTTGGTATGGAAAGTGGAATCTTTTTTATCTTGTCTGAGAAGTAGTTAACTACTGTGTAATTATAATTGATGTGTAATTATATCTGTTAACTTTAGCATGTCACTATCGTAACTTGTGGCAGTGATAATCTGGGCTAACGAAATAGCAGCTGGTGTGTTTGATTTTACAACAAACTTGATATAAGCTTCAGCGGACTTGGATGGAGTGCCATAACTTTGAATGGGCACTCTGGAAAAGTATTCAGCAGGGTTCTGATCCTTTCCTGGACAATGCAAAATCTTATAATTGTACTCTTGCAGCTGTAGTCCCCAATGTTCAATGTGAGGAGGCGTCTTGGCCTTTGGATTTTCAAATATTGTTAGTAAAGCTTGATGATCAGTTACAAGCGTAAAAGGCTTTCCGTACAGGAATACATAGAAGTGCTCACATGCTCATACCACACTAAACTTTCTTTTTCAGGTTTTGAGTAAGCACATTCTGGCTGGGATAAACTCCTACTTGCATACGCCACAATATGCCTTTGAGCACTCGGGGGGGGTCAACTGTGCTGTGCAAGGATAGCACCTAAACCAACTGGCTAGCTTCAACAACATAGCAAAACCAAAGGGGATGATGGACGGAGTGTTGAACATTGCAAGCACTCACCCCCAGTCAACTGATCTGGGTTTAATCCATCATCATTCTTTAGCTCACTCCGCCACCCCAGTTCAGACATGGCCATATGCAAATCAGTCTGACCCTGTGCCTCATGGGAACAGTCCAGCCCGAACTGCCAAGCCATGTCTTCCCTGGACCGGAAACAAGCATCCTGGGACCGGTTTCTGGCTTACAGCCGTCATCAGCCAGGCTATCTTGAATCCAGTGGCAAAGTGAGCAAGGGACCCACGTCTGGGCATACCCTGCCAACTTAGCGCGAACATAGCAAAACCAAAGGGGATGATGGACGGAGTGTTGAACATTGCAAGCACTCACCCCCAGTCAACTGATCTGGGTTTAATCCATCATTATTCTTTAGCTCACTCCGCCACCCCAGTTCAGACATGCCCATATGCAAATCAGTCTGACCCTGTGCCTCATGGGAACAGTCCAGCCCGAACTGCCAAGCCATGTCTTCCCTGGACCGGAAACAAGCATCCTGGGACCGGTTTCTGGCTTACAGCCTTCATCAGCCAGGCTATCTTGAATCCAGTGGCAAAGTGAGCAAGGGACCCACGTCTGGGCATACCCTGCCAACTTAGGGCGAACATAGCAAAACCAAAGGGGATGATGGACGGAGGTAAGCCTGGCTGATGACGGCTGTAAGCCAGAAACCGGTCCCAGGATGCTTCTTTCCGGTCCAGGGAAGACATGGCTTGGCAGTTCGGGCTGGACTGTTCCCATGAGGCACAGGGTCAGACTGATTTGCATATGGCCATGTCTGAACTGGGGTGGCGGAGTGAGCTAAAGAATGATGATGGATTAAACCCAGATCAGTTGACTGGGGGTGAGTGCTTGCAATGTTCAACACTCCGTCCATCATCCCCTTTGGTTTTGCTAGCTTCAACAACAACCTTTGTATGAAGTTTCAGATTGAAATAAGCCATTTCAGTAGCAATCTGAATGGCTTGTTTGATTTTCTTAAAAAACTGTTCTCAGTCATGTTACCACTGAAATGAAACATTCTTTTTCATTAGCTCTCTCAATGGAGCACTTACAGTGGCAAAGTCTCGTCTATATCTAGAACAGTAGCTGGCCATGCCAAGAAATGAACGCTCCACTGAAACATCTTGAAGGGGATCTGCATTTGACAGCGCTTGTATTTCAGCAGGATCAGGTGTAATACCCCCATCAGAAAAGATATGGCCACAGAATTTAAACCTTGTCTTATGGAACTCATATTTATCTGCATTCAAAGTCAAACCTGCATCAGCTAGTAAACGACAGCCTTGTCGTGTTTTTTTCTGTAGCTCCGAAAAACAATATACTATCCCTGTATTTGAACGCATTCATGACAGGCTGTATGATAGGTCGAATGAAGTCTTGAATAAGTTCTGCAGCTGATGACACACCAAAGCTTAGCCTTTTGGATCGAAACAGACCAACGTGTAGAAAAGGTTGTAATGTACCTGCAGTATTCTTCGAGTTCCAACTGCTAACGTTGATTCAAATCAAGGTGAGAGAAAGCCGTTGCTTTATTTGTGTTATTATATCAGCAATGTGCAAACCTGAATGTCATTCTCATTCAATTGCCTAGTTTGCATGACGCATGTCAACGCATATGAGTATCGCTCTTTCACGGTCTTTTTTGGGCACTACCATGATGGGAGAAACCCATGGCGTTGGACCAATAGAACGCTCAATGATAACATGCTTAAGTAACTATTCAAGTTCTTGTTCAACAGCACCTTGTAAATGAAAAGCAATTTGCCTATGTCTCTGAGCAACAGGACGGACGTCCTCATTAATATGCAACTTTACTTTCATAGTCTTAAGCTTTCCCAAACTATGTAACAACGAAGCGAACTGACTTACTATTTCATGGTGAGCATTCATGTAGTAGGTCACGGAAATCAGTCCCATAGCAGCAGTGGTACTGAAACTGAGCAGACAGGCACTTGCTGCTGTACCTTGAAGCACATGGATGGGTGCGTGCACCTTCATTTCCTTGTGTTTCAGTGTCGCTAAGAATGAACCTTGACTTTCTATGGGTGTCGATGCAGCCCAAGTATACACTTTGGTCTTCGATGGCGTAAGCTGAGGCAAGGGAGACAATTTATTGTATTTCTCTTCAGGAATTATGTTTATCGATGCGCCTCTGTCTATGATGAAAGGTATAGGTATTGGAGTAGTCATTTATTTTCAATGTAATTTTCAGACAGTGTTTGTATGACTTTAGTGCTTTGACATGTCGCATGTTTCTCTGAGGTAAACATTGACATGGCACAACCATCTTCCTCATTTTCCCTTCATATTGAGGCGGACGAACTGTTTGATGAAGATTTAGTGACAACCGACTTCGTTCAGTGTCGATTTGTTGTACCTGACATCTATGCTGGGCCTTGTGGGTGTCCGTTGAATGTTGCTTCTGGAACGTTCTAGCAGCCATTTTGTCTTCGTGACGCACTTGTTTTTTCCCTTTGCTTTGCAACATCACAAAATGGTTCTCCTTCCTACAGCCCTTGCATATCTGTTAAATGGTGGGACATTTGTCGTTGTGTGGAAATGAAAATCCACATCTAAAAATTCTTTTTACATGTAGACATCACCTTGTGTCCTTCAGTCTTTTGCTTTGACTTGCTTTTCACACTCATGATTGATTCATTCTGGGCACCTCTGGCCTCTATGTAAGCAGCTTCTCGATCGGCACACGCTCTGGCAGCCATTTACACTTGTTACAGACTCAAAGTTTCTCTCAGCATTCGCCGTCTGAACGAATCGGACCATCAGACGTATGGCTTCTTCATCATTGAATTCATTGAACTTAGTTTTTGATGAGTGTCCAGTCTTTCTACAAATTTATCGATGGTTTCGCCAACTTTGTTCTTGAATGAAAATATAGCTTTCGTAGTCAACATTAGGCATTGGATTGAACTTGAGATTCAAGGTTTCTTTAATCTGACGGTATGCGATTTCTTCATCAATTCTAGGCATTTTCTTTATGACTTCCTTTAACCCCATCACCAGCAAGATTGTTGAGGTATTGGCTAATCTTTTTATCAGTCTCTTCAAGTGCATCAATGGAATTTTCAAATGTCTCTATCCACGTAGTCCATCGGTAGCCAATATTTTACTTTTTGGCGATATTGAATGATGATGATGGTTTCAAGAAAATGGGAGCATTGCAACCATTTGTGGGAGTGGCTGACAATGAGGATGGAGTTCTCTCCGACACGGTTTGCCGTCCGTTAGGACCCTGGTCATCCATACCATCACGGAGGCCCTGTGATGTATGGCCTCTGGGTCATCATGGACAGTCTGTGGAATGGTGACCTTTCTCTTGGTCTCCATTGGAGCCCTTCACTTTCTCAGAGACTTTTGGCTTTGTTCTGAGCCGCCAGCCAGCAGCTTTGATGTTGTACCACTACAGGTATTGGACAGCTCAGTAAGCACAACCCCTGTACTTCTTCTTGGATCTCTTTGCCGGTCACTGAGATTGTAGAGCTCTTCTTTTTCAAGGATTTTGTTAAGTACATTGACAAAGTGATGGTCTGCTTTCAACCACAGCGTTCTTATGCACTTGGCTGTTGCTTTGTACCTCTCTTGACACCTGGTTGATCTCGACCGACCAAGCAGCACTTGTAATAGCAGTGTTAATCACTCTGTACTATGTAGTACACGATGCTGAATAGTGGTGCGGTATCTTTATGTATTGCCTGACCAACAGGTTCTCTACCAACGACCTGTAGATTCTCTGTAAATACTTTTGTTTTCACAGCGGCTGGAAATGCGCTTTGACTCCACATGCATTAAGCGTTGATTCTGTGCTTCGGCGGCGGCACACGTGGCACACACAAACAGTTTGCCTAGACCACGGCAAACTCTTCTAGAGAGCACTGTCAATCATCGGGTTACTTATCCCCTATATGGTTGGGATTTGTAGTGTCTTCCCAGGCAGGGTACCAGTAAATGACTACGCCATACACGAAACTTGTTATCCGCGTCTTTATTCGCCTGCGTGTAACTGCAAATTCCACATTCTAAAGCAACCTTCACTGCAATACACTCTATCCATTACATTATAACTCTAAGGAGTTCATCAGGAGCCAAAGGGTTCCATCATTGTTAATTCGCATGACGCTACACAATCCAACGAGAGATGGTCAGTTTTTGCACAGCCTTGACTTTCTTGGCCCCAGAGTGGTATATAAAAGCAGAGTGCTCTCTTGGGTTCCAAACAATAACGTCTCTTCTTCCTTCAACGGGTGAGGCAGAGCAAAGAATGCCAGAAGGGTGACAGCCTGCCAGACATTAAAAGGTTTTACCACGTTTGGCAGAAAGGCAGATTGTGTCCAGCCAGACAAGTTGATGTTGAGAACCCAAAGAGCCTGAAGCTCCCTCACACGCTGAGCTGATGCCATGGCAATCAGAAAGACCATTTACAAGTTCAAAAGACATAATGGACAACTGTGAATCGGCTTAAAAGGGGTACACATTAAAAACAGCAAGAACCAAACTCAAGTCCCACTGTGGCATCACAAAGGGCTTCAGTGGAAATAAGTGTTGCAAACCTTTAAAAAATCTCATCACAACATTAGAGTTAATCGCGGTCTAGCACCCACCATTGCAGGTCTTTTGAAGCATCCTCTGAACTCTGGATACAATCCGACAGGTTCCCCTGGTGCTGTGCCCACTGAGACTTCAGATCCAGAGCACATGCAATCAATCAATCAGGGATTTGTGAAGCGCGCTAGTCACCCGTGAGGGTCTCAAGGCGCTGGAGGGAGGGGGATGGGGGTTCCTGCAGCTCAGCCTCATCTAAAGAGCCAGGTCTTGAGGCTCTTCCTGAAAGCTTGCAGAGTAGGGGATCGTCTGATGCTGAGGGGGAGTTCGTTCCAGGTCTTGGCTGTGATGTAGGAGTAGGCTCTTCCTCCCGTTCTGGCTCTGCGGTTGCGTAGGGTTTCGCCGAGGGCGAGGTCGGCGGAGCGGAGACTTCTCTTGGGTGTGTAGAAGGAGAGTCTTTCGTTGAGGTATTGGGGTCCAGTGTTGTGGAGGGATTTGTAGGCTAGAGTGAGCAGCTTGAAGGTCACTCTTTTTGACGGGGAGCCAATGGAGGTCTCATAGGTGCTGGGTGGTCTTGTTCTGGGATGCCGAGGACGAGTCTGGCTGCAGTGTTCTGGATGGTCTGGAGTTTCTGGAGTAGAGCTTTGTTGATCCCGGTGTAGAGGGCGTTTCCGTAGCCCAGTCTGCTGGTTATGAGTGCGTGGGTGATGGCCTTTCTGGATCCGGGGGGGGATCCATTTGAAGGTCTTGTGGAGGGTGTTGAAGCACGTGGAGGAGACTGCGTTGAACTGTCAGGTCATGGTGAGGGAGGAGTAGAGTATGATGCCGAGGTTGCGGGCGTGGTCTGTGGGTGTGGGGGGTTGCGAGGGCGGTGGGCCACCAGGTGTTGTCCCATGCGGAGGGGGTAGATCCGAGGACAAGGACTTCTGTTTTCTCCGAGTTGAGCTTCAGGCAGCTGCTGCTCATCCAGGATGCAACGTCTTTCATTTCTTCCTGGAAGCGGTGTCCGATGATGTGGGGTTCCTTGGTGAGGGAGAGGATGAGTTGGGTGTCGTCGGCATATGATACTATGCTGAGTCCATGCTTTCTAACGATGGCGGCGAGGGGGGCCATGTAGATGTTTAAGAGCGTGGGGCTGAGCGATGATCCTTGGGGTACTCCGCAGCTGGTCTCTGTGGGTTCGGAGAGGAAGGGCGGAAGTCTGATTCTTTGGGTTCGGCCGGTGAGGAATGAGCAGATCCAGTCTAGGGCAGTTCCCTGTATGCCGGCATCGTGGAGTCTGGCGGTGAGTGTGCGGTGGGAGACACTGTCGAAGGCTGCAGAGGGGTCTAGTAGGATGAGGGCCGCCGTGTGGCCCTGGTCGAGGAGAGTGCGGGTGTAGTCTGTAGCAGCTAGGAGGGCGGTCTTGGCGCTGTGGTTGCTCTGGAATTCGGATAGGGATGAGTCTAGAATCGAGTTAGCTTCTATGAAGTTCGTGAGCTGGATGTTGACGATCTTCTCAGTGACTTTGGCTGCAAAGCGGAGGAGAGAGATGGGTCAGTAGTTCTTGAGGTCCGTCGGGTCTGCGGAGGGCTTCTTGAGAAGAGGCTTGACTTCTGCACATTTCCAGTCGTCGGGGAACGTGCCGGCTTCGAAGGTGGAGTTAATGGTGCGTCGTAGTTCGGGTGCTATGGCGGCAGCGGCTCTGTGGAAGATGTGTGGCGGGCAGGGGTCAGTCGGGGGTCCTGAGTGTATGCTCTTCATGGTCTCTGCGGTGTTTTTTGTGGTGACAGAGGTCCAGGCGGTGATGGTAGGCTGGCTGGCGTTGCTGGAGATAGGTGTAGTTTCAGTGCCTTGCTTCTGTTTGTTGAAGTTGTCATAGAAGGACTTGATTTTGTGATGGAAGTAGGAGCCTAGCTTGTTGCAGAGGTCCTAGCAGGGGGCGTCTGAGGTTTCGCTGGGGGGGTTTGGTGAATTCTTGTATGATGCTGAAGAGTTCCTTCGAGTTGCGGGAGTTGGAGAGGATTCGGTCCTGGATGAAGTTCCTCTTTGTGGATCTGATGCGTTGATGGTATTCTGTCATGGCGGTTTTGTAGGTGGTTCATGCTTCCGGGGTTTTACTGTTTCTCCATGCTTTCTCAAGACGTTTGCAAGTGCGTCTCGATTCTCAGAGGTTGGTGGTGAACCAGGTGGCTTTTGTGGGGCGTTGTCTGTCGGAGTTCTGGAGGGGGGCAAGCGTGTTTGCGCATTCGGTGATCCATCTGTGGAGTTTGTTGGCTGCAGAATTGGCATTGGTCGTGACTGACGGGTGGGGGAGCGCGGTTGAGGGTGGAGTTGAGGTGCTCTTCGGTGACCTTGCTCCAGTTCCTGCGCGGGGGTGTGGTTTAGGCTTGTGTGCGGTGGGTTTTGAGAAGGAGAAATGTACGCAGTGGTGGTCCGTCCAAAGGGGTTGCGTGGTGTGGCTGAAGTGGATGTTGTTTCCTCCTGCGCAGATGGGGTCGAGGGTGTGTCCTGCCTTGTGGGTGGGGGTGGTGACGAGCTGCTTCAGTCCGATGTTGGCGAGGTTGTCCAGGAGGGATGGTGGAGTTTGGGTCGCTGAGGTTGTCGAGGTGGAAATTCAAGTCCCCGAGCAGTATGTAGTCCATGGCGGCGATGGCGTGGGCGCGATGAAGTCTGTGATGGTTGAAGTGAACGTGGTGCGCTGTCCGGGAGGTCTGTAGGCGAGGGTGCCGCGTAGGGTCGTTCGGGGGTTGGTCTGGATCTGGAAGTGGAGGTGTTCCATGGGGAACGAGGAGTCGTTCGTGCTGGCTGTGGTGAGTCGGAGAGAGCTTTTGTGTACGATGGCGAGTCCTCCTCCTGGGTGGTTGAGGCGGTCCTTCCTCTGGATCTTGTATCAGTCAGGGATGGCGGTTGCGATGTCTGGTGCGGAGCTGGCATTGGCCCAGGTCTCTGTGAGGAAGGGGACGTCTGGTGTCAGGGTGTCGAGGAGGTCCCAGATTTCTACTGCGTGTGTGTGCAGGGAGCGTACGTTGAGGAGTATGCAGTTCAGAGGTTTGCGATGGTTTCCGGTGGGTGGGCAGTAGCCATGGGGGTCCGGAGGTGGGTGAAGGTGTGGCGGCAGAACGGGCCATGGGTGGTGCTTGACGTCGACAGCTGGCAGTTGCTTCTTCCGGGGTTCAGTGCGTGGAGGGTGGTAAAGTCGTAGTGGTGGGTGGTCGGAGGACCAGGGTCCCTGGCGCTGGTCGGGTCACGGACGGGCTTGCCTTTGGTGTGCCAGCGGCGCAGACACGCAGCGGCTGCCATTAACTAGGGGTCGGGGGAGGGAGCGCAGGAATAAAGATAAGGAAATGAGTGTCATGTAGGTCCAACGCTAACATACAGTCTTCGTGGCCCAGGGCAGACAGGACCTGGGCTTGTGTGCGCATCTTGAATTTGTTCTTTTGCAAGAAGGAGCTGAAAGGGCAAATATCTAAAATAGGATGACTGCCTGTTCATCTTCAGCACAAGGAAGTAGTGGGAGTAACACACATCTCCTGTTTCCGAGGCGGGAACTCTCTCTATATCTCCCTTGGCCGAAAGGGTCTGCACTTCCTGCTGCAAAATGGACATGTGGTCATCAGTCACCCTCCCTAATGGGAGAGGATGTAGCAAATAGTAACAGTCCAGCCCGAACTGCCAGGCTGCCCCTGAACTGGAACAAAAGAAACCCAAGAACGGTTTTGCCCTGACTGGGGCTAGTCAATCAGGTGCAGCTTGGCTACAGTAGCACAATGAGCAATGGACACACGTCTGGGCATACCCTCAGCCAACCAGGACGTTACATCAAAGACACATAAGGAGCAGTAAGTCTAAACACTGGCAATCGCCCAGGGTAGCATTCCAAACAATCATTCTTTTGTCCACTATGCCACCTCAGTTTAGACCCAGTTATATACAAACTAGTCTTGACCCTGTTCGAGTATGAGAAGTCAAGCCTGAACGGCCAGGTCAGGTCCCTGAACACAAGCAGCCCAAGATTGGCTTTGCCCTGATTGGGGCTCATCAGTCGGGTGCAGCTTGGTTTCAGTGGCATAGTGAGTGATGTCTTTGCACACTTGGAGGAAATGTCAGAACCTGCCTCCTACAGAGTGGGTGTGTATGTGTGTGTGACCTAAGCAATCGATATCTGGCCAGGCCAGGCCAAATAACACATTTTGCTGCATCCCGGCCATCCTAGATGGTTTGGGATAAAGACACCAGCAGGTCGTGTGGAACTGCAGGTAGAATTTGCCCTACAGTGTGTCACAAAGCAAGGGTGTGGCGACATATGAGGCAGCTGATGTGGAGAGAACGCAGAGTAAGGCTAGCAGAAGAAAACAAGTGGTTGCAAAAGGCATCCATGCATTTGGGTTCACGGTCAGGAGGGTTTTTAGGAACAACGTTAGGGTTTACTTTGCTGGTGGGCACCTGTACCACAAAAAACTGTCAGATAGTCGTGGTCTGTGGCAATGAGTGATCTGCCTTGGTTTGATTGGGGGGCTCAGAATATGGTTTTGCCCAAGAGGGTATCTGTAAAGAAGCTGGCCTTTACTTCCATGGTACGGAGCTGCAGGTCAAGGACCTCAGCAGACCTTTGCATGACAATGGCGAAAGAAGCACTCTTCTATGGCAGGGCGAAAGGGAGAGACAAGGCCAGTTTCTGAGGAGGTGTCAATCACTCAAATTAGTTCTTTATACCAATTTTCCTCATACTGTAGGACAAACACATCCCCCTTATCACAGAACCAAAGATCTGGTGTAATGTATGAGCTCTGTCGCATGGTAAAGGCAATGTTTTGGAGTCAGAATGGTTGCCTATTGGCTGCGCTCCAGTGGGATTGGGATGCAGCCTCCAGCGAGGGCAAGAGAGTTCAGCTCGGAGTTGGAAACCACTATGGGTTATGGATCCTTTTCAGGCACCACTGGGTCAATTTATGTCAAAGGAACTAAAGCAGGGAGTGATGCCGGAACCTAAGTTGGCACGGAAGCCAGTACAGAACTCTAAGTGAGTTCAAGAAGCACAGATAGCGGCAAGAGCAAACCCACCAGCAGAACCACATAATGGAGGCCTCTGCGGATCCTTGGAGCCCAATGGCGCACCAGAAGCACACATATGTGCAGCAAGGCTTATTCTGCTGCAACATTGCCAACAGACCCAGAAATTCGTATTACATCGGGACCAAATTCAGAATCAGCTCTTCAGAAGTTTTGGAGAGGGTGCACGTTGATGCCTTTGCACTGTTACTGGAGTTTAGGAGTGGCAGTAAGAGGCAGATTGCTGCTTGGGAGTCTTGTGCCTTTACTTTGACTTAAAGGAACACTTAAACCATGTCACATATCTGCCGCAAATTCAGAGATGTAGAGTTTTGCCTTGCAGTTCTGTATGGTATTCAGATTCATCCACGCGCAGTCGTCACAGGCCTAGAGTGTTCGGTTCCTAAAGACTACAGGCATACCTAGTCACAGACATTAGTTTGTAACAGTCCCTACATGGTTTAAAACCTGTCATTTTGGGAGGCAACATACTTTCCTTGCTCACTGGTAAAAGGAAATAATTGTGTGAAAAATCCTGTCAAAGACGAAAGGAGTAAACCTCCCTGTCCACATCTGAAGCCACAGAAAGAAAGGACAGCCACGCAGCCCACAAAGACGCCATCCGCAACCACCACCACCTCATCAGGTCCGCCAAGAGAATCTCCTTCAAAGACCGCCTCGACAACAGCGCACACAACAGCAAGGAGCTCTTCAACATCGTGAAGGAACTCTCCAACCCCAGCTCCAACGACATCCCGCCGTCGCAAGCCCTGTGCGATTCCCTCGCCACCTTCTTCCACCGCAAGATCGCCGACATCTACGACAGCTTCAACACCCAGACAGCCCCAAATAAGATCGATGCACCAGACCCGCCGCACACCATCGACCACGACCCCTTGCCAGCCTGGGCCAGCGTGAACATCGATGACACCATCAAGACCATGAGCACAATACACTCCGGCTCCCCGTCAGACCCTTTTCCGCACCACATCTTCAACAAAGCCAGCAGCTCCATCGCACCCCACCTGTGCAACGTTATCAATCTCTCCTTCGAGACCGCGACCTTCCCAGAGAGCTGGAAACACGCAGAGATCAACGCCCTACTCAAAAAACCCAAGGCGGACCCGAGAGACCTCAAGAACTTCCGGCCCATCTCCCTGCTTCCGTTCCCAGCAAAGGTCATCGAGAAGATCGTCAACAAACAGCTAACCCGATACCTCGAAGAAAACAGCATCCTGGACCCATCCCAATCAGGGTTCCGCAGCAACCACAGCACGGAGACTGCCCTCATCGCCGCCACCGACATCAGGACCCTGCTGGACAACGGTGAGACCGCAGCCCTCATCCTGCTGGACCTCTCCGCCGCCTTCGACACTGTCTGCCACCGCACTCTACGCGCACGCCTCCACGACGCAGGGATCCGAGACAAGGCCCTGGAATGGGCCACCTCCTTCCTCACCGGCAGAACCCAGAGAGTCCGCCTCCCACCATTCCGATCCGAAGCCTCAGAGATCATCTGCGGCGTACCCCAGGGATCATCCCTCAGCCCAACACTGTTCAACATCTACATGGCCCCGCTCGCACGCATCGCCAGACAGCACGACCTCAACATAATCTCCCTACGCCGACGACACTCAACTGATCCTCTCCCTCACCAAGGACCCCCTCGCCGCCAAATCCAACCTCCATGAAGGAATGAAGGCCGTCGCCGATTGGATGAAGATCAGCCGACTAAAGCTGAACACGGACAAGACAGAGGTCCTCATCCTCGCCTCCAACCCCTCAGCCTGGGACGACTCCTGGTGGCCTACGACACTGGGAGCAGCCCCGACACCCACCGACCACGCACACAACCTGGGAGTCATCCTCGACTCAACGCTCTCCATGGCCAAGCAAGTCAACGCAGTCTCCTCCTCCTGCTTCAACACCCTCCGCATGCTTCCCAAGATCTACAGGTGGATCCCGACAGACACAAGAAGAACAGTCACCCAGGCCCTCGTCAGTAGCAGACTTGACTATGGGAACGCCCTCTACACGGGAGCCCCGGCCAAGCTCATAAAGCGACTGCAACGCATACAAAACGCCTCCGCACGCCTGATCCTCGACGTACCACGCCACAGCCACATCACCCCCCACTTGAGGAACCTGCACTGGCTCCCCGTCGACAGGAGGATCACCTTCAAACTCCTCATCCACGCACACAAGGCACTCCACAAGACTGGCCCAGCCTACCTCAACAGACGACTCTTCTTCTACGTCCCCAACCGCCAGCTCCGCTCCGCCGACCTCTCCCTCGCCACCATCCCTCGCATTCGAAGAACCACCACCGGCGGCAGATCCTTCTCCCACCTCGCCGCCAAGACCTGGAACACCCTTCCACTAAGCCTACGACAGACCCAAGACCTGCTGACCTTCAGGAGGCTACTCAAGACCTGGCTGTTCGACCAGTAGCAGCAACCCCCCCCCCCCTCTCCCCAGCGCCTTGAGACCCTCGCGGGTAAGTAGTGCGCTCTACAAATTCTGATTGATTGATTGACATCAGTGCACCTGCGTGGCGCTTATATGTGGCTCCGCTGGTCACTTCTGCAGCAGAAGGACGTTGTAGCAGAGCTGCATGATGGCAGGGTTAAAAACTGATCGGACGTGTCTAGAGATAGTGTTTCTGACATCCTTCCTATCAACATGTTTCGGTCCCTTTAATAGCCCGATATGGGTCCTGGACCGTATGCAGCTTAAGGAGGGAGAAGCTAGGTTAAAAAGTGGGGCAATCTTCTTGATGAATGTATGACTACAGAAGTGACCCCCATCTGTTGAGACTAGTGGAGCCCTAATCCCTAAAGTATAGGGCTGATTCCACAAGACTGATTGGTAACGTGCAGCTTCGTTGCTGGGGGCCTGAAGGGGAACTTCCAGTTCCAGACTGCTTTGCTCTGCCCAAATAGGAGGGGCCGAACATTGGCACATCCCAGCCATTGCTGCCTGCATTATAAAGCACCAAGACTCTTCCCGCAGCGCGGGACAAGCCAGGGCACCTCCCCAACGTTTTTGGTTGGAAATCTGGGTGAGTGAGTGAGCTCTTCCGCCTTTTGTTGTGCATCCACAACCTTATTCTGCCCATTGATTGGCGGCTTACATGATCTGCAGTGGCTTCTGTCCTTTCTATCTTTCTGCAACAAAGGTGCTATAACAATTACAAGATTAGTACCATATTGATTGGTACTAGTCTTTAAATATTGCGCACCATAGTGAGGCAGCTGTGAGTAAGCGCAAGTGTGCTGGAAGGCCTCAGGCACCTACTCCCCCCGCCCCCAACTACCTCAATTAATCGAATGCTGCAGAGGGCGATAAGGGTTGTGTCAACGGAGATAGAGTTGGTTGATAGATTTTCCTTGGGTTTAGGGGCATCTACACAATTATCGGCCAGCCTACGCCATTAAGGCCCAGCTTTTGATGACCAAGAGGCTGTGCTTAGGGTGGAAGCTGGGGGCTCTGATTCACTTCTCAGTGTAGTTAAAGGGACCTATCTCACGGAGTCCTGCTGTGTGGAGATCCAAAAAGCAGAACAAAAAACATGGAGGGCAATTCGGAATAAGCAGCATAAGACAGTGATACAAGTAGCTTCCACAACAGATACCCAAGTTCCCACTCAGGCGTCCCGTGACAGTGCAGGAAGGGGCCCTGATAAATCACCAAGTTGGATGACTCTAGTGGAGGTGATAGTGGGATGGGTTAAGGAAATTTTGTGTACAGAACTTGCACCAAAACTGACGAGCCTTGCCACAACTGAACAGACCTCAAATAAGCAGACACAACCACAGGTGATCATGAGGGGAGCAAAGGATGCTTTTAGTAACCCTGTTATTCCCTCCAGAAGTTTGGTCCCGGGCATTGCGAATAGTAACCTTCCTCCCATTATACCTTCATCTGCACCCAGAGTAATTGCATCAACCTCTGGGAACCCTATAGGAGGGGGACATCGAGGGGGATCAACTGTGCCAACAAGGGAGCACAAGCGGACCAGCAGGATCAGTTGAGAGTAACAAGCTTTCAGTTATAAACTTACCACCAGCATCATGCCCTTATGTGATTATTCCTGCAGGAGTTCCTGAGCTATGGGAAGGGCAGAGAGAAGCTGAAGAGGAACTTACTAACAAATGTCTGAAGTGGCTTGTAAGAAAGAGAAACTTTCCATACTCATTGGCACAACATCCTCTTAACTCGCAGAGTGGGGTGGATTGGGCAGGGTCAGGCAGATCGCCCTGGGGATTGTATTATTAATTTCAAAAACCCGAATGCAGCGCAGAAATTGATATTTCACGATGTCCATAGGCCGAATGGGGAGTCCCAAATTGCTCTCTTACCTTTGGGCTATTTTTATAAAACAAGCTTTTCTGCTAAACGCAAATCTCATGCTACCGCCACCCCCACCACAGTTGATTTGTACATAATGAAACGGCAAACTATGTTCTGATAGAATCCATAGTGCGCTGAACTGCAATCAGAGTAGGGTGGTGGACCCCTACTCTATACTGACCCATAACCGTTTTGATTGCTTGGAAGGGGTTGATTGACGATCGCCCGAGAACAAAATCAGCAGGGTTGAGAATAAAATGAGCACTGAGAAGCCTAATCATACCCATACTGGAGGGGAAGACTGTCGTCATGTATACTCTGCTCTGAGAGATCAGCATTTGGGCCAAAATGAAAGCCTGTTGTAGGGGGTGACTTTCATTGCAAATTCGAGCCTTTCAGCATAGGGATTTCGTCCCCCTCGTCAGACGAGGACGAATTATGGTCTGTCCTAGTCTTAGAGATTGAGCTTATTAGGAAATGGAAAGCCACTGTAATAAAAATTAAATGCCTTGGTTTTAAATCAGGGGCTTAGAGCCTGTAACGGCAGATCCAACTCTGACAGGGCAGGGTCACATACCTTCAACCGCACTAATCCAACTTGTCTAATAGACTATATTCTTCTGGATCTCAAATAATGGCCCTAATTGGAGGACATGGTGGTCTGGCCATCAGGATAGTAACCACATTGATTTGGCTCTCAAGCTTAGACTAAATGTCAAAGGCCCAATGGACATCAGCAGAGAGCCTTTGGATAGAAGTTTGAGAGTTTCCAGCAATAAGCGCACGGCTAAATGGAAAAGTGTGGAGAACTCACAGAAGACCCTGAGTCAGATCTATAACTGATTGGAGCAGGGACACCACTCCTTCCATCCCGACTGGGGATCACGGTATATCACTGGGGAGAATCTCTCAGATCCACAAAGGGATTTTTGAAAAACGAAAGTTTGTTTTATACTGAGGCCAGGCAAGCAGTAGAGAGAATGCACCCTTTATCCTGGTATAAACAGTGTAGAAAGGATAAATCTAATTTAGGTTTAGCCATAAGGAAGCAAGACAAGGCCCCGATTCAGTTAGCAAGGGGTGCCAACAAAAAGGCTCTCACTGTAGCTAGAAAAGAGTGGGTATGGGGAAGGTGGAAGGTGGAAGAACCTCTTATCCGCTGCCAAGCAAAGAGATCATCGTGCCTTCTGGAACTTTTGCCCCAGGGAGGGGCACTGTATTATAGTAACCAACATTACAGCTACATTTGTTTGATATGCATGTGCAGCCGGGTGAAACATCAAATGACTTTGGTAAATAATGAGCACAGGAACCTCAAGGCAGCTGCTGGCTGGTTCAGGGGAGGCAGAAGATTGTACTGAGGGGACTTTGGTCAATTCCTGCACCCAGGAATTACAATTTTTTAGAAATATCTGTATTGGAAATTTGCGCAGTTATCAAGGGCATTGTCCCTAACAAAGCGCCAGGACTAGATAAAAGTCCCAGGGGATTTATTCCGGATTGAGGTTGACATTTGGGGAGCCTACTTTTCACCACTGTTTACAGCATTTCGGAAAGGGGCACCTTTGCCCCTGATGTTGGCTGGGACTAAAATTGTCCCTACTTGCAAAAAGGGACCCAGTGAACTGCCAATCAACTACAGACCCATTAATTTGCTTGATCACTCCTAAAAGCTATTTAGCAGAATTATACTTGGTAGATTACAGGATTGGATGACATACAGTAACCTCTTGTCCCCGCTGCAGGCGGGATTTAGGGAGGCCACAAGTACAATTGACCTGGTTTTCTGACTCCTGGTGTTATTCTGGGAAGTTGTCACTCTGGCGGTACTGGACTCCTTACGAGAAAAGGCGGACAGAGGCACTCCCCAGGCCCCGGTGCTGTTAGATCTCTCGGCCGCATTTGACACGGTCGACCACAATATATTGGCAGACCGTGTCAGTGAGGCAGGCATCCAGGGCCCAGCCCTTAGATGTATCAACTCCTTCCTGAAAAACCGCACTCAGGCAGTCCGTATTGGCCAGTTCACAGCCCCCAAACTCAAAACCACATGCGGGGACCCACAGGGTTCCTCGCTCTCCCCGCACCTGTTCAACCTCTACCTTCTCCCAATGATCAGATCCTTGAAGGAAAGAAGAGTGGTCACTTTCAACTATGCCGACTACCTCCAACTAATGTTCACAATTGATAACTCCCCCCAGTCAATATCTGACTTTCAGTCCACCATGACATTCATCCGTCAATGGATGGACCACAATCACTTAAAACTAAACCCAGGCAAAACCGAACTGGTTCTGACAGGTGGTGGCCACAATCAGTGGGCCCCACAGTACTGGGCAAGCGAATTAGGTCCCCCCCCCTGTTCCTTCCCCCTCAGTGAAAAGTTTAGGGGTCACCATAGGCAACGACCTCTCCCTAAAATCGCATGTAGGCTCGGTGATTTCCACCTGCTTCCTTCAGTTGCGAAAAATTAGAAAGATAAGCAGGCTACTGACCCAAGCAGCTCAGGTACAGGTTCTTGATAGCCATGGTCCTATCACGTCTAGACTATGCCAATGCAACATACCTTGGTCTACCACTTTGCCTTACAAAACGGTTACAGATGGTACAGAACCAAGCGGCCAGACTGATATACAAACAGCCCAGGTGGCAACACGCTTCCCCCCCTTCTTAGGAAGCTGCACTGACTTCCCATCCCCCAGCGCTGCGCTTTCAAAGTTGGCTGCCTGGTGTTCAAATCCCTGAATGGCCGGAGCCCTAAAATCATAGATAACCTCATTTCTCGCTACACTCCTTCACGAAACCTCGCTCGGCCCAGCTCCAACTTCTGACTGTCCCTACCTTCAAGCTGAAGCGCCAAAGGGGATGCAGGTTTGCAACTCTGCCCCCCTCCCCCCGTCTGTGGAACTCCATCCCCCTGGAAATTAGGTCAAGTGCTGACCTACTGAGTTTCAGAAAATCTCTCAAAACCTGGCTATTTATCCAAGCATACGAATGAACTGTTTCCGGGTCGGCAACCCCCTAGTACTCAGCGCCAAGAAACCAACCGGTGTACAAGCGCCTTACAAATCTTTTTTAACATAACTCTCGGGGGCGGGCCCCTGTACATTGTATTTGTTGACCTCCGTTCCACCTTTGATTTAGTCTCTGGGCCAACCTTATGGAGGGTGCTGCAGGATTTGGGGGGTTCCTAGCTATTTACAAGATATTATAGTGAGGCTGCACAACAACTATGCGCAGGTCAGGTGTGGGCAGGTTGACAAGCTAACAGCCATTTATCGTTAGTAGAGAGGGTCAGGCAGGTGTGTGTACATGCCCCCACGCTATTCTCACTATACATAAATGGCCTCAAAGCATTTAGAACAGGGAGATAATGATGCTCCTAAGTTGGCAAACATGAGGATTCCCGCTCTCATGTTTGCAGATGACACCCTCCTCCTCTTCAAGTCTCCCAGGGGCCTTCCAAACTTATTGGACTGCTTTGCAAATTTTTGCTAAGTGCGGGCCTTGAAATAAATGTGGCTAAGGCCAAGTTTATGGTATTGAATCCAGGTCGACCGAGGCAAACTGCACTCTTTCAAGGGGTTTCCTTGCCAATGTCTAGACATTCACTTACCTGGGTATTACACTGAAAGAGCAGGTGGGGTGGCAGGCACACATTATACAGTGCAGACTCAGATTAGAGCAAACAGTAGGAAGTATTACTAAGCTAGCTCATAATTCTGTGTCCTGACCTGCACAGCCGGCACTACAGGCATACCACCATCAAGCCCTGGGGACGGTCACGTATGGTGTGGAACTGTGGGGCCCATCTGTATGTTTACCCCTAGATTTTTGTGGAAAACCGATTTTTGCGATTATTAGTGGGTGTCCCTATAAGCACACCTTTGCTGCCTCTTAGGCTTGATCTTGGGTTGAGACCCCTTTGAGATAAATTTTGCCTACATCCCATCCTTATTTGGAGGAGGATCTGGGCTACCCCAGAGCTCCGTCCATATTAAGAAGGCCTAGAAGAAATACTTAGGCTTGTGGGCCAGTAATATACCCTGGATCAAGTTTATTACAGCCACATTGGGAGAGATCGGGTTGCCATTTCTGTGGAGTGCTCTGAGAGAGGAGAGCCTAATCTCCAAGTCTAATATCAAACTAGCATATTGGCAACACCGCGAGTCCTTAATATATTCCAAAGCTAGGCACGGCTCTTTGACTGTTGCCTTTCTTTTGGTTAAAGGCTTGCATATTAGAGAAGATTTTATGAATGAGATTGAACCCCTCCAAGCAAGGCACCTGTTTTTGTTGTTCCACTATGGGATCTTGTCCCTTTGTTCGTTTACTGCCAAATCCCTTACAGCGGATGAACGGCTGTGCCCGGCGTGTGGGGCTTCTATAAGGAGACTTTAGAACACGTAATTTATTTTGCCCAGCCTACTTAATTAGTAGGCGTGTTGTATTTTCCCTCTTTGCTGGAATTTGGGGATTAGAGAGCATAAGCTTGTCCTAAGCATATTAAAAAACTGACCTTAGTCTACCACTAGTTTTTGCACTCTCCAGTTACCTGTTGGCTATGTGGAAAATCAGGACAACATTTTGTATCTCTAATGGTTAACAATGGTGCGGTTGTGATAGTGTGTGCAAAATGTGTCTTAACTTTGTTTCCTTTTCTAAAAATCACACTGATTAAGTGTTTCGGTATTATTAAGCTCAATGGCTATCATCGTACATACGATTATTGTATTTTAAAGTCGCTTATAGGTGTACTTATTTTTATAACACATTTATTGAATTTTGACTATTTATGTTTTATCATTGCTTATGTGTGTGCTTTTATGGCCTCGAGCTGAAATAAAGGCTGTTGAATTGAATCGATTGGTAAAGTAAGACTTACTCTTACCTTTAGCACAGACATACAGGGCATTGACTCCTATGGGATCCTGTTTACCCTGACAAAGGTATGTCCTTCGAGTTTACACAGAGGCAGTTTTAGTTAAATTATCTGGATCCCTCACCCATCCAGTAACATTTAGTTGGATCGGCCTCATCTTGAGACCATCTTGGTGGTAATATCCTACCAAGGTGGAACGGAACTGCTTATGATGAAGCATGCCTTAATGATGTGGCTGAGGCTTTTCCGTCCAGTTCCGTACTGTCTCGATAGGACAGTGGAACTTTCCAAGCTGCTATGGGGTTTACTATCAGTACCATATTCTTGTTGTGTACTAAGACAAGGGTGTACCAAGGTAAACAAGACTATGTTGATGTGATCAGAATTACGGTCACTGGTGTTTGATGCATTTTGCACACTGCGCAAGAGATCACTGGAAGTGGGCTGAACAGCATTAAGCAAATATCTTTAACCAATCGATTCATAGGGCATTCCCCAGAGACCAGGAGTGTGGGAACATGGATGAAAAGTTTTAGTATTTTACATTGCATGACTGTTGAACAGATTTAGCATTGGGGTCTGCCTACGTTTAAGGAATCACTTGAGAAGTTGGGAGTTTATCTCCCACGTGGAATTAGCTGATTTTCTCAGCAGGAGCCATCAGCAAAGTCATTGTCCACTCCCAGCAAGTGCTTTGTTAGCAGATATATGTGGTGTTGGAGTGACCAATGCCAGTTGAGCAAGCCATTCTGAATAGCTGTGGCAAATGTGTGCCCCTTTCTTTTTTATGTAGGACATAATGGTGATATTGTTCATTCCAACTACCATGAGCTACATCACGATGTGCAGGAAGCGTTCTATAGTGATCACTCCCCTGAACAGTCAGGTTGTATATTTGGGACTCCTAGACCATAAGAAATGTGTTGTAATGTACTCCTACAGCTATAGGCCAAGAAACAATATGCCAGTAACATGTTCTGCTTGTTCGACCTCTGTCTGTGCTGAACACTGTTATACCAAAACCTCCCAATCCCTGGTGACCACTAACCCGGAAGACATTTCAGCAAAAGGACGAATCAGATAAAGATCTAATTAAAATCCTTCTTTGCAAATCAAAATACCTACACCTCACAACCAGTACTGGTCTGAAGGAGAAAAGAAATTGAGATTTGCACCTCCCCTAATACTGTTCCACCAGAGGTCGAGAGAATTGAAAAGGCTCTGCTAAAACATTTACAACAGGACAATAGGCTTTACAATAGTATGTCAAAAGCAGAAACCAATCAAACAGCCGTGTGGGTATCCAAGCGCTGGTGGGCGGGAAGGGGGGGTGGGGTAGGGCAGGGCAGGGATTCTGCTACTAGGTGTCATCACTCGAACAGCCAGGTCTTAAGGCCGTTTCTGAATTATTGCAGTGTGGGGGAGGTTCGGAGAGGGAGCCTGTTCCAGGTTTTTGCGGCCAGGTAGGAGAAGGAGTGGCCACCTACCCTGCTGTGGCAAAATCGACGTGTGGGCGAGGGATCGCAGTTGTCTGGTGCGTTGGAGGAAGTTCAGCCTGTGGTTAAGGTAGGCTGGTCCCATGTTGTGAAGGGCTTTGCTGGAATGGGTCAGGATTTTGAACTGGCATCTCTTGTGTATGGGGAGTCAGTGGAGGGATCTGAGCCGAGGGGTGATATGGGCTCGCCGCGGGAGGACGAGGATGAGTTTGGCTGCTGCATTCTGGATGGTTTGTAGTCTGTTTAGAGGCTAGGTGCTGATCCCTACGTAGAGGGTGTTGCCCTAGTCCAGGCGACTGGTGATGAGGGCCTGGGTGACGGTGCATCTGGTGCTGATGGGTATCCACTTTAAGACTTTCCGGAGTATGCGTAGGGTATGGAAGCAAGCTGAGGATACTGAGTTTATCTGTCTT
Source organism: Calotriton arnoldi (assembly GCA_963921515.1). Taxonomy (NCBI): domain Eukaryota; kingdom Metazoa; phylum Chordata; class Amphibia; order Caudata; family Salamandridae; genus Calotriton; species Calotriton arnoldi. The sequence goes on along the minus strand of CAWUFW010000712.1, from coordinate 1,544,761 downwards.
TTCATGGTGAGCCTGCTGTCAAGTATGATGCAGAGGTTCCTGGCACGATCTGAGGGTGTTGGGGAGGGGCCTAGTTCTGCTGGCCACCAGGTGTTGTCCCATGAGGAAGTGTTGTTCCCGAAGAGGAGTACCTCCGTTTTGTCGGTGTTAAGTTTGAGACAGTTGTCTTGCATGCAGCTGGCGACGCTGGTCATACACCTGTGGAAGCTTGATCTGGTGTCGGTGGGGTCAGCAGACAGGGAGAGCATGAGTCGAGTATCATCTACGTATGAGATGATATTCATACCGTGGGCTCTGACCAAGGTGGCCAGGGAGCCATGTATGCGTTGAACACGGTGGGACTCAGAAAGTGGGACACCGCAGATGATGATTTTGTGGTCCATGGTGTAGGGCGGGAGGCGGACGCTCTGTGTTCTTCCGGTGAGAAATGATGCGATCCATCTGAGGGCATCTCCTTGGATTCTCATCTGGTGCAGCCTATTTAGGAGGGTGTTGTGGGACACTGTCGAATGCTGCTAAGAGATTGAGCAGGATCACTACTGCGGTGTCCCCTTTGTCTAAGAGACCTGATGTAGTCAGTGGCTGCGACTAGGGCGCTATGATTTGATCGGAATCCAAATTGGGAAGGGGTCTCGGAGGTTTTTGGTCTCCAAGTGGTCAGTGGGTTGGTAGTTGATTGCTTTTTCCAGGTCTTTAGCCAGGAAGGGTAGAAGAGAGATAAGCCAGAAGTTTTTGAGTTCTTTAGGGTCAGCAGAGGGTTTTTTGAGCAGGGGTTTGATCCAAGAGTGTTTCCATTCTGCTGCGAAGGAGGCAGCAGAGATGGAAGTGTTGAGGATTAAGGTGAGTTCTTTGCTGATGGACTTGTCCCCCAGGTTGAACAAGTGGTGGGGACAAGGGTCCCTGGGTGCACCAGAGTGGATGTTTCTCCTGATAGTGGCGTTAGTCTGTGTGGTTAGCGGGTCCCAAGCTGTGATCCTTGGGGAGGGTGAGGAGTCGGTGAGGGTGAAGAGAATGTGTCAGTTGGAGATAGTAGGTTGGGGGTCGAAGTGTTCGTAGATGGCGGAGATTTTGCTGTAGAAGAAGTATGCCAGAGTGTTGCAGTTTCTGGGAGGGAGTGATGGAATTTTTGGCTGTTTGAGGGTTGGAGAACTCTTTGACGATGTTGAAGAGTTCCTTGCTGAAGTTGGAGCTTGCTTCGAGTTGGGCGGTCAGGGAGTCCTTTTTGGCTTTTTTCAGGAGCAGGTGGTATTGGTTTAGGGCCATTTTCAAGTTGGCTCTGGCATTCAGGGTTTTGCTGGCACACCAGATTCTTTCCAGTCATTTACAGGTGCGTTTGGAGAATTTGAGTTCTGGGCTGAATCAGCTGGTGTGTTTGGTGGGTATGCTCTGTCTGGCAGGTTTGAGGGGGCAAATCTTTTGGCGCATTCTGTGATACATGTGTTGAAGTTCTTGACAGCCACCTGGAGGTTGGAGGTGGTGTCAGGGGTGGATGCGTAAAGGATGTCAGTCCTGAGGTCCTCAGTTACCATGTTCCAGCTCCTGTTGGTGGTGCCAGACAGGGTGCCATGGATGTCAAGGGTGGCTGCGATGGAGAAGTAGACGATAGAGTGGTTGGACAAGGTTATTTCAGAGGCGTGGCTGTATCTGATCCTGTTGCTGGCTGTGACGATGGGGGTCCAATGAGTGCCCGGCTACGTGCGTGGGGTCACTGACTAGTTGTATGAGGCCAAGGTTATTCATGCTCTCAATTAGGCTGGTCGTGTGAGGGGTCACTGGGGTTCTCAAGGTGGAAGTTAACATCCTTAAGCAAGATCAAGTTTCTTGATTTGATCGCATGGGAGGTAATAAAATCGGAGATGGCCTCGCAGAAGGCAGGCCATAGCCCTAGCGGCCTGTATGTCAGGGTGCCCCTCATGGTAGTTTTGCAGTCTGGGTTGAGTTGGAAGTTTAGGTGTTCCATGATGGGGTGGTGTCCTCAGTGGATGCTGTGCAGCGGAGGAATTCTTTGTGGATGATGGCTATACCACCTCCATTTTTTTGGCATGGTCCCAGTGTATGATCTTGTATACGCTTGGCGTGGCGGTGGTGATGTCTGGTGCTGAGGCGGGGCTGAGCCATGTCTCTGTCAGAAGGACAACGTCGAGTGTGAGGGGGGTAATAGTATCCCAGATTTCGGTGGCGTGGTTGCGGAGGGAGCGGGAGTTGTTCAGGAGGCACTGGATTCCCCCTTGGTCTGTGGCTGTGGGCAGAGCCTCTGTAAGAGAGGTCATGTATTTCCTGATGAACAACAAAGAGTCATGAAACCAACTGACAAAGGTGAAGCAATTGTTCTTATAGACAACAAAAATGACACTGAATGTTTAGGATTACGCAGTAACCGGACGTTATGTGGCACGGCTACCCCAGATGATATGTGCTTGTTACATACAAATCAAGCCTGACCATGACATGCCAGTACTAATCCTTTGGAGTGTGTATGTGAAAGGCTTAGGATCTAGAAAACTAGTACTTTGAAATTTAACAGCTATTCGATTCCCATTACATGTGGGAAAAGTAAAACTAGTGGTAGGAGCCGACGCAGTGCATACTACGGAAACTGCTCTTGGATTGAACTAGAAGGTTCAGATAGAGCAGGGCTTTTCACAAAGTATGTCATGATTGACCTTCCACATCATCAATTTGTGTACAGTGAAGTGCCTCTACCATATAATGTGCATTAAACACTTTCATGGAAACTGCTTACAATGCCAGAAATACCTTTGTCTGTGTTAGCTACATACATACCACACCTAGACCATCTCTACTGCAGAAACTAGGGAGATGCTCACTGAGATTATAAATGTACAGGGACAAGTGATATAGGCTGGGCAAATATCAACAAAAGCACAAGCTATAGTAGTGTCCCATTAGGGAACAGTTGATAAGCTAGCATTACCTTTCCTCTAAGATACATCTGCAGGTCCGACAGTTGATTTCAGAGGTACCACCGGGGAAGGGGAGGAGGGAGGGCTGGGGGGGTTTGTTTACTGATATAGTTTGGGGGGATGCCCCTATTGTTTGATTCAATAAAACAGGCATTATTTGTAACATGGGGGGGGGGGCGATGGGACTTCTTAACATGAGAAACTGGACTCATACTAGTGGCAGGTATATGTACGGGGTCCTGCGCACTCTCCTGTGTAATATGTGTTATTTGAATGACATGCTGAATAAAAAGACCTTTGACAAAAAAAAAAGCACAAGCTACGACAAAGACTATTTCTCCACAGACAATAAATGCCATAATGGGACGGTAACCATTTAAACGGAATGAAATACTGTTTTGGTTCGAAGGAATAACCAGCTAGTTTAAAGGGATGCTTCCTTATTCTACTCCACAATATAAACATCAAATATTACATATGTGCGTATCAATGGGTATCGTACCAAATGTGCAACAGTGTAAGTCATGGGGAAGTGTTTGCGCTACCCTATATATTTGACTATACATGGTATGCCACAATTGCAGTGTTGCTAAAAGTATTAAAACAGAATCAGGAGAAGCATGGTGCTTTACCTACAAAGGCTTTAGGGATAAAATGTATAGAGAATATACAACAGTAGCTGAGGTACTTCATTGTAATATTAAAAGTGATTCAGCACTACTGGCTATTTGTCAAAGATATGCTGAATGTAAGAAATTGGGCTAATTCGTACAGAGGGGTGGAGGCCCCCCATAGGCAACAACCATAATCCCTGTCAGGATGAACCATAAAAAATCACTAAACTAACCAGTCGCTTAACCTTCTGGTAGCTTGGCACAAAATCAGTCAGGCTTAACTTAGAGGCAATGTGTAAAGTATTTACGCAGCACACAAAGAGTAATAAATTGAAAACACAGAATAAGAAAAATCCCAAACCATTTTAGATAGAGTAAATGTTAATATGATACCAGGACGAGATATTCAATTTAAAGGTTTTTTGTGACAATAGCGCCTAAAAGCACAATGTGTCACTCACAGTCATTTGGTTGGCCAGCAGTAGGGCTCAGGCAGGTCCAATTGCAGCTGGTTAGCTGGGCAGATGCAGGGAGGCCTCTGGAAGCTTTTTGTAGCTCACTCAGGAGGTCAGGTAACTGACTCTTGGAGTCACTCTGCGTAGCCAGGGATCACGGCAAGAAGGTCCAAATTTCCTTCTGCAGACCCTAAGGTAGTCCTTCAAGCAGCAGGGCAGTCCTTTTGAATCTCCCATAGGTTCAGGGTTTTTCTAAAAAGCAGTTCTGGAGGTCCTCTTTTTACATGTAGTGCTAGCCTTTGTGTGGGGGAATTCACTTACCTACCAGTAAAACTAGCTCTGGTCAGTTCTTCCCCTGGTCCAGGCTCCAAACTGTCTGGGGTGACAAAACTCATGGCAGGTTCCTGTGTGTGTGCTGTAGGCAAAGCCCTTTGAAGTGTAAGTGGGGCTGTGCCCAGTCATCTTATCAGGATGGCCCATCCTGTCCATACCTAAGCTCTCTTTATGTTACAGTCTGGAAGCAATACACAATCCCCAGCAGCAGAGTCATTCACAGTCTTGTAACCCCGGACACTAACAAAAAGGGACAAGAAGATGCCAAGTTTCTAAAAGTGGCATTTTCAGAATTGCAACCTCAAATCAGACTTCACCAAAGAGGATTTTAAAGTATAATTAATTTGAGTGTAAACCGCATATCTCTATCTGCATTTGTTAAATGTAATAAGATAATCCATCAATTGTTAGTCAATTGGAGAGATAGGCCTTACACAGTGAAACACTACTTTAGGAGTTATTTACTGTCCACTTTCTACTCTATAAATACATTGCACCCTGCCTTTAAGGCTTACTTTAGGAGTGGCTTCTAAGTATTAATAAAAAGGAAGGTTTAGGCCTGGCAAAGGTTTATTTTACCAGATCGAAATAACAGTTTAAAACGCACTACAGGCTACAGTGGCAGGACTGAGACAGGTTTTTAAGAGCTACTGTAATGGGGGGCTCAAGGAGTACTGCTGCCTACTATTAGCATTTCTTTTACCCGTTCTGGGTACAGATAGTGCCATTAACAAGGAACTTAGAAGTTAATTAAATGTGCGAATTGGGTTTAATCCAATTTTACCATGTTTGAGGGAGAGTGCGCAAGCACCATTGCACTGGTTAGCAGGGGTAAAGTGTGCAGCGTCCTAATGCCAACAAAAACAAGTGCACAAAAATCAAGGAGTGAAGGCAAAACGTTTGAGGGAATACCATACCAAGGATGATACTGAAACGCCACAAGATTAGAAAGTGGCGGAATTACTAAAAATAATATCTCAAGTCTGTGTTTCAATGGAGAGAATACCTTAAAGGTGAGACCCCAACTAAAAACAAGGACAGAGAATGAGAATCTACTGCAAGAAAGCAAGCTAGAGCAGTCAAGATGCCGGATAGAGAATGGATAATTCAAGGGCGGATTTAAGAAGAGTCCACAATTTTATTATAAAGATGAAGAGCAGGGGAGCATATAACATGAAAGATAGAAAACAATAAGGACTCAAAGGATTGTGGAAATAAGAAGGCAAAGTCCAGTAAATGTACCCGTTCTTCCCCAGGACACGATAAAGAAAAGACGAGACAGTCAAGATCCAGGACCCCAAAAATCAACATTTCACAATAAAAGAGTAGCTGCAGTAAGATAACAGGATGCCTCACAGAAAGTATCCAATTGAGGAAAGGAACATTGACAGTGTGTCATGATTCCGGCCCGGGACGTCCCTCACGCCATCAAATCCTTTCTCCCCTCGTCCCTGACCCACACAAGTGTGAATGAGTGGTAGGAAACAAACCTGCCGGTCCTGCTATGATCAGCACCGTAATCTTAACTTCCGCGTCACGCTGGGACGAAGCAGGTCAGGTTTCCACTTCCGGGTCGCGCTCTATAAAAGACCGGAGTGCGGAACCAGACGCTGCTTCGTATCCAGTTCTGAACCGGAACCACGTTCGGCCGTAGCCGTGCGGTGAAGACCTTCGACCTTGCCTGGAAGGATTGACTACACCCGACTTCACCACCGCAGTACCCAGGGCGCAGGAGCGCCAAAGGTACGTTCTTTCCTGGACCGCTAGGAACGCGGTTGCAGGGAACCTTGATTCTTTAGAGCGCAGGAGCGCTTTAAAACGTATCCCTTCCTGTACCGCAAGGAATGCGGTTGCAGGGAACCTGGATTCTTTAGAGCGCAGGAGCGCTTTAAAACGTATCCATTCCTCTACCGCATGGAACGCGGTCACAGGAACTTGAAAGCATTGCGGCGCATGTATGCCAAAAGTGCACTTTTCCACATTGTGCTAGAGCACACGAAGGTGCTACTCAGATAGTCACCGCGCAGGAGCGCCTATCTGGTTTATTTTGCATTTTCGTGCAGGAGCGCCTACCTTGTTTGTTTTACTTGTTTTGCATTACTGTGCAGGAGCGCCTACCTTGTTTTTTTTGCTTATTTTGCATCACCGTGCTGGAGCGTGCGTTGGTATATTTACGCCTGGGGCATTGCGTAGGAGCGTACCATTGTTTTGTTTGCTTACAAGTACACCGGAGCGTCTATCTGGGTGCTTCCCTTTACTACACAAGGAGTGTAAAACACACCACGCCGGAACGTGGTCGTATGGAGTTTCATTTGGTTATACTACCAGGGCCGATCCAACACAAACAAAGGTGAATACCCTTCTCTTCTGGTATACTGAAATGTGACTATGCGTGTTGTAAAGACCTGTTTGGTATATGTGTGTGATTCCCTCTCTTTCTTTATCTTTTAGCCCTTTTCCTAAAGAGGAGTATCCACTCTTGCCGATTAAATTACTCACCACTATCCTGACCCCGGAATCCCTCACTTCAGGTAGTTACCACACCTATGGGAGGGCAAAAAACAACAGGGTCTTGTCTATTGTTGTGGATTAGTAATTTCTGCCTTCTCTTCTTTAGGTATCCTTCTACATACTATTCACAGACATCCCTGTCATGTATCGGCCTTCTTCCCCCGAAACCCAACCTTCCTCTCGTGTAGACCTTAGTGTATCGAGTAAAGGTAAGGGGCAGGGGAGTTTGGTCATATCGTCCCAGCAAGGTCTCACTGCAAGTCAGGGTAAGACGTGCAGTGGTCTGACACAGTGTCCTTATTAGACAGTGGGACAGAAATAACTATAGCCCATCAGAAACTCCAACCCCTCTTGACCGTCTAGAAGAGAGGTGATTAAGGACATATAGAAATGGCAGAGACATTTTTCCTGATCGCCCACCAGGACATTGCTAGTTTCATTTCTGTGATGACTGAAATTCTGTCCTTGAAGGACCCTCGAGACTGCATCCACTGAGCATCGAGTTCTTGCAGGGGCCTCATCCGCAGATGGCAATTCTGAATCAATGGAATGCAGCAAGACATCATCCCCAACATGTATTTGTTTGTCCTCACAGAAGTTAACTTTTTGTGGCTAGGCACTTTAGCAGCCCTTGCAGACAGGAAATTCTTTCCTCTGTGGGAAATGCTTTTGACAACTTTGTGTCAGCTATCACTGCAAGGAACACTGCCGATCTGGAAGGAATGACTGAGGATTTTTCCTTGTTGAGCTTAAGGCCCAAGGTTTGGAAAAGTTGAAGACATGCGGATGTTGACTCCTTTGTGGAACTAAAAGTGGGACCCTTTTGAACGTCCGAGAAAGTCAGCCACCGGTGACATGCACTTAGTAAAAACTCTGGGAGCCGGATTCAACCCAAAAGGGAGTACCTTGAATTGGTAATGGCACCTTGACCCCTCGAACCTGAGAAACCTTCAGTGCTTTGGATGCATTTGAATATGGAAATATGGTCCACAGATCTATGAAGGACATATAGTCTCTATCACTAGTTGCAGAATCTCCTGAAGGGAAAGCATTCTGAAGGACTGCTTCTTGATTAACTTGTTCAATAGCCTCAGATCCATCACCTACCATCATTTCACAGATTGCTTCTTGATGGAATAGAATCCTTGCGCTGATGGAATGGCACTTCCTCTATCGCATTCTTGGACATAATCGATTGAATTTCTTTTTTCAGGATGGGCAGATGGCGATGTGATGACCTGGATGGAGGTAGATCGGGAGGCTTTTGAACAAATTCCAGGGTGTGACCGTGCTGGATTACTTCTAACACTCATCTGTCGGAAGAGATGTGCTTCCAACAATTCTAAAATTTTGAAGAAAGATTGCGGCATTGAAGTGGAACCACAGTGACAGGCGCCAGATTACCATCATTGCCTCCTAGAGGCGTCTTGCCCCTTTCCCCCTGCTGAATGCTGGCGCAGCACCTGCTGCCTGGAATAGGTGGATGTGGTAGGACGGTAGGACTGGGTAGAATATTGAGGTCGAAAGCCCTACTGGGAATAGGGCTGAAACCTCTGCTGAAATTGAGGTCTGGTAACCAATTGTCCTCTTCCCCGGCCCAGAAAGACTGAAAACGTCTTTACTGCAAGGTGCCAAGCGACCTAGCAGTGTTGGTATTTGCCCCGATAGACTGCAATGCCTCATCATCATTTCCGAAGAGGTTTTCTCTGTCAAACAGCATGTCGAGAATCTTTGCCTGAAGTTGCTTTAAGCCATCCCTGGTATCGCAGTACTGCTGCCCCAGCCATCTGTCTGACAGCTGTTGATGACACGTCCATAGCCATGTCAATGACCAAGGCCTTTTCCCCTTCAGCAAGTATGTCTCGGGCCTCTTTTGTCTTGTCCTTCGGGAGATATTCTAGCAGAGATGAAATGTCAGACCACATCGGACGATCATATCTCCCTAGGATGGCAAGGGCATTGGAGGCTCTGATGGATGTAGCCGCCATAGGGGAAAATCTCTTCTCAATATTATCAAGCCAACGGCCTTCCTTGTCTAGAGAAGCTGTGCATGGCAAAGAGGTGTTCTTTGCTCTTCTCTGAGCCGCTTGCATAATGACTGAATCAGGCTTGGGTTGGCCAATGAGGCATGTAGGGGAATTCTCCAGGGTCTTGTACTTCTTATCCAGCTGGAGCTGGTGTCTTCATTAGTTTTAAGCCCTCTTGCCAGATGAAGTCTATGATGGGTATAGAGCATGTCGAGTGTTGAGCTCCTGCTTTAAAATCATATAGGATGCCTTGCTGGTGGTGGAAGCTCAAAGCGCTTAGAAGCCCTTTCAAGTAGGTCATGAGACCCACCAATGTCTGCTGGTGGAGAATCCACTGTAAGAGAAGTTGGAGATGCTGGCATAGGCGCTACATAATCATCCCACTCAGGGTGGTCGCTTGATCCGCCTGGATCTCACCCTCTTCGGGTTGCTAATCACCATCATGAAAGGTGTCCGAAATCGTGATGGGATGCGGAATTGGTCTTACTTTTTGAGGTATTGGTGAGCTTTGTAGGATAAGAAAGGCGCCCCCCTAAGAGAATTAGCTTTATAGGTCAGGGAACAGGGGGAAAGGAAACATCAAACAGAAACTACCAAAGTAGTATTCCCTCATGACCTCAATTCCTTTAAATTGCGGCTTCTAAAAGCTCGAGATTAGGGCATAATAAACACACTTCTCCACACAAAGTGCTTATTTGTTATTACATCTTTTATTCAATTTTTCTTTCTTATTTTTAGTTATCTTTCTTTTAAATTTTTTTCACATTTTATAAAAACATTATTAGAAATACGTGTGTGTATTCTTCAATTTACAACACAATAGCTTTTTTCATTTATCATAAAGTACTACTCAATAAATACACGGTATTACAAAACTTATAAGATCACCTAAAATAAAATAATGATAATAGAATTCAGCAACCCCCACACACACAAACACACCTCTCACAACTCCACAGTCATATCTCTTATACTCAATGCATTCAACATATATACACCCCAGGTGGTTTAGTAATTTTAACCAGTCCAATATGGCGTCGAGTAACATCAACAATAATATGGCTGTCGACGGAACAGTAGAAGTTGAGGCCGTCATCGCTGACGACGGCGATGGAATCTTTGCCGTTGTAGACCGTCTCGTCGTCGATGACACTGTCTTCAGGGTCTTCGTCGAAGACGATGAGGAAGCCATTGTCGTCACAGTCGCCGTGAACACGATCGTCGGTGAGGACACCTTCTGCGGGCTAGCTGCCATAGACGGTAGGATCTTTGTTGATGATTGAATTTTCTTGGACGACGGTTCTTTGAAAGGAGTATCAGAGACAGATAAGGATGGTGAGAGAGGCTTCTTCTGAGAGGAAGAAGGACCAGTTGGCTAATTGTTTTGAACTTTTTCCAAGCTAGCCTCTCTGCTGTGAGATCTTGATCTTTTTCAGTCTTTATCTGAGGATGATGAGCCCCCATTCTTACTTGTTTTTGAGGATGTATGAGGCCTCTTCCTCAGAATCCGAATGAATCTTCTTCTGTAGCCACAGAAGCAATCTACCCTCTCAGTCTTTGAGATTTTTTGCAGAAGTAGTATGGCAGTTCTTACAGTCTTTGGATGTATGAAGTGGGTACAGTTTGCTTTGTTCGCCCTAAGTTGGCAGGGTATGCGCCCAGACGTGGGTCCCTTGCTCACTTTGCCACTGGATTCAAGCTAGCCTGGCTGATGAAGGGTGTTACCCAGAAACCGGTCCCAGGATGCTTGTTTCCGGTTCAGGGGAGACCTGGCTTGGCAGTTCGGGCTGGACTGTTACCATGAGGCACAGGGTCAAGACTGATTTGCATATGGCTGGGTCTGAACTGAGGTGGCGAAGTGAGCTAAAGAATGATGATGGATTCAACCCAGATCTGTGACTGGGGTGAGTGTCTGAAAAGTTTCAGCGCTCCGTCCATCATCTCCTTGTGTTTGCTTTGAAGTGGATACATGCCATACAGGTACTCCTTGTGGGGATCCTCAGAACATAGCCTAGATTTTCCACAAGTCTTACAAGGCCGAAATAGCCTTTTTTTAGATGCAGACATTCTGGTAAAATTTAGCCAGAAACACTTCCAGACAGTTCCTTAGATGTTCTCTGGATGGCTAGAGATGAACTGAGGAAATTGCAAGTCAAAAGGTTATGAGAGAAACACTGACTGAGCAGAGCTCAAGGAAACTCCCCAACACACGACGTATGGTTAGAACTATGAGGGATGGTGGCTCTGCTGGGGTTGAGGGCTTTTGGGTCTGAGCTCTGATTGGTTAAAGTTTGGATGTTTTAAAACAATGTGAATAGGCTACAATATGTATTGATTTTACAATGAAGACTAAAGCTAAGCATTTAGCACTGCTTTTAATACTGTTACCGTGGGACTCCCATCATGACAAGAGGGAAGATTCAAGCATGTGAATCTATAAAAGATATAATACTGGAGAAATGTGTTTACCTCTCTAGGTGCTTTGTATGCAGCATCCAAGGCACATTTACTACTGGCACTCGCTATAAGAAATGCGTTACTTACCTGTAACTGCAGTTATCCAGTATTGGTATCTTTCATAGATTCACATGCCTGAATCATTCCCCGTCGTCGAGATGGGAGTCCCCGGTACATTAGAAAAGTAATGTCCCATTAGACATACAAAACCATAGGCCTAAGGCCTCTCATTAGTAACATATCCAGGTCCTTTTGTGAAAAGGACCAAACTCTAAACAACAGCCAATCAGCTGTTACCACCCTTTGGAACCTTCCTGGCAGGAGCTCTGGTCCCTCAGATTTTCGTAAGCGTAGTGCTATATAACAGTACCACTGAGAGAACCAAAAGAGCCTTTCCAATTGCATGTGAATCTATGAAAGATACCAATACTGGATAACTGCAGTTACAGGTAAGTAACGCATTTCTTATCCAGTATTAGGGTATCTTTCATAGATTCACATGCCTGAATCAGAGTAGCAAGCAATAGTGAGCACATTTCTTTTTCCCCATAAGGGGTATACATGCATTGGTTAAGAAAAAACCATATTTGTACATTTCAGTATATCAACGATGTAGTGTATAATAATAAGCAGACATGAAGGTAATCATAGAAATGTGCGGTAAAATAAAGGTTGGTGGGAAGGAAGAAAGGCTCACCTCTATTGAAATAGAGGACGTAGTACTGCCTGTCCAACTGCAGCGTCCTTCGCCAGTTCTGAATCCAAGCAGTAATGCCTGGTAAATGTGTGCGGCGTTTTCCATGTTGCCACTCTGCAAATGTCCACAATAGGGACGCCGGCAAACAATGCCATGGACGTAGAGACTGCCCTGGTGGAATGGGCACGAATTGTAGTTTGCAAGGGCTGACCAGCCTGCTGGTGGCATAAAGTGATAGCGCTAGAGATCCACCTAGAGATACTTTGCTTCGAAAGGGGGGAACCTTTCCTAGGTACACTGTAGGCCACGAAAAGTTGGTTGGACTTTCAGAATGGTCTTGTCCTGTGAAGGTAGAATTTAAGGCATCGCTTTAGATCCAAGGAGTGAAGAGCCTTTTCCGCTGGTGTTAGAGGATTTGGGAAGAAGGTCTTCAAAACAATGGGTTTGTTAAGATGGAAGTGCGATGGCACTTTAGGAATAAACTTCGGGTTAGTTCGAAGAATTACCCTATCGTCCTTGAATTGCATAAATGGATGCTGTATTGTAAAAGCGTGAAGCTCACTGACTCGTCTTGCTGAAGCAAGGGCTAGCAGAAGTGCAGTTTTCCAGGAGAGGAACTTGAGGTCCACCTTGTGTATTGGTTCAAAAGGATGCCTCATAAGCTGGGCTAGAACCGTATTAAGCTGCCATGTTGGAGGAGGAAGCTTTAGTGGAGGGAAAGTCCTGAAAAGACCCTTGAGGAATTGTTTTATGAGTCTATTGGACCAAAGAGAAGGACCTGTGGAGGATCTTCTGAAACGGGATATCGCTGCCAGATGAACTCTGATGGAAGCGTGAGCGAGGCCCGCATTTGCGAGATGAAGGCGATATGGTAAAATCTCCTCAGGCGAGGACTTGAAGGGATGCACTTCAGCAGATGCACACCATATACAGAACCTTTTCCATTTGAGAGAATATGTTCTGCTTGTACTGTCCGCTACTGCTAGAGACAGAATCGCCCTACAGTCCGGAGAGATATTCATAGCTTGGAACTCATTGTATTCAGGAGCCAGGCCGATAATTTGAGCGGGTCTGGATGCTGTATTTGCCCCTGATCCATTGTGAGAAGAGACGGAAACGGCTTCAATGGAATTGGAGGCTTCTGGGATAGGAGATATAGTTCTGTAAACCAATGTTGGCGAGGCCATGCTGGTGCTATTAAAATCAGTGTGCAGGGCTCTGCCTTCATCTTCTTGAGGACTCTGGGGAGCAGTGGAATCGGCGGAAAAGCGTACGCAAAGACGCCGAACCAGGCTATCGAAAATGCATTCCCCAGAGATCCCTGTTGGGGATGCCAGCTTGCGAAGCGTCGGCATTTGGCGTTGAGTCGTGAAGCGAACAGGTCGAGATTCGGTTCGCCCCATTGACAGAAAATGCGGTCGAGAATACCCTGGTGTAATTCCCACTCGTGGCAGGAGGTTTGTAGTCTGCTCAGCGAATCTGCCAATGTATTTTCCCTTCCCGGAACATATTCGGCCTTCAGGGAGATTTTGTGCTGAAGCGCCCAGTTCCAAATTTTCTGCGATTCTTGAGATAAGAGAGAACGAGTCCCTCCCTGCTTGTTCACGTAGTGCATTGTTGTGGTATTGTCCGTTTTGACAAGCACTAGAGAACCTGCTATTCTGGGAAGAAAAGCCCGAAGGGCTAGATAAACAGCTCTGAGCTCAAGGAGGTTTATGTGCAAAGCCCTTTGTTATTGACCACTTTCCGCTGATTTGAAGCTCCTGGAGAAAGGCTCCCCAACCTTCCAGGGATGCGTCTGTAGTTATTACCTGAGGAGACACCTGAGGTAGGAAAGACAGGCCTTGTGCCAGATTCTGTGGACGAGTCCACCAGTGTAACGCTGTGATTACTTGAGGAGTGACCTGTATGATGTTGTCGAAAGATCCTTCCACCTGAATCCACTGAGTGGCAAGAGCCTCCTGGAGAGGACGCATATGGAGGCGACAATGTGGAATGAGTAGTATGCAAGAGGACATCATTCCCAGGAGGGATTTGAAGAGTCGAACAGAAAGAAACTTTCTTTGTTTTATCCTGTTTGCCAACTGTGCAAGCTTGCGCTGTCGCTCCTGTGTTGGGTAAGCAGGCTTGTGGACAGTATCCAAAATGGCTCCCAAAAATGTGATCCTTTGAGAAGGTTGAAGTATTGACTTTTCTGCAATGAGGGGGGAGACCTAATTGCTCGAAAAGTTTTAGACAAGCGCTGGAAGATTGCATCGCGCCTTGAAGAGATGGTGCTTTGACGAGCCAGTCGTCGAGATATGGAAACACTTGATGGTGCTGCTGTCTGAGATACGCAGCGACTGGTGACAGACATTTTGTGAATATGCGAGGAGCCGATCTGAGCCCAAACGGCAGCACTCGAAATTGGTAATGCCTGCCAGCGACGGCAAATCTCAGAAATTGTTTGTGTTTTCTGTGGATTGGGACATGGAAATAGGCATCCTGGAGGTCTAAAGATACCATGTAGTCGTTTGGATTGAGAAGTTGTAGGACTTCCTGGATGGTAATCATGCGAAATGATTGCTTCCTTAGGAATTTGTTCAAATTTCTTAGGTCTAGAACCGGCCTCCATTTGTCGTCCCTCTTGCGCACCAAAAAGAATCGGGAATAAAAACCGTTTTCCCGTTGATGAACAGGAACTCGCTCTATGGCTCCTTTGCGAATCATGGATGATATTTCGTTCTGCAAGAGGTTCAAATGTTTGTGAACCATAGGTTGAGGTGGAGTTGGTGGAGGGGTTTGAAGAAATTCCAAGGAATGTCCGAACTGCACTATTTGTAGGACCCACTGATCTGTAGTTATTTGTTCCCAATTGTGCAAAAAATGTGATATCTTTCCTCCTATTCTGAATGGTGAGGGGGGGGTCGCAGTAGGTGGTAGGGAAAAGTCATTGACGCCGGGCAGAATCTTTCTGGCGACCAGTCTTTCCTCGAAAAGATTTGTTGTAGGCAGTTTGTTGTGGTTGCTGCCTCTGCTGGAATTGCGGCCTGTATTGCTGGCCCGACGAGGAGTAACCAGAATATCTATTTTGTTGATCTCCTCCTCTATAGGATGATTGACCTCTACCTCGTGAGCCACGAAAGGAGGAAGCTCTATATTGGAGGGTTCCCAAAGATTTGGCCGTATCCGTATCTTTTTTAATCCCTTGTAGGGCCTCATCGATATGAGATCCAAACAGGCACTGTCCGTCATAGGGCATATCCAGGATCTTTGTCTGGACCTCAGGTCAGAAAGTCGTCGCTTTAAGCCAGCCTTGGCGTCTTAGAACTGCCGCCCCTGCCAACTGACGGAAGCCAGTAGATGCGATGTCCATCGCACAATCTATAATTTCAGAAGCTGACCTCTCGCCCTCTTGCAGTAGCTTCTTTGCTTCCTCTTTAGTGTCCTGTGGTAAGCTGTCCAAAAAAGGTGCAATATCAGACCACATCTGTCTATTGTATCTTCCCAATAAGGCCAATGAGTTAGCAGCCCTCACCGTTAGTGCAGACATGGAAGAGAAACGCTTTCCGATGTTGTCCAAGCGCCTACCCTCTTTATCCGGTGGTGCTGAAAGTGGAGTAGGAGGGTTTTTGAGCGGCGTTGGGCTGCTTGTGTAACCACAGAATCTGGCTTGGGATGGCCAGTCAGACAAGCCGGGGCATCATCCGGTGCCCTATACTTTTTATCCAGCCGTGGTAGGATTGGAGGAATTGAAGAAGGATTCTTCATTATCTTGACCCCTTGTTCCCAGATATAATTTATTATAGGCATGGATCGCACTGACTTTTTAAAGGCTCTTTAAAGTCATACAAGAAACAATCTTGTTGCTGGGAAGGCATCGGCAACTGAAAGCGCTTCGCTGCTCTTTCAAGGAGATTATGAAAGCCTCCTATGTCCTCCGGAGGCGAGTCTACTGGAGGAGGGGAAGGAGACGCTGGAAGTGGTATGACGTAGTCGTCCCATTCCTCGTGTTGTGATTCATCATCCGGGATTTCTCCCTCTTCCTGAGGAAACTCCTCCTCATCATCATCAGTAGAGTGGGGAGATGGTCTAAGCATTGCCGAGGAGGCGGGCTGAGACGGAAGTTGTACCACTGGTGGTGGAGCTTGTTCCGGAGCAGAAGACGGAGCAGCCGCAGGGAACCTCTTTTTATAATCTGTGATCAAGAATTGCAGATCCGATACCAAAGCCACCGGAAGGCACACCATCTGAGATTGTTGAGGTATTTGGTCTTCATGATAAGATATCTGATCATCAATGTCCTGATCATCATCATCTGAAACCTCCTGATATTTGACATTGAGTTCCGACGGACTTGTTGCCGCCCTAAAAAGCCCCTCGTCGTCCGAATCATCATCCACATCCAATAGGTGAGAGGGCACTAAGGACTGGACCCTACTGGGTGAAGTTAAAGAAGGTGATAACCTGTGTTTGCTGAGTTTTTGGTGGCAAACAGCCATTTTTGCCTTCATTTTTGGTGTAGACATCAGGGTCGTCGACGGGACACTCGTCGTCGGCGGCGGAGCGTCGACGGGTGAAACCTTCAACTCGTTGAAATTTTGCGTCGACGGTGTCGTCGACGGCAGCAAGCGTCGGCAGACGGCAACATCACCGTCGATGGAGAAGTCGTCGGCGGTGATATTATCGTCGATGTGGCTGTGACCGTCGACGGGAGGCTCGTCGACTGATCCGTCGTCGGAGTCTTCGACGAAGACTTCTTGATTTTTATCGTCGACGACATGACCACTTGTGCCGTCGACGAAGATGCTGTGGTCGATGAACGAGATGCAGACGAGACAGACATAGTAGATACTGTCGTCGTCGACGTTGTAACCCTGGCAGTGACAGGAGACGTCGTCGTTGAGATAGTCGACGATGCCGTCGTCGACGAGCCTGAGGAGGGCTTTTTGAATGAAAGCTGGACTCTAATTGAAGGAGTCGCAGGGTCTAAAGATGGCAATTTTTAATTGTGGAAACCTCTGAAGACTTTTTGTGCGTCTTCTTTGCAGGTTGCTGCGATGAAGGGCTTGGAGAAGCATCTCTAGACCTTTTCAGAGTTTTTGAGGAGGTCCTTGACGAAGTCTCACTCTCCTCAGAGGACAAAGGGTCTTGTTTGTCCTTTAACCTCTGCAGCCAAATTAAAAGCCGTCCCTCCCGGTCTATTAGGGTTTTTGAAGAAAAGGTACGACATACCTTGCATTCTTTAGATGAATGGTCCGGGTAAAGACAATACAGACAGTCCTTGTGGGGATCGTCCACATGTAACCTCTTCTTACTGCAGGTTGTACAGGGCCTAAAAGGCCTTTTTGTGGGTGTCTGACATGAAGACAACTGGGACTTCACTCAGACCGATGTAAGGATAAGGAAATACCTTATCTGAGAGATTAAACGCTGTAAAGTAGGAAACCTGAGCAGAGCTCAGTTGGAGACTCCCTTAGCACTGACGTGCGGTAGAAAATCTGAGGGACCAGAGCTCCTGCCAGGAAGGTTCCAAAGGGTGGTAACAGCTGATTGGCTGTTGTTTAGAGTTTGGTCCTTTTCACAAAAGGACCTGGATATGTTACTAATGAGAGGCCTTAGGCCTATGGTTTTGTATGTCTAATGGGACATTACTTTTCTAATGTACCGGGGACTCCCATCTCGACGACGGGGAATGATTCAGGCATGTGAATCTATGAAAGATACCCTAATACTGGATAATCTTGCCTTCCTGTGCAATGTCTTGTGCTCTCTTAAGCGAATCAGACATATGTCTTAACAGCTATTCCATCTCCTCCCACTGATGTCTACCATATGAAGCTAGGAGCGAGTGAGTTGCTAATGTGCCACCGTATTGTAGTCCTAACTACCAGCAGCTTACTTTCAGGTCCCTGTCTGCAAGCCCTTTTCCTGGCTGTTTGGAAGACCAGCGAGTCTGAGGGCACCTGTACGTGGACGAATAAAGGTTCCTGGGGTGTTAGCTTTAATTTCTTCTATGCCGGTTTAATTTAGCAGGGTCCTTGGAGTATTGGCTGAACATAGGTAAGTTTAGGCTGGTTCTCTTTCTTTGAGAGTTTGTCAATGAGGAAATGGTCATCCACTTTTTCTATTTGTAATTGAACATCATGTTATGCAAGCCAAACTTCTACCATATGGTATGCTAAAGTGTTGGCTGGTGTACAGGCTTTCACTAGGCATATCTTTAATAGTTCAGCATCATGGACGATCACCCTCTAAACTCATCATACATCATCTTTCTGCTCTACAGTCCCTGGATCTTAACAGGGTGCAGTGGGTCTGAAGAGACCTCTGTCAATCAGAATGTAAACGGCAAGATGGAGTTGACAGCAAGGAAGTCTACAAATGTATTTCTCTGTGAGGCCTGTGGACGAGAGTGGAGGGCAAAATGGCTTGTGCCACAATCTTGGTAAATAGCATGCAGCCATATGTCTGGTTGCGGCTTCTGAGGAACATCACTCCCTTCCTGCCCAGGCATGGAGGCTGGTTTCCTACTTTGAGTCGAGGACCCTATTTGCTTCAAAGCAAATTTTGGGACAGAGGATTGGTCTGGGTCAGCTTGCTATTGAGACACTTGTTGTAAACTGAAAATGTTGAGCTTTCTTACAAGGCAGATCCTCAATCAAGGCATAGCATTCTTTTCTAGGCAGATAACTGATTTAGTCAAGATTCCTTAAGAGGCAGATTCCAAGGGGTTGTGACCAGTCCTCGGTTTTAAGGCCTGAAATACAGGGTAAGGTCTTGGACCTAGATTTAGGCTTTGCTGGAGGAGCTGAAGAAAAACTGTTTTACTTATTACCCAGTTCGCATGGACATATTGGTTGCTCTTCTTTTTATTAAAAACTTTATTTTTTTATTTGGTACATGACTTATATCACATCGGTAGTAGTCAGTTAGACCTTTACACATTACATATTCGCTTACAGTACTTCTTTACAACCGTGATTGTGAATTCTCAGTACATGAGCTAATTACAGGGTTCTGTTATTTACCGCTCTTTAGTACATTAACTGTCCTCCAGTGAAGACTCCACTGTGGGTATGGTGCATATGCCACCTCTAAAAGCATTCCACTTTCCCCATAATCGTTCCCATTTTTTGGGGCACCCTCTATGTATGTACACCGCCCTTTCGGCCACCATTGCCACATCCATGTCGTTGCACCAATCTGTTACTGTGGGAGTGTTTCGTGCCCCCCAGTGTCTGGCAATATTTCTCTTAGCTATCATCATACCCAGTGTCGCCCAGGTTTGGGCTTCTGTATTGAGGTCTGTTGCTTCCCATATATTTAGCAGACAACGTTTAGGTTCTGGTGGTACAGAGGCCCCACTCACTCTTGATATTGTGGACATAACCGCCGCCCAATAGGTCGCTATGTCTGGACATCCCAGAGCGTGTGGAAAAATGTACCCACTGCTCCACACTGCCTCAAGCAAAGTTCACTGTCGGTCTTTCCTATTTTACATAATGTTGCTCTGGTGTAATATATCCTATGGAGCACCTTAAGTTGTACGAGGCGCAATTTGGAGGAGATCGCCACCTCCCTCGGGGATTCTAACGCCTCCTGCCAGTCCGTCTCATCTAGTTCTCCTACATCTTTCTGCCATTTGTCCCAGAGGAGCTGCGTGGGGTCAGGGAGGTTGTTAATAATTTTACGATATGTTAGGGATGTGGCTTTTTTGACCATATGTTCTGTTAGGAGTCTGTCTTCTAATGGAGGCTTCAGGGAGAACTGCGTCAGGTGGGATGACAGCTTCTAATGCGTGTTTGATCTGGAGATATCGAAACTTTTCCGTCTCATATTGGTCCTGAAGTTGAGTGAACGTGATTACTTTCCCCTTAGCCCAGAGATCTCCCACCTTTGAAATTCCTATGATGTCCCACTGCCTGAACCCTTTGCTGTTGCGTAACATACCTAGCTTGCCGGTTTCCCAGAGGGGTGTTGCCTGCGTGATCCTGTTGTTCCAACCTAGCTTTCTAAGTACTGTTTGCCAGATACGGACTGTCTGGTTTGTTGGTCCCAGTAAGGCCGCTTTCTGAGTCGTATTGTATAATGCTCGGTTGATCCCTCCCGTTCCCAGAGTAAGCCTATCCAGGCGGTAAGCCGGGTCCGTATGAGAGACATGTAGCCGCTGATTAATTACGGTCTATTGGGACGCCCAATAATACGTTTGTATATTTGGGAGCGCGATGCCACCATCATACCAAGTTCTAACTAGTTTAGTCATAGCAATTTGGGCCGGCTTTCCATTCCAGAGGAGTTTGGTCAGTTCTGCCTCCACTGCGCGGAAGTAGGATGGGGGCACTAAGAATGGGTTGTTATGCAGAGCACAAAGAAATCTAGGAAGCACCATCATTTTGAAAAGTGCTGCTTTCCCCTAGCAGTGTCAACGGTAAGGATTGCCGGTGTTTGGGGTGTCTACGCAGTTTCTTTAGGGCTTCAAACAGATCTAAGGTCATGAAGTCCTATGGGTCCGAAGTGATATGGATCCCTAAATATTTAAAACTGTCCTCCACTACCCTCACTGCGCACCCTCTAGGTAGTGTCAGTGGTGGGCCCTTCAGAACATAAAGAACTGATTTACTCCAGTTAATTGTGTATCCAGACTGTTTCCCATATGTGTCACAGATATTCAGTAGTCTATGTAGTGAGCGTTTGGGGGAGGCCATATATAAGAGAACATCATCTGCATATAGGGATATGCGGTCTTCCCATCCTTCTGTCCAGCGAAGCCCACGGATAACCGGATCCTGCCTTGTCCAGGCTGCTAGGGGTTCCAGTACAAGGGCAAAAAGGAGTGGTGATAGTTGACAGCCCTGTTGTGTGCCTCGTCCTAAAGGGAATTCTCTGGATATGTGCCTATTTGCCACTACGTGTGCGAGCGGTTTTGTGTAGAGTAATCTTACCCATGCGCAAACTTTAGGCCTGAATCCCATCCGTGTGAGAACGGCAAAAAGAAAAGGCCACTCGACCGTATCAAAGGCCATGCGGGCGTCTAGGGACAGTATAATGGCCTCTTCCTGTATCGCATATTTGCGTCCTATTACATTGTGTAGGCGCCTTCGATTTAGAGCTGTGTTTCTGCTCGGCATGAACCCAGATTGGTCCGGGTGGATTAGTTTAGCTAGGTGAGGTGTCAGTCTGTTGGCCAACGTTTTGGCCAAGATCTTGGCTTCTGCGTTGATCAAGGAGATGGGTCGGTAAGAGGCACATTCCCGGTTTGGCTTTCCAGGTTTGTGGATGGCCAAAACCGTCGCTATTCTCTGGTCTTTAGGGAGTTCTCCCGTTTCGAGGAAGGCACTATACATGTTTAATAGGTGTGGGGTGACTGCGGTTGCACTTCTTTTATATAGCTCTATGGGGATACCATTAGGTCCTAGGGCTGCTCTTGTTCTTTTTAAATAGTGGAGGAGCTGGGGGCGTGGCCAGCAGCCACCCAAGAAGGCCGCAGTCTAAGCAGGCTCTGGTGACCACCCGCCAAATCCCCGATTATCCGCTAAACTAATCCGTATGCAGAGGAGTAAGGCACGTCGGAAGGCCCGACACACCAGGGAACGCCTGGCAGGCGTTAGAGACACCCACAGTGAGTCAACCCGGCGAGACGGACCGCGGCCATCGTTGCGGCGCAGAGGGATTCCGTGAGAAGAGGCTGGAGACCCACGGAGTACCCGAGCGACCGGAAAGGGAGAACGATCACGGCTACTAAAAAGTCTCGCTGCCGTGGAGCCAGTTCGGGCTCAGGCAGCGTTGGGAGATAGAAGACCCAGCCCCAGCTGTCTATCAGAGTTGGATGAAGAGGACGCATTGAAACGTGTCCGCCCGGCCTGGAAGTGGTGACGGAGCGACCGATAGGCAGCAGTGGGGGCAGGCAGACCCGGAGTGAGGGAGGCCGCTGTTAAGACACACACGGCGGCCAGACAATTTCAGGTACTGTTCACTTGTGGGTGCGGGAGCTGAGCGGAGGCATCGGATCTGGGCCTGATCTGCAGTGCTGGGCTATGCAGAGATGGCATGATCAGGGGCCTGGGCTGGGTTGCGGCGGCCATCGCGCAGAACACCACGAGTTGATAAAAGCGAGGGGCAGAACAGAGATCTCTACGGCATGTGAGGCCCCACCGTGAATCACACTGTTTATGTTTATGGTTTTGTAACGCGCACAGCTACTCAAGAGTGTCCCGGCGCGAGCCCAAGAGACAGCAGAGGGAAAGAGAAAAAAATAATGAGAGCCAATAACACAAAAACCAGATCATTAAAAAAGGAAGGTTTTTAGTTTCTTCCTAAATTGGGTAGAATTCTGCAGACTACGCAGATCAAGAGGGAGCGAGTTCCAAGCGATGGCTGCCAAGTAGGCCAAAGAGCTACCACCCTTTCTCTTCAAGCGGAATCTGGGGACAGAAGCCAGTAGCATGTTAGAGGAACGCAAATGTCTGCTGGGGGAGTAGAACTGAAAGCACTTCCTGAGGTAGAGGGGGCCATATTCGTAAAGTGCGGCATAAATAGTTACCAGGGCTTTATATGTGATCCTTGCCTTCACCGGTAACCAGTGCAGGCTGCGCAGGTGTTGCCCGACGCTGGTGCGTTTGGGGAGGTCAAGAAACAGACGAGCAGCGGCATTTTGGACCACCTGAAGTTTATCAATAAGATAGGCGGGAAGGCCCACGTATAGTGCACTTGCATAATCAATGCGGGAGGTAACAAGAGCTCGAACAACCGTTTCCTTAGCTGTTAAGGGCAGAAATTTCCTGAGAAGTTTCAAAATGCCGAAGCAAGTACCAGTCAGTTTATTAATCTGATTACAGAAATTCAGCTTTTCATCAAACCAGATCCCGAGGTTTTTTACAGGGAGTCCAGAAGGAGAGGGCCTGGGAGATTCATCAGGCCAGAAGGTGTGCCAAACCTGGGGAGGAAACTCTCCAAAGAATAAAATTTCCGTTTTATCTTCATTGCATTTCAACTGAGCACGTGTCAGCCAATTAAACACTGCAGCTAAACAGGTTTTAACATGGGCAGTGGATGACTCAGATTTTTTCCAAGTGAACAGGAGTTGGGTGTCGTCGGCATAGGCAACAACCTTAGCTCCTAGTTCTTCTGCCAACTGAATAAGAGGAGTCATATATAAGTTGAACAAAAGAGGGCTAAGTACCGACCCCTGCGGCACCCCTGTCAAAAGAACTTGGGGAGTAGACGTGAAGGGAGGTATCCACACTTGTTGGGTTCTACCTTCCAAGAAGGATTTCAGCCATTCACCGGCGGCACCAATAATGCCTAATTCCTTGAGGCGGGCCAGAAGAAGTGAATGGGGGACAGTATCAAAAGCGGCAGAGAGGTCCAACAGGACCAAAACTGCCCTGCCCCCCGCATCCACAGTCTCCCGAATAGCTTCCGTGATTTCCACCAGGGCAGACTCCGTGCTATAGGCGGCCCTAAAACCGGATTGGGCCGGATGAAGGAGGCCATGCTGTTCAATAAAAGCAGTCAGCTGCTTGTTGACCATCTTTTCACATACTTTGGCAATAGCAGGGAGCAAAGAAATAGGGCGATAGCTAGTCAGGAGATTAGGATCCAAAGTCGGCTTTTTGATCAGAGGGATAAGCAGTGCCTGTTTCCAATCAGTGGGGACATAGGCCAGTGTCAGAGAGGCGTTGATCAGCTGATTAAGAAAAGGGTTAATAGCTACAGCCGCACTGGCCATGAGTTTGGCAGGGCAGGGGTCGCTAGGGGAACCCGATTTAAGGGAGGATAAAGCTCCCAGGGAGTCCATTAGTGATATGGCTTCAAAGGTGGAAAAGGTGACTTTAACAAGAGAAGGGATACGTCGGTCAGGGAGCTCCGATGAAACCTGGGTGTCCTGGCTACCAAATGACAGTTGGAGAGCCCTGACTTTATTGATGAAAAACTGAGAAAGCTCTTCACACCAGGCGGAAGAAGCAGCATGGGCGTTGCTCATCGCTTTAGGAGTTACATAATTCTTCACAATGTTAAACAGTTCTTTAACATTATTGCCAGACCGGGCAATACGGTCAGTGTAGTATGAGCGCTTTGCTAGTATGATAGCAGCATAGTATGATTTTTGAGCTGCTTTCAAAGCAATTTTGGCCTCTGTGCTGTAATCCTGCCTCCACTTCCTTTCCAATTTTTTACAGTGTTTTTTCTGGATTTTCAGCTCAGGTGAGAACCATGGATTAGACAATGGCCTGTTACGGGCTTTAAGTCTCGTTTGGGGAGTGAGGTCAGTCACCACCTTCTCTATCCAACTATTGAATTGAGAGATCGCAAGACCAAAATCCGCAGAGAGCTTTGGGCGACAATCAGCCAAGGCTTGATAAAAGGCAGCTGGTTCTATTTTGGAAGTCGCCTTGCCCGAGTCAGTCCCCCGTGGCCTAGATGAATGAGTCCCCCTAGTAGTATACCAAGAAAAAGGGATCAAATAATGATCAGACCAGGTTACTTGCAAGGAGGGTGCCACCAGCAAAGGGAGACTAGAACAGATGACAACAAGCGTGTGTCCCCCGCGATGAGTCGGGGCAGTAACATATTGCTGAAGCTGGGTCACATGTAATACCTCCAGGAAATCACGTGTCACTCCCATCCAAGTTATCCAAATGTATGTTACAGTCGCCTAAAAGCAAAAAATGTGAATATCGTAGAGCTCTAGGCAAGATCCAGTCATTTAGCAGATTAGGGAAGCCGTCAGCAATGCCAGGGGGTCGATAGAGTACAATCCCACCTGAGAGGCAACATCATTTCCCTCAGGACATCAGGGAAGTGGACTCCATTTACGGCAATTATACAGTGCATGGAGCTGGGAGGTAATTCAAGGCTGTGAACTGGTGAAAGGAGGCACTGACCACACAGCAGGCACTGGATGTAAGTAGTGAGGTGCACATGTATGTTCAGGAACTCTCAATTCAGCCTTGCAGAGGTACAGAGGGCCAGACGGTGAGACAACACACCCAACAACAAAATGTCGAACCATAAAGGGGCAAAAACGACACCAGACAAAGCTAGATACATTTACGCACCCCAAAATGGACAATACGATTGACGGGGGTGATGTCCAAAGCCAAAAACAGGCAACAGAGGAGGAAGCTCCTACCTTACAGGATATAATGACAGCAATTCAAGGAATAAGCGCTGCACTCGAAAGCAAGATCGACACGGTCACTTCGGAGGTAACACTAATGCATGCAGACCTACGCAATTTGGGAGAGCGTGTGAAAACCACCGAGGAGTCCGTTACCACGCTCCAGTCCACCACCAAAGCACTGGAAGCAAATGTGAAAAAGCTCCAAATAACGGCCGACCTAGAGGCGAACTCGAAGATTACGAAGGGTGCTCGCGCAGAAATAACGTTCGTATCCTGGGGGTTCCGGAACGAGCCGAGGGCCCAGCTATGGACTTATTTGTTGAAGATCTTGTCAAAAAGCACCTCCAGCCCGAGCCCTCTCTCACTACTTCTCAGTAGAGCGGGCCCATCGAGTACCAGGAGGCCCTCCGAGGCCAGGTGCGCCCCCACGCCCCATCCTGGCGAGGATTTTCAATTTCAGCAATAGGGACATAATCCTACAAACTGCCCGTTTGGCCTCTCCCTTAAAGTACGACAGCTCTACTATAACCTTTTTCCTGGACTTCACAGCGAAGGTCCAGAAGAAGAGACGCTCCTTTTTGGAGTTCAAATGGGTGTTCCGCGACAAAGACATAAAATATGCGATGTTTCCAGCTAGACTTCGAGTAGTGGCAGAGGGAAAGACATGGTTCTTTGAGTCCCCCGAGGAAGCCTGGAGGGGTGGAGGACGCCGGGGAACAAAAGATCCAACCTCCGTCGGCAGAAAAATGGAAAGGAGTGGCAACATCCAGGACGGCGGCAAAGCGATGGTCCAGAAACAGAAGACGAGAGAACCAATAGTGGCTGGTCATTGTGAGATCTATGGTGACATTGAGAGAAAGTAGGATATACCACGGGCTCACAGAGGAGGGAACTTAGAGTAGGAAAATAGCTGTGAAGAAAACAAGTTACTTACCTGTAACTGTAGTTCTCCAGTATTGGAAGCTTTCATATAGTCACATGCTTGAATCATTCCCCGTCGTCGAGATGGGAGTCCCCGGTATATCAAAAAAAGCAATGCTAAATCAATACAAAGCAGAAAGTAGGCCTAGGCCCATTTCAGTTTTGTAACCCATAACTCTCGTTTTGTAAAAGAGACCAAAAATAATTCTTGAACCAATCAGGACCCTTCACCCTCTAGAACACCCCTGAGAGAACCTTAGACCTTCAGATCTTCTGAGCACTTGTCCCCAAGACAACCCTGTATAAAATCCAAAGGTGAGCTTCTCAGGGGAGGAGGGCGGGTCGCTTGTGAATCTATGAAAGCTTCCAATACTGGAGAACTACAGTTACAGGTAAGTAACTTGTTTTCTTACTCCAGTATTGGAACTTTCATAGATTCACATGCTTGAATCAGAGTAGCTAGCAGTCCGTAGCACATTTTATTCTGTGTCTACATGAACAAATGCAAGAGTGTGCTTTAAATTGTCAATCTGTAGGGAAGAACAGTTTTACCTGAAAAAACCATAGCCCCCAAACTGATAAATACTCCATGCTTAACATCTACAATTCTAAACACCATAAAGAATAAACACTTCTCTGGGTAACCACCATATTATAAACCTCTACACATTGAGAAATGCATATAAAATAAAATGTGCATATTCTTAGAGTATAAAGGAAGGAGGGATGAAGGAGAGAGCTCACAGTCACTGGAAAAGGTTCCTCAGCACCGCCTGTCCTACTGCCACATCACTGTTAGCGGCTGCATCCAAGCAGTAATGCCTGGTGAAGGTGTGTGTACTCTTCCAGGTAGCAGCCCTGCATATATCCTGGATAGGTACTCCAGCAAACAACGCAGTGGATGCAGATATTGCTCTCGTTGAGTGAGCACGCACCCGTGCTCCCAGAGGTTTCCCTGCTGCTTGATGGCAATACTGGATTGCACTCGAGATCCATCGAGCAATCCCCCTTTTGGAAAGAGGATAGCCCTTTCTGGGCGCACTGAAGGTCACAAACGGCTGTGACGATTTGCGAAAAGCTTTTGTTCTTTGTAGATAAAATTTTAGACAACGCTGGATATCCAGCGAATGAAGAGCCCTTTCCGCTGCAGTAGTTGGTAGAGGGAAGAACGTCTTGAGGATAAGAGGTTCATTCAAATGAAAGTCTGATGGTACTTTGGGGATAAACTTTGGATTAGTACGAAGGACTACTCGATCCTCTCTAAACTGCAGACACGGTTCCTGTATGGTCAGGGCCTGAATCTCCCCAACTCTCCTGGCCGATGTCAGCGCCAGAAGAAGAGCCACCTTCCAAGAAAGGAACTTAAGGTCCGCCTTGTGAATGGGTTCAAAGGGATGTTTCATGAGTTGTGATAATACTATATTAAGCTGCCAGAGAGGTGACGGAGGCTTAACCGGAGGAAAAGTACGAAATAATCCTCTCATGAACTGTTTTATGATTCTCTCCGACCATAACGATGGTCCTGAGGACGTCCTCCTAAAGCGAGATATAGCAGCTCGATGGACTTTGACGCATGTGCTAATCCAGATTTTGCCAATAGCAGAATTTAAGGAAGGATCTCATGAGATGCGGATCTTAGAGGATGAACATTAGAATCCCGGCACCATATACAGAATCTCTTCCATTTCATCCTGTACGTCTTATTCGTACTCTGTGCTCGGGCATTTGAAAGAATATCCCTGCATTCAGATGGGATTTCTAGATGTTGAAATTCACAGTGTTCAGGAGCCATGCTGCTAAGTGTAGCGACTTGGAATCTGGATGTAGCACTTGTCTCTGCGACATCGTCAGAAGAGATGGAATGGGCTGAAGGAGAATTGGTTGTGTCTCCGAAAGGAGGAGAAGCTCTGGGAACCAATGTTGTCTGGGCCACCATGGGGCTATCAGGATCATCCTGCACGGCTCTGTCTTGATCTTCATGAGCAGTCGTGGTAGGAGGGGAAATGGCGGAAAGGCGTAGGCAAAGACGCCTGACCATGCCATCAAAAAAGCATTCCCCCAGGATCCCGGTTGATGACGCCAGCTTGCAAAGAACCAGCCTTTCTTGTTCTGAGCTGTCGCAAAGAGGTCCACTGTTGGTTTGCCCCAATTTAGAAAAATGATGTCTACGGTTTCCTGGTGGATCTCCCACTCGTGGCAGGTTGACTTGGGTCTGCTTAATGTGTCTGGCTTGACATTTTGATCCCCCGGAAGGTGTTCTGCCTTCAGCGAGATTCCGTTCTGCACAGCCTACCTCCAGATGCTCTGGGCCTCTGGAGACAGGGGGAAGGATCTCGTGCCGCCCTGCTTGTTGAGATAATGCATTGCTGTTGTGTTGTCTGTCCTGATCAGTACAGTTGAGTTTCTTATCCTTGGCAGAAATGCCAGCAATGCTAATTTCACTGCTCTGAGATCCAGCAAATTGATGTGAAGTTGCTGGTCTTGACTCTGCCAACGCCCACTGACCGGGAGGTCTTGAAGGAAGGCTCCCCAACCTTCCAGGGAAGCATCGGTGGTGATCACCTGTGGAGCCGGCATGGTGAGAAAAGAAATACAGACGGAAATATTTTGACGTCAGGTCCACCAAGACACGGGCTGGATCATACCTGGCGTGATTGTAATGACATCCTCGAAGGAACCTACTGCTTGACGCCATTGCCGATCCAGCTCCTCCTGCAATGGACGCATCCTTAACCGGCAGAAGGGGATGAGAGGGATGCATGATGACATTGTCCCCAGGAGTGACTTGCAACGGCGTACTGAAAGTGACTTTCTTTTTGCGAATGCTTGGGACAGTGAAATTAGTTTCTTTTGTCTCTCGATAGAAGGAAACGCCTTGTTTATTGTGGTGTCCAGAATTGCCCCTAAGAAAGTAATGGGGTGCAGAGATGACTTTTCCTCGTTCAGAGTTAGGCCTAACTCGGCAAACAGTCTTGTACATGCCACCGTGGACGACTGAACAGCTGCGTGTGAAGGTGCTTTGATTAACCAATCGTCCAGGTACGGAAACACCTGATGTCTTTACTTCCTCAGAAAAGCTGCTACTGGAGCCAGACATTTGGTGAAAATTCTTGGGGCCGACTTGAGGCCAAATGGCAGTACCTTGAACTGGTAATGGCTTCCGGCTACGACAAATCGAAGGTACTGCCTGTGGAAGGGATGGATGGGGATGTGAAAATATGCATCTTGTAAGTCTAAGGTGGTCATATGATCCCCTGGGTGTAGGAGCAACAGAATGTCCTGAAGGGAGATCATGCGGAAGTACTGCTTTTTGAGATAAGTATTTAGAGTTCTCAAATCCAGGATCGGACGCCATTGACGTAAGTTCTTTCTTACCAGAAAGAAACGGGAATAAAATCCCTTCCCTCTCTGGGAGTTTGACACCGGTTCTATTGCTCCTTTTCAGAGCATTGTAAGAATCTCCAAATGCATGAGATGTAGGTGTTTTACCTCTTGCCGTCCTGTTGGAGTACAAGGAGGGATATGGAGAAACTTCAATGTATGGCCAAATTGTATTAGATTGAGGACCCATCGGTCCGTGGTTATTTTTTGCCACTGGTGAAGGTGAAAAGAAATTTGCCCCCCTAGGGGAACTTCTGGAAAGGTGGGAATAAAAATAGCCGGAGCCTGAAGCTCGTCATTGACGTCTTGAGGTGTCCTTTCCCTGACGTTCTGCTCTTCGTCTGGGGGCAGATTTAGAATACGCCCCTGACTGTTGCTGTCATTGAACGTACTGTTGACGGTACGGCTGGGAAGATGTAGCGTACGAGGGATATATATACTGTTGAAATCCTCCCCTGTAGGATGGAAGGCCCCTTCCTCTAGCACCTCTAAAGGGCACTTTCCGATACTGGAGCGTCCCTAGAGCCTTCGCTGTGTCAGTATCTTTCTTGAAACCTTGTAGCGCATCGTCGATGTGCTTCCCAAATAAAGCCTCTCCATCGAATGGAAGGTCTAGGATCTTATTTCCGGTCTAAATGAAGTATCTCTGAGCCATCCTTGACGGCGTAACACTGCTGCACCCCCAGCGATCTGAAAGCTGTAGTTGCGATATCCATCGCACAATCTATCAATTCTGCAGAAGCTCTCTCCCCCTCTTGCAGAACTTTCTTCACTTCTGGTTTGCTCTCTTCCGGAAGCTGATCCATATACGGAGCCAGGACACACCACATCTGTCATATCTGCCCACTATGGCAAGGGCATTAGTTGCTCTGACCAACAGAGCTGACATTGACGAAAAACGCTTACCGGCGTTATCTAGGCACCTGACTTCTTTATCAGGAGGTGTGGTAATGGGTGCCGATGGGTTTTTGGATTTTCACTGAGCTGCCTGGGAAATAAACGATTCTGGTTTGGGATGGCCCACCAAACAGGCTGGAGCATCCTCTGGGGCCTTGTATTTCTTCTCCAACCTGGATAGCACTGGTGTCACTGTCGCTGGTGTTTTCATGATCTTGAGTCCTTCCTCCCATACATGACCTATAATCGGAATAGCCCTCACTGTTTTCCTAAAGGGCTCTTTAAAATCATACAAGAAACAGTCAGTTTGGGTAGCCGGCATAGGCAGATCAAATCTTTTTGCAGCTCTCTCTAACAAGTTATGAAAACCACCAATATCCTCTGGTGGAGAGTCAACAGGTACCGGAGAAGGAGAAGGCGGCGTGGGAATGAGGTAGTCGTCCCATTCTCCATTTGGATCTCTAACCTCTCCTTCCTCCTGATCATCATCCGTAGTACCCGGATCTTGTTGAGGGATTGATGGAGGTGATCTCTGTAAGGGTTCCGCCAGTACAGTTTGAACCCTCTTTGGAGTAGACGGGATAGAGCGTTGACGAGGAACTACTGATGGTATTTCCTGAGGTACAGGAGTTAGTGAAAATCTTTTCCTGTAGTCAGCCAACATGAACTGTAGGTCCGTTAATAAAGAAGACGGCATGCAAACTACCCCTCCTGATAATCCTGATGGTATTGTTCTTGAGGAGTATAGCCTTGATATTCACAGTATTCTTCCTCAAAATCATCCTCCTGACACTTTTTTTTTAATTTATAAGTTTTCCATCATATGAAACAAATCATATTCATACATAACATCAAGTCAATCTTGCATTATCTATTCCACAAATGATACATTTACATAGCACTGCACTTTAAGCAACATTCAGCAGAACAATGTTACAGCCCGGTAATGTTGCATACTCCTAACATATACAGTAATTATACATCAGCTTATAGGAGGTCAGGGTGTTCTCGTAAGTAGTTGGTAAGCGGTTCCCAGAAGTTAGAAGGTTTAGCAGCTGTGGGCAGTTCTTCTGCATAGATCAAAAAATTATCTTTACAGTAGATAGAGTCCAGTACCCATTGAGCTACAGTAGGGGCCTCCCTTCTGTCCCAATGCATGGCTACTCTCCGTTTTGCTAATAACAGGATTGCGGTCAATTTTTTCTTGGTAGATTTCAAATGTGTTAAATGCCCCAATAAACCTAGTTGCAGCGTGCAGTCCAATTTACAAGTCAGGATCCCATTTAATAACTGTACCACCTGCTCCCAAAACAGCCTCACTTTATCACAATGCCACGCTAGGTGCACAAAATCGGCCTGATCTGTCCTACAGCGTTTGCATTTTGCATCCTCTCGTAAGCCATGTTTATGTAAACGGAATGGAGTGCGGTATGTTTGGTGCAAGTATTTATAATGTATTATACGTAAATTGCCATTGGGCGTAAGAAGCTCAGTAAGTGCACAGCAGGTTTGCCATTCCTCCACTGTTAGAGGTGCGTCCAGTACCAGATTCCACTTGTCGTGTGCTTTTCGCGTGTCAGCGCCAATTTCTCTCTGCAAGGCCTTGTAAAGTCGTGCCACTATGTGTGTGTTATCTGAAGCAGTTATTAATAGCTGTAGTGTCTCTAGGGAGGGGGGCTCATTTGGAAATGTGGGGTAGAGTACCTGGATTGCTGCGCGCAGTCTGTGGTAGCAAAATTTGAATAGTAATGTTTGATTGCTTACATATGCCAAATCAGTCGGAGCTAGAAATGTCCCATTCGGGTATAAATCACCCATCACCGTGATGCCAAATCTGTTCCAATAGTCCCATACCACCCTTCTCTTGTGTTACCGATAAAGCGGGATGTTGTGCTAGTGGAAGATTCGGTGTGTATATAGTGGGGTTTTATCTGTGAGTTGGCTAATTCGTCTCCATGCCAAGGAAGTCGTACGGACTGTGTTAATTTCGTGTTTGGTCAGATGAGGTCTCGAATGTGGCAGTACATTTGCCAATTTAATGGGATGGGCATCGCCATCTTCCACTGCAAGGTGTGGCATATATTGCACTGGATGATACCAATAGTAAGCATATTGCGCTTGAGCGCATAAATAGTATAGGTAGAGATCAGGGACTGTAAAGCCCCCCCGAGGCGTATGGTAATGTCATCGTGCGTAAATTTATCCTGAATTGCTTGCCCGCCCATATCCATTTATTCAAAAGAGAGCGTAATCGGATAAAGATGGGGGCGTTATGGGAATGTTGATGAAAAGATATAGGAGTTTGGGCAGGAGTACCATTTTTACTAGAGATATCCTATCCGCTAGAGAGAAGGGTAATGTGATCCATCGGTCTATTTGTGTTTCTAATTTATCAATTATGGTACCATAGTTACTCCGAATCACTAGCTCCGAGTCGCGGTGTATCCAGATGCCTAGATATTTTATAGGATCCTCCTGCCAAACCAACGGGAAATCCATCTGTGGTGATTTTGTACTGGTTGTCAATGGTATCACCGCTGACTTGGACCAGTTTATTTGTAAACCGGAGTGTCGTCCGAATTTTATGTATTCTCGGAATATCGGAGATAGGTTATTACCGGGATCCCTAATATATAGCCCCATATCATCCGCATACAATGATATGCCAATGGGGCGCAAATTAAACGTAAGGCTGTAAATGCATATTTCTGGCGTATTTTACAGGCTAGAGGTTCTGAGAGAAATTGCAAATAGTAAAGGTGAAGCGGGCAGCCTTGCCGTCGTCCTCTTTGTATCGGTATTACATCCGATATATGTCTGTTAACTTTTATGCGAGCAGTAGGTTCCGTGTAAAGAAGTTTGATCCATTGTATTAACATTGGTGGAAGACCTATCCGCTGGAGAATAGTAAAGAGGTAGGTCCATTCAACGGAGTCGAAGGCCTTGGCCGCGTCTAGCAACACAGCCACAGCCTCCAACTCCGGGTTCAGTTGATGTAGGAGGGCGAATATCGTACGCAGGTTATGTGTAGTGGATCGGGATGGTATAAACCCAGATTGATCGGGTAATATAATAGTAGTCATTAACGGTTGAAGCCTGGTTGCAATTATCTTAGCTAGTATTTTTGCGTCTGTATTTATTAAGGAGAGTGGTCTATAAGACACTGCTATTTCCGTTTTTTTTTCTGGTTTAAGTAAGGCGACTGAGCGCTTCACGCAGTGTTGGGGGAAGAAGTTTATTGTTATATGCTTCGTCATACATTTCCAATAGGTATGGGCTAATTAAGTCGGAGTACGTTTTGTAGAATTCTCCTGTGTAGCCATCTGGCCCTGGTGTTTTGCCATTTGGGAGGGTCTTAATAGCATCCTGCACTTCCTCTAAAGTGATCGGCTGTGCTAGATATTCACGGTGACTGTCTGAAAGCCATACTAGTGCTATATCTTCCACATAATCCAGGATCTCTTGTGCGTGCGCCGTATCCCGTGCTTTATATAGTGCGCCATAAGTGTCCATAAACGTCTGTAGAATGCCTGCCGTATCATAATGTTCTGCATCATTTTCATCTATCATTCGGAGTATAGTATGTTGTTTGTGTTCTATGCGTATTTTTTGGGCAAGTATACGTCCCGGCCTACCTCCCTCGCCCATCCTGCGTGCTGTGTGGCGCCTAGCTAAATATTTCACTTCGTCATCTGCTAGAGTATTGTAAGTGTTTATTTCATCTCTGATAGCACTTAAAATGTCTGCCTTGTGTGTATCGTCGTATTCTGCTTCTAATGTTTTAATTCGCTTTTCACATCGTGTCAATTGGGTACGAATATCTTTAAGGATTCCCGCCGTTGTGCTTATGCAGACACCCCGCAGTGTCGCCTTAAAGGCTTCCCACAGTGTGCTCGCACTTTCTACCGATTGCTTATTGGTGGCAAAGTAGTCTTCTATTGTATTGTGTATTGTTTCAGCATAAAGTGGGTCCAGTAAGGCTGTTGCATTAAATCGCCATACGAACGGTGGTGGGGTGTATGTTGGGATTTGTATAGTCAGTAGGACAGGTTTATGGTCCGACAGCGTTTTTGGTAGGTGATTGACATCTTGGGTCCATGTGCATGCTCGTTCTGTTATAAGCCAATAATCAATTCTGGACCAACTATTATGTACAGTTGAGGAGTGGGTGCTATCATGTATATGTGGGTTACGCATGCGCCATATCATGTAGTCGAAATTCATTCATACCGCGTTTGAGGGCTGTAGCCGCTCGTTGGTGATGTTCAGTCATATCGTGCCATCTGTCGCATGTACTGTCCAGTGCGACATTCATGTCTCCGCCCCAAATGAGTTCCATATCTGGAAGCTCCCGTATTTTGGTATGCACTTTCACGAAGAATCGGGATCATCCACATTTGGACCATATGTATTAACGAGTCCTACCCTAGTGCCTCGCAGTATACCTGTGATTATGACATATCGTCCTTGCGCATCAGTTAGTATTTGTTCTGTTATAAATTGAGTCCCTTTTCGCACCAGTGTCATTACCCCTCGCGCATACGTAGAATAAGAGGCTGAGGCCACTAGTTCCGCCCAGCTCTTCCCAAATCTATCCGCTTTGTTTTTGAGTAAGTGTGTCTCTTGTAGCATGGCTACATCAATGCCATGTCTAAGTAAGCAAATATCTGCCTAATTTTTCTAGGGTTATTTAGACCGCTTACATTCCAGGTCGCAAGCGTTAGGGGCTTAGGTGTAGTGTTAGTGTACATTGTCAGGACTCCAGCTATAATTAAGGATGGATAAACTTGTGCTGCTTTGTCGGCTTGTAGACATTTCTATCTGAACGTTGAAGAGATACATAGTGCTTTTGCATAAAATGAGAATGGAAAACAACAGTGGTCCGATGACTTGATAAAACAATTGAATAGCATCTAGAGTCCTCGTTCCCATCCCTCCTCCCAACCCTCCCACTTCGCCATCCCAATTTAGACGAAGACAATTCCCTTTAGAAGAAAATAAACCCCCCCGCTCATCCACCCGTCCCGTTGAAAAAAGAGAAAAGAATAACTTTTGCTGTGGTGCACACAGGTGGGCGGAAACTGCAGCCGGATACCCTAAGGACGAATGTCCTCTAGGGGGTCACTACCCTATCATATAGCGACATTCCTGACATCACTAGTCTCCATCAATGAAGTGGTCAGCTCATTAGTAGCTCAGGTTTAACAATGGTCATTTCCAAAAGGATAAATATGCATTTTAGTAATCATAACATTGGTGGTATTAGAAATTCGGAACCATAACAATCCCTTTAGTACTTATCGGTAATGCTCTGCAATGATCATCATACAGTTCGCCATATAGTGTCCTGTCCAGGCATTCGTACAGCGTAGGCATCCCAATTATTCAATGTCTGAGGTCCCAGGGTGCTCTTCCAACGCACCTCTGGGTGATTTCCGGTGCGCAGGTTGAGATCCTCTCTGCTGCAAGTATTTGAGTACATCTTTCGGGTCATTGTAGATGGCAGTTTTCCCACCATCAGATATTCTCAGTCTAGCTGGATAGATCATTGCATATTGAATGTTCTGGTCTCAGCTGCTTTTTGACGGCTATACATTTTTCCCTTGCCTCCTGGACTTGCGGTGTAAAATCTGGGTATATGGATATGTCCATGCCCTGGTGTTTTAAGTTACCCAGTTACCGTGCTTTGCGGAGCGCCGCATCCCGGTCTCTGTAACTTAGTATTTTGGCAATAATGGGCCGTGGTCTTGCCCCGGTCGGTGGTGCTGGGGCCAATGATCTATGGGCTCTGTCTACAATGAAGACGTCAGAGAAGGTGTCTTTGCCCAAGAGTGTGATAAGTAATTGTTCGATATAGCGCTCCATAGGTCCTGTGTTGGTCATTTCCGCTATTCCCATAAGGCGAATATTACTGCGGCGAGACCTCGCTTCAAGAACTTCAGCTTTGGCCATTAATGCGTCCATGTTTTTGTCTATTTTGCTTTGTTTAGTTTCTATTTGGCGTTGCGCGTCTTCTGCATCTGATATGCGTCGCTCTGCCATGTCAATGCGCTCAGTGTGTCGGTCGAGGCGTTCGGACATGCGATCCACACGGTAAGTTAGATTATCTATTTTGCCATCTATGTTGGATAGGGTGTCCTGTATCGAGGAGAACATAGTCTGTACGTCTCCTACAGCCGCTCCACCCGCAGTTGATGTGGTTTGTTGTGTATCCTGATGCCCTTCCGGATCGCTCTCAGGGGGTTTCTTTTGCTGGTCAAATGTCAGCTTGGGTTGATTCCTGTGTGGCTTCCCCATATTGTGGCGATGTGTATCAGACCAGTCCCTGTGGTATCGTTTTCGCAATTTAACACAGAAATGCAGGTGTGCAGGCCGCCCCCCAGAGAGTATAGTTGCTAGTAGTGAAGTTAAACTGACAGGTCATTAAGAACAGGGTTCTCATGTAATCTTGCAGATGCACTGATCGCCGCAATATACTGTTGTGACAGTTATTCAGTATATAAGTGCGTGGTTAGTAGCAGGTCTACGTCGGGGGTGGATGGTATAGTGCCCACTGCGATGCGAGTGTCCAACTGCGAGCGCCGCAACAGGTACTGGCTAAGTATTTCCTGTTTGTAGGCTGTAATCAGGGTAGGGATGCGGTAAGTCGCGTTATAGAGCGGTGCCCTTAAATACCGATTGATCCCATACTCTGCGCTCAATTAGTCATATGTATTGTCCCCCACTATGCACTATATAGGGTTATGGTGGCAATCTTCCTGTGAGGCAGTCCGCTCGCAGCGTCCAACTTATATGGAGCAGACAGGAAATCAGCGCGCAGGGAAATACTGACGTTGCGGTGCTCGCCTACAATTCTAAATTGTACAACCCCTAGTTAGCGTGTAAGGCGAGGTATGTAGGCCTTCACTGCAGCCGCCTCTCACTCAGCTCAGAGTCGGCCGTGGGGGATTCAGCGCTGGCGTCCCCAGCTGTCCTGCGTCGGTCAGAGGGCCGCCAGTCTGTGCGCTTGTGGACTGCGGACTCACCCGAGCGTGTAGAAATCGGACTCGGCGCTTCTCCCGCGCAGCGGTAATTGGGCCTCTCGATCACAGGAACCCAACCGCCACACGCGTCGGACCGTCCCCTCAGCCAGTTGGTAGCGCTGGATTGCAGAGTGCGTGGCCGGCAGGTCTCACCTCTAGATGCACATGGGACCACAGGGATTTCAGTCCGCACCAGACATCACTTCAACCCGACTCAATAGTCGGCCTCTGCTCGGCTTCCGCGACATATCGGCCTCAACTCGGGGATCGCACCAGGCGCACTCTCGTCTGCACCCGCCCAGCGCCGTACGTCTCTTCACGGGCAGGGTTACGTCTGTGCTCGGCGTACAGGCCGCGTCTCGGCAGAGTTTTTCGGAAGTCGTTTTTCTTTAATTGTAGTGCGTTTCAGGGCATGAGAGTTGGTTCAATGTATCGACTGGATGTTCCGATTTCCCATTCTCGTTCATTTACCACTTCTGGAGCATCGCGATGCAGGATATATTCAGGATAATGTGAGCAACCGAAGGAGCTCACTTAGTCAGCGGCCATCTTCGAGCGTGGCTAGCTCCGCCCCCCATCCTCCTGACACTTAACGTGCAGCTGGGATGGGCTACTCGCATAGCCATATGGCCAATCATCTTCTTTCTCAGAATCCTGCTCTTCCAACAGGTGAGATGGCAAAAGAGGTGTAACCTTGCTAGGTGATGTAATTTCAGGTGTAATTCTCCTTGTCTCGTCTTCTCTGTTCTGTCTGGTGTTTTTTCCCTCGTTGACGGGCCCGTTGACGAGATCGCCGACAGTGAAGTTGCAGCCGTTGAAGTAGTCGTCGACCCGGACGTCGGCGCAGTCGACGTAGTCATCGTCGCCGATACCGGCGTTGATACCATAGTCGACAGTACCAAAACCTTCATCGATGGAGTCCCCAACTCCGCCGCTGACGCTTTCTTTGGCAACAGGCGAACTTCAATTTTCGACGACGACAGAGGTGGTTTCTTCGCCGACGGTACCGTCGACGATGTAGTTTGTCGACGTCTTTACTTCAGGCGGCACTGAAGAGGGCTTTTTAAAGGAGTGCCTGACCTGAGGGGGTGTCTTAGGCGGTTCAGAACTCGCCTTTCTTGCTTGTTTATCCCCCGAAGCATGTCCCTTCCTCACCTTTCTATGTTTTTGAGGGGATTTTGAGGGACTGCGCCCATGAGACCCAGGAGAGGTCTTTTTAAGGGCTCAGATGAATGGGCGCGAGGTGATCTTCTCCTCTTATGGGACCTCCTGGATGAGGAAGAAGAGGATGCCTCATCACTGTCCTCACTAGAAATCACTTCTTTTCTGGCTTTGAGTTTCTGAAGCCATATCAGAAGGCGTCCCTCACGATCCCTTAAGGTTTTACTTAAAAAGGTACGACATACCTTGCAATCCTTTGCCTGATGGTCTAGATATAGGCAATAGATACAGTCCTCATGAGGGTCATCAGTATAAAGCCTTTTCTTCGAGCAGGTAGCAAAGGCTTTAAACAGACCTTTTTTCTCCTTTCCTGACATAATTGTGCCTGAGTGATGACAAACCAGCACTGAAGATGGATCCTGTAGATGTAAATGTTGAAATGAAGCCAAGAATTCTGTCTAAATTCACTTATAAGAGAAAACTGAACAGAGCTCAGAGGAGACTCCCTAGCACAACGTGCGGTAGAAAATCTGAAGGTCTATAGGTTCTCTCAAGGGTGTTCTAGAGGGTGAAGGGTCCTGATTGGTTCAAGAATGATTTTTTAATGACATTTGCTGGAACTGAACAGGTGCCTGATGGGCCGAAAGTAACTTGTAACACAGTGGCACAATTAATTGCATGTTGTGGGGACTATACGGTGAGGGGTGGGTGGCCCGCTGGGACGTGCTCCCCAACGTTGAGATATGAGGGTGGGGGACACAGGCACTCTGCAAGGTTGGGGGGTGGGCAGTTCTAAGTCCACTGTGCAGGGAGGCAGGGGGGGTGGGAAGGTTTCACCAGTTGGTGTTAGAGTTTGTTGCCACATAAATTGGAGAACAGAAACAGTAATGCTCACTGCACGTCTTTGGCAAATGTCGGTTGTAGGACAAGGCGTCTTTTGCAATGTTTTATGGATGTCTAACGGGTTACCCCCCGTCCAACTGCCCTTTACCCGGGTTGTGTTTTTCAAACTCAAGAAATGCATGGGCAGCCCTCTCCTGTAATTTTAAGATCCTTTAATGGAACGTCAATGGGTTGGGGGACAAAATCAAAAGAGGGGTGGTACTGCAATATCTGAAGTGGCAAGCACCGGATATTGCCTTGTTGCAAGAAACCCACATACAAGGGACCTACTACTGTGCGCTTAAAAGGTGGGGCTATAAATTAGTAGCCCACGCAGGCTATACCAGGGGATCAAGAGGGGTTGGGATCCTATTGCACAAGTCCTTCCCTTTCACTATACAAACAGTCACACATGATTCATTGGGGCGATTTGTAACTGTCAGGGTACTGGGAGGGTATGCCACTAAATATTATGTCCCTCTATATCCCTCCACGACTGCATACCCCCACACTTGCTGACTTAGGTTCACATATAGTCAATATGCCTGAGGGAGAACTACTCATAGGGGGTGACTTTAATGCGGCCCTTAGCGGAGAATGGGATCGCTGGCCAGCAAGACACCGAGAGGCTCCAGGGAAGGCCCTGGAGGAATTTGTGACGGCCACGGGCCTAGCTGATGTGTGGCGGATGTGCAATCCCTCTGCCCGCCAGCATACTTTCCACTCTGGGGTTCATGGGAGCTTATCCCGCATAGACTACGTTTGGATCAGCGGACCAGCTCTCAATGTTCGGGGAGTTGACCCACCTCCCAAGGCGTTTCTCGGACCACTCCCCACTTAGTGCACTTTACGGCTGTACACCTACATCTAAGGGACAGGGAATGTCACTTAATCCGTGGTACTTAAAAATACCATCCATTAGGGAGAGCTTAACCGAAGCGACAACAAACTATTTTAACGAAAATAACGGATCGGTAAACTCAGCCTAAACCATATGAGAAGCTTACAAAACAGTAATTAGGGGGCAGGGGATCTCTTCAATCGCCGGTTATAAAAAAGAGAGACAGAAACAGTTGAAAGCAATAGAAGATGAGATTCAGAAATTGGAATCTGAGCTACTACTGTCATATACACCGGAAATGAAACAGATTGCAGATGAAGCAGAATGAATAACAAGACATCGCCGAAGAGGCAGCTAGGGAACAACACCATGCGACCCTGCATCGAATATATGAAGTGGGGGATAAGGCAGGCAAGCTGTTAGCGTGGCGAGAGGGGGCGACCAGATGGGTGTTTGAAATCGCCCCAGATAAGGGAAATCCACTTAGAAACAGACAAGAAATAGCGGAGGCATTTGCAACGTACTATAGGCAATTATATATACCATCAAATCTAAACACCCAGACCGAAGCCCGAGAGCTACTGGCCACTCTTGATTTGCCCTCCCTGGGGGAGACAGATAGGGAGAGTCTAGAGTCGGACCTGACCGAAAACGAAGTGGTACAAGCAATTAAAGCACTGAAGACCGGTAAAGCAATGGGCCCAAATGGCCTACCGATAGAATTATACAAAATAACTGTGTCCAAGATTGCCCCATATCAAATGCAAATGTATTAAGAAAGCATCACGCTTGGGACGCTACCCGAAAGTCAAAGGTTGGCTGATATTGTCGTGATACACAAAAGTGGTAAGCCACCTGAAAATTGTGCGTCATACAGACTAACGCAGAAGTCAAGATCCTTGCTAAAATCCTTGCAACTCACCTGGCTCTTCTGTTACATAAGTTAATCCACCCCGATCAATCGGGTTTCTTGCCAGGTAGAAATACTGCTCTTAACTTACGACGCCTTCATGGAGCATTGGGAAGGGCAGATAGCATTAGGGAAGAGGCAGTGGTAATGTCATTGGAAGCCAAAATGGCGTTCGATATGATAGACTGGCCCTTCCTGTTCGCGACCCTGGAGAGAATCGGATTCGGGGAAAACTTCTTAGCGTGGGTCCGGCTTCTATATTCGGAACCTCTAGCACAAGTTACAGTAAATGGGGGAAGGTCATCGATTTTCAAATTGCAGAGAGGGACAAGGCAGAGATGCCCCCTTTCCCCTTTAATTTTTGCTCTAGTGTTGGAACCACTGGCGATATGGATAAGGGGCGATCTGCTTATTAGGGGACTTAAATGGACAGAAGATTGGGAAGATAGAATCTCCCTATATGCAGATGATTTACTGCTCTATTTGGCTAGCCCATACTCTTCGATACACAGGGTGCTGCATATATTTACCCTGTATCAAAAATACTCTGGATACACTATAAATTGGGACAAGTTGTTACTGTACGCCCTCTGGGGCCCGTGTATCAATCTTCCCAGAGTGTGTATGGCGCGGAGTTACTGACGGGTTCCGTTACTTGGGAATCTACATTACCACAGATCCGGCGGTCTTTTACGAACGTAATTTGGCTCCCCCCTTGCATCGCCTACAGGAAGACGTGCGACACTGGAAGACACTTCCCCGGTCGTTATTGGGGAAAGCTTCCCAGTATAAAATGATGGCACTTCCCCGTTTTGTCTATATTTTACAAAATACGCCATATCCAGTGCCTCCAAGGTATTTTCGGGCTATAGAATCGGAGGTGCGAACACCTCTCTAGGATAGTGGAACCCCGCGAATAGCACTAACCAAGCTAACAAAGAGCTGGTATGATGGAAGGGTCGCCCTCCCGGCAATACAATATTATTGGGCAGCACAGCT
Organism: Calotriton arnoldi; assembly: GCA_963921515.1. NCBI lineage: Eukaryota > Metazoa > Chordata > Amphibia > Caudata > Salamandridae > Calotriton > Calotriton arnoldi. The sequence continues at coordinate 1,502,624 of CAWUFW010000712.1, read as the reverse complement.
CATAGTGATAAATCAATGGGTCCATTTACCACAAACCAAACCAGCATATAGAAAGGATAGATGTAATATGGGGCCAGGGAACTACCAAACAGCCATATATGGCGGGAAGCAGAGGGCGCCAAGTTACACACCAACGTCGACAACGATTACCATATGACACAGCGTCGGCAGCATTGAGGTGGAAAGACAAGATCACTCTGGCGACTCCACTCTGGGATTCAGTACGTCTGGGGTTGCTGGCAACGCAACCGGGTTTCGACAAATAAGACCTCTTCGGTCTCGCCAGAGTGGGAAATTTATGGGTGGGAGGGAAGATTGTACCTTTTTTAGACCTCCAAAGAGACTACGAACCTGACCCGGCGGAAGCATTCCGCTATCTTCAGATACGACACGCACTCCAAAGTGCCATTCCTGGTGGGGCGGAGATCCCGGCCTAATCTCCTTTAGAAGATAGGCTTTTTGATGATTATTTGAAGGAAAAGGCAATATCAGTACATACAGGAAAATACTGAACAATTCTCCTGACACCCTGGGGAAAATAAGAGCCAGGTGGGTGGATGACCTGGGCGACATAAGTGAGGCGTGGCAAGAAGCACTTGCATCCCCCCGGGAGGTGGCCATACGTTCTTGATTTAGATTGATACAATTAAAGATCTTGCACAGGACATACTACACAAGTACTACACTAGTTAAAATGGGCAGAGCAGACTCGCCACAGTGCCCCAGGAACTGTGGTCAGGTGGGTACGTTTCTACATCAATGGTGGGACTGCTCAATAATACCGAAATACTGGAATAGAATTATTACACGTATGCGGACACTGTGCGGGAGGGAGGTAGTGGCCTCATCCCATTGGTGCCTCCTAAACATTTGGGAGAAGACAGACCTAACGGCAGGAGAAAACCTGGGTTACACTAGGTTTTATGGCAGCAAAGCGCAACATCGCAAGAAAATGAAGAGGGGATACGGGACCTGTAAATCGGGATTGGGAGGTCGATATGGACTGGTGCATGCAAGCTGAAAGGGTGGTCTATGAAGGAAGAGGTTGCCCACAAAAATGGTCAAATATCTGGGGGAGATGGAACAAACGTAGAGGGATGATCTGCCTTCCTGTCAATGATCACTCCCCAACCGGGGAAAACTAGGGGCAGGGTGAAGTAAGGTTTTGAATATATACATGTTATACTATATAAGAGAGATGGGGGGGGGGGGAACGCATAATACTGTATACACAATAGACGTCTGTGCTGATATATGTAAGACATTTAAAGTATGAACAAGTGCCGATTGAAGCATTGATTATTGTATCTGGGTTGCTGCCAAATTTTCAATAAAGAGAGTTTTTCTGGGCTCTGCTCCTGATGCAGTTCGAGGCTACCTAATGGAGCTCCCCAAATTGCTGTTTTTTATTTATACTTTTATCAATTATACATCAAGAAAAGTAACAGCAAGTTATTAAGGTAACCTGGAATTTGTGACAAAAGTTGTGAACAAGTAGTCAGCATCACACCATGTCACGTACTATGTATGTATGGGAACGGCAAATATTTAGTATGCCGCTCTCAGTACAATAACAACCCTAAAACAGATAGACAAGAATACAGTTAAGGGATGACATACTGCCTATCAAGACAGTCATACTGCAGCATATGTTCTTAATTTGGTACATTCAAGGCAGGAGAGAAATTAATACATCTATTGCATCATTTCATTAAATCAAATACTTGATCCACTCTTTCGTACTGAGAGGGTGCCTCTGCCCCAATGCACAGCAACTCTTTTAGCCATAAGTAACACAAGATCTGTATACCTCCTTACTTTGGCATGGATCTCAGAAAAACATTAATGCCAGCATCAGGGAAGGATTTAGTGGCTGACAGATCATCTATCCCAATATTTCAAATATTTCCACCCAACAGGCAGCTACCCCTGGGCAGTCCCATGCCAAGCATAAAATTGGCATCAACAGGGTGGCACTTAGGGCATGAGTAGTGAGCTGCCCAAATTGTTAGACTCAAATCCTTCAGCATCTTCGGCAACCATGCCAGTTAGATACTTGGTAGAGTCTTTGTGCTACATGATGCTGTACTGTGGCTACCTTCTGTCTCTTCAGAGTCTAAAGGTTATTTCTGTTGAACGCTTAATCATTGTGGTCTCTCGGGTGGACAGAGGTTAGAGACTGTGTTGGTCCGATAATGGAAAGCATGGCAACATTTTAAAAGGGGTGTTTTGCAAAACCTCCTACCAAATGAGTCATTGTCACATGACCTGGTCCCAAGATCTTCAAAGCTTTATCAATCAGTGCTGGTCATGTACTGACGCTGTAGCCCCAGTCTTCAGCTCCCCGGTCCTCTGGTTTAGCAATATCGCTTGAGGTACCGCTTGTACTAAGCACTATAGACACATCCGAACACTATAGTGGAAAAAAAAAAATCTGTGATGGAGTCTATGTTCTGGTGCATTGTTGACCTCGGTGGAGGTATCATGAGTCACCTTGAAACCACATACAAAGTAAAACAGCTGGTAAAACCACTAAATGCAGGAGTGTGTACAGCATGTGAGCTGCAACAGCACATGCATAATATATAGCATGTACTGTACTGGTTTTGGTAAACCTAGAAGAGGTACAAAGTAGTGAACAATGGGTGTGAGACCTGGCATACAATTCTAAAACATAATAAACTTTACTCTTAGTTTACATTTCAAATCTTATGCAGCATACGAAAATAAAGGAATATATACTTACTTAGAAGAGAAACCACGCTGACAGCTACTAGAAAAAAACACGATTTGCAATAGGTTCTCGAATACTGAAAAGCATCTTTGGCTCTTCCGGATCATAGGTAAGTGAGTTATTGTATTCATCTGTGACTAAAGAAAAACAGAAACTAGTTAACTGAAGATCATCATCACGTTTAAAGCAATAACAAACAATATAATACATGTGGAAATGCTGCTGGACCACGTTATCAGGTACTAATAGTGTTTTCGTTCATTTTGAGAAGTGTTTTGCAATGATTAATACACTTTAATATAGTAAAAATTGTTCGTGTTTTAAGCGAGGCTATACAAATCACAAATCTTCAATTATCATAAACTGGATATGTACTGGTGTTTGGAGAGTATGGGTTTTGCTGCCTTTTATTCCCCTCCTCTTTCATGCGTGCGTCCTACATGGAATAACCTTTTGGAATGATAATAAACATTTGTAAAAAAAATGTGAGCAATTTAGATTATGTCCTTTTTATATTGAGAGCTTTGTTCACTTATGATTAATAGATAATCTAACATTTTCAGCTTACAAAAACAGGCATGGATTTTATATTAAAAAAAGTATAGAATTATAGATGATTAACTGTGAATACTAGCGATGTGTTTCACAAGGGGTGCTGAGTGACATCAGAGAGACAAGAGAGTAGTTCGAGTGGTCTGTGATGTCACTTTATGCTGATCAGCCTGCTGCCTAAACTCCTCTTTCACCACAGTGGTTAGCGACATTAGACCACATCCTAGTCTCAATAGTGCAGTTTCACATATTAACCGACTTCTTGAATATTCCAAAGTTAGAGAGCAATCATTTCCCTCAAAAAATGAATCTTATCTATAATGAGATCAGAAACAGTAAACAGAGTATGGTAGGAACTCAAGATGAAATAGAACCAATTAAGAGGATAATCAATCCAATCTGGACAATCTACAGATCTCACTGTTGGATGCTGGTACAACTGAAGAAAATAATACTATAATCTCTCCACAATTATGTCAAACTTACACAAATTCTTCTAACAGAATTAAGTAGCCTAGCCTTTTTCCCCCCAGAAAGTCAGTTGTTGTAATAAACCGCTGCACCAATCAAAGAAATTAGGGCTCTTAAGAACAAGTTAAACAAAACAATGAGAAAGTTGAAATGAAAAAACACTCAGACGCTTGAAAAGAAAAAAAGAAATCAAACAGTTAAGAACACTATACAGGAAAAAAATCTGGGAACAGAAACGAACCAGGTAGGAGAAAGAGAATGAAACTACATGAGGTGGCTAAATCAAGACACTTGAACAAAAAATAAGGTCAGAGACATCAATAACTTCCCTTATGCAAGTTGGTCACTACATATAAGGAACTTACTTGTGAGCAATAAAAAAGCAGAATTTCCTGCCATTGAACAAAATTCCTCAGAATACTTGGAGCAATCTCCAACGCTAACTGGAGTAGTAAGCACTATGTCAGTCCGCGGAAATGGCACACCGGGTCCGAATGGCCTTCAATCACCATGTTAAAATCAGGCCAAGCCTTATGGCCAAAATTCTACTTCCTCTATTCAAAAAAATGTATTGCTGCAAACACAATATTGGAAAGCTGGAACGAATCCCACCTGCTACCGATCCATAAAAAAGGGGCATCTAATACCCTGTGAAATTTATCGCCTACTGGCATTACTGGACATTGAGGGGAAGTGCTTGGCGAAACTATTAAACAAAGAGTTGGAACAGCAGATGGTAGAGAAAAACCTTGTCCCATTTAGTCAAACCGCTTCCAGAAAAGTGGAAGCATAGAGGACAACTTGCTAACTTTGGCAATGTTAGCTGATCATTGAATGACAGAGAATGGTCGCCTTAATTGATTTTACAAAAGCTTTCGTCCATATCGAAGGAAGAAGATTATGCGGCAAACTGACAAAATGGGACACCAAGCCATCTCTACTAATAGATAGAAGAAAATAAGTTACTTACAAGTAAATGCATTTCTCTAGTATTGGTATCTTTCATAGATTCACATGCTTGAATTATTCCCCGTCGTTGAAGTGGGAGTCCCATGATATAATAGTAAAGTTTAATACACATAGCCTATAATTGCTATAAAACATTTAATTCAATAACTTATCCACATAATTTAAAGGGAACCAAACCAGCCATTCAGGTGACAGCACCTTCTAGAGCACTCCCCACAGAGGCTTCATTCCCTCAGATTTTCAAGCACTAGTGGGAAAGTTAATCCCATACCAATAAGGGGAGCCTCTACAGGGGAGGGTGGTGGGGCGCATGTGAATCTATGAACAAAACCAATACTGGATTACTACAGTTACAGGTAAGTAACATTTATTTCTCCAGTGTTGGATCTTTCATAGATTCACATGCTTGAATAAGAATTGTTAGCAGTTAGATTATTTGTACAACCATTATAATAAGGGCACAATAGCGGAGGTAGGATAATAGAATCGAAAAAGGCTCACCTTATAGGAAAAAATGGGGTAACACTGCTTGTCCCACAGCCACATCACTGTGCTTTGACAATGCCAGGCAGCAATGCTGCTTGAACGTATGCCTGTTCGTCCATGTTGCCACTCGACATTCCTTCGAGAGGCACATCAGCGAACAAAGCGGTCATAGTAGAAATTGCCCTGGTAGAGTGCACTTTAACTTTGTCTGTCAGTGGTCTTCCAGCCTTGCACTGACAGAGCTGGATAGCCACTGAAATCCACCAAGATATGCTTGGTTTGGAAACTGGTAAACCCTTACCGTGAGTCCCATATGGTACTAGCAGTTGGTCTGTCTTCCTGAAGTGTTTAGTGCGATGCAGATAAAATTTCACACGATGCAGATAGAATTTCACATCTTTTAACGTCTAATGTATGCAAGGATCGTTCAGAAGCTGTTTGTGGATTCGGAAAGAATGCCCATAGGACAATAGGTTCATGAATCTGGGAATGAATCTGGGAGTGGTTCTGAGACGCACACAATTGTCCTTCAACTGTAGAAAAGGCTCTTCAATTGTGAAGGCTTGTATTTCGCTAACCCTCCTTGCTGATGCAAAGGCTAACAGTGCCATTTTCCATGTTAAAAACTTTATATATGCTTTGTGGAGAAGTTTGAATGGAGCCTTCAACAGTGCGCAAGCACTGTGTTGAGCTGCCAAATGGAGGAGGTGCATTAATTGGAGGTAAGATTCTGAAAAGGCCTTTAAGAAACTGTTTAATCACCCTATTAGACAACAAGGACGGTGAACCAGTGGATCTTCTATAGCTTGAGATTGCTGCTAACTGCACCTTAATGAAAGCATGGACCCACACTGACCGCTAAAAAAAAGATATGGTAAAACTTGTTCCGACGGTGCAGAGGTAGGGTGAATATTAGATTTCTGGCACGATAAACAGAAATGCTTCCATTGCAGTTTATTAGTGGTACCAGCCTTGGCTTTTGCAAGAATGCCTTTACAGTCTTGAGGGATATTCATGTTCGCAAACTTATTGTGTGCAGGGGCCAGGCCGACAAGTAAGGAGGTCGGGCCCGGATGAAATGCCTGGTTGTGGTTCATTGTTAGCAACATAGGCAGGGGTTTCAGCTGGATGGGAGTTCTTTCCGATAGGAGTAACAGCTCTGTGAACCAGTGTTGTTTGGTTCACCTTGGAGCAATTAATATTATTCGGCATGGTTCCCTCTTCATTTTGCTGAGAAGTCTTGGAATGAAGGGTATGGGGGAAAAGTGTAAGCAAAGATCCCTGACCATCTTATCGAAAGACCATTCCCCCACGACCCCGGTTGTGGGTGCCAACTTGCGTAAAACTGGCATTTTCGATTGTCTTGTATGGCAAAAAGATCCAGTGCCGGGAAGATCTTGTCCAGAGTTGTCTGATGAAGCTCTCATTCATGGCAGCTGATTTTGGTATTGCTCAGTGTGTCCGCCAGGATATTGTTTGAGAATGGAACATGTTCTGCTCATGGTTGAGTCTTCAGCACCCATTTCCAAATTTCTTGTGCTTCCTGCGATAGGGCCAAAGATCTTGTGTCCCCTTGCTTGTTTACATAGTGCATGCTGGTTGCATGTGCATTTTTATTTGTGTGGAGACCATTTCCCACTTATTTTCAAATCTTGTACATGGTCGCTCCATCCGTCTAGGGGTAACGACAAATTCTGGTATCTGAGGTAGGAATGTTAGGCCAGTTGACAGATTGACATCTTTTGTACACCACTGCTAAGCCGCTGCCAAGTTTGGAGTGATCCGGACTAAGTCATCTAATGATCCCTGCTTTTGAATCCACTGCTTGTCTAACTCTTCCTGTAAGGGCTGCATTCTTAAGTGGGGGAAAAGGTACTAAGAAATGGCAAAGGACATCATTCCTAGAAGAGATTTCAACAGGCGGACCGAAACAGGCTTTCTTTTCAGTAGCCTTTGTGCTAACAGTTTGAGTCTTATTCGCCTTTCCTGTCGTAAGAATGGCTTGTTTCGGATTTTATCGAGAACTGCTCCGAGAAACGTTATTCTCCTTGAAGCACAAGTTACTAACTTGTGTAACGATATATCTGTAAGAGACAGTAGTTAGTGACAGATTCCTTACCTTAGAATATCCCCAGGCGTCAGGCTGGATCCGGGAAAGTTTTTGCGTAGCAGTACCCTTGCGCGTCGGTAGGCGGCGTCGTGCGGCTCCGCGTCCGTCGTCGGCGTCGTGATCGCCGGGATGACGTCGCGGGCAGTACTCAGACGCCGCCCTGCGCGCTGACGTCAGTTCTGCACCACGACTTTCCGCGCCAGGAACGCAGAGCCATGCAAGAAGCTGACATAGGTGTCTGAAAAATACTAGGGCCCTGAAAGGGATGTCCTTAACCCTAGAAATCAGTTCGCAGAACGGGGAGGATGGGTGGGGCGGTAAGGAATCTGTCACTAACTACTGTCTCTTACAGATATATAATTACACAAGTTAGTAACTTGTGCATCTGAAAGAGACACGTTAGTGACAGATTCCTTACCTTAGAATAGATACCCCAGCAATACCAACCCCGGTGGTGGGTCTGCGAACAAAGATCAGACAAGGAAGTCCCGGAGGACAGAACGGCCAAAGAAGCCGTCCCTCCGGACCTTACTGTCAAGGCAGTAATGCTTGGTAAACGTGTGCAGCGAGGCCCACGTAGCTGCCTGACAGATATCCTGCAGCGGAACACCGCGGCCTAAAGCCGTGGTAGCAGCCGTTGCCCTGGTGGAATGGGCACGCAGCCCAACAGGAGGCTCCTTCTTAGCCAAAGAATAGCAGGCTTTGATACACAAGGTTACCCAGCGGGAGATGGTTCTCTTGTGCACCGCCCGACCTTTTTGGCGCCCACGTAGCCAACAAAGAGCTGGTCATCCACCCGGAAGTGTTGTGTGCGGTTGATATAAAAAGAAAGCGCACGTTTTGGGTCCAGACGGTGGAGCCTCTCTTCCTCTCTGGAAGGATGCGGAGGTGGAAAGAAGGTGGGCAAAGTGATGGTCTGCCCAATGTGGAAGGCAGTAACCACCTTTGGCAAGAAGGACGGACACGTCCTAAGAACAACCTTGTCTGGATGGACAGACAGAAAGGGAGGTTTGCATGAAAGAGCCTGGAGCTCACTCACCCGCCGAGCGGAGGTGATGGCCACCAGAAAGGCTGTTTTCAGAGTGAGAAGACGAAGAGGACAGTTATGTAGAGGCTCAAAGGGAGCGCACATAAGAAAGGTAAGAACCAAGTTCAAGTCCCACTGAGGCATTACAAACGGAACAGGAGGGAAGAGGTGTGTAATGCCTTTTAGAAACCTGTTAACAGGGGACTTGAAAAGGGAGGGCTGATCAGGAAGCCTGAGGAAGGCTGAGATGGCACAAAGATAGCCCTTGATGGTACCCAGGGCAGAACCCTATTGGGCCAGGGAAAGAAGGAACAGAAGAACCTCAGAAAGAGGGGCAGAAAGGGGATTCACAGCCTTTGCTGTGCACCATGCCACAAACTTGTTCCACCTGCAGGCGTATACCACCTTAGTGGAGGGACGCCTGGCTGCCAGAATCACATCACAAACTTCGGGAGGCAAGTCGAAAGGAATCAACTGCCGCCGCTCAATCTCCACGCAAGCAGGTGGAGGCTGGACAGGTTCGGGTGGAGGACCGTCCCCTGCTGCTGCGACAGAAGATCCTCCCAAAGAGGCAGACGGATCGGGGGATCTACGCTCATACTGAGTAGCTCAAGATACCAAACTCTTCGAGCCCAGTCCGGAGCCACAAGAATGACTTGGGCCCGGTCGTGCCGAATCTTCTTCAACACTCTGGGTAGAAGTGGTATAGGCGGAAAGGCGTACAACAGACCGCAACTCCACTCGCGACGAAAAGCGTCGCTGAGCGAGTGCCGCCTTGGAAATTCCAACGCGCAGAACTGATGACATTGCGCGTTCTCTTCGGTGGCGAATAGATCTAACCAAGGCTCTCCCCACTGTAGAAAGAGTCCTTGCGCCACTTCCGAGTGAAGACGCCATTCGTGATCCATCATGCACCTGCGGCTGAGTTCGTCCGCCCTGGCGTTCAGGGAACCTGCCAGGTGTTGAACCATCAGGAACATGCCCTGATGTTCCAGCCATGTCCAGAGGCGCAGAGCCTCCTGACAAAGGGTCCACGACCCCACCCTGCCTTGTTTGTTGCAATACCACATGGCGGTGGTGTTGTCTGTGAACACCTGCACTACCTTCCCTTTGACAGAGGGAAGGAATGCCTTGAGTGCAAGTCGGATCGCCCGGAGCTCCAGAAAGTTGATATGGAGCCGGGACTCCGCCGGAGACCAGAGGCCTCTGATCTCCGCCTCTCCCATGTGACCGCCCCATCCCAGAAGGGACGCGTCCGTCACAACTGTGTGCTCTGGCTGGGGAAGGGAGAGGGATCTGCCCATGACCCATTGCCTGTTCGAGAGCCACCACTGCAACTGTTTTGCAGTCCCTCCGAGATCTGGACGTGATCGGACAGGTTGCCCTGGTGCTGCGCCCACTGGAACTTCAGGTCCCACTGCAGAGCCCGCATATGCCATCTGGCATGATTGACCAGCAGGATGCAGGAGGCCATGAGGCCCAGCAGCCTCAGGGTCATCCGTACCGAAACCCAGGATAAAGGCTGAAAGATCGGAATCATAGCCTGAATATCCCAGACTCGCCGTTCGGGAGGATGGGCCCGAAACTGCGTCGTGTCCAGAACTGCTCCGATGAAAAGGAGCTGTGGAGAAGGAATCAGATGCGACTTCGGCACATTGATGGAGAACCCCAGCGAGTGCAGGAGTTCGGCCGTAGTCTGGAGGTGGGAGACGACTGCCTGGGACGAGCCCGCCTTCAGCAGCCAGTCGTCGAGGTAGGGGAAGACTGGAACCCCTGCCCGGCGCAGATGAGCTGCGACCACCGCCATCACTTTCGTGAACACCCGAGGGGCACTTGTAAGGCCAAAGGGGAGCACGGTGAACTGAAAATGCTCGAGGCCTACCGTGAACCGCAGGTAACGCCGGTGGGCCGGCAGGACGGGGATGTGAAAATAAGCGTCCTGCAAGTCCAACGCTACCAACCAGTCTCCAGGGTCGAGGGCAGTCAAGACCTGAGCTAGGGTGAGCATCTTTAACTTCTCCTTCCAGAGGAAGCGATTGACAATCCGGAGGTCCAAGATAGGACGCATGTCCTCCTTGTCCTTTTTGGGCACCAGGAAGTAGTGGGAGTAGCAACCACGTCCTACTTCTGGGGTCGGAACATGCTCGATGGCCCTCTTGGCCAAGAGGGCCGTGACTTCCTTCTGCAGAAGTACCAAGTGATCCCCTGACATGCGGTGGAATTGAGGTGGCATGGCTGGGGGGTGGTCTCGAAGGGGAGGGAGTAGCCCCTTCGGACAATGTCCAAGACCCACCTGTCCGAGGTGATGGGACGCCAGTGGTGAAGGTGATGGCAGACCCTGCCCCCTACTGGCGTGCTGTGCACCGGAAAGGAGGGACTAGGAGGGCTTGGAGGCCGCGGACGGGTTGGAGGTGGTGGCCTGACCCGCACGCTGGTTGCCCGAACCGCCACGGCGGTATCCACGTCCTCGGCCACGCGAGACGCTTGCTGCGCGGGCCGGTGGCTGGGCAGCTGACGTGACTGGGCGCCCCTTCCGTGGCCACGAAAGGGGCGAAAAGCAGAAGGTGAGCGGAGGGCGTACAACAGAAAGGCCCAGGGACTTGGCAGTAGCCCGTGAGTCCTTAAAACGCTCCAGCGCATGGTCTGCCTTTGAACCAAAAGACCGACTCCATCAAAGGGCATGTCCATGAGTGTATTCTGGACATCACCCGAGAAACCAGTTGTTCTCAGCCAGGCGTGGCGACGTAGCGCCACCGTCGTCGCAAGCGATCTGCCCAGCGAGTCGGCGGTATCAAGGCCACAACGTATGGTGTATTTAGCCGCATCTCGCCCTTCCGCAATGGCGCGGGTAAGCAGTGTCTGGACCTCCTCAGAACATTGCGGCAAAACAGCCGCCACCGAATCCCACAGAGAGTGGGTATATCGGCCCAAAAGGCAAGCGGTGTTGACGGACCGCAAGCCAGCACTGGAGGAAGAAAAAGCCTTCTTCCCAAATTGGTCCAGGCGTTTGGATTCCCTATCCGGAGGGGCGGTAGGGAAGGCGGTTTGGGAGGCAGAGGCTTGGACAACCAAGCTCTCGGGGGTGGGATGTTGGGAGAGAAACAAGGGGTCGCCCGGAGCAGGGCGATGGCGTCGGGCCACGTTCCTGTCCACAGGAGCCCCTGTGGTGGGTTTGGACCAGGCACCCAAAGAACGTCAGTGAGTGCATCATTAAACTGCAGCACAGTCTCCGAGGAGGAAGCCGCCGGCTGAAGCACTTCTGTCAGGAGGTTAGTCCTGACGGCCACAGTAGGCAATTGGAGATGTAAGGCTCCAGCTGCTCTACGCAACACCGTTGCAAAATTAGCTCCCTCCTCCGTAGCCACGGGAGGAGACAGCATGCCAGTGTCAGGGGAGGTGTCTAGACCACTGGCATCCCCAAGTTCCTCAGCCCAGTCCGGATCATACTCACACTGTTGTGAGAGAGGGTCCTCAGACCCCTCCCAGCTCTCCTGGTCCTCCTCTTGTTCAAAATATGGAGGAGGAGGGACATTTGGGACCCAAGGTCTCATCGGCGCCGGAGCTGGCGTCGAGCGACGTCGGTCCGGCTCCATGTTCGGAGCCGGAGAGAACCGGGGAACGACGCCGTCTGGATCCCCGGACGGTGTCAGGAACAGCACCGGGGACATCGGCGGAGGCGTGGTTAGGTCAACCGACGTCGATGGGGGTTGCGGTACCCCCGGGGCCGGGGCCGGAGCCGAGGCCGGGATGAAGGCTGGTGGGACAGGCGGCGCCGGGACCGGAGTCGACGGCGGCGCGGGGCAACCCCATCAGGGCCCGCGGGGCCCGAAGGCGCACCGGAGGGACCTGGAGGCCCGAAGAGGCAGGCCATGGCCGACAGGAATTCCTGTATTTCGGCCGGAGTCGCCCCCGAACCCGGAAAGGACGGGTAATGCGGGGGCGGCTCTACAGGCATGTCCGGGGGCGGGGACGGTGCCGACTGGGGCCTCAGCCGAGTCACGAGACCGGCGAGGCGAAGTCTTAGAGCGATGATGCTTCTTAGACTTTTTGTGCTTCGACTTACCCGAGGAGCGCGAAGTCTTGGACTCCGACGACCGGCGGGGACTCCGCGACCGGCCCCTCGACTTCTCCCGGGGCTTGGTACGGCGCGGAGCCGACTGCCGGACCTCGAGTAGCTTTCGAGACCGCTCTCGCAAAGCCTTCGGGTGAAGTTTCCGGCAGTCAGGGCACGACTTCGTGTCGTGGTCTCGGCCGAGACAGAAGAGACGCTCCAGATGCGGGTCCGTGATCGACATCATGCAACCACAGGCGCCGCATGGCTTGAAGCCGGGCATCCCTACGACACCTAGGAGTCGTGAAGACTCGAAAAAGAAACAGTGAAAAAATTCACAAAAAAGTTAGTCAAAAATTGACTAGGGCACTGCTCTTCCCGGATCTGCGCTTACTGGCGCGGAAAAAGAAGAACTAACGTCAGCGCGCAGGGGCGGCGTCTAAGTACTGCCCGCGACGTCATCCCGGCGATCACGACGCCGACGACTGACGCGGAGCCGCACGACGCCGCCTACCGACGCGCAAGGGTACTGCTACGCAAAAACTTTCCGGATCCAGCCTGACGCCTGGGGATATTCTAAGGTAAGGAATCTGTCACTAACGTGTCTCTTTCAGATGGATTTATCAATTACTTTTGAATGTTCATAGTAAGACCTAAATCTTTGAACAGTGCTAGACAGGCCCTTGTTGCTTTGGACTCTGGATGAGCAGTTGGTGCTTTTATCGTCCAGTTGTCGAAGTATGGAATTATCTGGAAGGCCTTCCGTCTTAGGTGAGCTGCCACTGGAGCCAAACATTTCGTAAAAATACGGGGGGCTGGCTTGAGCCCAAAACTGAGAATTTTGAATTGATAATAAGTGCCAGCCACCCTAAATCTCAGTTTGCAATGTTTGGAATGAATGGGATATCAAAATAAGCATCCTGCCGATCCACGGTTGACATGTAATCTCCATGATTGAGGAGATGCAGGATATCTTGAAGTGTTACCATGCAAAAAGACTGATTCCTCAGGTACTTGTTTAACGCCCGCAAGTCTAAAAGGGGTTGCCATTCTCCTGTTTTTTTCCTATTAAGAAGAATAAAGAATAGAAAACCCATTTCTTTGTGGGAGTGAGGTACTTTATTTCTGCTTTTCATAGCATGGTCAGAACGTTTCCATGGAGCAGGTGTAGATGAGATGGGAGTGCTCCCTTTGGTGGAGTGTTTGGTGGTCTCTGCGTGAATTTTAAAGTATGGCTGTAGGTGATTAGAGCCAACACCCACTAGTATGATGTTATTTGTTGCCACTGGTAAGTGTTGAAATGTTTGCTCCAATAGGTTGTTGGGATGGAGAGGGCATAACTCGCACTTTGAAGTTGTCATTGCTTTCTGCCAGTGTCCCTTCCTTGACAGGCTTGTTTTAGTCTTGGCACTTGTTTGGCATAAGCTGCAGCAGTCGGAAGTCGGCTTCAGAAAACATCTTAAAACCCATCTTTTCTGAAGCATGTGTTTAGCCATATAGGTTCATGCAGGCATTCCGGAGAGTTTGTTGCAATAAACCCTGGGAGGACCGGTTGGGTAGCTATGCGCTATATAAAAACAACTTGAATTGAAATAGTGATCTAAATTGCTGTTGTTGGTAGGAAGGGCGATATTGTTGATGAAAAGGCTGGTATTGTTGGTATCTGTAGGGTTTATATCCCCCTCTATGTGTGAGCAAACCTTTCTCTTGCTCCTCGAAAAGGCATTTTCCGGATTAGCAGGGTACCTCAGGATTGTGCGCTATTGTCTGTTAAGCATCATCAACATTCTTTCGGAACAATGCCTCTCCATCATATGGCATGTCTAAGATCTTGCTCTGAGCATCCGGCCTAAAGGATGTGGCCTTCAGCCATTCTTGTTGCCTCAGGACAGTAGCTCCCGCCAGTTGTCTAAACCCAGTCAACTCTACATCCATAGCGCAGTCTATTATCTCTGAAGAAGCTCTTTCACTGTCTTGAAGGATTCTCTTTGCTTCTCCTTTTACATCTTCAGGCAAGAGATCTATATATGAGGCGATGTCTGACCACATTTGCCTGTCATACCAGCCTAGTATGGCTAGTGAACTGGCAGCGCGAACAGTAATTGCTGACAGATGAGAAACGTTTGCCAATGTATCAAAATGTCTACCTTCTCCATCTGGTGGTAGGGAGATGGGCGTCAAAGGATTCTTAAACAGGCGCTGAGCCTCTTGTGTCACACAGAATCTGGTCTTGGATAACCAACCAGGCATGCAGGCGAGTTTTCTGGTGCCTTGTAATTTTTGTTTAGTCTTGGCAAAACAGCAGAGACTGTTGCAGGGTTCTTCGTTATCTTGATCTCTTCTTCCCAAATGAAATCCACTATTGGGATTGTTCGAATCGATTTCTTAGTAGGTTCTTTAAAAACATATAAAAACAGCCCGACTGTTTAATCGTCCGAAGTAACTGAAATTTCTTTGCAGCTCTTTCCATGAGGTTATGCAATCTTCTGATGTTATCAGGAGGAGAGTCCACCGGTTGTAGGGTAGGTTGAGATGGTGGTGGAATCAGATAATCATCCCATTCAATGAGAGAAGATTGGTTGTCTGGGATTTCTCCTACCTCTCTCTCTCTTCATCCGAGGAGGGTGGTTCATCCTCAGAAGGCATTGCTATATTTAAAGCTGGAGCTCTCTTAGGTGTTAGAGGTGCAACTGAAGGACGCAGAGTTCTCAGAGTGGGTGTCTGAAGTGGACAAAGACTGTGATGGCGATACAGCCTTTGTAGGGTCCGGAAATCTTTTATAGTAATCCTCCAATGCTAATGGAACTTGAACCATGCCTTCCTGAAATGCAGGGAGTGTAATGTTGGAACTTTCATATATTGTGCAGGCCTTTCTACATACTGCTGCAGTCTTGTTGAATAATAATCTTCGTAGTATTCTTCGTCATCATCCTCTTGTTATTTGACATGTAGCTCTGAAGGACTATGGGCCGCTCCGAATGGGCCTTCATCGTCTTAAACTTAATCAAGCAGGTGACTTGGTGGGATTGGAGAGACCTTACTTGGAGACGTGTTCAGGCCGTACAAATTCTTTATTCGTCGCCAGCACCGTCAACAAGGTTGTCGTCGACTGCACTGTTATCTTTGTTGATGGCGTAGATGTATTTTTCATCGTCGATTTTTCCTTTGAAGGTTTCACCGTCTATGCCGGTGTCTTCGTCAACAGTCCTCTCATCTATAGTGTTTGTGTTGACAGGGTCATCATCATCAAGGTTGCTGACTTAGTCGCCGGTATGGAAGACTGCGATATCAACATTTTAAAGGCAGATTTAGCAGTTATTGTGGATGGTTCTGAGGAAGGTTTTTTTCCAATGTAAAGCCAAACTGGGAGAAGGAGTGGTTGGTTCAGACCTCACTTTCTCTGTGGAGGTTTGATCTTTTTTGATGCGGCACCACATGACTCCGCCCTGATGCTGTCCGCGGACGTGACGTCAGCGAGGTCACATAAGTCCCACCCCGGCGCGCCGACGGCAGTTTTCCTCGGAGAACTTTTACGCGCCACAACACGGAGCCATCACAAACAAAACTGGGAAAGTACGGGAACAGTGTGCGAAAAAATCAGTGGAACAGAAAGGGAAGAAGCGAATGGTGAAGGACAGCACCATGAGGGACAGTGCCAGGTACTGTGTCACCGAAAGTCATGGAAGGGAAGCGCAGACCACCGCGTCTGAGAAGCAACCCTGCAAGCGAAGGCGAGATCCACCCTGGAGGCAGAAAAGCATGTGAAAAATGCCATAACAGACGACAGAAAGTTTGCAACCACAATCTAGAACAGGGAAGGGCAACAAGCCGGAACAGATGAGTAATCGATAAATGACCCCAAGAGAACACCATCAAGGAGTGTTGCATCCCCTGTAAAGAGCCAAGGGCTGAGGCACAGCCAAGAGGCCCCAACCCAGAGGACTGCAGAGGAGTCAGAAACCCCAAGCAAGGAGAAAGGAAGAAGAGTATGAGTAGGCCCCACACTGGAACAACCAGGGTGGAGGGATGCAGCAGCACACGTAAACCCACCGTCCAAGCGCCAGAAAGGAAGGGGTGGAACCAAGAAACAGAACGAAGCAGAAGACAAGCCACCCGGAGGGAGGCGAGTGCAGAAGACCAAACTGAAGGTCCTCGCAGAACGGGGAGGAAGGGCGGGCCGTGAAGGAATCTGCGGCTAGAATCGTCTCTTCCAGATACATCATTACCGAAGGTAAGTAACTTGTACATCTGATAGAGACTACTAGCCGCAGATTCCTTAACGTAGAATAGATACCCTAGCCATACCCAGAGGGGAGGAGGGTCTGCGAGAGAATCTCACCAGCTTGGAAGAACACAAGGCCCCAACAGGGGATGTGGCATGGGGACAGGAAGGACGGCCCAGCCCCCACCAAGCAGAAGTAAGAAGAACAAGGAGAAGGGAAGGCCAGGATACCACAAGCCTACCCGAGGGGCCAAGGGCGTCCGCCAGAGAACCCGAAGGGACAGACGGCACCAAGGGAGTACCAAAAGAAGAAAAGAACCACCCGCAATCCAAGGAGAAGAGGTGGAAACTGAGGCAAAGCCCGCTTCAGGAGCAGGAACGGCCCCACAGCCGAGAAGCGCAGACGTGAGAAGGAAGACACAGTCGCGCAAAGCCCCAGCAGAGCGACGGACAGGAGCACACGGGTACACGCCGAGGCCCACAGGGGTGGACCATCACGTCCATGCGTGCGCAGCAGGCAGCCGGTACAGACTATGAAGTAGTGTGCCCAGAACAAGCCGAGCGCAAGACCAGGACCGAGGCAAGGGAACCCCAGAACAAGCCCCAGAGAAGGACCGTCCCAGTGGCACAACCCGGCCCACGAAGAGAAGTGGGACCGGCCAAAAGAAAAAGAGAAGTAAGATGTAGCACAGACCTAAAGCCGTCAACCCGAACACAGGAGAACACCAGGAATATCCTGGCCCCCCTGGAGCACAAGGTAGAGGACCAGGCCGAACGTCGGATAATAAGGTGGAAACACCAAGACACGACGCCGTAGACGGCATGACAAAGTCGGTCTGGCGATCCAGAGGCTGAAGAAGGAAGGCAAAACGCACAGAGGCAGATATCCCGCAGGAACAAAGGGCAAAACGTACGACAGGCAAGCCCTGTAGAAGAAGGATCGAAACACCATCGGATACTGAGCAGGACAGAACCTGGAGCAGCGGAAGCTGCGCGAAGGCTGAAGAAAAAGAACCGCACCAAGAGGAATACAGTGACGCCATGAAGCGCGAGGAACCCGAGAAGGGATCCACGCCCGCCCAGCTGAGGACATAGCTATACAATAGCCAACAAGTACCCCACCTAGGGTATGACACGGCCCAAAACAGAACAGGGGAACACCTCTTAGGGAAAAACCCGCAGCAGAGGCCAAGAACAGAAAGACCTGTGGGTATCACCACAGACGGCTTACCAATCAGCCAAAAAGGAATACACAGATAGTCCTACCTGAGGACCCATACGGCTTTACTAACAGCCAAAAAACACACACCACAAAAGCTAAAGGGCTGTACCCGCAGCCAAAAGTACAGAGGGGCCAACTGAAGGACCCTGAAGGCATTCCCAGCCACACACAGCACACAGAGGGGCCGCCGAAACACTAGGCCCAAAGAGAAAGGTGGGAGAAAAGCCTCCCATAAGACACCCGAGGACCGACAAGCCGAAGCTTACGGAGGGGGAGGAGGATGGAGCCCCGCAAGGAGTCGCTGAATAGCGGAGTCCGCGTGGGTGTTAAATAAAAGAATCCCATCAAAGGGCAGGTCAACAAGACGCTCCCGAATATTCTCGGGAAAGACGCTAGCCCGCAACCAAGCATGGCGGCGGAGGGCCACAGAACTCGCCATAGCTCGGGCGAGAGAATGAGACATCCAAGGCCGAACGGAGAATAAAGGCAGCTAACTCCCGACCATCCAGCACATGGTGCCGCAGATCAGCGCGGACACCGTCGTGGGAGGCGCGAGACAGAAGGGACTCCGCGGAATCCCATAGGTCAGAGGTAGCCCTAGCCAACACACAAAGCGTGTTGAGCGCGCGCAGAGCAGCACTAGTGGAAGCGAAAATGTTACGCCCCCAGGAGTCCAACCACCGGGCCTCCCGTGACGGAGGGAGCAACACCGAAGGCAAGGAAGGGAAAGCAGTCTGCAGGACAGGGCCCTGGGCAGATGGGTGGGAAAAAAGGCAGACTGGATCGTGCGGGGCAGGACGGTGGCGGAGCGGCTGAGGCACCGGATCCCCCGTAGCAGGACGCCCCCAGAAGAGAGTTGTGGAGCGAAGCTTCAAACGGAATAAGCGGATCCCCTCCACCAGAGCCCTGGTGGAGAACCCCCAACAAGTGATCCGTTGGGAGCGGAGCGACCGGGTTGCCCAGTTGCAAAATGCCGGTAGCCGTGGAGATGGCCCGGACAAAAGCTACACTCGCCTCTGTAGGGCGACGTGGGGGGAGAGAGCAACTCTTCCGTGGGCGAAGGCTGCAAACTAAGCCGCCCATCCCCGTGCCCTGCCGGAGGAAGAAACGGCCAGCCCCTCTGGATGGAGGACCCACGGACGAGTGAGGTGCCTGAGGGGTCTCCGGAGAAGGCAGAGAAACCCGCGGGGCAACCAACTGCAAGGTGCGGGAGGGCGGGTCCGGGGGCTGTGGACGCGGAGACGGCATACAACCAGCCCCGGAAGCCGCCGGGGAAAAGGCAACGATGCGGCATCCAGTCTCCGGTGAAGAGGAGACAAGGAGATGACAACCCTCCGGAGAGGAAGAGTCGACGCTCCGACGCCGGGACGGCGCCGGAGAGTCCGCCATGGGCACCGGTGTGTCCTCGATTGGCGCCGAAGCGTCCACCAGGGGTGCCGAGTCGACCTCCACCACCACATGCCTCCTAGGAGAAAGGGGCGGGGACGGAGCCGAAGCGGCCAATGAACAACGCCGAAAAGGCACCGGCTCGACCTCCGACGAGGCAGCCGCCTGCGCAGAGGACCGAGAGGGACTCGGAGAGGCGCCCCGGGCCCCAGCCTCCACCTGTGGCGCTGCCAGGGCCGGGGAGGAAAGCCGTCGGCGCCGCAAAAATTTTCCGGATCCAGTCTCACGCCTGGGGATAATTCTACGTTAAGGAATCTGCGGCTAGTAGTCTCTATCAGATGTGGAAGTTATTGAAGTGAATGTTTCAAAGTCATTATAGATTATAGGCAATGAGTAGTATACTTTACTGCTTTAATATTATATCGTGGGACTCCCACTTCGACGACGGGGAATGATTCAAGCATGTGAATCTATGAAAGGATGCAATACTGGAGAATTCACCTTTATACTGACAATTGGGCCAAAGTGCAGCTAACATCGCAATGGGCTATGACGCACAAGTTACTTACCTTCAGTAACGCTCTTTCTTGTAGATACTCTATGTAACTGCAGATTACTCACCTTTTGAATATTCCCCATAATTCAGCCTGAATCCGGAAACTCTTCAGCAGTACTCCTGCGCACCGATAGGTGACATCATGTGGCTCTATGCCAACGCCATTCTGCTCTAGAAATGGCATGCGGGCCATATATAGGCGCCATCCATGACACCGACGTCAGTTGCTTTCAAGGCTGTCCAAACACCCAGATGCAGAGCCCATTAGCAAATGGCCAGCTGACCCATGGTGGAGTCCTAGGTGAAGCTCCTCGTAGTTTCTTAGGGCCCAAAGGTGCGTAAGCATGAATTGCTTTTCATGGTGTGAGGAGGGACCAGATGATGAAGCAGGACACCTCAGAGTGGGTGAGGGTTTTCGTCCTAAATAGGAAAGATTTCCCAGAGATAGGAGTTATAGAATTTCATCTTAGCTGTACTTGATCAATTGCATCTTTCTGTGTGTTATATATAGTTGCTTTGGGAACTGATGCATGTTTAGGTCAAACTTTTCCCCAGACCCTCTTGTGGATGTAGCTTGTATGTAGCCCGACACTACCTCCTGAGTAGGACGATGGCGGTGCAGAGCAGCATGACTCCACCTACCACCGTGCAAGGGTACTGCACAAGATTTTCTGGATCCAGACTGACACCATGGTAATATTCAAAAGGTGAGAAATCTGCAGTTAGAAGCCTCAATCAGAAAGAAAAAAACCTATGATAACAAGGGTCTAAAATAAGACTGCATCACAGCCCCCTTCTTGTTCAATTGATATTTATCTGAAATCCACAAGGCACTGGCATCCACAGCCAAATCTCTTTCAAAAATTGCAGGACAAAAATCAATTATCTTACCATACGCAGACGATACAGTCATACTGGATCAAACAGTGATATGCCTACAATGGGCTCCGCAATGCTCTAAACATATACAGTAACACCAATAACATTAGAATAAATTAAGAGAAAATTAAGATTGGCATTTTTGGTGGGGGAAAAATGCGGTAGCAACTAGATGCTACTAAAAATCAAACGGGGGGGGAAAAGCTACAAGTGTCTTGGAGTCTGGCTTGATGAACAAGAACGCCCATCAGCGCATCTGGCTAATCTGAAAAATACAGCTCATGCTCTAAGCAGCACTTTTCTACTCTTTTTTTTAATAATCTGTCTGGCCAGGTAGCTACCCTTTACTTAAGACTGTTTTATACAAACTATTGCCAGCCTTAACCTATGGGATGATAACATTTGAAATAAATTATCAAAATAGCTACACACAGCATGGTGTACAGGCCTCAAACAAATCTACTCGCCCACTCGCAATTGCGAGTAAAATTTGATCAGGTCGAGCAATTTTTAGCACCTACTAGTCCCATCTGGCGAGTAAACTTAGGCTGTAAAGGAATAGGTGTTCTGTTAAGTCAGAAAGTGAATGAGCAATAAAGATGCCTTTAAATCTGGTTTTTATCTTGACACATTTGCTGTCTGTTCAAGGAAAGAGGTCAAATTTGTCTTAACTAATTGCTGCTTGGAAAAAGGTTTATTTTTCTCTTTCTTACTAGAATTAGAGGTTTTTGTCAAGTGAGCTGTCTGAAGATGTCAGTTATTTTTCTCTAACAACATTTAAATGAATAGCCTGTAAATTAATATTATAAAGATTTCAAAATATATCAGGAATTACAATAACATTTTTTTTTTAAGTGTGATGCAAACAAAGAGTTAAACAGGAGCAAAACAAACCAGAACACTTTACTTGGTGATGTGCAAATGACATATTTGCAGAAACTATTTCCAAAAATTATTGTTTGTACACTATATAGTTTTATCAGTAAAGCTGCATGTCAATAAGAAAGTTTGTGGGCATTTTAATGTAAAATCTGCTGATTACAAATGACAGTGTGCTACCGCTTCATGCTTTAGTTATGTATTTATTAAAAGTGATAATCTTTAAACATGATTTGAGAAACATTCCTGACCCGGCCCTGATGACAAAGCTGTTAATGAACTAAGAGGCAAGTCAGGGGTCATGTGTATCCTATATGTGGCTAGATCTGTATTATTTATGGAAACAAAGTTTAGTCTATTAAATCAAACAAAAGAGTTTTTTGTACAGCAGATATGCTGAACTCGCACATTTGGAGGTGCTCTCATATGTGATAATGAGGAAAATGGCGGCTCAATTAATTAAAATTTGTCCACGATCACATCATTTGAAACCAGTTTATGGGTCAAGAGCATTACAAATAGGTCGAGTAGATTATTTAAGTCACTAGACCTGCAGGTCTAGAATTTTTAATGATTTTTCGAGGTCTGGTGTAACATCTATTGACTTTTTTCCATCTACCAGACTGTACTGTGCGATCTCAGCTTCGTCTGGAGTTCAACCTAGCAAAACAAAATTTAATATTTACCTCAGGATATCTGGCCTGCTGTCGGAAATTGAGATTCGCTTCTCCAAAACAGCTCAAAAATCTAGTGGCAAGCAACACTACAAGTCATTAACCATAAACTTCCTATTTTGAGTCAGCCTTACAGGCCCTTAAGGCAATGGAGACCTGGGAAAAGGGACTTCCAGCTAAACAACTGGCTAACACAATAGCAAAACACACCAAAGTTCTGTCTATAGCCCAATACATGGATAAATTAAGCAAGAAAGCCCATACAGGACTTGCCACAAAGCTGTATGATTCACCCAGTGCCCCAAAATATCTGGTGATGCCCATTTCAAAAAGGCCGAAAGAGCTAATGCGCACACGATTTGGACGGATTCCTTCATCAGCTTATTTGTATGTCCCTTGCTCATTTCCTGTTTGTGTGAAAATTTACACATGCTCCGGAAAAACTGGCTTCAGACAATGTTATTAAAATTGATAATCTGCACTTGTCAAAAAAATGTACTTTTCTGCAGTAACAATCAGACTGGATCCGGATACTTCATAGTTCTTACATCGGTGGTAGGGAGCACTGGCTTTGTACCGATGCCATCAGTGGCACCATGAAACGCCACAGAAATCTTATAACACCCACCCGATGCAAAGACATCAGTTCCATTTTTTCAAAGCCTTCGAGGAGAGGGGATGGACTGGCATCAACATTAAGTTTGTGCAGTACCAAACTTAAATTGGGATCTTATTAGACTTTCTATATAATACATCCATCAAATAGGAGGTGGACAGGTTCAGGGGGAATCTGTAGGTAGATAGAGTGTCCACCAGAAAGATCGCTACCACAGGTAGGTTACTTGTTCCTCTGATGGCTAGTTTTACCTAAAGATTCCTCAACTGTAGAATAGAGACCAAAGCAATTCCCTTTTTCAAAGGAGGGTTGGCTGAAAATTAAACAAGGAAGTCCTGCAGAACAGACCTAGCGAAGTGGCCATCTCTGCGCAATTCAGAGTCAAGGCAGTCATGCCTCGTAAGTATGATCGGACGTCCATGTAGTTGTTTGGCAGATCTCGGTGATCTGAACCCCTTTGGCAAGGGCAGAATAAGTTGATTTAGACCTGAAGGAATGAGCCCCGATGCCTTCTGGGGGCTCCTTTTTGGTCAAAGCACAGTAGGTCTTGATGCAGAGAATGATCCATCTGGACAGTCTCAGCTTTTGAACCGCTCTTTCCTTTCTTGGAACCACAATATCAAATGAAAAGCTGGTCATCCAGATGTATGTCTTTAGTTCGATCCTGATCGTAGTTTACCATCCACCTGCTGCTGCTTTTCCTCCTTGAGGTGGGGCAGGGGATACAAGGTTGGCAGGGTGATGGGCTGACCCAAGTTAAGGGAGTTGCCACTTAGGAAGGAAAGCATTCCCGGTTCGCAACACCAATTCATCAGTGGGATAAAAAAAAATTAAAAAAAGGAGGTGAATGGCAGATGTGAAAACAGGGCCTGTAACTCACCCACCTGGCCAAGGTGACTGCCACCAAAACACTGTTTTGAGGGTTAACATCCACAGCTGACAAATGTGAGGTCAAAGTCGCACTATTGCACAACAAAGGGAGTTGGGAGAAACAAATTTGTTAACCGCTGAAAGAAAACATCACAATAGAGGATTTGAACAGGGAAGGCTGATCTGGGAGACAAAGGGAACATAGAAAGCAACCAGATATCCTTTAACACCGATCGCACAGGCTAGGGAGAGTGAAAATTGCAAAACCTGTGACAACTGTGTATGTAGAAGGTCTAGTTGTTGCCAGGGCACCATGAAATGAAACTGTTCCATCTCTCTGAGTAAGCATTTTATGTGGAGTGACAAGCTGACAAGATAACATCAACCACATCCGGTGGTGGCTGAAACAAGCTGAATGGCCCTGCTCAAATCTCCATGCATGATAACGGAGGCCTCGGAGATTGGGGTGCAGCACCATTCTCTCCGACTAGGAGAGACGGTCCGGTTGGAATGGCAGCTGAAACGGGAGACATACGGAGAAGCTCCTACGCTCCGTATACCACACCCTAATTGGCCACTGCTGAACAATAAAAATGACTTTGGGCCTGTATTGGTAAATCTCACTCAGAACCCAAGGAATCAAGGGACGGTGGGGACCGTTGTGCGGCTAAAAGTGTTATATTCTTCTCATGTATTGCTTGCATATATTGTATTCTCTGTGTCTTGTCCTTGGAATGCCTTCTGCTCCCTGGCAACCTGTCCTCTCTGATTCTAGAATGTAATGCCAGTGGGAGACAGAGAAGCAGTTGCTGGGAGAGTGGCTGGTGCTTTCAGGGGTCGTTCCTGTTTACTGAATAAACTCTCTAAACCATTCCTAATGTGTCCTGCCTCTTCAAAACTAATCAGAGAGGACAGGTTGCCAGGGAGCAGAAGGCATTCCAAGGACAAGACACAGAGAATACAATATATGCAAGCAATACATGAGAAGAATATAACATATCTCCCCTCTTAGGAAAATTTTGAAACACAAATAAGAACATTATGAACATATAAAATCGTCATTTTTTTTGGCATCACTCTAATATGTCCAGAACCACCTTTGACTCTAGGCGAGGGCGCATTCCCTGAGTGAGGTTCAACTTCCCGTTCGTCCTCCTTCTGTTGGACTTTCAATGACACAGCCACTTCAGTGCTAGAGCATGGCGTTAGTTTTCTAGTGTTCCACCATTTGCCATCAGATACTTTCACGCAATTTCCTTTCACAAGAACTACCTTTTTTGGGCACGACCATTTCGAACAACCCTTTCTTGCCTTGTCACCCAAAAACACTCACAAACATGCCCTCAGTGAAAAGGCGCTTGGGTTTCACAACCTTCTTGTTGTGCCTTTGACAATAAGCTTTCTGGTACTTATCCACTCTACATTGTACACCCTTTAAATCAACATCACATTTCCCTGCTCTGTTCATCCAAGCTGGACCGCTACAGAACATGGTATTCTGCCCTTGAGTAAAGAAAAAGGTGTCTCCTTAGTCACGGAATGAGGAGTGGTGCGATATGACCATAACATGTCTTTGACCTGTCGCTTCCAGCACTCACCACTTATGCACGCTAATTGGACACATTCCACCAAAACTCTATTAAAGCGCTCAACTAGGCCGTTTCCCCTGGGATGATAGACAGGGGTTCTGTTATGTTTGATACCCCATCTAACTAAAAATCTTTCAAACTCCTCCGAAACAAATTGGGGACCATTATCCGTAATAATCTCGGCAGGGCAACCTTCCCTCCTGAAGATGTCCTCACAAAAAGAAATGACTCCACTGGATTTGACCTTCACAAAAGCTACCTCCGGCCATTTGGAAAAATAGTCGACCATGACTATGGCAAACCTTTCACTCACATTCAAGGTGTCAAATGGTCCACAAATGTCTATGGCCAGTTTATCCCAAGGACCCTTGGGTAAAGGTGAAAGAAACAATGGTAGTTTCTTGAGAAGAATGAGTCTTGTCACTACATGCACACGCTATGCAGTCGCGAACATATCTTTCGATTTGGATGTCCATCCCAGGCCACCAGAAATCCTCCCGGATTCTCCTTTTCATGGCAGACATACCACCATGTCCTTCATGCATGATATTCAATAATCTTTCCCTCAAAACCTCAGGAACCACTAACCTGCATCCTCTCCTCAGCAAACCATCCACAACATTTAACTCAGACCAAATTAACTTGAGACTCCAATTCCTTGTGCAACCTCCATCCTTGTTCACATCCTAAAACTTCACTGATTTTTATAAACACAACATCTTCAGTAACCGCTTTTCTCCAATCCTCTTCGCTAATGGCACTACAAACATCTTTCACCTCCGCCACCATCCATTCGTCATCATCTTCATCTTGCACATTATCCAATGGTAATCTGGAAATACAGTCAGCATTAACATTTTTGGCACCCGGAATATATTTTACCTCAAAATCATACTCCTGCAGACGATACAACCATTTGGCTATCCTAGGTGTTGCTTTGGCCGCGCCTCTTGTGGAGAAAAGATCCACCAAGGGCTTGTGGTCCGTGCGTAATTGGAACTTGGTTTCCCACACAAAAATGCGGAAATATTGCACACCCCACCAACATGCCAGGGCCTCCTTCTCAATGGTGGAATAAGTGTGCTCTGCACCTTTTAATGTGCGGGAAGCAAATGCTACCACTCTCTCATTCCCCTTGTGTATCTGAATGAGGACTGCACCAAGACCATGGTTGCTAGCATCAGTAGAAATTATAGTTTGATCTTCAGGATCAAATGGTTTAAGAGTGACTGCGCTTGCAATGTTTTTTTTTTTTGTTTGTTTTTTTTGTTGTTTTTTTTAAATCGCCTCAAAATTAATGAGACAATTCTTAGACCACTCAAACTTGACCCCTTTTTTCATTAAATGTCTTAAATCATGTACTTTCTCTGAAAAATGGTGCACAAATTTAGAATAGTACTCTGCAAGGCCGAGGAAGGACCTGAGTTGATCTTTGTCACACGGAGCGGGTGCTTTTTCTATGGCTTCCACCAAACTCCGCTTGGGCTTGACACCATCACCGGTCAAAGTGTGACCTAAATATTCAACTTCTTTTAAACCAAACTTACACTTTTCCAAAGATATAGAGAGACCAACATCGGATAGCTTTTTCAAAACCACTTCCAAAATCTCATCATGCATGGTCTTATTACACCCCCACACCAAAATATCATCCTGAAACACTAGTACGTTTTTCAAACCAGACAAAACAGCTTGCAAAACCCTTTGGAAAACGGCAGAAGCCGAGGCCAAACCGAATGGCATTCGAATAAACTGAAATGCTCCTTCAGGAGTGATGAAAGACGTAACATGTCTCGAATCCTCATGCAACAACACTTGGTGGTAGGCATTGGATAAATCCAACGTGGAAAAATATGCACCCCCTTTTACACTTGCCAACATCTCACTAATACGGGGAAGAGGATGTCGGTCAATCCAGATGTTGTCATTCAAGTCTCTCAAGTCTATGCACATCCTGATATTGCCATTGGGTTTCTTGGCCAAAACAATTGGACTCAACCATTCAGATGCCTCAATGGGCTCGATCACCCCCTCCTTGCAAAGCCTCTGCAATTCAACCTTAAGTTTGTCTCTTAGCATCAATAGGACATTTCTAACTTTGTGTACCTTAGGTACTGCATTCTCCTTCAATATAATGCGGTGTTTAAATTTTTTTAAACATCCCAATTTTTTTTTAAACAGTTCAGGAAATTTGGTGATCCAAACGGAAGTATCCACAGATGATGTCAGCAGTACCTGTTGCGGATGATTTGGATCTAACACGATATCAAGAGCCCTCTATTCTTTCCAACCCAAAAGAGATCTTCCTTTGTTTACAATGTACAGTTTAGCAGTAGTTTTCCTGTCTAAAAAGCACATTTCTGTTTCTATATAACCCATAACAGGTAATTTGACACCACAATACCCTTCAGGAATGACATCAGTGGGCTGTAAATCATTTAGATTGCCACCCAATTCTTCCCAAACGAATTTGTCAATGATGGTGAATGGGGAACAAGAATCCGCCCAGACTTGTACATCCTTGCCCTTAATTTTGATTACACATTTGGGAGGGCGATAACTATCATGCTTGTTCCCTTCACACTTAAGAACTTGGTTGGTCTCTATCACCATCACCTCTACATTGTCATCATCACTCTCACATGAAACATCTTCTCTTTCAGATGGATCCATCTGCTTTACCAGATTGATAGACTTAGAAAACATCGGAGATTCAGAGCTTTTACACAATCTCGCAAAATGGCCAAACCTTCTACACTTGTAACATCTACTCTTAACTGCCGGACAGTGATTGGCGTCCGCAGTGTGTCTTGAACTACCACACCTAAAACATGATTTGGACCAGAATTTTACAATTTCTGGTTTTTTTCAGATGTTACTTTCTCATCAATTTTCTTAACACCCTTCTTGATGTTATGGACTGTTTCGTCTTGACTGACTTTCTTGGGAACTGAGCTTAACTCCTTCACATATCTGGAGGTATTCTCCATTCTTTTAGCTACTAACAATATTTTTTCTAGAGAGGGATCCTTCATACAAAGTAATTTTTCTTGAATTTTAAGATTTGACATTCTATTAATTAGTTGATCCCTAATTATTTCATCTCTCATATCTCTAAATTTACAAGTGACCGCCAACATCCTTAAGTTAGCCACATATTGCTCAATAGACTCTCCTGGTGATTGCGTGCATGAAAAGAATGCCTTTCCACTACTACACTGACTTTCTTCCCAAAATTTTCTTCTAAGGCCTTCAGAGCAATTTCATACACATCAATATTGCTATCACCTGCTCCCCCAGCCTCACCTTCAGTACTCTCCCCAACACTGATAGCCTCCACCATGGGTAAGGTTTTTAAAACATTCCTGCCCTCTAACCCTAAAAACTGTTTTAAAATCGCTAATGGGGGGCGTGGCCAAGATGGCGGTGAGGTGAGACGTACTGCTGCTGTCTCTCCGCCGACCGCCGATATTTAGCACCAGCCTGCAGCCTCTCGGAGCAGATTCTTAGGGGCTGACGGCTGCTATCGGCGACTCTGCACCGGAGACGCCCGGGGAGGGGTCTCTAGCTGGCGCCGGGGCCGGTGTTTGGGCGGATTGCGCTGAGCCCCGGGACCTCCACGGCAGCGGTGCGGCCTGCGCCCATGCTGTGGCCGACTCGCGGAAGAGACCCGCGCCCATCTGCCGCCTCCTCCCGCGGCGGCTGGAGATCTGGTGACCGCTCTGCCGGGGGCCGCTGCTGAGACGCTGCGCGGTCTCCACCCGGGGCTTGGACATCGGAGCTGGCGGGTGCGGACCCAGAAGAGGGAAGGGACATCCCGGCGGCGGCGACGCGGCCAGTACTTCGGCAGCGCCCGTGCCGCATGGCTGGGCCGCCTCTCTGGACCCAAATGATCACCCGGAGCCTCTGGACGGGCGGCCTCTTGTAGTTGTGGGCCGTTTGGCGTTCGGACCGGGCCCGGCGGAGCCTTCTTGGCGCCTGGAGCGCTCCACCGCCCAGCAGAGTAAAGCACAACTTCACAGCGGACACCCCCTGGGGGGGGGCTGCATCCGGCACGCTGACGCCTGACCCCCCCCCCCCGACCAGAGCCAGTGGCTGCCCCCCGGCCTGTGGTGGACTCGGCGGGGGGCCTCGAGGATCAGGCCCGGTAGTGCCTCCTGACTGGCCCTCAGAGGGAGAAGATCTGAGGTAGGCCGCGCCTGGCTGGGCCTGCGTTGTGGGCTGCTGCGGCGGACGACCGCTGGGCTTGAGGGAGCAACAGAGGTCCCTGAGGAGTGGTGGCCCCCGCCTGGGGGTCTGAAGGACAACGCTTGACGCCGTCTGTCGTCGCTGCTGGACCCACCTGGCCGGAGTAGGGTTTGGTCTGGGGGTGCACGGGGCGAGTGCCTGGAGTGCGCTGTCTGGGAGCGGCGGAGTGCGCTCGACGTCGCAGCGCTCTAGCTGCCGCCCTCCTTCCCCCCGGGCCTTACCCGTAGTAGAAGCTGGACTGGGCACTGGGGAGCTGTTGGAATTGGCCTTGGCGCGACCCTGCTTTGGCGCTACACGGGAACTAGCTTGCTTTCCTCACCATCTGGCGCAGGCCTGGGATATGTCCTCCACCCGCCCCAAGAGAGACAAGACCCAAAAGGACGCCAGGCCTGAACTCACAGTGAAGGACCTCTTCTCGCACACCCAGCGGGGCCCTCTCAAGATGGCCCATTCACCCCAGGAGACTGGGGCCACCCCGATGTCAGGAGATGCCCAAGATGAACCGGTGACTCAGGCCTTTCTTGAGTCCCTCTTTACGACAGCTCAGGGAAGACCTACAAACCGTGAAGCTGCGACCTCACCTCTGAGATAAAAGACATTCGCAAGGACGTCGATCGCATTGGGGAACGCGTGGCGTCGCTGGAGGACAAAGGGGATGACAGAGACACGGAACTCTCTTCGCTTCAACAAGAGGTCATTCGTATACACGAGCAGCAGGTTGACCTCCAGGCGCACCTGGAGGATCTTGAAAACCGCTCTCGAAGGCACAACATAAGGATTCGAGGGTGGCCACGGAGTCGGAAGCGGGGGACATCTTCGCCTACGTGCAGGGGCTCTTTAACCATGTGCTGGGGAATCCATCTACCTCCGAGATTAAAATCGACAGGGCCCATCGGGTGGGGCCCCCTAGAGCGGACAGGGGCGGCCCCGGCAGACATATTGGCCTGCATTCATGACTTTCGCACCAAGGAGGAGATTCTACGGAAGGGCAGAGATATGCACCCGATTGTTTATCAGGATCAACGTCCCACTCTCTACCAAGATCTAGCGGCGATTACCCTGCAGAAACGCAGGCTCTTCCGTCCCATCACGGCCCACCTCCGCCAGCGGGACATCTCTTATTCTTGGGGCCACCCGTTTCGATTGATTTTCCGCTTGGACGGGGAAACAATACCAGCTCCGTTCGTTGGCGGAGGCCTGCAGACTTCTTGACGTTGAGCTGCCAGAGGATGAGGGAAGTAATCGTGGCTCGAGCCTGGCGGCCGGCGTTTCACCATCGGGTTGGCAGAGACAGCGACGCCGCAGACACCTAAGCGGCCGGACCCTGCCGAAATTGCAATGAGCCAGAAAGCAGCATTGGAGTCACTTCCCGAGGAATTGGCGAAAACCCACCCTTCAGGTCAATAGAAGAGGCTGTCTGCTCTTTATTATTTTGAGGCGGGGAGGAGTACTCTTGGCCACTCTATGGACCCCTTGCCGAACTTTTTCTGTTCATCCTGGGATGACAGACTTTCTTGTTCCACAGTTTTGACTCTTGTTGGGGTTGTTTTTTCTTTTTGTCCTTTTTTTGGGGGCCCTCGTCCACTGTTTTTAAACACGGGCAATGATAGGCTACCTTGGCTCTTTACTCATCCCTGCTTGATAGGCCCCGGGATCCATAGATACACTTGGGCTCTCACTCTTTAGATGGCTCCCACTACACTTCGTATCCTTACCCTGAATGTGCGGGGACTTAACAATCCCATCAAACTGAGGGCGATTTTGTCCTATCTAGAACATTCGAGGGCGGACATATGCCTCCTTCAAGAGACGCATCTGTTGGCCCGGGACTGCCACCGCCTCAAATCTTGTCTCTTCCCCACTCAGCTTTTTTCCTCAAGCGCCACTAAAACAGCAGGGGTGGCCATTCTGGTTTCCCGCTCCTTCCAGGGAAGGGTTCTTCAGAAAGAGGCAGAAATTAGAGGGAGACTTCTCATATATCAGTTCGACATTGGGGGCTGACTTTCACGATTAGGTCCATTTACGCCCCTAACGAGGGGCAGGAACAGTTCTTACACGGCGCACTGACTGAAGCCACAGCGACGGTAGAGCGTAGAATTCTGCTGGGTGGGGACTTAAACCTGGTGTTTGATAACAGTGGGATAGGTTGGCTCAACGCTCTGGTCAGACGGGCGCACTCTCCCAGAGGGGCTTAGATCGCTTGAGGGATTTGGGTATGGTGGAACTCTGGCGCGCCACCAACCCTAATGACCGCGAATACTCAATTCACTCGAGTGTCCATAAGACTTACGCCCGCCTCGACTATTTTCTGGGCACGGAGGTGCTCCGAACCCTGCTGGCGGGGTCGGAGATTTTAACCGCCTCTCTCTCCGATCACGCACCGGTGACGGTCACCCTCACGCTTCCACCGCTGCAGCGACCTTTCCGCCACTGGCGCTTGCGTGACACCCTTTACACACCGCGCAGGCGTGGTTCAACAGATACAAGCGCGATAGATGACTTTCTGACCCATAACGATAACAATGACACCCTACTTTCTACATGCTGGGCAGCGCTTAAAGCAGTCTTGAGGGAGAGATCATTGCTATAGCGACGGCAGACAATGCCGATCGTAAGCGCAAGAGGGACGAACTCACACAACGAACCAGGGAGCTGGAACAGATGCACCAGCGCACCCAGGATTTGGAGACAGCTGCGTGCAGTGCGGGCCCAGCTCGCGGCCATCGATAACGACCGGGCGGAATACGCTGCATTACGCCTGCGCCATGCATTTTACACGGGTGGTGATCGGTGCGGCCGTTTACTCGCTCATAAGTTACGCGAGGTTCGGCAGCGCCACGGGGTCCGGGAGATACGCGAAGGTGCGGGTCGAGTGGTCACGACCGACGCGGACATTGCAAAGGTCTTCCGCGACTTCTATGCTCAATTGTATGCAGCGCAAGCATTAGATGGCTCGCTTAAGCGAAGCTTACATAGCGGCAGTACACCTTCCCTCACTCACGCAGGCTCAGGTAGATCACCTGGAGCGGGAGATACGCGTGGAAGAGGTCATAGCGGCGATCTCACGCCTCAAGTTGGCCAAATCGCCTGGACCTGACGGCTATACAGCCGCCTTTTATAAAACCTTCTGCCCAACAATAGCACCCCTCCTGACGCGCCTTTTTAATTCCCTTTGCGACCGCGGGCGATACCGGAGGACATGCTGGAGGCGGCCATAGTGGTCATCCCTAAGGCAGGGAAGGACAAGACCAGCTGTGGGGCCTATCGCCCTATCTCGCTCCTTAATATTGACCTTAAACTTTTTACAGGGATCTTGGCCGCCCGATTAGCACCCTATATGCCGGGACTTATTGACCCGGACCAGGCGGGGTTCATCCCTCAACGTCAGACGAGCGACAACACTAAACGTGTACTTCACCTGATTGAGAAGGCCTCCCGGGTCCCTGGGGAATACATGCTCCTCACCATAGACGCAGAGAAGGCCTTCGATAGGGTCCATTGGCCGTTTCTAGAACAGGTGCTGATCTACGTGGGGTTGGGGGAGAGAATCCGTACTTTAATTCTTAATTGCTACCAACACCCTACGGCTTCGGTCCGTGTTAACGGTCATACCTCGTCCCACCTTCCTATCTCCAGAGGGACCCGCCAGGGATGTCCTCTCTCCCCCCTGCTCTTTGCGCTCTATATGGAGCCCTTTGCCCAATGTGTCCGGCACAATCCCCTTATCACCGGGATTAAATTCGGAGGCGACATCCATACCATTAGCCTCTACGCTGACGATGTCCTGGTGTCTCTCTCCGATCCCTCTCGAGCCTTGGGAGTCTTCATGGCGGAACTGGACCGCTTCGCTCAGGTGTCAGGCTTCAAAATCAATGTTGAGAAATCGGTCGCACTTAACCTCTCCATGCTGCCCTCCACCCTGGCGCGCCTATGCGCCGCGCACCCCCTGCAATGGGCGGATAGATCTGTCTCCTACCTTGGCATCCAGCTGGCGCCTACGCTGCCTGAGATATCCGCCACCAACTACGCTAAACTGCTGACGCAGATTCGGGCGGAGTTGCGGCGGTGGAAGTATTTCCCGATCTCCTGGCTGGGGAGGGTGGCTGCTATAAAAATGACGATCCTACCCCAAATACTTTACATCTTCCAGACTCTCCCTCTACGACCACCCGGTGGGTGGATCAAGCAAGTTCAATCGGAACTGTCACAATTTATCTGGGGGGGCCGCCGGCTCCGCATGAAGGGAACCATAGCGAGGCTGCCTCCTGAGGAGGGCGGGCTGGGAGTTCCGGATCTCCGACTCTACTTTCAAGCGACACAACTCCGACATTTAGTAGAATGGAGCAGATCTGAATCAGAGAAACACGGATTGTTTCAAGACCAAGCGGTAGCAGCCACGACTTTGCAGAGAATCCCTTTTACGCAGGGCTCACAGACCTGCCAATCTTTCACGCTTCCCACATAACCAGGACGATTCTGGAGGCCTGGGATCAGACCTGTCTGAAATACAACCTGACTTCTTTCCCGTCCCCCTCACCCCGCTCTTCGATAACCCAGACTTTCTACCAGGGATGGGGAGGCCTCTTTCAGTAGCTGGCGCCCAACGGGTTGCCGGTCTTTGAGGGCATTTGTTCGACCTTGATGGGATTCTCGCTTTTCCTCAGGTCCGGTCACACTATGGGATCCCAGAGTCGGAGCGATTTCATTATCTCCAGCTCCGTCATTGGGCTCTCCATCCCCTCGTGAAGCCACACGCACAGCGTCCCCTCACACCATACGAAAAATGGCTGCTGACGCGCTCATCCGACAAAATGCTCATTTCAGATCTGTATAAGATGTTGTTAGCTGGACACACACACGCTTATAACGCAGGGCGCATGCGCTGGGAGGCGTGATCTGGGCCGGGCCCTTAGCCATAAAGAATGGGATTTATTATAGAGCTCGACACTCAGCACGCAGTATGGGACTGACGGAGACCCTGACCAAGGTGACCACACACTGGTACTATACTCCCGGCCGCCTCCGCTCGATGGACCCTCGACAAAGTGCGGATTGCTGGCGGGGTTGTGGGCAGCAGGGGCACTCTAGTGCATCTACTGTAGGACTGTGAGCAGCTGCACGCCTACTGGGCGCTGGTCGTTGTGAAATAGATAAACACTTCGATACTCAGCTCCCACGTTCCCCAAGCTATATCCTCCTGGGCCTCCCCAACCCCCTCACTTATCCTCTTCGCTCACAGCGTGGTCGTCAGATAGCGATTGCGCTGGGCTCGGCCACACAAAACATTCTGATTCACTGGCGGACAACAAGTATCCCCACGTTTACTGGCTGGCTGCAACGTCTCTGGCAGGTTTTGGGGATGGAAAAGATCACTCTTACACTAGCTGGGAAGGGTTCTGCCTTTGCGGATCTCTGGCTGCCATTTCTCGCCTTACTTGGTTCTGAATTTAGGGAACTCACCTGCCTGAGATATCTTAGTCTGCTGCGCCTATCAGCACCGACTGAGGGGGAATCTCAGGGAGCCTCACGGACTGAGGAGAAGTAAGCCTATCCTGAATTGGCATCTTAGTTGGTGGACGGGGGTCGGGGAGGGGGTGGGGGGATGGGTAGGAGTAAGTTTTCCTTTTGGCCATTCGCAGAAGTAAACCAGCTGGTTTCCACCATAAACCGCAATTCACTGTTGCTTAACTTGTCTTGTGCTGGTGAACACATGTGACGCTTATTGTTGGCCTCTGTTACGAAATGCAAATAAAAAAAGATTTAAACCA
Organism: Calotriton arnoldi; assembly: GCA_963921515.1. Taxonomy (NCBI): domain Eukaryota; kingdom Metazoa; phylum Chordata; class Amphibia; order Caudata; family Salamandridae; genus Calotriton; species Calotriton arnoldi. The sequence continues at coordinate 1,467,315 of CAWUFW010000712.1, read as the reverse complement.
TAAAATCGCTAATTTCCTCTTTGATACATATACATCTCCACCTATGGCTTCTAAATAGGTTTCGAATGTCTCCTTCCAGTCTTCCCAGGCCATGCAAGGTTGACCTGGACTTTGTAGAAAATAAGGTGGCACAGGAATGACTTGTGCTGTCATAATTAAGATGTATAGTTCCTCTGCGTGCAACTGAAATTTTAGAGTGACTGTAAATTTATAAATATATAAATTATGACAGTCCACAGCACTGTATGGAGTTGACGCTAGCACAATGTCACTGTCTGACGCTTTATGTAAAAGAAATCAGAATACAGTACCCTTAAACAATGCAGGAAGAATCTTCAACACGTTAGTTGAATGCTGGAAACTATGCAGAATATCGAAAGGTGTGCGTGTCACCGATGCTCTTGAAACAAGGCAGGATTGATTCTTCGACACGCTAGTTGAATACTGGAAACCATGTAAAATAACAAAAAATGAGCGTGTCACCGATGCCAAGTGTGTAAACAACACTGAAATGCGCTCCGAAATAAAAAACGCGAATGTTAAAACACTCGCACTTCCTGGTATTGTAATACTTGACCGCTGGGATGAACACACAGATTCTTGGTGTGCGTGTCACCGGAGATTAATACTTCCAAAATGGCGGTACGTTATGTGCAATATGGACAGCAGCAAGATAACACGCAAGTTCCTGGTGTGCGTGTCACCGAAGTTTTCCTCTTCAAAATGGCGGCACGCTTCCTACATGCGTAACGTGCGTGCTGTGCAAGCGTCAAGACGTCCGCCTGACTCCAAAATGGCGGAACGTCTATGGCAGCGCGTTGGCAACAGAACTCTCAGCAACAACATTCAAATGGACCAAATCAAGGAGAGAAAGCGGCACGCGGGCCTTAAGAAAGTTGCTCTCCACAAGTAAGCTTTCCAGTCTTTCCAAAATAGTAGAAATTTGGTACCTGAATCCAAGGGCTGGTTGGACACTAGGCGATCCTCCAGTGCCAAACAAAGTCTTCTTAAACAAAACAAAAGGCTTTTCAGGGGTCGTGTACAATCCTACAATGGTTCTTCTCCAAAAGCGATAAGAACGTCCTCCTCAGCTTGTAGCTTCCTTACAATGGACATCCCATCCTCGTCGCCAGTTTTGAAGAGGCAGGACACATTAGGAATGGTTTAGAGAGTTTATTCAGTAAACAGGAACGACCCCTGAAAGCACCAGCCACTCTCCCAGCAACTGCTTCTCTGTCTCCCTCTGGCATTACATTCTAGAATCAGAGAGGACAGGTTGCCAGGGAGCAGAAGGCATCCCAAGGACAAGACACAGAGAATACAATATATGCAAGCAATACATGAGAAGAATATAACAAAAAGTTCCACCTCAACTGAAACGTGTCACTCAAGGCTCCTCTCAATGGATAATGGAGAGACAGAACTACTGGTATGGAGCATTTTCTGAGGATGCAAATAAGTCTACTTGAGGAGTGTCCCACCGGTGAAGATGTCCTAGACTACCTCTGATCCACTCGTGATCAGCAAGATAACACCGGCTCAGGCTGCTGGCTGTGCTATTCAGAGATCCCACCAGGTGATTGGCTGTTAAGTAGATCTGTTGATGGTGAGCCCAAGATCACAGTCTCAAAGCTTATAGGAAAAGGAATTGGGACCCCTACTCCCCCTTATTTATTCAAGTACAATATCGATGATGTATGGTCCGTCAAGATCTGGACAGACTGATCCAGGATGGAAGGGAGGAAAACCTTGAGCACCCGCTGAATTGTCAGCAGCTCCACCAGGTTTATGTGATGTGCCTGCTCCTCTAGAGACCAAAGGCCTCTGATCTGCTGGTACTCCAGATGAGCTACCCACCCTAAGATAGAGGCACCATACACTACAGTTGTCACGGCCAGATAGTCATCCCATGTGCAGGTTTGTCTTGATCCACCACCAGACTATATCTGCTGAAGCGCTCGGGGAGATTATGATGGAGTGCAACAGGTCTCCCCTATGCTGGAACAACTACCTGCAGAGGCACCACTGCCGAGCCCTCATGTGACAGTGCATGTGTGACGAGAAGAATGCAGGAAGATAGACGACCTGACAGGCATAAGACCTTCAGGATTGGAATTTGTGCGCCCTCTGAGAAATATGGGACAATTTCCTGGATATCAGCAATTCTCTGAGGAGGGATGAAGGCACGGAGAAGGCTAGTTTCCAGAACTGACCCTAAAAGTGCTGGAGGGCTCCAGGTGAGATTTGGGCTTGTTGATTGAAAATCCCAGGTTTAACAATAGTCTGTCGACTGCAGATCATGCGTCACCACCTCCGCCGAACGGGCTTTGATTAACTAGTTTTGCAGGTATAGGAAGATTGGGATGCCGGCTCTCTGAGATGGGCCGCAACTACTGCCATCACCTTGTAAAAGACTCAAGGTGCCGATGTTAAGCCAAATGGAGTACTGCAAATAGGTAGAGCGTAGAACTCACCACAAAATGCAAGTACTTCTGATGAGACTACTGGACCGGAATATAGAAATACACATCCTGCAGTTCGAGTGACACCATACAGTCTCCAGCTTCCAATGCAATTAGCACATCAATTATGGTCAGCATCTTGAATTACTTCTTTCTGAGGAACAGAATTCAAGTTCCTGAAGTCCAGGTTCACACGGAGACCGTTGTCCTTTTGGGAACAAGGAAATATCAGGTGTAATATCCTTGCCCCATTTTCTGCTCTGGTGCTAGCTCCACAGCCCCTTTCTGTAGGAGTGCTGCCACTTCTTGCTGCAGGATTGAAAGGTCACTCGGAGGGAGGGAGGAAAAGAGCCTGAAGGAAGGGCAGGGTGTAACCTCTTTCTAGGATTTGGTGGACCCACTGGTCTTAAGTAATAGCTTTCAAACCAGTAGAAAGGAAGATACCCGCCCTCCCACAGGGTCCGCATGGGTATGGCGGAAGCGACCTAGAGCTGCTTTCCTAGTGGTGCAGGAGAGGAAGAAGAGGATGCTTGCTAGAAGGATCCCTGGGCCTTGCCTCTGCCTCTGTATTGCTTGACCAGAGGATTCTGGAGCTTTGGGTTTGAGGCTGAAATAGCTTACGTTGGTGAAAGGAAAATCCGTGTAAGAAGCCTCAAAGACGTTCCAACTGTAGTAGTTTCTGGCTGGTGGACGAACTTGAAGCCCCAAGTAGCGGGCTGTGGCTTTACTTGCCTTGAACGGTTCTAAAGAAGTCAGCTTTGTCCCCTAACAGTCATGCTCCATCAAAAGGAAGGTACTTTAAGTTGGCCTGCACATCAGAGGAGAAGCTGGATGTTCAAAGTCAGGAATGTCTCTTCAAGGAGACAAGAGGCACCCATAGAACTCACCACAGAATCGGTGGTGTTCATACACACGTTGATAATGTGGTGTGATGCACCACTTCCTGAAAGTGGGATCTCATGTCTCCCAGGATGTGAGGTATTATAACCTGGGTCATGTCCCATAAGGCATAGTTGTAGCATGCTAGAAGACAGGTGGCACTGAGAGACTTTAGCTTGGATAAGTAGACTTTCTTGTGGTGGTTGCCCCAAGAAAAAAGGTGGAACCCCTGGTGCCAGGCGGTAGCTCCTTGCCGCTAGTCTGTTGACTGCTGGTGCCGAGATGGGTTTTTCCTAGGCTGCCATGACCAGGTCCAGCAAGGTCTCATTGAAAGGGAGCAGGGGTTCTGTGGTTAGTGCAGCAAGAATGAGTACCTCAGTGAGGACATTTGTTTTCACTTCCACTGTCGGGAGCTGTAGTTCCAGGACTTCAACAGCCTTCTTCACTACCGAATGAAAGGACATCACCTCTGGCGTAGGAGGTCCTTTGGAAAATTCCATCTCTATCTCTGGAGAAGTATCTGTGTTCATTTGCCAATGACAGGTCAGCCAGTTCATGGTCTTCCCCACCATTGTCATCGTAGACATACAGGTTCTAAGGATAAGAGATAAGTCACGACTCGTCTGTCTGTATTCTTCCACCTCCAGGAGTCTGTGCCTCTCTTCTTGACTTGTTCTGTGGCACTGGCTTGGAAAAAGAGGGAGGACGCACAGGTGGATCTGTATCCGGCACTGGTGGTGGCCTCTGTCACAGAGCTGGCCACAATGTGAATGGCTGTATTGCGGTGTAGCGGTGCACCAGAGAAAAGGACGGAGGTATGATGAAGGGACAGATTAAAGCAGCACCGGTGTTGGATTCATAGGCATAAACATTGGAAGTCCAAACAGTGCCATGACCCCCGAGGATGCACCATGGTCCGGGCAAAGATTTTCTACATCAGGATGAGGGATGCTACGGGGTCCAAGCCTGAGGTCGGGAACTCAAGGTAAGGGGTAGGCCGTGTCAGGTGGTCCAGCAATGAATGGCGCAGCACCAAAAGAGCCAGAAATGCTGGTGGTGGAGCTGGAGCAGACCGAGGTGGTTCCAGAGCCGGGTCCTATGGAGTCAGTAGTGCTGGCCCGCACAGAGGAGCTGATGACTCCATGACTTCCAGTTCTTGTTCAGAGAATGAAGGTCTTGTGGGGGACGGAAGGCGTCTAGGCGACTTTTCCATATTTCCTATGCTTGCTCCGTTTTCCTGGGGAGTATGAGAACGGTAGCCGGGAGCGAGGTCTCGATCAGCGATAGCTGCACTGGTTATTGTGGGCTCGGGACATGAACAGTTTTGTCCTTTCATTCTTTAATGGCCTTAGGGTGCATGCTGAAACAGGAGCAGAAGTCATGGTACGACCAAAGGCATATGAATGGGGGTCGGTTTTTTACATCAGTCCCTCACAATCTCCACAGGACTTGAAGCCCGAATGCTTTGGAGGAGACATCTGTAAATGTAGACATTTTTTGTAGGAATAATTCACATCTCTCTGGACAGAGCAAGCTCTGGATCCAAATCAAAAGGAGCAGAAGAAAGGGAACTGACGTTGTTGAGCCGGTGTGAGCGATATATGCTTCAATTATGTCCCTTTCTGTGTTGATACGAAGCCAGGGCCACCTACCTGCGACGTGAGCTTTGAAGTTTCTGGATCCAGTATCTTTTGACGTCTGAGATTAATCTAAAGGTGAGGAATCTGTAGGTAGAAGTATCCATCAGAACAAAGACGCTTTAGTAGCCTATTCACATAATTTAAAGATAACTAAACTTTAACCTTCCACAAGTGATTTTATCACTTGTGTGAAGGAAAAATACAAGTAGATGAGCCTTTAACAGGAAGGAGAGCGGGTTTCATCTGAATGTATGAAACACCCCACTTTTGGAGAAACGTAGTTCTAGGTAAAGTAACTTTTTATTTCCAGAATTAGATCCTCCATAGATTCACATGCTTGAATCAGAACAAGCGGTGACTTAATATACAAATATTTGCGAATGAAGTGTAATTGACAAGAAGACTCGCCTTATTGAAAAAGATAGTGTAAAACAGCTTGACGAACTGCAGCATCCCTCTGCGCGTTAGAATCAAGGCAATAGTGCTGAGTAAACGTGTACCTATTCTTACTGGCTGGCCCCCGGCAGCTGGCAGCTATACTCCAGTGAACAAAGCTGTTGACGCAGACACACTTCTCGTCAAATGTGCTGAAACCATTCCAAGCAAAAGATGGCCAACTGTATACAGACGGAACACAATGTCCGCAGACACCCAGTGAGCTATACTCTGTTTCGAAAGATGCTGTCCTGGGACAACCCGAAGCTATGAGATTTTCGAAATTTGCTCTTTCAATATATAATTTTCGGCATTGTCTAAGATCCAGCCTAAGTGCTCTTTCTGCAGCAGTGCTGGGACTTTTGAAAAATGTCTTCAGGATTACAGGCTTGTTTACACTAAAATCGGATAGTACTTTAGGTATGAAGCATGGATAAGTTTTAAGATGGCTCTATAATCATGCAATTGTAGATATGTTTACCATAAAATCTTGAATTTCCCATACTCATCTTGTGGTGTTTAAATGCAATAAAAGGGCCAGTTCCCAAGAAAGAAATTTTATATTGCTGTGTGTATCGGCTCAAAATGACTTTTCACGAGTTGCCAAGGACTGGTGGATATTTCACCAAGAGAAAAACTCAAAATACTTTTTAGGAATTCTTTCATATTTCTGTCAGACTTGAGAGCAGGTTGGTTTAGTAGTCGTCTGTAACGTGAACTAGGAGCTAGGGGGGCTTCTACAGAATTATGGCTAAGACCTGAGCCAGATAACTGTAGAAGATGTGGAAGAATGTGAAGTGCAGCAGAAAAAAGTGGGTGCAGATTCTGTTGATGACAACAAATACAGAAGTATTTTCATTTAGTACGGAAGGATTTATTTATTGATACAGCTCTGGCTTTTAACCAGACGTTTCTTGCATTTATCTGGAATTTCAAAGTGGTGCAACTCATTGTGTTCTGAGCCATGCCGATAAAGTTAAAGATGCTGGTTTCAAGTGGAGTACTTGGACCTTGTTGCGAGAAAGCAGTATAGGTAGAGGTAGCAATGGTATGTGCGACTGCTCCGATAGGAGCTCAAGCTCTGTGAACCAGTACTGTCTTGCCCACCATGTGGTGATAAGTATCATCTAACATGGTTCCATTTAATCTTGTTTATGACTTTTGAGATTAGGGGTGGAGGGGGGCATAGGTAAAGGTCCATGACCAAGGTACTGAAAACACATTCCCTCCACAAACCCAGTAGGTTATTCCTGCTAGCATAATAGGGGCCTTTCTTGTTCTGATTGGTTGCAAACAGGTCTAAATTCAGTTTGCCCTGGCTTCAGAAAATCCTGTTTAATTGGGCTTGATTAAGTTCCCATACGTGGCATTCTCTGTATGTTCTGCTTAAAGCCTCTGCCTATGCACTGTTTATTTCAGGACCATACTCCTAAAAGAGACGTACAGTCTCACAAGGATAGTCTTCTCCTTCTGTAGTTGCTGTATTAAGTTGGTGAATAGTGTCACTTGCTCTTTGGATGGGGACGCTTTGCCTATGTCTAAAATTGCTCCCTAGAAATTGATCTTTTTGTGGGATATTACCACTGATTTGTCCTTGAATCACATTATGCTTAATTGTTGAAAAAGTAGTAAAGTAAACTATATTGAGATCTCGGTTACCTTGATCAGCCTTCCTTTGACTAGCCAATTGTCAGGTAGGGAAACACTTGATGTCCACGTTCCCTCAAATGTGCTGCAACTAGAGCAATGCACTTTGTGAACATACTTGGGGTTGAACTGATTCTGAATGGAAGAATGTTGTATTCATGTTGGCGGCCAGCCACCCGGAATTGGAGACATTTTCTGGAGAATTTCTTGCAGTGTCAACATGTGAAATGTCTGCTTCCTAAGAATTTTTTTTAACTGTCAAAGTTCTAAAATTGGTCTCCATTAGCCTGCCTTTTTCCTCATCAGATAAAAAGTGAGAAAAGTAGCCTGCAATCTCTTGGATTGAACAACTAATTATGGGCTACTTTCAGCTGTTGATGTGATGTATGTTTGCCAATAGCTAGGGGTCCTAAGGCGGTCGATTGCCGTCTGGACCCCTAGCCATTGGCACCGCCGTGTTTACACGCAACCAAGGCATCTTCCTTGACGTAAATCACCGGCGTCCACCGTCCCGGCCCTTGCCGTCAGCCATCGAGCTCTTCCTTGACATGTACTAACCGCCCCTACGGCTACCGGTACCACCGTGGTTGCATCCAACCAAGGCTCCCTTCCCGAATTCGACTAAGGACCCAGCGGGTTGGCTTCAAATCATCTTTGATGTAATAAGACCACTCGACAGCGGCTCTACCATTCCTTCCGGAGTCCTAAATGTTGTTCAGGCATTGTTCATTTTCTGTCCTGATAATGATCCCATAATCTGTGCAAACGGGATCGAAACGTCGTCGACCTTTAAAACACACGTGCACACAAACCAATTGTACACCATGTGTCACGGCTGTGTCAACTATCACGCTTGTTCCATTTTCTAAATATCCATTAACAAGCTCTCCATTTTTGCCTGAATGTTTCGTTTATGTTTATGTGTTATTATTATTTTCACTAAACTACCTCACTTTTTATGTCCCTGGATACAGGATTGTATCCCACTATATAATGTTGTGTGCTTTGATATCTGAGAATAAGTTTGAATAAATCCAACTATCCGGCTGGATAGTAATCATATAGAATCGATTCTGTTCTATAATTATTTCGTTAGTTCCATCCACCTTCGACAAGGACCACTGTCCAGATATAAATTGATACCCAAGGTCCTTGCTTACCTAATTGGGTTCCCTTGTTTTTGTCAAAACGTCATCAACATGTAAGACGAATAAAAAAACACAATCACAACATATACCATGTCCAATGTTCAGCTTTGTACCCTAGGTCGAAAAGATGCTGCTTTCCACCAACCTTGCCTTTATAATACCACTGCACCAGCCAAGTGTTGAAACCCAGTGGTTGCAATATTCATGGCAGCATTAATAATGGCAGATGTTCCTTCTCCTTGATGTAAAATGCTTTGACTTGAGACAGTTTATGCGTAATCAGCAAATCTAGATATGGTGCAAAAACCAACCACATTTGCCTGTCAAACATTATCAAGCCTTTTTCCTTCTTTGGCAGACAAAGTGACATTTGTGCAAGATCGTTTTTGCACCACGGAGTCTGCATGTGGGTGTCTGATAAGGCACACTGTTGTGTCAAGGAGGGCTTTATATTTTTGTAGAGTCATGGAACAGCGGCTGCTACTATCGCCAGGATTTTCAATGTTTTAAGCCATGACCAGATATGATCAAATATTGGTATTGCTTGGAAGGTCAAATCTTTTAGATGCTTTTTCAGTCAGGCTTTGGAAGCCTGCAGTGTGTCTGATGGAATTGGTAGTGTATCTCCTTCAAATGGAGATCTTTATTCATCCCATTCAGGAAGAGTGTCACCTGAAGAAAAGAGCAGTTCTCCTTCTTATTGGTCATTGGTTTGGGCGTCATCATTGTCAGCATGTACGCACCTATCCACAACTGAAACCCCAGAGCTACCCAACGATTACTTTCAACGAACGTACTAAGCTTCAGTTCTTAAGGCTGAGAATGGGGGTGATTCCCCTATCCTGTCACTTGCCAAAATGGAAGGAAAATGCTACTTACCAGTATGCATTTGTTCTTGGCATGTAGAGCTGCAGATTCACACACTATGCATAGATCGCCATCTGGTGTTGGGCCCGGATGTTTGCACTTTGTTGTTGTATTGGAATAAGTCTTTGGAAGTGACTCCTCCTCTGGACAATAGTGCGCATGGGCATCGACTCCATCTTCAGATAGTTTTTTCGCCAAGAAGGGAAATGATGGAGTTTTGTGAGAAACAGAAAGAGATGTCCATGTATGTTGTATCTAATTAAGATAATACTGGAACAGATAAAGGTAGCCGGGGAGGTGGGTGGGTGTGTGTGAATCTGCAGCTCTACATGCCAAGAACAGATGCATACTGGTAAGTAGCATTTTCCGTTCGAGGCATATGAGCTGCAGATCACACACTATGCATAGATTGCATAGCAGTACTTTCCTTCAGCGGCGACCAACAGTATCTGTTGCAGTAGTCTGAAATAGTGTTATGAGTACAGCCTGGCCCACACTAGCTTGTTGTTTTGCCTGCACATCTACACAATAGTGTTTTGTGAATGTGTGCGGTGTAGACCATGTAGCTGCTTTGCAGATGTCCTCTAAGGGAATGTTCCCTAAAAATGCCATGGAAGCCCCCATTTTGCGGGTAGAGTGGGCTTTAGGGGGAATAGATGGTGTACGTTTTGCTTTGTGATAGCAAATTTGTATACATTTGACAATCCACCTTGCAATCCCAGACTGTGATATAGGATTGCCTTTATGTGGTGGTGAGAAGGATACAAAAAGTTGTTTTGCGAAAAGGTTTTGTTAATATAGTAAAGGAGTGCTCTTTTCACGTCTAGTGTATGAAGAGCTCTTTCTGCTACTGCTTGTGGTTGCGAGAAGAACACTGGCAACTCAACAGATTGGTTGAGATGGAAGGGAGAAATAACTTTAGGAAGGAATTTGGGATTTGTCCTGAGAACCACTTTGTTATGACGGAGTTGTAAAAATGGTTCTTGAATAGTTAGTGCCTGTAACTCACTGACTCTTCTGAGAAATGTGATGGCCACAAGGAAAGCAACTTTCCATGTAAGAAATTGGAGCTCACATTTATGTAGAGGTTCGAATGGAGGACCCATTAATCTAGTGAGGACGATGTTTAGATTCCACACTGGAGAGGGTGGTACCCTGGGAGGAATTATTCTTTTGAGGCCTTCCATAAATGCTTTAATGGCTGGTACCTTGAACAATGACAAATGTTGTCTATTTTGTAGGTAAGCCGCTATGGCGGCGAGATGCAATCTAATTGATGTGTATGCTAGATTACATCTTTGAAGATGCAGCAGGTAACATATGATGTGTTGAATGGAGGCATCTAGAGGATTGATTGTGTTATTGGTACAGTATAGAACAAATCTTTTCCACTTGGCTGCATAGCAGGCTCTAGTGGTGGGGCGCCTAGCTTCTCTGATAACGTTCATACAATCAGGTGGAAGATTGAGGTAACCAAATTCTAGGACTTCAGGAGCCAGATCGCTAGATTGAGCTGTGCTGGATCTGGATGTCTGATCTCTCCACGGTTCTGTGTTAAGAGTTGTGGGGAGAGGTGTAGTTTTTGGTGCGGGACTACGGATAGTTCCAGCAATGTTGTGTACCATGGTTGTCTGGCCCATGTTGGAGCAACTAGAATCAGTGTTCGTGACTGTTGTTGCAGCTTGCGCACCACCAATGGAATGAGTGGGAGAGGCGGAAAAGCGTACGCAAATCTGCCTGACCAGGTCATCCATATCGCATTGCCTTTGGACAATGGGTGTGGATATCTGACGGCGAAGCTTGGACATTTTGTGTTGTAATGTGTGGCGAAGAGATCTATCTCTGGATGCCCCCACATTTGGAAAAACGGTTGAAGAACTTGTGGGTGAAGTTCCCACTCGTGAATGTGTTGTGTTTGACGACTTAACAGATCTGCCATCTGAATTCCTGGAAGATGTTGGGCTAAAAGGAATATGTTTTGAGGAATAGCCCACCTCCATATGCTCTGAGGTAGTTGAGAGAGCTGCAGAGAGTGCGTCCCCCCCTGTTTTTGTAAATAATACATTGCTGTGATATTGTCCGTCCGGACTAAGACAGCTTTGCCCGATATCTGTTTCTGGAATGATTTTAATGCCAGAAATATTGCTAGTAACTCCAAATGATTGATGTGGAGTAGCTTTTGCTGAGGTGTCCATGTGCCCTGTATGGTGTGATGTAGTAGATGAGCTCCCATCCGGTGAGCGATGAGTCTGCTGTTAGCACAATCTGTGGAATCGGCTCTAAGGCAGTCGCCCCTTGGAAAGGTTTTGGGTGTTCTACCACTGCAGAGAGTGATGTGTGCGGTCGTCCACCAACACCAGATCTGTTAGCTGACCTAGAGCTTGGTTCCACTGACGTGCTAAGCATTCCTGTAAGGGCGCATCTGGAGTCTTGCATGCGGTACTATGAATATGCAAGAGGCCATCATCCATATTAGTTGCATAAACACTCGAGCTGGAAGTGGAGTGTTGCGTGCTGGAATTTTGTTATAAGGGGCTTGCATGCTTGCTATCCTGGCTGGATTGGGATATGCAAGGCCTTTTGAGGTGGCTATTGTGGCACCTAGATATTGTTGGATGTGGGACGGTTGGAGATGAGACTTTGTGAGGTTTATTGTAAACCCTAAGTCGTGAAGTAGTTGGATTGTGGTGTGTGTGTGATTTACACACTGGGTATGCGACTTGGCTTTTATGAGCCAGTCGTCCAAGTATGGGAAGACGTGAATTTGTTGTCTTCTTAAGTGGGCTGCTACCGCTGCGAGACATTTTGTGAAGACTCTGGGTGCTGTGGTGACTCCGAATGGGAGAACCTTGAACTGATAATGTTGACCGTCCACTACAAATCGAAGATATTTTTTGTGAGCAGGGTGAATGGGAATGTGGAAGTAGGCGTCCTTGAGATCTAAGGTGGCAAGGAAATCGCCTTGTTTGAGTAGAGGAAGGACTTGTTGAAGAGTGACCATATGAAAATGGTCTGATTGTATGTGGAGGTTTAATGGTCTGAGGTCCAGGATGGGCCTGAGGGTTCCGTCCTTCTTTGGAATGAGAAAATACAGTGAGTAAACCCCTGTGTTTTGCTGATGCAGGGGAACTGGTTCTATTGCATGTTTTTGTAGGAGGGAAAGCACCTCTTGTTTGAGAAGCGTTAAATCCTCTGTTGACATTGGACGCTGTTTGGGTGGTTTGTTTGGGGAGTTGAAGTGAGTTCCAGGCAATAACCGGATTGGATAATTTGTCTCACCCACCTGTCCGTGGTAATGGTGTTCCAGACAGGTAGGAACTGTAGCAATCTTCCCCCGACCGGAGTGTAATGGTCTGGGGGGAGTGGAGGGAAGTCTTTGTTTGGAGGTGGAGGCAGTACGAGTATTGATGGTTTTGCCTCTACCCTTGTTGTTATTGCCCCTGTAGCCTCCTCTGTAATAACTTCTGGTAGATGAGGTCTGGGTGGGACTTTTATAGGATGTGGAGGAGTTATCAGTGGTAAAACCTCTAGAGGCGCCCCTATAAGAGGAGCGACGAAAGGAACTTCTGGGAGTTTGAAATTGCAAAGCTCCCATTGATTTGGCCGTATCAGTATCTTTTTTCATCTTTTCTAAAGATGAATCCACACTAGGTCCAAATAAATGTTCCTGGTCAAACGGTTGGTTTAGTATGGCAGTTTGAACCTCGGGTTTGAACCCTGAAATACGCAGCCACGCATGTCTACGCAAAAGGACACTGGTATTAATAGCTCGGGAGGCTGTGTCTGCAGCATCCAGAGCACATCAAACGGAGGTATTGGTTATAATTTTGCCTTCCTGGATGAGATCATTGGCCCTTGTTTTATATTGATCTGGAAGGTGTTGTAGTAGGGTCTCTAGTTCGTCATAGTGTGCCCTATCGTACCTAGCCAGCAAAGCCTGTGTGTTGGCAATTCTCCATATGTTGGCTGCTTGGGACGCTGTTCTTTTACCAGATGCGTCCAACAGTTTTGACTCCTTATCAGGAGGTGGAGCATCGCCTGAGGTTTGAGAGTTAGCCCTTTTCCTGGCGTTGGAAACTACCAAGGAATCTAAGGGAAGTTGTCCTTTAATGTAAACAGGGTCAGCTGGGGCAGACTTGTATTTCTTTTCTACTCTGGGGTTAATGACTAGCCCTTACAGGATGTTTAAAGACTTCAGGAGCGTGTTTGATTACCCCTTTTAACATTGGGAGACTAGAAGTGGACCTTTGAGATGGTGCAAAAGTGTCCATAAGGAAGTCTTCTTCTATAGGGTCTGTGTGTAAATTTACACCGTGGTATTCTGCAGTCCTGTGTATGAGCTGAGTGAATCCTATAGTGTCCTCTGGAGGGGATGGTCTAGATGGGTAGATGATATCTTGTGGTGTATCAGGAACATCTGGTGTGCCATAATTGCCCCATGGGTCATTTGGGATATTAGGATGACTAGGTTCTCCTAAAGGTTGATCATCACCTTCGTACTCAGAAGGGTCCTCATCATCCTGAGGTGGAGGAGATTGTGAGGGTACTGGAGATGGAATAGGAGAGATGTGGTGTGGAGGAGGAGGTGGAGAAGGAATTCTTAAAGGAGAAGTGGCAATGTCTATCTTCTTTAGAGGGAGTGGAGCTGGTGCAGGTTTGTCCATTTTCCTTTTCCTGGAAGGACTAACTATAAGTTGACCTGTCTTTGGGTCTATTTCGAGAGCTTTCTGGGTTGGATCAGGTTGGAAAAGCTCCTCCTCCGGAGTGTGTTTCGGTGCCGATTTTTTCGGGTCCGACTGTTTGTGTGGCACCAGTTTTGGAGTTGTTTTATGCTCCTTAGGTTTGGAAACAGGAGTTTTCCTCGGTTCCGTTGGGGTCTTTGGAACCGGTTGTCTGTTTAGTTCCGATGATTTTTTCGGCTCCGAAGGTTCAGTGCCAGCCGTTTTCGGAACCGGTTGTTTGTTTGGTTCCGATGGTTTTCTCGGATCCGAAGGTTCAGTGCCAGTGGGTTTCGGTGCCGAATGCGCCGATGTGGAACCAGGCTTCGGTGCGGGTGAAGACAGTGGTTTGTCTTTGGGTTTGTCTTTTGGTCTCGGTGCCGGGGATGGGGTTTCGGTACCGAGGGTAGGCTGGCTCGAGCCCGAGCGGCCTGAAGGCTTATGTGTTGACTTCTTTGCCGAGCCGGAAGGCGGGGCGTGGGAAGTTTTGTCCCGGTGTGCACCTAGGCCCGAAGGTGAAGGTGCTACCGAAGCCTTTGTAGGAATGGATGGGGGGGGAGGGGGTCGACGTCAGTACTTACGACCCGTTGCCCTGGAGTGATGTCTTCGATGTCAGAATCGTCGGCTTTGGAGGCGCTAATGATGCCCTCTTCGATTTGTTCCTGCTCCGGTATATTGATGCCTTCTTGGAAGATATCGTCCGGTATCGATGATCGAGCCATGCTTCTTCGACCTCGACGATCCCGTATTGTTTTCTTGGAGCGGAAAGAGGCACAAGCTGGACAGTCTTTGGCCTCGTGCTCGGGCGAAAGGCAGAGGTTACACACCTCGTGAAGACCGGCGTGGGGAAACTTGGATCCACATTGAGGACACTTTTTGAAAGGAGTCCTTTCCATGAGCCAAAAGGCCTGATGGCGCAGCTAGGCCCGAAGGCCTGCGTCGACGACCGGAATCGAAGAATTCGAGTTTGTAGAGATGCGCGTCGAAAAGGGAAACGCGATCGAAAACAATACCGAAGAAAGGGTGAAGGATTGCGCGTTGAAAGTTAGAACGGTAGCGACACCGAACTGGAGCCGGAACACATCCGAGCCCGATGGCGGAAAAAAACAATCTGAAGATGGAGTCGATGCCCATGCGCACTATTGTCCAGAGGAGGAGTCACCCATCTCGTGACTTCCAAAGACTTATTCCAATACAACAACAAAGTGCAAACATCCGGGCCCAACACCAGATGGCGATCTATGCATAGTGTGTGATTTGCAGCTCATATGCCTCGAACATTTGTTTTTAATCTTTGAATATTATTGTGTTTATGAATTGCATTTTATACGATTATAATTGTTTTTTAATAAATGTGCGTTGATATATACATAAATTCTTTATACTTGATTTTTGGGTTCTGTCTCAATAGTTCGTTGAGGATATTTGAAAATCGCATGAGTGAATGAGTGTGTGATACAATCAATGATATAAAGTCATCCAAGAGAAATTGTTTTTGAATACAAAATGGAAAAGAGACTGTGCCCAGGAAATGTGTCGGCTCTGCAGCCAACACAAGGAGGACATAATACGCGTGATATGCCTGTGTCCGAATCTCTTAGAAGATAGAAGGGCCCCGTTACGAAGGGGTTGGATTGCAAATGACATAAGATCTTGCAGAGGAGCAGTCCTGGCTTGCTTTGATCCCTTAAATACTACCCTCAACTGTGCCTTGGTCAGATTTATGGATGGCTTCACTAAGGAGCTAGAGGAGGCAAGATGTGTGCACGATGGACAGGCAGGTAACCGTCTCTTCGCCTCACTGAGACTATCGCCTCCGGTTACTGCCCAATAGACACGCTTTAGACCCACTATTAATGCATGGCATAAGCTGGGCCTATTTGTCTATACTGTCTTCTCATACAATCTCTCCCCCCTCATTAGGAAGATGCCAAACTCTCCTCCTTAACTGAATATAATCCTAGTGTGTCATGGACTGAGCATCAGGTAATCGAGGCTTCTACGTCATAATGACTCTTTTTTTAATTCCCAACTGTTTAAACTAGACCTCAATGACTTTTTAGATTAGGTTTTTACGACGGGTTTAAACTTTACTATCAAAGTTAAGCACCTAGCAATGAATCTCTGTTTTTGTATATTGTTGCAAGGGTTTTTAACAAATCACGCAATAAAGCAATTTCAATTGTCAGAATGTTCTGATTGCCTTCCGTGGGATGTCACTGAAGACCGCATCAATGTAGCTATTCTGAGTGGGACACCTGTAAGTGTGCAAGGAGTGGTGAGTTGAATGGAGGAGCAGTTCTGTGTAAATCATAGACTTAAGGCTATAATAAATTGGAAAATCCAGAGAGGTGTGGAAAATCTTCAATTAATGGCCCTACATTTTGAAGCTAGTTTCCTTACAAATACTCAAAACTTGACCTTTGTCCCTCTACGAGGCTTTTCCCTGTTAACTTGCTTCACAACTTGCTTCACAACCATCCCAATGAGTAGACACTTGTGAGAAAGCTCAAATCTTTTGAAGCAGCACTCACTTTTCAAAGGGCCACTATCAAATTATTAAATAATTTTATTGGGTATGTAATTCTGGAGACAAATGGAGTTCAATAGTGCACATGTTTTTACCCATTGACTGGAGCTGTATCCTACTTAACAGTTATCACAACAGCAGGGTTCAAAGTTTAATTAGACAATTATCAAACAGATTTACACTGTACAACTCAAAGTCTAACAGCTCAATTCCTGTATTTCTGTTCCATTAATAAATGTACAACGTATTTTTCATCTCTATTACTAACAGCAACTTTTACTATTGAAATTGTTTACATAAATTTGCCACATCATATACCAGTCATTTCCACACCCAAACCACATATCATAGTCAAAAGAAAAGGTGGCGCAACAACATCAAATACAACGTTAAAGACAAAAATGACCCCTCCATCAAACACACACCCTCTTGCTTAATTAATTGATCAGTTCACAATTGCTGGTCAGCAACCTTACATTAGGCCATCCTAACGAGTAGTATTCAAGAACACAAATAACACTGCTTCACCGAAACAAGGAAGTAAAATAATTCTCAAGTCACCATTGACATTTTAGTAGCCTAAGGCTTTTCTACCAACGTCAGACACAGAAAAATGGCAGCTGAGGAGGAACTCTCCATCTACACCTTAACTCCGTCCCATGAAGAAAAAACAAATTAAACAATGCAAAAGTTGAATCCTTAAGAATAGTCTGAGTACTACAGTTACCAACAGCATATACTTTTGTTGGAAAATGGCGCTCTCTGAAGGGCCACCCCAAATCTTTTGCTTTCCTACTCCTGTTTTTCGGACCGTCTTTTTGTTGGCCTTAGGACTCTGAGCACTTTACCACTGCAGACCAGTGCTAAAGTGCATGTGCTTCTCCCCTAAACATGGTAACAATAGTGTACACACAATTGACATATTTAGTTTAATTGCAAGTCACTTGTAAAGTGGAATACCAAACACCCAGGGCCTGTAACCTAAATGCTATAAGTGGGCTTGCAGCACTGATTGTGACAACTACACAAGCAGCTTTTCAAACCTGTCTCAGGCCTGCCATTGCAGGGCCGGTGTGTGCAGTTTACTGCCACTTCAACTTGGCATTTAAAACTACTTGCCAAGTCTTAAACTCCCTTTTATTACACATAAGTCACCCCTAAGGTAGGCCATAGGTAGCTCATAGGGCATGGTGCTGTGTAGTAAAAGGTAGGACATGTACTGTTAAATTTTGTATGTCCTAGTAGTGAAAACCTCCCAAATTAGTTTTTCACTACTGTGAGGCCTACTACTCTCGTAGGTTAGCATTGGGAATTCCTTAAAACACTTTTAAGCTGTCATTCCTGATCAGAAAGGAGTAGGTGCATCATGTTTTATATCTTTGGAATGGTAATGATAAATCCTCTTTAATGGTAAAGTTGGATTTAACACTACAATTTTAGAAATGTCACTTTTAGAAAGTGGGCAGTTCTCTGCTCTTACTGCTCTGTGTACCTTGCAGCCTGTCTCCAAAACATGTCTGGGGTGGGTGACAGCTACGCTTTGTGCATTCCCTCTAGACAGCCACAAACAAAGGAAGGGTAGGTGTGGCAGAGAATTCATCAGCATTCTGATAGCTCTTCCTGGGCGTTGAAGCCGACACTTACAAAAGAATATGCAGTGTCCTGTTTCCCACACAAAGGGCTGATTACCCTCTACTGATGGTCTGTAGCCTGGGCTGGGAAGAAAGGGGGACCTGTGCACTTCAAGGGCCTGCTTTGAAGTCACCCCCACTTCAAAGGCACAACTGGGTTTAAGTACTGGGGCTCTGACTCTACCAAGACAGTACACTCGTGGACCTGTGAAGAACTCTGCCAGGAGTAAAGACTGATATGCTACATGGATTGCCACTCAGCTTGACCGCTGCTCTGGAAGAACTGCTTTTCTTGTTTGCTGTGCTGCCCTGCTGAAGACTAGGACTGGACCCATCTCACTTGAACCCAGAGTGACTCCAAGAGCTTGCTGGCTTGCCCCCCCGTTTTGAAGTCTCAGGGCCATCAAAGACTTCCTTCAACACTGCAACAGCACCTGGACTCTGCCATCTGGGAGTCCTGCCCTGCCGAGTGGTGCCAATCCAGTCCTGGGCCCTTGAACTGAGACTTCTGCTGTACAGAACCATCAAAATCGATGCAGTGACGACTTTGTGCCTATCGGAACCGATGCATTGCCTTTTGACGCAGGAGCCGATCGACATCGCTTCAACAACTGCGCTGCTCGACGACAGACAACGTGTCTCAACGAGGATAGTGCCTGTATCGCAAAAGGGTTCGTCGATGAAGCCTTCATCGCCTGCGCTGATCGGAACCGACGCATCAGGTCTTCGAAGTCGACGCTTGCTTAATCCAAGGTACCTTTTCAGTTCATTTTCGTTTGGACGGTGAGACCAGCGGCATCGCACCGTGACGCCAGGACCGTTCTGACCACTTTGCAGAGGGACTCCACTACGGCTGGGAAGGGTTTCTATCCTCTGCTACCCTTGGATATACGCCGACCCCTGCTGACGCTCATTTTGGCGCCTTCGCCATTCTGGCGCAGCGCGCTGCTGCCTTCCATCCCAGGGACGGGACTCTCTCCGGACAGGCGTGCAGTCCTGTGGAAGCCCTCCGTATTTCCGCTGCATCAACAGCTGCTAGACAGTCTTGACTTCCCTCGTGGATACGGTATACTGTTTTCTTATCACCGGTTCCGAACAACCACCGGACCTTGATTTACTGTTCAGGTTTTTTCCCACTTGCGAAAGATTTGAAGTTATTTCCTCATCTAAAACTTCTGCATTTTTCTAAGTATTTATCCACGAGGTGGTCACTACACAGGAAGAACCTCCTGACCATTTCCTATATCCAAGATCCGATAGTATCTCATTGGATCTTACATTGGAGCACCATGTTCAAGAAGAGACAGTGACTGTTTATCATTGTCACATTTGTTTATATTTCTACTCCCCACTCCACTTTATTGCTCTGTTTGACTTTCAAATTCTCCAGTGCCCTGAGGAAGGTGAAGGCTTGTCTTAGCCACACACCGAAACGCGCGTCGGCACCGTGCAAGACAGAAACCATATAGTGGCATTATTGGATATTATTCTGTCAATACATTACCACTATTCCATTATTTCTTTTTGGTTTCTGAGGATTATTTGATTTTTAATATGTGGGAATGTTGAATGAATGTTTGAGGTTGATTGTTGAGTTGACGATGTTTTTATGAGTTTCATGTGGACAGTGTGGTGGGTGAGTCTTTATGTACTTTTGAGTATTTTTATGTCATGTATTCTTGTTATATTTTCTCCTAATGGATGTATCTTTATTGTATATGTATTTGTGGTGATTTGATACCTACAAGTAGTGATTTAAAAATTATGTTTATTTAATAAAAGAGAAAAAAGTCTTTATTGTAAAAAGTCTTTATTGTATTTAGTATTGTATTGCCTGACAGGTGATTTTTATACCTGTCACTCTATGAATGTGACATATTTTTGACATCTATCCAGTTCTTCGCCCCTGGACACTCTACCTTGCCTTATATCTGCAAGAGACGTTGTCACGTCCTATATTATTGGTTGGCAGGTGACATTTCCTTCCCCCTAGGGTTGTGTGCTTTCTTGCCTGTTATGTCCCGAGAGTCCCTGCCTTTATCTCATTTCTCGGGGTCCCTTTGTTTTTTGTAACCTTTTCAGTGGGGCCTGCACGAGTCATGTAGACGGCCTGCCCATTATCGCGGTCAACCTGAACTTTGGATTTACCCCGATCCAGCACGACCTCAACTCCTAAGTGCCATTTACTTCTAAGAACTACTTTTTGATTTATTCATTAAAAATTCATAGCTCCGTTTCAACCTATTGGATTTTTGTCGTTTTAGGCTTGTTTTACTCATAGAAATATAATCTATTTTTCTAACCCTGTGTGGAGTATTTGTGTGCTGTTTTCATTGTATTACACAAATACTTTACACATTGCCTCTTTAGATAAGCCTGACTGCTCTGTGCAAAGCTACCAGAGGGTGATAACAGGTTATCTTTTAGTATGTATCCAGCATACCCTGACTAAAGTGATGGTTCCTGCTTGTATACTCTAAAACTAGAAACCCTATTTTTAACAACTTTCATATTATATCAATATCACCACATCCGAACTTTATAGACTAACTCACTGATTAAATAGCAACACAACAAACCGTATTCACAGAATGCGGGGAAAGTAATTGACTATCTTACCTGTACCCATCAGAAAACTCACAAAAAGGCAAAATGCGAGACCAGGTATTAATGGTCAAACTCAAATTGAATACCTCAAGTCCACAGAAGCGGATTGATTGGACCAATTCATAATTCCTATCAAGATCTAACTACTGAAGACTCCCAGAGGAAACTCACTGAACACTAAAACAAATTAAAAAATCTGGATCATCTGAAATTCAAGAACACATGAACATTAATCCAATCTTCCAACAATTACAACAAAGCAATAAAAAGTTCCACTTACACCAAAAAGATCTACACATCTAGCCAAAAACCCTTGGTTGAACAATTAACTATTCCATAAAATAAATTAAGTTACTTACCTGTAACTGTAGTTCTCTACTAATCTTTTATAAATTCCGATGCTTGAATCATTCCTCGTAGTCGAGATAGGAGTCCCGCTGTGCCTTAGAAAAGCAATGCAATGATGGGTATAGACAAGAAAGGCACTATGCCCTTCAGCTTAGTAACATAGTAATTTTAAAAAGAGACCAAACTTAACTCTTAACCAGTCAGGGTTGCACCACCCTCTAGAACGCTCCTGTGAGAAACTCCAGTCCCTCAGATTTTTAGAGCACAAGTGTGTACATGTAAACACTCACTGAGAGAAAGCAGGTGAGCTCCCCAGGGGAGGAGGGTGGGTCGCATATGAATCTATTACAGATTACAATACTGGAGAACTACAGTTACAGGTCAGTAACTTAATTTCTTACTCCAGTATTGGAACTTTCATAGATTCACATGCTTGAATCAGATTAAACAGCAGTTGATAGCACATTTGTCCACAAAATCCAAAATCTATCCATTGAGGAAAAGCAATATACATATTTATGAAAGGGATTATATATACGTAGAAAATACCATTATAGAGATACATAGAAATACAATGCAAAATGTGCGCAACAGGTAAGAGAATGCTGGGAACAAGGGGACGGCTCACTTTTACTTGAAAAGATGTCGTAACACTGCTTGGCCCACTGCTGCATCACTGAACTGCAGACTTAAAGCAGCAGTGCTGCGTAAAGGTGTGCCTATTCTTCCAGGTCACTGCCTGGCAAATTTCTGGGAGGGACACACCGGCAAACAATGCCATAGAAGTAGACATAGTTCCTGTAGAATGAGCACGCACTGTTGTGCGTAATGGTCTGCCAGCTTTCTGGCAACAGAATTGCATGGAGCCGGATATCCATCTAGAGACTCTTTGTTGTGAGAAAAGATAGCCTTTTCTTGGAGCGCTGTACGCTGCAAATAGTTGACTGGATTGGCAAAAGCTCTTAGTTTTGTCCACAGTCAACTTTAAGTATCTTCAGACGTCTAAAGAGTGTAATGCTCTTTCAACTGGAGTCTTAGGGTCCGGAAAAAAAAAAAAAGACTTGAGAACCAGTGGTTCATTGAGGTGAAAGTCTGATGGGACCTTAGGAATTAATTGAGTTTGGGCAGAGAATAACCCTATTGTCCCCGAATTGGAGAAAAGGTTCTTGAATGGTGAGAACCTCTATTTCACTGACTCTTTTGGCTGACGGTTAGGCCAAGAGGAGAGAAATTCGATATCTGCTTTGTGGATGGGCTCCAAAGGATCTTTCATTAGTTGTGAAAGTACAGTGTTGAGCTGCTGAAGCGGAGGAGGCCTCACTGGTGGGAATTTCCTGAATAATTCTTTGAGGAATTGTTTAATGAGCCTGGTAGACCATAGTGATGGTGATGTGGGAGATCGCCTGAAGCGGGAAATGACTCCTAAGTGGAATTTAATGAATGCCTGAGCCATACCTGACTGAGCTAGATGTAGAAGATACATAAGAATTTCTTCCAGTGAAGAGGAAAGAGGATGCACCTTAGCCCTTTGGCACCATATGCAAAACCTTTTCCACTTGAGGCAATAGGTTTTATTAGTAATGTTTGCGTGGGCTCTGCCTAGTATGTCTCTGCAGATTGATGGAATGTGTAGAAGCACAAATTCGTGGAATTCAGGAGCAAGGCTGACAAAGTGACTTGGGGTCTGGATGCAGAACCTGGCCCTGGCTTATTGTCAGCAGAGAAGGGGACGGCTACAGCTAAATGGGACGCTCCTGTGAGAGGAGGAGTAACTATGTAAACCAATGTTCAAGTGGCCATGTTTGAGCTATGAAAATTATTTTGCATTGTTCGGCCTTCATTTTCATGAGGACTCTTGGGAGGAGAGAAATCGGAGAAAAAAACGCAGGCAAAGATTCCGGACTATGCGATCAAAAATGCATTCTTCAAAGACTCCAATTGTGGATGCCAGCTTGGTAGAAACAGGAATTTCCGGTTCTTGGGGTGGGGGTGGTTTGGCAGAGGGGATGAGGTCCAGATTTGGTTTGACCCACCGGAGAAAGACATTGTCCATGATCTCCTGATGGAATTCCCACTTGTGGCACGATGTTGTCAGTCTGCTGAGAGTGTCCACTATAGTATTCTGCTTTACAGGGACATGCTCTGCTCTTAGCAGCACCTTGTGTTGGAAGGCTCATTCCCAGATCCTTTGTGTTTCCTGGGATAGCAGGTGAGATCTTGTACCACTCTGCTTGTTGTGATAGTGCATCGTGGTAATTTTGTCAGTGTCGATGAGCACTGCAGAACTGCGTTATCTGGGAAGGAATGCCTGCAAGGCTAGATGCAGTGCCTTGAGTTCTAGCAGATTGATGGATAGATGAAGCTGAGAAGGTTGTCAATTGCCACCGACTTGAAGAACTTGGCGAGATGCTCTCCACCCCTCTAGGGAAGCGTCGGTGGTGGTAAGTAAGTAAGTATTGGACTTGTAAAGCGCGGACTTAGCCCAAGGGCGTCAAGGCGCTATTAGCAGACTGCGAGGAACAGACCAAAACAAAAACACGCTCATCCTGACGTCTGTGAGAAGAGCCAGGTCTTTAAGGTTTTACGGAAGAGAGAATGGGACAACTGACTAGACTAAAGGAGAAATTTGAGGAAGAAATGACAGGCCAATTGAGAGATGTTCCTGCCACGTCCACCAGGATAGGGCGTTGACATGCCCAGAGTACCCTGGATGAGGTCATCAAAAGATCCTGTCGCTTGAATCCATTGCCTGTCCAATTCCTCTTGCAGTTGACGCATCCCCAGATGGCAGAATGGAACTAGAGGAATTCAAGATGATATCATCCCTAGGAAGGATCTGTAGAGACAAACGGAAAGAGACTTTTTTCTTTGTACCAATTTTGCAACTCTCATCAATTTGAGTTGTCTTCTGGTGTGGGGTACGCCTTGGTGAGCGTTGTATCCAGCATGGCCCCCCAAAAACATTATGTTTTGTGAAGGATTAAGAGTATGCTTCTCTGGGTTCAGAGTGAGGCCCAGCTCTCTGAAGAGGTTCATGCAGGCTGTTGACATTTGTGAGACCTGACTGGAAGGTGCCTTTACCAACAAGTGGTTGAGATAAGGGAACACTTGATGTTTGTGTTGTCTCAGAAAGGCTGCTAGAGGTGCCAAGCACTTCGTGAAGATGCAAGGGGCGGATTTCAGACCAAAGAGGAGAACCTTGAATTGATAGTGGCTGTCGGCTACTGTGAACCTTAGGAATTTCCTGTGTTTTGGGTGGATGGGAACATGAAAATAAGCATCTTAGAGAAAAAGGGTTGACAAAGTCTCCTTGGTTTAGGAGCTGCAGTATTATCCTGCAGTGTTACTATGCAGAATTACTGTTTCCTGAAATAGGTGTTCAGGTTACTCAGGTCTAGAAACGGTCGGCACTGCCTTGACTTCTTGTGGACCAAGAAGAAACAGAAGTAGGAACCTTTTCCTTTATGGGCTACATGAACTCTCTCTATAGCTCCTTTTTGAGCATGGTTTAGACCTCCAACATGAGGAGTTGCAGGTGTTTTTGCATGGAGGTTTGGGGCAGGGATGGAGGTGGTTTTTGGATGAATTCTAATGCAAGGCCGAAATGAACAAGGTTTAAGACCCAGTGGTCGGTTGTCATTTCTTCCTAGCGCTGAAGGTGGTTGGTTATTCTGCCTCCGAGGTGGGATGGAGGAAGCAGGGGAGGAGCCAGTGTCTGTAACCAGTCATTGACGGCGGCTGTCCCAATTTTCGCCTTTGAAGGGGTCTGGCATAGGAAGACTGTGGTGGCTGACCCTGTTGGTATTGGGGATGAAACCGTGTAGATGTTGAATATGAGGGGTACAGATACTGCTGGTAGTCTTCCCTGTAGGAGAGCTGTCCTCTTCCCTGTTCGCCTAGAAAAGGCATTTTTCTGTATTGCAGGGTCCCCAATGACTTGGCAGTGTCAGTCTCAGTTTTGATGGCCTGAAGGGCCTCATCCACGTGATTGTCGAAGAGGGCTTCATCATAAGGTTAGGTCTAATATTTTATTTTGAAATTCTGGCCGAAAAGAGAGCCTTGAGCCAGCCTTGATGCCTGAGCACTGCCGCACCTGCTAGCTGTCGGCAACCGTACTGGCAATGTCCAATGGCACAATGTATGATTTTGGATGATGTGCGCTCACCCTCCTGCAATACTTTCTTGGCTTCTGCTTTGACGTCCTTAGGTAGTTTGTCGAGGTACGGAGCGATGTCCGACCACATCTGGCGGTCGTACCTTCTAAGAACAGTCAACGAATTTGCCGCCTTTACAGTGAGTGCTGACTTGGGAGGTAAACCATTTCCTGATGTTGTCAAGGTGCCTACCCTTTTTGTCTGAAGGTGCTGAAATAGGTGCCGAAGGGTTTTTGGACCGGATCTGGGCTACCTGTGTGAAAATAGAATCTGGCTTGGGGTGCCCAGTGAGACATGCAGGAGCATCTTCAGCAGCCTTGTACTTTTTATCAAGGCATGGTAATACCGCCGCTACTGAAGCTGGTGTCTTCATGACCTTTATGCCCTCATCCCAGATATAGTCAATAATGGGCATAAACCCTGATGATCTTACGAAAGGGCTCTTTAAAGTCATACACAAAACAGTCTGTTTTGTGGACATTGGCAGATCGAACCTTCTTGCTGTCCTCCCAAGAAGGTTATGGAAGCCTCCAATATCTTCAGGAAGAGAATCCAAGTAGGCGGTGTTGGTATCAAGTAATCGTCACATTCAGCCAGAAAGTCACGGAGCTCACCTTCTTCCCCATCATCTGAGGATATGGGATCCTGGAGGGGAACCGTCTGCGGGAGGTGCCATGCTGATGGAGGCAAAAGCAATGGCCATGGAGCATGTGGGGTTGAAAGCTGCATTGGTGGAGACTTCGCTGGTGGGAGGCATGCCTAGTAGAAGGTGACCAAGCAAAATGCTGTCGATAGTAAGCATGAACTGCAGGTCAGACACCAATGATGAAGGAAGACAACCCATTTCTTCCTGGTACTGCTGATGGAATGGCTCTGGAGGAGCGTAGCAGTTCTGTTCATAGTAGCCCTTCGTCGTCGCCATCTTGTTGGCATTTGACATGCAACTCAGGACTGTGCTGAACACCAAAGGGGCTGTCGTAATCAGAGTCATCTTCACCTAGAAGGTGAGTAGGCAGTAATGGTAACCCTTTACTTGGAGAAGTATGAGCAAGGGTGAGATGTCTGGATTTTTCATGCTTTTGTGATTTTTCTCTCATCGACGAGGTTGTCGTCGAGGCTGTAAATGGGAGTGTCCTTGCCATCGATGCGAAGGTAATCACTGGTGATGATGGTGTCGTCGTTGATCGTCATCAACGAGGCTAGAAAAATCTTCAGCATCGACAGGATTGGTGTTTGACTCGTCGAGGAGTAGGAGGAGATTATCAAGAAAGATGAGGCCGTCGATAATGTGGAGAAGGTGCTGGTAGTGGAGGCAGTGGTCGCCTTGGTCTATGGTGCCAGCTGGTGGGCTCACTTTGTTCCTGGATACAGGGGTGTTTTCTGGTTAGAATACATTAGCAGTGACACCAGATTACGTGCCCCGATCCTCCATTTCAGCGTCATGTTCATTTGGATATTTACTTTAGAGGATGCCAGCCGGCTGTGGAGTGGAGACCAAGGCAATTAATTGAGGTAAGGCCACTGTTAAACAGGACGGGAGCCCTGCTCAAAGTATATTGAATTTGGAAGCATTTGACTGCCAGCCAGGATTTGCGGAGGAATCGTCCTTCGTGCATGCCGGGAGCGTTAAGGGGAAATACTCAGCAGAGGTTGCTTGGAAGAAGTAAAATGTTTTTCAACACTAAACATGTGAAACAGAGGAGACAGCGCATTCGATGTTTCACTAATTTCATTAATGTTCTGCCCTACAGGAAACTGGTTATTTTTGAGGTGGCAAAAGTACAATCATGTTTGTAAGTGGCAGAAGACGCTATGAACTGTTAATTAAGAACACACGTCCATGATGGATGAGGTTGAGGGAAACTGATGCATTATGGGTACTGTGGACTGAGAAAAAATGAATAAAGACGTGCTAATGAAACTGTCTTGGTGGCAATTGAGGGTTAATACTGTGTGAATATACTGAGTACTTCTACTAATGACCAAGGTACCCAAAATTATGGACTACTGTAGCATGAAAAGACTGAGAATGTGTTGAAAACTCATTTGTAGTCCATTTTCAGTGGAGACTCCATCACAGGGCGTGCGGTAGAAAATCTGAGGGATTGGAGCTTCTCAGAGGAGTGTTCTAGAGGGTGGTGCAGCCTGATTGGTTAAGACTTAAGTTTGGTCTCTTTTTAAAAAAAGACTATGCTATGTTACTTAACTGAAGGATCTGGAGCCTTTCTAGTCTAAACTCATCATTGCATTGCTTTTCTAAGGTACTGTGGGACTCCCATCTCGAAGACGGGGAATGATTCAAGCATGTAAATCTATGAAAATTCCAATACTGGAGTAACAAAAGGTTTCCACAAACTTAAAAGATCTTATACATCAGACAAATCTCCTAAACATTTATAAGCCCTAAAGGACACCAGGAAGTAAACCACAAATGGTCATCAGAACTCCACATCAAAGGCTCTTTCAAAGTAAAAGCTCGAGGCTTTTAAATAAACAATTATGTCTCCATAAACCTATATATTGAACACTCACGAAAAGCTGCAGAACCCTCTTCACAATCTCCATTTTAAAACAAAACCCTCAAACGTTTCTTAATCTAAATGAACATGCTCAGTGGTGAATGCTCTTGTGCTCACATGTACAGACTACAGTAATGACATTCTGATAGGCTTTACAAATGCCTCCTTAATACCTCCTAAAGCTTTGTTACACTTGCCTGCCAGATCCCTGCGAGGAAACCGAAGGTTTGATCTCAATCAATTCTAGAGAATATCCAATGGATTCCACTAGAAGGAAGATTTAAGTTTAAGACTGCCTGTACTAGTCAAGGCTCTTCAGCAACTATTACCTCACATCCCTGCTAAACATTTCCAGACATGATTAGTATTTCACTAAAATAAAATGTTAAACTTCAAACTAAAATTTAACTCTTATCTGCCTGCTTCTCAGTGTTTCTCATGGGGTGGCCTTGTCTCTTAATACTCTACCTCTAGACAATATGCAACTAGGAGGGTGCCTTAAGGTCAGAAAAAAAACTGAATACATACCTTCTAAAACAATATCTAAACAAGTAAACGCAATTCCTTTTTGCCATGCACTTCCCTACACATTTTCACCCTCCCCCACATTCCTCTGTTGCTCTCCTGACCTTCCCCCTACTTTTCAAGAATAGTTACGAAATCCCTTCCCTAATTTAACTCCTAATGTTACATGGAGAGGAGATCTTAATTTCACAAAGTCTTAATCTTGTTTATTGTAAAGTGCACAAAAACCTTTTTTTGAGAAGAGCAGAGCATTTGATATTTAGATAGACATTTTGAGTACCCTTACATCTCAGTGGAAGGTTGTTCAAAGGGATCAAGGGGCTGCAGCTTTGCTTTCCAGTACATGCCAGGAATATGCAAAAACCAAAACGAGAACTGCAATTGGTGTCTCTGGTTTCACATTTATATTTATACTAAAATGCTCACTTTGCGCAGAAAGAACTGCAACAAACTCAGAGAGTGAGGCGAAAAGGCTATTAAAGTAGGGCTTATAATACCAAAATACTGTCGAGGTTAAACTGGCAGCACCGCACACAAGCTTTTTGAGGATTAAGGGGCTTGAACTGAGGAGGAACACGCACAAATCTTTGCCAGAGACTGAAGCACTGGAGGAAATTAAAGAAAACTACTGGCATTATTAACAGACAGTTTTACTCTGCCTTCCTGCAATCCGTTTCAGTCCTTGCTGTGGCTGAAGCTTGGTACCCCGAAAGTCTTTCTCCGGTGTTGATGCTTACAGGGATGGGAATATTCTTTGTAGCAAACTACCACTCTGACCACCGAGACCTGAATTAAATCTGATGTAGCGAAAGACATAGTGCAGGAGACGGGAATAGCCATAATAGCCAGAGCAAGGCAGCAGTTACAGTGCTACTATGTGGTGTACTGAGTGGCTGTAGACCAGACGTTAAGTTGCTGGAAATAAATTCCAGTGCTCAAAAATATGTTCCAGAGCTGAGCCCCCAGCAAACACCAGTACACATTGTTGTCCATAACACTCCACTAGCAAATGCACTTTCTATGCACCGCCACATGTTCTTCAGCCAATGTGTTCCCATAAAAATAAGAACCTTTGAGTTAATTAGTTGCTGACACTACTTTTAACTTTCATTCAAGAGTGGCAGTAAAAGGCAAATTTTTCCAAAAGTATTAAAAACAAGCATTGGCATAGCCAATAGGTCTCGCTTTTGGGACCTTATAAGTATTTAGTTATGCAGCACAATATCCTTGGTGCAATAACATCAACTGTTGCATGGCTAAAAACTTATAAGGTTCCAAAGGCGAGACCTATTGGCTATGCCAATGCTTGTTTTAATTGTTTGAGAGAATATTTGTGCTGGTCATGTTTATGTGTGTGTTCGTTTTTATTTTGCCTAACAGAGTCTTTTTGCAGTAATTTAAACTTCAGCGGGGGCGGCTCAGGCCCGAGGTACATCTTTTAAGAGTCTTAGCGGGATTGGATCCTGGGCCGGCCATTGTGTCAAGGATCACACGGCTCGACTTAAGTCCGCCGTACAAAAGAAGTGATAAGGAGGTGAACTCGGAGCTGACTGGCGAGATTACAGGCCCTGGAGACGGCGGTATCAGCAGCAAAGCTCCCGCGGGGTCCCAGTCACAGAGAGGGGCTGATCAGACAGCTAAGGTTCAAGAAAGGGAGGCCCATGGAATGGAATGTGAGAGCAGCGCCGAGGAGACGGAGAGCAGAGCGGTGTGTGCTGAAGAACACAAGCAGAGCAGAGTGTGCCCCCGAGCTAGACGGTTCTGAGACAGTGACCGGCATGGCACTGAGGCCTGGAAAGTAACTTCAGTAACGGAGCAGAGAGGCGGAGAAAGCGTGACGTAGACTCGTGGAAGAGAGAGCGGAGGCCCCTTCTAACACTAACGTGACAGCAAAGAGAGGGGGCTGCCGCGTGTCACTGAAGGAGGGGCCACCTCCTGAGTAGGATTAAACTACGTACACTGGGCATGGGGGAGGGAGTGGGAGAAGGGAGGGGTGTGTGAGAGCAGAGAGAGAAACCATTAACAGCGCGGCGCTCGTAAAGGGCGCTGTGCTGATTATGTTACAACAAGCCAGGACTATTGTCTTTGTCAATGGCTGTTAGATGCATAAGATAAAAACAAGCCAGCGAAGGTCTGGTGTAACAAGCACGGAGGAGCGGGGGCAAGCGAGCGCGGCAGCCTGCAAAGCAGTCCCAAAAGCGCTCGTGCGTCGTGGCTGGCCTTTGGATGAGTACGCGCGGCAGACATGTGTTTCCACTTATCGCGCCCGCGTCTGGGCACGATAATTGGAAACACATGTTTGCCGCGCGTACCCATCTCAAAAAGGCCAGCCACGACGCACGAGCGTTTCTTGGACTGCTTTGAAAACTCACTTACATTAAGTCTTCGCCTCTAAGCAGCGCTTGCGCGCTACTCGAGGCTCGACCTAAAAAACCTCTTCCATACATCAGAACAGAAAATCACGCAATGGTGGTAGATAACCCGGTCAACTCGTGCCTCAATTATGAAAATGTTCTGTGTGCCAGTCTTACAATATATCAGTTCCAAATGCAGCTTGAGGTCTCACATTTGGGCTAAAAAGAGTTAACCTGTGTCTCCTTGTGTTTGCTCAGTTCAAATCCAGGACAAGAAAAAAAAATCATCCTGCCAACTCCACTCCATAGGAGAAAATATCTTATTCATACCAACAATCAAATACATGCAGCGGCACCGGACTCACAGTGATGGCGCCTAACGTCTAGTATAAACTTCTCTCAGACATAGATAATGCTACATCCATAATGCCCTTCAGGAGCCATCACCTCTTTCACAGCCAGGCCACAAAAGTCTAGCTCCCCTGTGCTCCACCTGCCACCAGCGGAGCACTCTGCCTTTAAAGTGCCCTCACCCAAGACCTGCAAATGGTATAATCTTACTTTAAATAGGAAACTCTTGTATTTTTTATGTTCTGTTTTCTCTCGCTGTGTCCAGTCCCATTAGGTCCAAACAACAAATAACGTGTAATTTACTTCATGTTTTGAGTTTGCTTGCCTTTGCTGTGCCAACACTCATCAACCACTTTATTCACCACTTCTATGTGCAGGGATTTTCAGAGAAATGGTGTAGACTTTCTGGATCTACAACAGACAGAGTACTTATGGGGTCGCATTCATTATCATGACATGCTGATGTTCACTTAGGAGGTTCAAAGTTCCCTTTAGTCGACTTAGTTTTCAATAACTAGTAACTTGGCTTTCTTTGGCTATGTGTTGTGAGCACACTGCCTGAAGAACACGTTACTTACCTTCGGTAACACA
This sequence comes from Calotriton arnoldi, assembly GCA_963921515.1. Classification (NCBI taxonomy): domain Eukaryota; kingdom Metazoa; phylum Chordata; class Amphibia; order Caudata; family Salamandridae; genus Calotriton; species Calotriton arnoldi. Next base: position 1,435,909 of record CAWUFW010000712.1, on the reverse strand, counting down.
TTATCTGGTAGAAAAAGGATCTTGGCGCAGATTCCTTACTTTAGAATCCGCCCCAGGCGCAAGACTGGATCCGGAAAGTTCTTCCCAAAGCACGTCCGCGCACCGGCAGAGGGCGTCGACCCACTCCGTATTGACGTTGTCCACCGGATGTGATGTCATCGGAGTCCCTATATACTCGCTGACGCGACAACGTCAGTTTCTTCAGTGGCTATTTTCCGCACTCGAAACACGGAGCCACAAACTGAAACTGTCTAATGAACAGTGTGCTTAAACAAAAGACATTCATGTATCAAATAAATACAGAATTCCTAACCAAAATCAGTATATGAATATCCCAATAAAAATCTTGAGATGAAAGAGAATTCCTACATCCAATAAGATTCTCCCTCTTTTATTTTTTTAATGACAGACGAAAACGAAACAATTGAGACCCAAAAGGACTCCGTTCGCAGAGCTGGGAGGGTCGTTAAGGAATCTGCGGCTAGATCCTGTCTCTACCAGATAATGCGTTACTGATAGTAACTTGTTCATCTGAAAGAGGCATCTAACCGCAGATTCCTTACTTTAGAATCATATGCCAAAGCTATACCATCCCCAGATGAGGTTCTATGAACTGTAACCATGAAAAATCTCTTACTAAGACTAACCTGGTCCAGGACAAGAAAATAGACCGGAATTCTATAATAATGTAGGTGAACATAAACATACCCAACCATATGAAAATAGACCGGAAATTTATAATAATGTAGGTGAACATAAACATACCCAACCATTTGAAGTCCACTAGGAGGGCCCATGGGTAAATAAAGTTGCAAGACATTGAAATCATGGGAATATTTTACCCATGTCAGCAAGACCAAACTGCTTTAGAAGCTCTCAACTCACAATAACAGTGGACATAACGAACAAGTTACTTACCTTCGGTAACGATATATCTGTAAGAAACATTAGTAGTGATAGATTCCTTACCATAGAATATTCCCAGGCGTCAGACTGGATCCGGAAAGTTTTCGTCAGCAGTACCCCTGCGCGTCGGTAGGTGGCGTAGTGCGCTACGCGTCCGTCGTTGGCGTCGTGGTCGCCGAGATGACGTCACGGGCGCTTCTTAGACGCCGCCCAAGCGCGCTGACGTCAGTTCTGTACACGACTTTCCGCGCCAGGAACGCAGAGCCATGCAAGATACTGACCACTGGTGCATTGAAACTAGGGCCCTGAAAGGGATGACTTTAACCCTAGAAATCAGTTCGCAGAACAGGGAGGATGGGTGGGGCGGTAAGGAATCTATCACTACTAATGTTTCTTACAGATATATCGTTACCGAAGGTAAGTAACTTGTTCATCTGAAAGAAACACATAGTGATAGATTCCTTACCTTAGAATAGATACCCCAGCAATACCAACCCCGGTGGTGGGTCTGCGAACTAAGATCACACCAGAAAGTCACGGAGAACAGAACGGCCGAAGCCATCTCTCCGGACTTGGCTGTCCAGGCAATAATGCTTGGTAAACGTGTGCAACGAGGCCACGTGGCTGCCTGACAGATGTCTTGCAGGGGGACACCACGTCCCAATGCAGTAGTGGCTGCAGTAGCTCTGGTGGAATGAGCACACAGCCCCACCGGAGGTTCTTTTTTAGCCAAAGAGTAACAGGCTTTGATACACAAGACAACCCAGCGGGAGATGGTTCTCTTGTGTACCGCCCGACCTTTCTTGGTGCCAACGTTGCCAACAAAGAGCTGGTCATCCACCCGGAACTGCTGTGTGCGGTTGAGATAAAATGAGAGCGCACATTTTGGGTCCAGACGGTGGAGCCTCTCTTCCTCTCTGGAAGGATGTGGAGGCGGAAAGAAGGTGGGCAAGGTAATAGTCTGCCCAATGTGAAAGGCCGTAACCACTTTTGGCAAAAAGGAAGGACGGGGCCTGAGCACCGCTTTGTCCGGATGGACTGAAAGGAAAGGAGGCTTACAAGAAAGAGCCTGGAGCTCACTCACCCGCCTAGCGGAGGTGATGGCCACCAGGAAGGCAGTCTTCAATGTCAAGAGACGAAGAGGACAGTTGTGAAGAGGCTCAAAGGGAGCGCACATCAAGTACGTAAGAACCAGATTCAAGTCCCACTGAGGCAGCACAAAAGGAATAGGAGGAAAAAGGTGTGTAATGCCTTTGAGAAATCTATTTACAACAGGGGACTTGAAAAGAGAGGGCTGATCAGGGAGCCGGAGAAAGGCCGACATAGCAGAAAGGTAGCCCTTGATAGTGCCCAGAGCAGAGCCCTGCTGGGCTAAAGAAAGAAGGAACAGTAGTACTTCAGAAAGAGGGGCAGAAAGGGGATCCACAGCCTTTGTTGTGCACCATGCCACAAACTTGTTCCACCTGCAGGCGTATACCACTTTAGTAGAGGGATGCCTGGCTGCCAGAATGACATCACAAACTTCAGGAGGCAAGTCCAAAGGAATCAACTGCCGCCGCTCAATCAGCCCGCATATGCCATCTGGCATGATCGATCAGCAGGATGCAGGAGGCCATGAGGCCCAGCAGCCTCAGAATCACTCTGACCGAAACCCGGGACAAGGGCTGAAAGATAGGAATCAGAGCCCGAATATCCCGGACTCGCTGTTCGGGAGGATAGACCCGAAACTGCGCCGTGTCCAGAACCGCTCCGATAAAGAGGAGCTTCTGAGAGGGAATCCGGTGCGACTTCGGCACGTTGATGGAGAACGCCAGCAAGTGCAGGAGGTCGGCCGTAGTCTGGAGGTGGGAGACGACTGCCTGGGGCGAGCCCGCCTTCAACAACCAGTCGTTCAGATAGGGGAAGACTGAAACCCCTGATCTGCACAGATGAGCTGCGACCACCGCCATCACCTTGGTGAACACCCGAGGGGGCGCTGGTAAGGCCAAAAGGGAGTGCTCGTGGCCTACCGTAGATAGCGCCGGTGGGCTCGCAGGTCGGGGATGTGGAAATAGGCATCTGGCAAGTCCAGCGCTACCATCCAGTCTTGTGGGTCGAGAGCAGACAAGACCTGAGCCAGAGTGAGCATCTTGAACTTCTCCTTGCGGAGGAAACGATTGACGTTCCGGAGGTCTAAGATAGGACGCAGGCCTTTGTCCTTCTTGGGCACCAGAAAGTAGTGGGAATAGCAACCACGACCTACTTCTGGCGTCGTAACGCGCTGGATGGCCCCCTTGGCCAAGAGGGCCGCCACTTCCTGCTGAAGAAGCGCCAAGTGATCCCCCGACATGCGGTGGTACTGAGGTGGCATGGCTGGAGGGGTAGTCTCGAAGGGGAGGGAGTAGCCCCTCCGGACTATCTCTAAAACCCACCTATCCGAAGTGATGGTGCGCCAGTGGGGGAGGTGATGGCGAAGCCTGCCGCCCACTGGCATTTGATGGGCCTGAAAGTTTGGACTAGGAAGGTTTGGAGGCAGTGGTGGCCGGGGTGGTGGTGGATTGACCCGCCCGCTGGCCCCTTGATTCGCCACGGCGGACCCCGCGTCCGCGCTAGGACTGTTGCTGCGCAGGCCTGTGGCTCTGTTGCGAACGCTGCGGGCGCCCCTTCCTGTGCCACGGAAGGAGCGAAAAGCGGAAGGCGGAGGAGTGCGGACTGCCGAGAATCCCAAGGATTTGGCCGTAGACCGTGAGTCCTTAAACCTCTCCAACGCGCTATCCGCTTTGTCGCCGAAGAGGCGACGGCCATCAAAGGGCATGTCCATAAGGGTGTTTTGGACATCCCCCAAAAATCCAGTGGCCCTCAACCAGGCGTGACGGCGAACCACCACCGTCGTTGAAATCGACCTGCCCAGTGAGTCGGCGGTGTCTAGGCCACAACGAATCATGAACTTTGCTGCGTCTCTCCCCTCTGCAACAGCCTGGGAGAGAGCTGGCCGGGCCTCCTCCGGACACTGGGGCAGCACGTTCGCCACCGTATCCCACAGAGAGTGGGAATAACGGCCCAAGAGGTATGCGGTGTTCACGGGCCGCAGCGCAGAGCTGGTGGAAGAAAAAATCTTTTTACCAAATTGATCCAGCTACTTGGATTCCCTATCCGGTGGGGCGGAAGGGAAGGCGGTTGGGGAAGCAGAGGCTTGGACAACCAAGCTCTCGGGGGTGGGATGTTGGGAGAGGAAAATGGGGTCACCTGGAGCCGGGCGATGGCGTCGGGCCACGTTCCTATCCACAGGAGCCCCTGTGGTGGGCCTGGACCAAGTGCCCAAAAGAACATCAGAAAGGGCTTCATTGAATGGAAGCAGCGGCTCCGCAGAAGTAGCTGCTGGCTGAAGCACCTCTGTCAGGAGGTTAGTCTTGACGGCCACAGTAGGGGGCTCGAGGTGTAGGGCCTCGGCCGCCCTACGCAACACCACAGCATAACTAGCGCCTTCCTCCGTAGCCACGGTAGGAGGAGACAGCATGCCAAGGTCTGGTGAGGTATCCAGACCACTGGCGTCGCCCAATTCCTCAGCCCAGTCCTGTTCAGACTCGCAAGCAGCTGCGAGAGGGTCCTCAGACCCCTCCCAGTCCTCCCCTTGCTCCTCAGGCTGTTCAACAGGTCTAAAAAAAGAAGCAGGGACATGGGGATAAAAATCCCCGAGCAACGTCGAGAACGGCATCGATCAACGCCGGGCCGACGCGGCGTCCACTTCGGGGCTGAAACTGAGGTGGACGTCGTCCCGAGGAGCGGGCGGCGTCAGAACTGGTGCCGGTGGAGTCTACGTCGGTGGAGGTGTGACAAGGTCAACCGGGTCGACCGGGATCCAGGCCTGGATCCAAGTGTGTCCTGCGGGCGCCGAGGCCGGAGCAGACAGCGACGCCGGGGCCGGAGCCGCCGGCGTGGAAAGGTGAGGACACCCAGCCGGGACCGCGGGGCCCGAAGGCGCACCAGCGGGACCCGACGGCCCAAAGAGGCGAGCCATGGCTGACAGGAATTCCTGTATTTGGGCCGGAGTCGCCGACGACCCCGGGAAGGGCGGGTAGTCGGGCGGAGACTGCGTAGGCTCTGCCGGAGGCACCACCCTCAGCCGCGTCGCGCGACCAGCGAGGGGAAGTCGGAGAAAGATGGCGTTTCTTCGACTTCTTGTGCTTTGTCTTACCTGACCCAGAGTGCGAAGACTTGGATCCCGAAGATCGGTGGTGATGACTCCGCGCACGGTCCCTCGACCTCCCACGGGACCGGGACCTCGAACGGCGCGGAGCCGACTGCCGGGCTTCCAGCAACTTTCGGGACCGCTCCCGCAAAGTCTTCGGCGCCATGGCCCGGCAGTCGGGGCACGACTTGGGGTTGTGGTCGCGCCCCAGGCAGAAAAGACACACACGGTGCGGGTCCGTTACCGACATCATGCGGTGACAATCCCTGCAGGACTTAAAACCGGGCATCCTAACTGCACCAGGAGTCGAAGACTCGATGAAAAAATAGAGACAAAAGCCTCAAAAAGTCAGTGAAAAATTGACTGGGGGTTTCTGCTCTTCCCGGATCTGCGCTTGCTGGCGCGGAAAAAGAAAGAACTGACGTCAGCGCGTATGGGCGTCGTCTAAGTAGCGCCCGTGACGTCATCTCGGCGACCACGACGGACGCGGAGCCGCACGACGCCACCTACGGACGCGCAGGGGTACTGCTGACGAAAACTTTCCGGATCCAGTCTGACGCCTGGGGATATTCTAAGGTAAGGAATCTATCACTATGTGTTTCTTTCAGATCACAGTAACAAAAGTTATAAGACAATAAAATCACGGGCAAGGTGCTGTCCAAGGCAATAAGACTTTATCCACAACCATCTGGTTATATACTCAATTCCGAACAGCATGTTTAAATTTGTGAACACAGAACAGCTGGCCGTGCCACTGAACAATAGCAGCAAACCACAGAAGGTCAGGACTGCTCTGTAAACTACACAGAGCAAATCCATCCTCCATGGAGAAAACAAATGTTCATATAAAAAAAGAAGTCAAAGGCAACATTAGCTCCTGTTGACATAGAAGCAGTCCTTCCATAGAAAAAAGAACTAGAGAAGTACAAGGACCTCTAGAATATCCCAGATACACAAAAGTACATATATACACACACACACACACACACACACACACACACACACACACACACACACACACAAACATATATATATATATATATATATATATATATATATAAAAACACACACACACACATATATATATATATATATATAAAGACATAGGAGTAACATGATCAAACGCCCATGTATCCACCAAAGAAATTTTATATTAAAAGATAGTAAATAGAGACAATCCGCAGGCACAAACATAACAGTATGTGACTATAGTGGAATCATACCCATAGAAAAGCAACGGCATCCAACCCATCAGGGTAATGCAGCTTGCCCAAAAGACCACTGTTAAACAATGGTAGCAAAACATTGAATAAGATACCAAGAATAAAAAGAAATCTTGATAACCTGACAAAGACTGACAAGACCTTGCTTTAGAAATAGAGCCCATCTACCGACGGTCCAGTTAGAAATTAAAATCTAAAACGTTAAAAAGGAATTCTAAATAAAAGAATCAAGAATACTGAGAAAAATCGAACATTAATCTGTCTAACCCTCTAAGAACCACACTTTACAATGTGTGAACCCCAACTTACATCCCCTAGAGGTAGGAAATAAGGAAAAGAGTTGCCTACCAACTATAGACCGATACATAATAAAAGGAATTGACCCTTAAGAGAGCAAAGATCCTGAATATCAGGAATAAAAGTCTTCTACAAAGGGTAGAAACCTCGAGGCCCATTCCTCTTCCTCTCAAGGATCAATCTATATTAATTATTTGCAGAAAAGAATTGGTACACCATCAAATGGAAATGTTTCACAAAGAAAAAATGTTTAGTAATGACTCACAGAGTTATGACAATCCAGAAAAGAGTGAAATATTGAACAACCGTTTCGAATAGAAGGAATAGAATCACTGAAGATACTATATCTGTCTGGAGATCTATGATAACAGGATATAATATGATATAATACCAGGTAAGTCGGCAATCACTAATGGTGAAAAAACATGAACATGATCAATATGGCTGGCCATGCGCCCCCCCATCCCTTAAAATAAAATGTTTTAAAAAAGAAATGGCCTGGCCCCGGGGGATAGGGTCCCTGGGGCAGAAATCCGCCTCAGGAGAGGGCCCCCTCACCCTTTTTATTTTAATAATTTTAAAAAAATGGGTGAGGCCCCGGGGGATGGGGTTCATAGGGCCCAAAAGGATCAAGAGAAGGGGGGGCCACACAGACCCCCTAGCTAAAATAAAAAATAAAAAAAACATGTCACAACCGAGGCCCCTAACTATAATGGCTGAATTTCACTGGTTGTGTATGAGTGAAATGTCAGCCTAACTATAACGTCTCTGTAACCATTGATTTTTTTCTGTGAATAAATATATATCTATACATATATATTTATGTATTTTTTCACTGAAAAAACAAAATAAAGGGTACAGAGACGTTATGGTTAGGAATACGCATTTAAAAACCTCAATTCACTGAAAAAACACAAAGATTGCAGGGACGTTATAGTTAGGCTCTGATTTCACTTGTAAAAAAGCAGTGAAATTATAGTTAGCGGAGCACTGCTTATGGCCTCACATATTACATCACTCATGACCTGGTCATCACTGATGACTTCTCAAATGACACTCATGACATCATCCAGTGTCTGTGTTTTCAAAAAGTTTATCAGTGTCAAATATATATACACCAAGGTGTATTGTGAACCAGTGGGTGTTTGAGTGCCTGTATGGATGATGTAGTGGCTATGTGACTGAGTGTATAAGTGTGTGATTAGGTGTCTCAGTGAATGTATGGGTGAGTGACTGGTTGTGTGAATGTCTGTATCAGTCAGTTGGTGTCAAAGTGGCTGTATGGGTATGTGAGTGGGTAAGTGAGTGGCCATATGAGAGTGATTGGTTGTCTGAGTGGATGGGTGTGTGTGACTGCCTGTATGGATGAGCGAGTGGGTGACTTAGTGGGTGTGTTGTTGAGTGATTGCATGTTTGAGGGGCTGTATGGGTGAGTGTGTGTATGGCTGTGTCGGTGAGTGAGTGGATGTGTCAGTGGTAGATGGGTAACTCGGTACAAGTTAGTGATGGAGTATATGAGTGACTGTATGGGTGAGTGAGTGAATGTGAGAGTGGCTGTATGGGTGAGTGTGTGCTTGAGTAACTGACTGTATAGGTGTGTGAGTATGTGTTAGTATCTGTATGAGTGAGTGGGGGTGTGTGTGTGTAACTGTATGTGTGAGTAAGCGGCTGTGTGATTGGTAGTATGGATGAGTGAGTAGGTATGTGAGTAGCTCTAAGGGTGACCGACTCAGTGTGTGAGTAGCTGTATGGGTGTATGAGTGGATGTCAGTTACTGTATTAGTGAATGAGTGAGTATAAGATTGGCTGTAAGGATGAGCGAGTGGATGTGTGTGTAATCTATGAATCAGTGAGTGGGTGTGTAAGTACTGGTATGGGTCTGAATGGTTGTGTGGGAGGGGTAGTGGGTGTATGAAAGGTTCAATGGGGTGTGAGTAGGTGCATCAGTGATTTTGTGGATGATGTCATTTGAGATGTCATCAATGATGTCACTGACCATGTCATTAGTGATGGAATATGTGAGGTCATAAGCAGTGCATTAAGGGGCACAGGTTATAGTTAGCTCACCTAACTATAACTGCAGAATTTTACTGGTTTCGTTCGAGTAAAATATTGTTTTTAGTGAATTTCAAAGGTTTTTTAAATGCTAGTTCCTAACTATAACGTCCCTGTAACCTGTGGGTTTTTCAGTGAACATATATGGAAAATGCTACTTACCAGTATGCATCTGTTCTTGGCATGTAGAGCTGTAGATTCGTATACTTGTGCATAGATCGCCATCTGGTGTTGGGCTCGGATCTTTGCACTTTGTTTTTGTCTTTGTAGTCACGAGGTAGGTGACTCCTCCTTAGGACGATAGTGCGCATGGGCACCGACTCCATCTTGAGATTGTTTTTGCCATGAAGGGTTATGATGAAGTTAGTAAGAAATAGAAAGAGATGTCCATGTGTAATGTATGTAAGTAAGATAGTACTGGAACAGATAGAGGTATCCGGGGAGGTGGGTGGGCGTATACGAATCTGCAGCTCTACATGCCAAGAATAGATGCATACTGGTAAGTAGCATTTTCCGTTCGAGGCATACGAGCTGTAGATCGTATACTTGTGCATAGACTATACAGCAGTTACCTCTTTAGCGGTGCCTACCTGTATCTGTTGCAGTGGTTTGAAAAAGTTCTTAATACAGCCTGGCCCACATTAGCTTGTTGTTTTGCTTGCACATCTACACAATAGTGTTTTGTGAAAGTGTGCGGTGTAGACCAAGTTGCTGCTTTGCAGATGTCATCTAGGGGAATGTTCCCTAAGAATGCCATAGAAGCCCCTAGTTTGCGTGTGGAATGAGCTCTAGAGGGAATGGTTAATGTGCGTTTGGCTTTAAGATAGCATATTTGGATGCATTTAACAATCCACCTTGCAATCCCCGCTTTTGAAATGGGATTGCCCTTATGAGGTGGGGAAAAAGCTACAAAGAGTTGTTTAGTTTTTCTAAAGGATTTCGTCCTTTCAATGTAGTAAAGTATTGCTCTTTTAACGTCTAGCGTGTGAAGAGCCCGTTCTGCCACTGAGTCTGGTTGAGGGAAAAAAACTGGGAGTTCAGACTGGTTAAGATGGAAGGCAGAAATGACTTTAGGTAAAAATTTTGGGTTAGGCCTAAGAACCACTTTGTTATGATGGATTTGCAAAAATGGTTCTTGTATGGTTAATGCCTGGAGTTCACTAACTCTTCTATGAGATGTGATAGCGAGTAGGAAGGCTACTTTCCAAGTGAGGAACTGTAGTTCGAATTTGTGCAGAGGTTCAAATGGGGGACCCATGAGTCTGGTAAGAACAATATTTAAATTCCATACTGGAGAGGGTGGAGATCTGGGTGGAACTATTCTTTTAAGTCCTTCCATAAATGCTTTGATAGCGGGTACTCTAAACAAAGACAAGTGTTGGTTGTTTTGGAGATAAGCTGCTATTGCAGCGAGATGTAGTCTTATGAATGTATATGCTAGGTTACATTGTTGTAGGTGTAAGAGATCGCATATAATGTTTTGAACAGAAGCATCTAGTGGATTGAGTTTATTTGTACAGTAAATTACAAATCGTTTCCACTTTGCGGCGTAACATGCTCTTGTGGTAGGACGTCTAGCTTCTTTAATGATGTTCATACAGTCTGGCGGGAGATCGAGGTAGCCAAACTCTAAGACTTCAGGTGCCAGATCGCAAGGTTGAGTTGATTGGGATCTGGATGCCTTATCTCTCCATGGTTCTGAGTGAGAAGCATGGGTGAGAGGCGTAGCTTTTGATGAGGAACTACTGATAGTTCCAAGAGGGTTGTGAACCATGGTTGTCGGGCCCATGTTGGAGCAACCAGGATCATTGTGAGGGAATGCTGTTTGAGCTTCCGAACCACTAACGGAATTAGTGGGAGAGGCGGAAAAGCGTAAGCAAATTTGCCTGACCAGTTCATCCATAGCGCATTGCCTTTGGACAATGGGTGTGGATACCTGGACGCGAAGCTTGGGCATTTTGCGTTTTGATGTGTGGCGAACAGATCTATTTCTGGGTGGCCCAACATGTGAAAGAATGGAAGAAGAACTTGAGGATGAAGTTCCCATTCGTGGATCTGCTGTGTTTGACGACTGCAAAAACAACAATTGATGGACAGAATGCAGATCAATGTCATACATTCACCCCAGTACAGAGATCTGGGCCTAAATCCATCGTTTTTTGCTCACCATGCCATTCCAGTTTGGACCCAGCCATATGCAAATCAGTCTTGACCCTGCGCCCAATGGGAACAGTCCAGCCCGAACTGCCAGGCCAGGTCCTGACTGATTTGCATATGGCTGGGTCCAAACTGGAATGGCGAGCAAAAAAACGATGGATTTAGGCTCAGATCTCTGTACTGGGGTGAATGTACGACATTGTTCTGCATTCTGTCCATCAATTGTTGTTTTTGTGTTTGACGACTGAGCAGATCTGCAATCTGATTGTGTACCCCTGGGAGGTGTTCTGCAAGGAGATAGATGTTTTGCGGAATGGCCCATCTCCATATGCTTTGAGCTAGGTGTGAAAGTCGTAGAGAGTGTGTCCCCCCCCCCCCTGTTTCTGTATGTAGTACATTGCTGTGATGTTGTCTGTACGGACCAGGACAACTTTGCCTACCAGATGTAGTTGAAAGGATTTTAATGCCAGAAAAAATTGCCAGTAATTCCAGGTAATTTATGTGGTGTTGTTTTTGCCGAGGGATCCATATGCCCTGAATGGTATGGTTTTGAAGATGAGCTCCCCAGCCGGTGAGCGATGCGTCTGCTGTTAGCACTATCTGTGGAACCGGGTCGAGGAACGGCCGCCCTTTGGAAAGGTTTTGTGTGTTCCACCACTGCAGAGAGCGATGTGTGCAGCTGTCCACCAACACCAGATCTGTTAGCTGGCCTTGAGCTGGTTTCACTGACGTGCCAAACACTCCTGTAAGGGACGCATTTGCAGTCTTGCATAAGGGACGATGAGAATGCAAGAGGCCATCATCCCGATCAACTGCATGAACACTTTAGCTGGTAATGAGTGTTGAGGCTGAAATTTGGATATTAGAGCTTGCATAGAGCTTATCCTGAGAGAGTTGGGGTATGCTAAAGCTTTTGAAGTGTTTATGGTAGTTCCTAGGTATTGTTGTGTGTTGGACGGTTGGAGGTGGGATTTGGTGAGGTTCACCGTGAATCCCAAGTGGTGAAGCAGCTGGATTGTTTTGTGTGTGTGTGTTGCACAGAGCTGCTGTGTGACTTGGCTTTTATGAGCCAGTCGTCCAGATAAGGGAACACGTGAATGTGTTGTCTTCGTAAGTGAGCCGCCACTACTGCGAGGCACTTGGTGAAGACTCTGTGCTGTAGTCACCCCGAACGGAAGGACTTTGAATTGGTAGTGTTGACCGTCCACCACGAACCTGAGATATTTCCTGTGAGCGGGGTAAATGGGAATATGAAAGTAGGCGTCCTTTAGATCTAAAGTGGAGAGAAAGTCGCCTTGTTGAAGCAGTGGGAGCACCTGTTGGAGAGTGACCATGTGGAAGTGGTCTGACTGAATGTAGAGGTTTAACTGTCTGAGGTCCAGTATTGGCCTGAGAGAGCCGTCCTTTTTTGGGATTAGAAAGTAGAGGGAGTAAACCCCTGTGCCTTGATGAGGTAAGGGCACTGGTTCTATTGCATGTTTTTGTAATAGAGAGAGAACCTCTTGTTTCAGAAAAGTCAGATGTTCCGGGGACATTGGACGTTGTCTGGGAGGGATATTTGGGGGAGTGGAGGTGAGTTCCAGGCAATAACCATAATGGATAATTTGTCTTACCCACTTGTCTGTTGTGATAGAATTCCAGACAGGTAGGAACTGTGAGAGGCGTCCCACGACAGGAGTGGGATGATCGGGGGGAAGTGAAGGGAAGTCACTGTTTGGTGGTAGGGGAGTTGCGGGTATTGTTACCGCGACCTCTTCCCTTACCATTGTTGCCTCTGTACCCTCCACGAAAGTATCCTCTGGAGGAATTAGTTTGATTGGGGCTTTGATAGGAAGGCGAGGGATGCTCCGAGCCAATAGTTTGAGCCAGCCCTGTAAAAGGAGCGACGAAATTAACCTCTAGGGGAAGGTAATTGCAAGGCCCCCATGGACTTGACAGTGTCCGTATCCTTTTTGATCTTCTCTAAAGATGTATCGACTGTGGGCCCAAAAAGATGCTCTCGGTCAAAAGGCTGATTAAGAATGGCAGACTACTGCACTTCCTGTTTGAATCCGGAGATTCGGAGCCAAGCGTGCCTGCGTAGCAAAACGCTGGTATTAATAGCACGAGACGCCGTATCGGCTGCATCAAGCGCACATTTGATAGATGTATTTGTTATTAATTTTCCCTCCTGTATAAGGTCATTAGCTTTGCCTTTATATTGGTCAGGAAGATGTTGCATAAGCTTTTCAAGCTCATCATAGTGAGCTCTGTCATATCTGGCCAACAAAGCTTGGGCATTGGCAATCCGCCAAGGATTTGCCGCCTGTGACGCGACACGTTTTCCAGATGCGTCTATGAGTTTGGATTCCTTATCAGGAGGAGGGGTGTCGCCTGTGCCTTGTGAATTTGCCCTCTTGCATGCATTAGACACCACAAGAGAATCTAAAGGGACCTGACCTTTAATGTAAACTGGGTCATTGGGAGCTGCCTTATATTTTTTGTCCACCCTGGTGTTAAGAATCCTGGCTCTGACGGGGTCCTTAAAAACTTCTGGTGCATGTTTTAGCATGCCTTTTAACATTGGCAGGGTGTGCGTGGACTTGTGTGGGTACAAATGTTTCCAACAGAAAGTCTTCCGCTAAAGGGTCAGAGTGTAATTGTACCTCGTGGTATTGAGCAGCTCTATTAATTAGTTGCGCAAACCCAATATTGTCATCTGGTGGTGATGGCCTAGAGGGATAGAGGTCCGGGTCATTGTGTGGGTCGGGATCTGTGTTGTAATCATCCCAAGGATTTGTATTGTGTGGAATGGTATGTGCGTCATCATCAATATCTGGATCTCCATCCCCACCCTCATCAGTATAATCATCTTCATCATCCTAGGGTTGAGCTGAAAATGTATGTTGTGGGGATTGTACTGGAGAAATTAGCAGATTTGGATCAGCTGGAGAAGGAGAGAGAGGTGGAGAAGTATTAGTGGCTATCTCCTTCCGCTTTATGGGTATTTCAGGGTCTTCTGAAGTGTCCAATTTTCTCTTCTTAGGAGGCTTGGCGACAACTTTGCCAGTTTCCGAGTCAATGTAGAGAGTTTTTTGCTTTGGATCCGAAAAATCTGATAGAGGCTGTTGTGTGGGTACAGTGTCCTTTTTCGGTGCCGAAGACTTAGGGTCAGAATGCGGTTTAGACCATGTCCCCGGAGCACTAAGGTTTTTTAAATGCTAATTTCTAACTATGCCTACATAGGTAGGACGTGTGCAGAAAGAGGAAGAAAGGCGAAGAAAGAAGCAAGAGAAGCGCAGAAAGAGACAAGAGGTTCAGAAAGAGGAGGAAAGGTACAGAAAGCAACAAGAGAAGTGCAGAAAGAAGCAACAGAGGTGCAGAAAGAAGCAGACTTTGACTGTACCTTTCCACACTCATACAAAGTAGCCTAATCACTAATCCTTCTCCCAAGATGTCTTATACCTCACTTTTCTCTTGAAGGTTCACTATTCATTGACTGTTCAGAATGTTAGGCCTACCAAATGTAAAACAGCAATCCTAACCATATCACTGTTGTAAGTCTGACCAAGTTTGTGAAGGTATGCATGCATGTCTGTGCTTTTACCTAGTGACATGTTACATAAAAATAAACATACAAATACTTGAATACCCGTGTTTCAAACAGCATACTCTGTAAATTTGTGTACAAGGAGGTGTATGTATTTCTTTCTGCTCATAATACAGGGCACATGGGTATTCAATAGTATATTTGAGGGCTCTATAACACCTATATACATAAGACATGTCTGCCTGTGCAACCGAATGATAGTGCAGAACTGAGAAGATTTGACCACCTATAGGAGAAGCTAACCACTTTTTAAGCTACCATCTTCAGATGCATAACACATGTGAGAATACATGTACAAATAGACATATACCTCAGTCACGAGAGCACGCAGACCTTTGAAATTGACAGCTTGCACTTCCCATTTCAGTACAGAAAGAGGCAACAGAAGTGCAGAAAGAAGCAACAGAAATGTAGAAAGAGGCAAGAGAAGTGCAGAAAGAAGCAACAGAAATGCAGAAAGAAGCAATAGGGGTGCAGAAAGAGGCAAGAGGGGTGCAGAAAAAGGCAAGAGGGGTGCAGAAAAAGGCAAGAGGGGTGCAGAAAAAGGCAAGAGGGGTGCAGAAAAAGGCAAGAGGGGTGCAGAAAGAAGCAACAGAAATGTAGGAAGAGGCAAGAGGCATGCAGAAAGAAGCAAGAGAGGTGCAGAAAGAGGGGGGCGTGGCCAAGCACCTAAGATGGCGGACGTGCTCTAGAGACACTCTGCGTCCCATCCCCCGGTTATCCTGAGAATCAAGGCGAGTAGCAGCTGGGAACTCACTCTGCAAATCAGGAGAGCGTGGGGGAGTCCTCGCTGACTCTGGCGAGAGGTCCCTCGCCATTGTAGGCACCGCGGTGACGAAGCCCTGATCTGCGGCCTGCCACACGCCCGGAGAGCGCGCGGGTCCAAGCGGCAGAGACCCTCGGTAGGCGAGAGGGGGCGCGACACCTGGCGGGAGACAGCGGATTGAGCCGAGGCTATCTCGTTGATCTGTCCGCCGTGGGTGCAGGAGGTACTGAGCGATGGCCGCAGCTGGGCCAGCGGAGCCGTAGGGGAGCCCTCGCTGTGCTGAGAGGAGGGGCCCCCCACCTGCGGTGGTGTGAGCAGTAACGAGGTCCCGTGGTGGGTGAGGGCCAGGATATCGCCCGGCAAGGCTGAGAGGCGCAGGGGAAGCATCGCCTGCCCTGGAGAGGCGCCCCTCTCCATACTGAGACCATCATCAACGGAGGCCTGAGCGGCAGCCTGCCGCACGCCTTGAGACCGGGGGCGGACCGGAGAGGACCCGGCGCCTCACGGTAAGCTGTGGAGTGTGCCGATGCTGCCCTGGTGATCCGCCCGCGGCCGTTACGTGAGGGGGTAAGCAGCGACCAGCACCGGCCTGACTGAAACGGGGGGAGCCCCCGTTGTGTCGGAGGGGGACTCTTCCCCCCCCTCCCCTGCAGATGTGAGGACGGAAGAGCGACGCGGCAGAAGTTGAGCAGGGTGCGGCTGGGCCCAATGTCGAGGCCGCTACGTCCAAGAGAACACGTGTGACATCCCTCCCCGAGGCCGCCCCCTTTCCATACTGAGACCACCGTCAACGGAGGCCGGAGCGGCAGCCTGCCGCATGCCCTGAGAGACAGGAGGTGGACCGGAGCAGACCCGGCACCTTGGTCAGCTGTGGAGTGTGCCGAGGCTGCCCTGGTGATCCGCCCGCGACGTGAGGGGGTAAGCGGCAACCAAAACTGGCCTGATTGAAATGGGGAGAGCACCATTGAGTTAGAGGGGGGGGTTCCCCCTCCTCCTCTGCAGACGTGAGGAGCGATGCGGCAGAGGCTGAGCAGGGTGCGCTTGGGCCCAGTGTCGAGGCCGCTGCGACTAAGAGACCACGTGTGACATCCCCCGAGGCCGCCGGACGCTGCGGCAGCCCTGCATACATGAGAGGGCCCTCGACAGCGGAAAAGACGATTGGAGGCCCCGCCTGAAACAGAGGGTGCCATCTTGCGAAGCCCGCGCCCCTTGGGTCTGAGACGCGACAGGTGAGCATGCAGCAGCGCTGCTGGGCCAAGGTGGAGAGCGGAGGGGTCCGGGGGTCGATCGGGCCTAGGCCCCCCCCTCCGGTGCGAAGAGACAACGGAGAGGCGGTGGGGGAGCGCCTAGGCGGCGTAGGGCAGCCAGCAGGCCTCAGAGAAGTGCGGAGGCCGGTTCGGGCCTAAGCTGCCCCTAATCCTGCATTGCCACACAATGGTCCTCGACTGCGGTGGGCGCAGCTACGTGGGGAGGGATCCAGGGGCCAGTTTGGTCTAGTCCCTCCTCACACGATCTTTTCTGTGCTGGCCCTGTCTGACTGTGGCGGTGCTGGGAACTGAGCGGGGTGGGCTCTGCTAGACGCGCCTCGCTGCGGTAGTGAGGTGGTAAATTGCAACGGACTGCCCTCCCTGGACACTACTCTCTGCGCACCGACGTGGGGCGAGGTACGGCCGGGCCATGCCCCAGCGGATCGTTAGCAAGACTCGGACCCCCCATACGATTGGCCACTGTGGCGGTGCACCGATCAGAAACGCCTAGAGGGTAGTTGAAGTGCTACAGTGTCCACGGACGGACACCACCCACATCTCGCCCCAATGCCGAGCACACACCAGTTAGCCATGGGCCACCTACGCTCCAAAGCCTACCAGGATGCCCCCTCCCGGGGCCTGACCGAGGGAGCACCCAAGACCACAGGACCATCCGCGGGGCGAACCAACCTGACCTCTCAGCCAAATTGGACTGGGTGCTAGCGGCGGTAGAGAAAGGAAAATGCTACTTACCACAGTATGCATCTGTTCTTGGCATGTAGAGCTGTAGAGTCACTTGCTATGCATAGCCCGCCATCTGGTGTTGGGTCCGGATGTTTGCACCGTGTTTTTGTTAGAAGAAGTCTTTCCAGTCACAAGGTAGGGTCCTCCTTTTGGTGATAGTGCGCATGGGCATCGGCTCCATCGTTCGATTGTTTTGCTGCAGAGGGTGATGATGGAGTTAGTAGGAGTAGTAAGAGAGATGTCCATGTAAATTGTGTCTAAGTAAGATATTATTGCAACAGGTACAGGTACCCGTGGAGGTGGGTGGACGCATGGGACTCTACAGCTCTACATGCCAAGAACAGATGCATACTGTGTTAAGTAGCATTTTCCGTCGAGGCATGTGAGCTGTAGATCCCATGCTATGCCTAGACTATATAGCAGTAACTCCCAAAGAGGTGGCTAACCTGTAGTTGTTGCAACCGTCTGAAATAATGTACGTAAAACTGCTTGGCCCACACTAGCTTGTTGTCTAGCTAATACATCTACACAATAGTGTTGTGTGAATGTGTGTGGTGTAGACCATGTTGCAGCTTTGCAGATGTCATCTATGGGGATGTTTCCTAAAAATGCCATAGATGCCCCTAGTATGCGAGTTGCGTGCGCTCTAGGGGGGAATTGTCAATGTGCTTTTTGCTTTAATATAACATGTTTGAATACACTTGACTATCCACCGTGCAATACCGGATTTTGATATAGGATTGCCTTTATGTGGTGGAGCAAAAGCAATAAATAGTTGCTTAGTGTTACGGAAAGGTTTTGTCCTTTCAATGTAGTATAGTAACGCTCTTTTCACATCTAGAGTGTGAAGAGCGCCTTCTGCCACTGAATCTGGTTGAGGGAAGAACACAGGTAGCTCAACAGATTGGTTGATATGAAAGGCAGAAACTTGACTTTAGGTAGGAATTTGGGGTTAGTCCTAAGAACCACTGTTTTGGTGTATTTGTAAAAATGGTTCTTCTATGGTTAGTGCCTGAAACTCACCCACTCTCCTCAGAGATGTGATGGCTATGAGGAAAGCTACCTTCCAAGTGAGAAATTGTAGTTCACATCTGTGCAATGGCTCAAAAGGTGGAATCATGAGTCTGGTAAGGCCGATGTTGAGATTCCACTTTGGAGCAGGTGGAAGCCTTGGGGGAATGACTCTTTTGAGTCCTTCCATAAATGCTTTAATAGCAGGCACCCTGAAAAGAGACAGATGTCTGTTCTGCAGATATGCGGCTATTGCAGCCAGATGTAAGCGTATGGATGTGTACGCTAAATTGGAACATTGTAAATGTAACAGATAGCAAATGATGTTTTGGATTGAAGCATCCAGCGGATTGATATGATTGTTATTACAGTATATCACAAACCGCTTCCATTTTGCTGCATAGCATGCTCTTGTAGTAGGGCGTCTAGCCTCTTTGATGATATTCATGCAATCTGGGGGAAGATTGAGGTAACCAAACTCTAAGATTTCAGGTGCCAGATCACAAGGTTGAGATGAGTGGGATCTGGATGCCTTATTCCTCTATGGAAAACAAGGAAGGCTTGGGTCCTGTACTCCCCAGACTGGACCACCCAAATATTGAAATCACAGAAAGGTGTTCATTTTAAATATTCACGATAAACCTGAGACCACTAATTCTGAGGTTTATAAGCATTTATTCTGCTTAGTTTTGATAATTCAAAACGACATTCATAAATCAATTGGACATGTCTTTTAAAAGGAAACACCACATTAGTAAATCACACAATTGCAACACATTTGTCTGCGTGATTTAGAACCATTTCTTTTGTGAGACAATATATACAACACATACATAATACCAAACGTTACTTGTGACAAAAATATATACAGCAAACCAATGATCACAAGACAAACATCGATAAATTATGTGTGCCAGCCTGAAATTAAACCAGTCCTGCATTTGCACTGAAAAACACAAGGCGGACAATTGCTCATTCAAAGACACATGTCTACTGTCCTGCCTGTGGGAGGGTGAGGATGCATATCCTACTTAAGGGTGTTGACAACCTAGAAAAAAGGGGGAAATCATTTCTATTCAGTCCCCTCGTGGCACACCCTGTTCTACCTTCCCCCACACTCAACAGCCAACGCGTTTCGAATCCCCAACAATTCCGGTATTCTCTTCAGGACTCGGACTTGGTTTTGTTTTGGCTCTCAATTATGCTGTAGCTAGATGTCCATTATCTGTTCTTCAATTCATAGTATTAATCGAGGCTTAAATTTTATGGGTGTGTGGAAGCTCTTGATAATGATTTAAAAACGGTCCAGGATCTTGAGACTCGTGAAATGTAGTTAGAGCTCGCGGGCGCGTCGCCGTGAATTTCTTCTGCAATAATCCTGACTGTTTCCTTTCATTTCAGCCATGTGAAAGCAGTTAGAAAATCATCTTGCTTCTCTCATTCAAACCGGCAGCACTCAATTGCAATTGTGTGATTTACTAATGTGGTGTTTCCTTTTAAAAGACATGTCCAATTGATTTATGAATGTCGTTTTGAATTATCAAAACTAAGCAGAATAAATGCTTATAAACCTCAGAATTAGTGGTCTCAGGTTTATCGTGAATATTTAAAATGAACCTCCCTTGACACCTTTCTGTGATTTCATTATTCCTCTATGGTTCGGTGTGAGGAGATTGGGAGTAATGTGTAGTTTTTGGTGAGGAACTACTGATAACTCCAACAGGGTTGTGAACCAGGGTTGACGGGACCGTGTGGGAGCAACTAGGATTAGTGTCATGGACTGCTGTCTGAGCTTCCGAACCACTGATGGAATGAGTGGGAGAGGCGGAAAAGCGTAAGCAAATATCCCTGACCAGTTCATCCATTGTGCATTGCCCTTGGACAATGGGTGTGGATACCTGGACGCGAAGCTTGGGCATTTTGCGTTTAGATGTGTGGCGAACAGATCTATCTCTGGGAAGCCCCACATTTGAAAGAATGGGAGGAGAACTTGAGTGGAGTTCCCATTCGTATATCTGTTGTCGGTGACGACTGAGCAGATTTGCAATTTGGTTGTTTACTCCTGGGAGGTGTTTTGCAAGGAGATATATCTTGCGATTTATGACCCATCTCCAGATGTTCTGAGCCAACTGTGACAGCTGGAGAGAGTGTGTTCCCCCGTTTCTGTATGTAGTACATTGCTGTCATGTTGTCTGTGCGAATCAGGACCGCTTTGCCTAGTAGAAGAACTTGAAAGGCTTTGAGCACTAGAAAAATTACTAGCAGCTCGAGATGGTTTATGTGGAGTTGCTTTTGTTGCAGAGTCCATATGCCCTGAATAGTCTGCTTTTGGAGGTGAGCTCCCCAGCCGGTGAGCGATTCGTCTGTTGTTAGCACTATCTGTGGAACCGGGTCGATGAAGGGCCGCCCTTTTGAAAGGTTTTGTGTATTCCACCACTGCAGAGAGCGATGGGTGTGGCCGTCCACCAACACTAGATCTGATAACTGACCTGGAGCCTGGTTCCACTGACGTGCTAATCACTCTTGAAGGGGACGCATTTGGAGTCTTGTGTAAGGAACAGTTAAGATGCAAGACGCCATCATTCCTAGCAGTTGCATAAACACTCGAGCTGATAATGAGTGTTGGGGCTGAAACTGAAAGATTAGAGTCTGCATGTTGCGGATTCTGACTGGACTGGGACACGCTAGAGCTTTGTGAGTGTCTATTGTGGCTCCTAAATACACTTGTATTTTGGACGGTTGGAGATGAGACTTGGTAAGATTTACTGTGAACCCTAGGTGCTGAAGTAGTTGTACTGTTTTTTTGAGTGTGCCGTAGACAACTTTGCTGGCAGCTGGCTTTTATGAGACAGTCGTCTAGATAAGGAAAGACATGGATGTGTTGTCTTTTTAGATGAGCCGCGACTGCTGCCAGGCATTTTGTGAAAACCCTGGGTGCGGTAGTTACTCCGAATGGGAGGACCTTGAATTGATAATGTTGGCCGTCTACCATAAGGATAAGTTACTTACCTGTAATCCTAGTTCTCTTCCAGGGGTATCCTCATCAAAGTCATAAGCACGGAATATTCCCGCCCATGTGCGGGGACCCCGGAAATAATAAAAATTATATATGAAAAACATATATATATATACAGCTCTATATATATAAAAACATATATCATTTTTTCTAGTATCAATGCAGCTCTCATATAGGAGGCTAAACAATGTAATAAAACACAAACTGCTTTTGCAAATATACATAATACATGTATAAAAACACATGAGGGCAAGAAGCACTTGAACTCTGTTTTTAATGAGTAAATCTCATGAGTAAACTGCAAAAGAAAAGCAGGCATTGTTAGCCTACAGGCTGCATTGTAAACCAACATAGAAAATGAAAGCAATCTTTCATACAAACTGGCACCGTGCCTTTAAGGCAGCCATGACCCCTAGCTTCCCATCATGCTTCAGGGGTGACAGTTAGGTCAGTTGTTCTTGGCGTAACCCTGAAGATCAGGGCACCAAGATAATATTTAACAATGAAATAATCTCATTTGCCTGGGGAGGTGGGTGGGTTGCTTATGACTTTGATGAGGATACCCCTGGAAGAGAACTAGGATTACAGGTAAGTAACTTATCCTTCTCTTCCAGGGGATCCTCATCAATAGTCATAAGCACTGAATAGAATAGCAAGCCCAACATCCACCTGCAGGCAAATGAGAAACGCAGTGACCTTGTTAACAACAACCGAAAAGTCATCTGTTGAACAGATTCCTCAAGGAGGCTTGACCTACTTGAGTGTCCGCTCTAGTATCCGAGTCAAGACAGTAATGCCTTGTAAATGTATGCACTGATCTCCAAGTGGCTGCTTTGCAGATCTCAGAGAGCGGTACATTATTGAGGAAAGCAGTCGTAGCTGCTTTTCCTCTCGTGGAATGAGCTTTGGGAGCGGACCAAAGAGGCTTCTGTGCCAACTGGTAAGCCAATTTGATGCATGAGACTATCCATCTGGAGATGGACCGCTTTGATGCTAGGAAACCGGTTCTGATCGAAGCATAATTAACAAATAGTTGATCAGACTTCCTCAATGGCTTCGACCTGTCAGATAAAACTTCAAAACGCTTTTAAGGTCTAACGAATGTAGAGCCCTCTCAGCTGGAGTGGAGGGATTGGGAAAAAAGGTCGGAAGAGAAATAGATTGATTTACATGAAAATCAGACACCACCTTCGGAAGGAAGGAAGGATGAGTCCTGAGGACTACCCTATTGAGATGAAAAACCAAGTAGGGCTCTTTAGAACATAGGGCCTGTATCTCACTCACCCTACGAGCTGAGGTGATAGCTACCAAGAAAGCTAACTTCTACGTAAGGTGTTGTAAGGTTGCTTTGTGGATAGGCTCAAAGGGTGGACCCATCAATTTTGACAGTACCAAGTTCAACTCCCAAGGAGGTGAAGGAGGTCGGACCGGAGGGTAGACCTTCTTGAGACCCTGCAGGAAATCCTTCACCACCTGTAGCTGAAAAAACGAGGGCTGAGAAGGAGAACGCCTGTACGCCGTAATGGCAGCCAGGTGTTCCTTAATGGATGAGAATTGCAAACCTGCTCTGGCTAGGTGAAGCAGATAAGGCAAAACTACCTCCTCCTGCCCCTTGGTAGGATTACAATTATTTTGCATACACCAAATGTAAAAACGTTTCCATTTGCAGGCATAAGAATGTCTTGTAGAAGGTCTCCTTGCCTCTTTTAATATGGTCATGCAGTCCTGTGGCAGACCTAAATGCCCATACTGGAGGACCTCAGGAGCCATGCTGTTAAGCTCAGTGACGAAAGGTTGGGGTGATGAATCCTCCCGTTCATCTTGGATAGCAGGTCCGGTCTGCACAGCAGCCTCTTTTGTGGGCAGACTGACAGATGTAGAAGGTCCGGGTACCACCACTGTCTCGGCCGGTCCGGAGCAATCAGTATCGGTGTCCGAGTGAGATAGCTTGGTCCCCACCTTCGGGATGAGAGGCAGGGGTGGAAAGGCATACACAAATGCCCCTGACCAGCTGATCAAAAGGGCATTCCCCTTCGATCCTGGTCGGTAGTACCTGGAGGCGAAGTCTTGGCATTTTGTGTTTTCTTCGTCCGCGAACAGGTCGATGCTCGGACGGCCCCAAGATCGGAAGATGTCGTCGACCACCTCGTCGTTGAGGACCCAGTCCTGCTGTTCCTCGAAGTGACGGCTGAGGGCATCTGCCTGAGAATTCTGCTCTACCGGCAGGTGAACCGCTGTGATGGATAGATTCCTCGCCAGAAGCCAGTGCCAAAGGGTCTGTGCCTCCAAAGAGAGTCCTCGAGCGAGTTCCTCCCTGTTTGTTCAGGTAGTACATGGTGGTGGTATTGTCCGTCTGTACTAGGATGTAACTCGCCTGAATCGAAGGGAGGAAAGCCTTGAGAGCCAGATGAACAGCCCTTAGCTCCAGCATGTTTATGTGGTACAACTGCTCCTTTGAGGACCATAGACCTTGCGTCTGGAGAGACCCCATGTGGGCTCCCCATCCTTGCAGGGAGGCATCTGTGATCAGAGTCTGAGAGGGAGGAGCTTGATGGAACGGTACTCCTACCCTCAGGTTGTCTTTCTTCATCCACCACGGGATGGATGCTCTGGCTGCGCGTGATAGACAAATTTTGTCTTCCCAGCGAGAAGACAGTTGATCCCATTTGTCTTCTAGATCTTGTTGTAGAGGACGCATTTTCAATCTAGCATTGGGCACCAGAAAAATGCAGGATGCCATCGATCCTAGCAGGGAGGCGATCTGTCGCACTGAAGACAGGCTGTTGTGTAAAATCTGTCAGCCTTTCTGAATGATGGATAATTGTCTCTCCTCCGAAGGAAACAATTTTCCTCGCTCGGAGTCTATCAGAGCCCCCAGGTAGTGGATTGTTTGAGTGGGTTGCTGCGTCGATTTTTCGAAGTTCACATGTAGGCCCAGTTTTTGACAAAACCCTAGGCACTGCTGGAAGTGGTTCATCACACTTTGTGGAGAGGGGCCTTTCAGCAGCCAATCATCCAGATAAGGGTAGACGAAGATGCCTCTGCGTCGCAGAGCAGCTGCCACTACTGCCATGCACTTCGTGAACAACCGGGGAGCTGACTTCAGCCCGAAGGGCAGCACTTTGAACTCATAGTGGGATGTTCCGACTATGAATCGTAGATATTGCCGGTGTTAGAAATGGGATCTCTAGTTGGCAAGGGCTTGCACCTTTGTCCAAGTAGGGACCCTTCTTCCTAGTCAGGGTAAGGGTGTTACACTCGTGAAGTAACCCCTGCTCACCCTCGTGGTAGCTTGGCACGAGCAGTCAGGCTTAATTCAGAGGCAGTGTGTAAAGCATTTGCACATAACCAACAGTAATACAGTGTAAGCACTACAAACGGACACGACACCAGTTTAGAAAAATAACCAATTTTTATATACTCAAGACAAGACCAATTACGACGAAAATCCACAATACTATACTTTAAAAATGAATGCTTGATACGGTAACTTCTTCTTTGCAGGAATAGCACAAAAGCAAAGTTCGTACGAGTCGGTAGCTCCGTCCGAGCCTTCCGCGATGCTGAAAACCACAGAGTCTAACAGTTCCAGCCGACCGCGTCGATACGGGCCAGCAGAGTCGTGAACAGACTCGGTCACAGTACCTTTCTCGTTGTGGCTGGTACGGAGTGTACGAGCCGGTCGGCGTTCGTCGCGGTTGCGGTGCAAGACGGAGCGATGCAAGGTGCGGTGTCCCTCGATGCGGTGCAGGCAGCGGCTCCATGAGCGTCGTGCAGACGGAGTCGGTGAGTCCAAGGCGTGCGATGCAGGATGAGACGATGCTCGATGCGGTGCTGACAGGTTGCGATGCAGGCGACCAAGCCGGAGTGCGGGAGCTGGCGTCGGACAGCGGTGCGAGTCGGAGCGGTGCGTCGCAGACGTGCGGCGGTGCCCCAAATGCGGTGCGGTCACGACTCTTGAGCCACTTGCAGCGACCGCGTCGGTCGGGTCCGGCAGGTTCAGTGAAGCGATGCGAACTGCGGTGCCCACAGGTCACGGTGCAAGCAGCGGCTCGGTGTTGGCGGCGTCGGACGTCGCCACGGTGAGACCAGGGTTGCGATGCGAGCGGGCGATGCGGTCTGCGGGGCAAACAGGTCACCGGCCAGGGATGGATTCGGTTGACGGAGTCGGTTGCGGTTCCCTTCCTCTGTGGCAAATGAAACAGCGTTCCAGAAGCGGTACCCAGAGGCTTGTGAAGTCTTTGTAGTCCCTGAGACTTCTTAACAGGAGGCCAGCTCGGTTCCAGGCCCTTGGAGATACTCAGCACAAGTTTGTAGAAAGTTCAGTCCTTTCACTGCCCAAGGCAGAAGCAGCAGCTGCAGGCCAACCCAACAAAGCAACAACACAGCAAAGGGGCAGTACTCCTCCTGGCAGCTCTTCCAGCTCTTCGTCTTGGCAGGTTCCTTGATTCCAGCGAGATCTAAATTCATGGGGTCAGGGCCCCAATATTTATATCCCAAATTCCTTTGTTCTCTGAAGGCAGAGAGGCCTTTGCCTAGTCCAAACCAGTTCTGGAGCACTTTGTTGACAAGTCTCCGTCCCTTCTTTCAGTGAGTAGGCCAGGGACATCAGACGCACCACAGGAGGTGGAGCCAGCATTGTGGAGGGAAGGCACTGTCCTATTCAGGGCCCAGGTGCGACCCCTCCCACCCATCTACATGTAGATCTTGCTATTCAGCCCTGTGCTGACTCACCCTGTCTCCTGGCATCCCCCAGCCCCCGTCACTCATACTCCAGACAAGGAATACACAACCTCGCAGAGGCAGGCTTGGATGGTTAGACAAGAAAATACCCACTTTCTAAAAGTGGTATTTTCAAACATAGAATGTTAAAACCAACTTCACTAAAAGATGCATTTTATCATTCTGAGTCCAGGCATACTAAACTCGACTTCCTACCATGTTCCCGGGGTCAGTTAGGATTATAAGCTGTAATAATCAAAACTGCCCGTTCTGGCCTATGGGGAACAGGTAGCCTTGCAATAGTGAAAAACGAACTAGGCTGCAATTCACTATCAGGACATGCCACACACCCCAGGGCATGTCCTCCCTTTCGCATACAACGCACCCTGCCCACAGGGGTACCTTGGGCCTACCTTAGGGGTGACTAACATGTAGCAAAGGGAAGGTTTAGGGACTTGCAAGTGTGTGCACTTGCCAAGTCGACATGGCAGCCCCAGGCTGCGCACAGGCTCTGCGATGGCAGGCCCGGAGTTACACTTTACGGGCTGTTTGCGTGGGTGGCACAATCCAGTGCTGCAGCCCACCAACAGCATTTGGTCTATAGGCCCTGGCACTCGCAGTGCACTTTACAAGGGACTGACACATAAACCAAATAGGCCAATCATGGAAACACCAATCCATAACACATTTTATACAGGAGCACTTGCACTTTCCCACTGGACCGCAGTGAGGAAAGTGCGCAGAATCATTACACCAGCAAAAACAGAGTCAAAACCGGGAGGTCAGAAAGCAAAAAGTCAGGGGAAACACGCCAAAAGATGCCAAGTCTAACACATGTCCCCTCCAGCTGAAAGTAGGGAGAACTACCCAACCCCATTGGAGTTCTCTTCACTAAGGCGGAAGAACCTGGACAGACCATCTGCGTTGGCGTGTTCTGTACCAGGACGGTGTTCCACCGTAAAGTCCATTCCCTGTAGGGAGATGGACCACCTCAGCAGTTTTGGATTCTCACCCCTCATTTGCATCAACCATCTGAGGGGCCTGTGGTCTGTCTGAACCCAGAAGTGAGTCCCAAACAGGTATGGTCTCAACTTCTTCAGCGCCCAGACCACAGCAAAAGCTTCCCTTTCTATGGCACTCCACCTCTGTTCCCTGGGAAGTAGTCTCCTGCTAAGGAAGACTACAGGCTGATCCAGGCCCTCTTCGTTCAGTTGTGAGAGCACCGCTCCCACACCATGCTCTGAAGCGTCCTTCTGCACGACGAATTCCTTGGAGAAGTCAGGTGCCTTGAGCACGGGCGCCGTGCACATGGCTGCCTTCAGGGCATCAAAAGCTTTCTGGCAGGACTCAGTCCAGATCACTTTCCTGGGCTGCCTCTTAGAGGTCAGCTCTGTTAAGGGGGCAACGATGGTGCCATAGCCCTTAACAAATCTCCTATAGTAACCGGTGAGACCTAAGAAGGCTCTCACCTCTGTCTGGGTCTTGGGGGGGTTCCCAAGCCAGAATGGTGTCAATCTTGGGTTGTAGGGGCGCCACCTGGCCGCTTCCTACCTGGTGTCCCAAGTACACCACAGAACCCTGCCCGATCTGGCACTTACTGGCCTTGATCGTGAGGCCTGCACCTTGCAGAGCCCTTAACACTTTCTCAAGGTGCTGTAAATGTTCTTCCCAGCTGGAACTGAACACAGCAATGTCATCCAGGTAGGCGGCACTGAAATCCTCCAGCCCAGCCAACACCTGATTGACCAACCTCTGAAAGGTGGCAGGGGCATTCTTCAACCCAAAGGGCATCACCCGGAATTGGTAATGACCTTCTGGGGTTGAGAATGCTGATCTCTCCTTGGCCCCATCGGTTAAGGCAATCTGCCAGTACCCAGACGTCAAATCAAACGTGCTGAGGAACCGGGCAGCTCCCAACCGATCAATGAGCTCATCAGCTCTGGGGATGGGGTGCGCGTCAGTCCTGGTGACGGCATTGAGCCCACGGTAGTCCACACAAAACCGGAGTTCTGGAGTGGCACCGGGCGCCGCAGCCTTTGGGACCAAGACCACTGGGCTGGCCCAAGGACTGTGGGAGGGCTCAATCACCCCTAACGCCAACATCTTAGAGACCTCCTCCTTGATGCTGGCTCTGACCCGGTCAGTCAACCTGTAAATCTTGTGCTTCACAGGAGGGCTGTCACCAGTGTCCACGTCATGGGTACACCAGTGAGTAACACCGGGGTCAGAGAGAACAGTGGGGCGAACTGTCCCAACAACTGGCGACAGTCCCCCTGCTGCTCTTGAGTCAGAGTAGGGAGAGGATCACACCCTCTACTGACCCATCATGCTCCTTGGTAGACAGGAGGTCAGGGAGAGGCTCACTCTCCTCTTCCACCCCATCATCTGTCGCCAAGAGCATACTCACTTCGGACCTCTCGAAGTGGGGCTTGAGGCGGTTCACGTGAAGGACCCTCAAAGGGTTCCTTGGAGCTTGCAAATCCACCAGGTAGGTGACGTCACTTTTGCGCTCCTTTACCTCATATGGCCCAGTCCACTTGTCCTGCAAGGCACAAGGTGCCACTGGGGCCATGACCCACACTTTTGCCCAGGTTGAAATTCGACCAGAGTGGCATTCTGGTCATACCATCTCTTCATTTCTTCCTGGCTTGCTTCTAGGTTCGCCTGAGCGAGTTTCCTGAAGCGGGCAGTTTGGTTTCTAAAGGCCAGCATGTAGCTAAATACATCCTGGGGAGTTTTCCTGGGAGCTGCCTCCCAGCCTTCCTTTACCAAACTCAGAGGTCCTCTGACAGGGTGGCCATACAGGAGCTCAAAGGGGCTGTACCCAAGAGACTTCTGAGGCACCTCCCTGTATGCAAAGAGTAGGCATGGCAAGAGGACGTCCCACTTACGCCTCATGGGTTCTGTTAGACCCTTGATCATGCCTTTCAAGGTCTGGTTGAATCTCTCCACCAGACCGTTTCCTTGTGGGTGGTAAGGAATGGTGAACTTGTAGGTTACACCACACTCCTTCCACAGGGATGTCATATACTTGGATATGAAATTGGTCCCCCTATCAGAAACTACCTCTCTGGGGAATCCCACACGGGAAAAGATCCCCATTAACGCCCGGCCCACCACTGGCGCCGTCGTTGTCCTGAGAGGGATTGCCTCCGGGTACCGGGTGGCATGGTCCACCAAGACCAGGATGTACCTGTTGCCCATGGCTCTCTTGGGATCCAGTGGCCCCACAATATCCATCCCTACCCTTTCAAAGGGGGTTCCAACAATAGGAAAAGGTTGGAGAGGAGCTTTGACCTTCCTCCCACTTTTACCACTTGCCTGGCAAGTTTGGCAAGACCTACAGTGTGCATCTGACTGCCTTCGCAATTGGGGCCAAAAGAAGTGGGTGACAAGCCTGTCAAAGGTCTTGTCCTGCCCCAAATGTCCTGCCAAAGGCACGTCATGAGCCAGACCCAGTAGGAAGGTCCTGAAGCGCTGGGGTACCACCAGCACACGGGCTGACCCAGGCTCAGCAACCTTAGGCTCACTGTATAGGAGACCACTCTCCCAGTAGATCAGATGTGACCCGGACTGATTACCAGCTGCCTGGTCTGCAGCCTGCCGCCGCAGACCCTCCAGAGTAGGGCACTCGTTCTGCTCCCTGCAGAACTCCTCCCTGGTGGGACCCCCTTCTTGCTGCCAATGGGTCAGCTCAGAGATGTCTCCCAGTTCGGCTACCTGCTCCCCTGTAGGCACCGGGGCGTCCCCCTCGAGGTCCGCCTCCTCCCGGTCTGTGGGAACTTCGGGGGCCGGTTTCCCGCGCCCCCTGCCCTTTCTCTTGGCAGGGACTTGGGCCACTGTTCCAGGCTCCAAGTCCTCTTGATCACCCTTTCTGGCTGCCATTGACCGAGTGGACACGCATGCCCCCTCCGGCAACCCAAGCATCTCCAAGTGAGACCGGAGCTCAACCTCCTTCCATAAGGACTGCTCCAGGTCGTTTCCTAGCAGACAATCTACAGGCATGGTAGGGCTCACAACCACCCTCAAGGGACCTGAGGACCCCCCCCCCATTCAAAGGGAACCTGCGCCACCATACACTGGCGCTCAGAGTTGTCGACAGCAACTACTTGGTGGAATGCTCCTGGGACTACTTGCTTCTCAGACACCAGGTGACACCGGACTGAGGTCACACTGGCTCCAGTGTCTCTGAGAGCCTCTACCCTGTTCCCATTAATGGTCACCCAGGTGCTATATTTCTTTGTGTTAGGGGGCACCTGGTTTCCTGGGACCATCTCACTGTCCCCTAGTGAGACAACGGTCATTTCTGCGGGATCCCCACCCTCCTGTGGGCACCCCTCCTCCCCAAGCGCTACACTAGCCAACACTTTGGACTGTCCACCGGTGGGTGGCTGTGTCCCCTTCGGGCACTTGGGGTCCCCCTTAAAGTGACCTACCTGGTCACATGCATAACACTTGCGGGGGCCGGTCTTAACAGGCTTCCCTGTAGAGACCCCTTTCTTCTTATCACCAGGGGGCTGGGAACCTTTACCCTGGGTACTAGTTTGGGGCCCTTTAGAGAACTCCTGTGCTTTACCCTTGTCCCCCCCACCTTTCTGCTGGGGACCCTGCCCACCTTTGGCTGAGTCTCCCCCAAACGCTTTCTTGTGGACCCTGGTACTCACCCAGCGGTCCGCTTCCATAGCAAGCTTCCTGGGGTCAGTTAGCTTACTGTCCACTAGGTGCTGGCTCAGATCTGCAAAACATAGACTAGACAAGTGCTCCCATGCAATCAAGTTGTAGAGCCCCTGAAAATCTGTTACACTACTGCCCTTTACCCAACCATCCAGCGACCTGCAGAACACATCCACACATTCCAACCAAGTGTTGGCATCAGACTTCTTACTGGACCTGAACTGATCCCTGTACTTTTCAGGAGTAAGATCATACTTAGTGAGAAGGGCATCCTTCATGTCAGCATAGGTGAGGTGATACCCCTTACCCAAAGCTATCAGAGCATCCCTTGCTTCTTCAGGGAAAAGTGGTCACAATCCTGCTCCCCAATTCTCCTCAGGGACCCCATTCATGTGTATGGCTGCCTCATAACCCTGGAACCACCTTTGTATGTCATCCCCCTTCTTGAACTCCTTGCCTACATTCTTGGGAATGTGCACAATCCTGTCTGCTTTTCTGGACGAATTGCTGCCACCATCTGAGCCTGACTTACTCCTAAGTTCTAGCTCCTTCAGTTCTCTCTCATGCTCTAAGAGCATCTTCCTCTCCTCTATGGCCAATCTCTTCTCCTCCCGCTCACTCTCCAGCCTGAGCTTCTGCAGCTCAAACTGCCGTGCCTCCCGCCTGTCCTCCAGCTCCTCTGGGGACAGACTGCTGCTGCCTGACCTGGCGGGTTCCCCCTACCCAAAAGCATATCCACCCTGGAAATAGGCTCCTCCACCTCCTCACTGAGATTACCAGGCTGCCCACTGGCATGTCTGGCTGCTACCCAGGCCCTCAGCACCTTCTGTAGCTCCTCCTTCCTTGTGAGGCCTTTAATTTGGACTTTCAGGTTTTTACAAATTGCTCGTAGTTCCTTTACGGCGTAGGTTTCCAACCTATCCTCCTCAAAGATAATTTCCAGAGATGCAACGGATGATGCAGCTGTGTCAGGCATGACAAAAGTAGTGAGTTGAAAACTGGCAAGATCAAAAATAGGCCAAAAGAAAAAGAACCAGTATGTGGTACGTAATGGTCTGCGATATGGTAGTAGTGCACACCAATCACTGTAAGTCAAGTGCAAACAAGTCCTATCCCACCGCTGCCACCAATGTTAGAAATGGGATCTCTAGTTGGCAAGGGCTTGCACCTTTGTCCAAGTAGGGACCCTTCTTCCTAGTCAGGGTAAGGGTGTTACACTCGTGAAGTAACCCCTGCTCACCCTCGTGGTAGCTTGGCACGAGCAGTCAGGCTTAATTCAGAGGCAGTGTGTAAAGCATTTGCACATAACCAACAGTAATACAGTGTAAGCACTACAAACGGACACCACACCAGTTTAGAAAAATAACCAATATTTTATATACTCAAGACAAGACCAATTACGACGAAAATCCACAATACTTTACTTTAAAAATGAATGCTTGATACGGTAACTTCTTCTTTGCAGGAATAGCACAAAAGCAAAGTTCGTGCGAGTCGGTAGCTCCGTCCGAGCCTACCGCGATGCTGAAAACCACAGAGTCTAACAGTTCCAGCCGACCGCGTCGATACGGGCCAGCAGAGTCATGAACAGACTCGGTTACAGTACCTTTCTCGTTGTGGCTGGTACGGAGTGTACGAGCCGGTCGGCGTTCGTCGCGGTTGCGGTGCAAGACGGAGCGATGCAAGGTGCGGTGTCCCTCGATGCGGTGCAGGCAGCGGCTCGATGAGCGTCGTGCAGACGGAGTCGGTGAGTCCAAGGCGTGCGATGCAGGGTGAGACGATGCTCGATGCGGTGCTGACAGGTTGCGATGCAGGCGACCAAGCCGGAGTGCGGGAGCTGGCGTCGGACAGCGGTGCGAGTCGGAGCGGTGCGTCGCAGACGTGCGAGCGGTGCCCCAAATGCGGTGCGGTCACGACTCTTGAGCCAGTTGCAGCGACCGCGTCGGTCGGGTCCGGCTGGTTCAGTGAAGCGATGCGAACTGCGGTGCCCACAGGTCACGGTGCAAGCAGCGGCTCGGTGTTGGCGGCGTCGGACGTCGCCCACGGTGAGACCAGGGTTGCGATGCGAAGCGGGGCGATGCGGTCTGCGGGGCAAACAGGTCACCGGCCAGGGATGGATTCGGTTGACGGAGTCGGTTGCGGTTCCCTTCCTCTGTGGCAACTGAAACAGCGTTCCAGAAGCGGTACCCAGAGGCTTGTGAAGTCTTTGTAGTCCCTGAGACTTCTTAACAGGAGGCCAGCTCGGTTCCAGGCCCTTGGAGATACTCAGCACAAGTTTGTAGAAAGTTCAGTCCTTTCACTGCCCAAGGCAGAAGCAGCAGCTGCAGGCCAACCCAACAAAGCAACAACACAGCAAAGGGGCAGTACTCCTCCTGGCAGCTCTTCCAGCTCTTCGTCTTGGCAGGTTCCTTGATTCCAGCGAGATCTAAATTCATGGGGTCAGGGCCCCAATATTTATATCCCAAATTTCTTTGTTCTCTGAAGGCAGAGAGGCCTTTGCCTAGTCCAAACCAGTTCTGGAGCACTTTGTTGACAAGTCTCCGTCCCTTCTTTCAGTGAGTAGGCCAGGGACATCAGACGCACCACAGGAGGTGGAGCCAGCATTGTGGAGGGAAGGCACTGTCCTATTCAGGGCCCAGGTGCGACCCCTCCGACCCATCTACATGTAGATCTTGCTATTCAGCCCTGTGCTGACTCACCCTGTCTCCTGGCATCCCCCAGCCCCTGTCACTCATACTCCAGACAAGGAATACACAACCTCGCAGAGGCAGGCTTGGATGGTTAGACAAGAAAATACCCACTTTCTAAAAGTGGTATTTTCAAACACAGAATGTTAAAACCAACTTCACTAAAAGATGCATTTTATCATTCTGAGTCCAGGCATACTAAACTCGACTCCCTACCATGTTCCCGGGGTCAGTTAGGATTATAAGCTGTAATAATCAAAACTGCCCGTTCTGGCCTATGGGGAACAGGTAGCCTTGCAATAGTGAAAAACGAACTAGGCTGTAATTCACTATCAGGACATGCCACACACCCCAGGGCATGTCCTCCCTTTCGCATACAACGCACCCTGCCCACAGGGGTACCTTGGGCCTACCTTAGGGGTGACTAACATGTAGCAAAGGGAAGGTTTAGGGACTTGCAAGTGTGTGCACTTGCCAAGTCGACATGGCAGCCCCAGGCTGCGCACAGGCTCTGCGATGGCAGGCCCGAGTTACACTTTACGGGCTGTTTGCGTGGGTGGCACAATCCAGTGCTGCAGCCCACCAACAGCATTTGATCTATAGGCCCTGGCACTCGCAGTGCACTTTACAAGGGACTGACACAAACCAAATAGGTCAATCATGGAAACACCAATCCATAACACATTTTATACAGGAGCACTTGCACTTTCCCACTGGACCGCAGTGAGGAAAGTGCGCAGAATCATTACACCAGCAAAAACAGAGTCAAAACCGGGAGGTCAGAAAGCAAAAAGTCAGGGGAAACACGCCAAAAGATGCCAAGTCTAACAGCCGGTGATGCCGATTTATCGGTATATGAAAATAGGCATCTTGCAGATCTATCGAACACATCCAATCCCCTTTGCGGAGGTGAGGATATATTTGGTGGAGAGCCAACATGCGAAATTTTTCTCGTTTGATGGACTTGAGTGTTCGCAGATCCAGAATGGGCCTGTATTCCGACTTTTGACCTTTTTTCTTTACCAGGAAGTATCTGGAATAAACTCCTCGACCTCTTTGTGACCGTGGAACCTTCTCTATGGCTGATTTTTGGAGAAGTATTCCCACTTCCCTCTGCAGCATGTTGATCTGGCAGCATGATGATGGTACCGGAGGGATCGAGTAAGGACGACGTCGGAAACGTAGAGAGTACCCATTCTGCAGCGTAGCCAACACCCACTGATCCTTGGTGATGGCTCGCCACTCTTGCAGATGATTCGCAACACTTTCTCCTACTGGAGTGGTGAACGGTACTGGAGGAAGCGGGCACTCATTGCTTGGCTGGAGCTTTCGTCGAAGTAGAGGACTGACTGGTTCCCTCCTCTTCCCCTGTTGGATCGCCGGCTTTGAAACTGCGATTTCTGCTGACTTGGTTGGTTTTGGTTCTTTTGCCAATGAGGGGTTTGAAACCTCTGTTGGAAGGAGCGGCGATCAGTATTGCGGTAGCGGCGACAAAACTCTTTTCTCTTCTCCAGCCCCACCGCCTTCAGGGTATCTAGCTCGGTCTTCATCCGTGCCATTCTCTTCATCGGTGTGCGAGCCAAGCAACGATGACCCGGAAAATGGCAGGTTGAGAATACGGGACTGCGCCTCTGGCTTCAATGCTGGTGAAGCCATGAAGATCTTCTGGCACAAATTCCCTGGGCGTAAGAGTGTGCTGAAAGTGTAGCTCCATCCGCCGCAGCACTAATTACTTGGTTCGCTACCAAGCTGCCCTCCTGTAAAATTTCTTCGAAGTCCTTACGGTCTTCCTTGGGCAGTTTATCTGTAAAGCGCTGTAGCGAATCCCATAAAGCTCTATCGTAACGCCCCAATAGAGCTGACGCACTGGAGACTTTAAGCATGGATGCAGAAGTGCCACATACTTTTCTCCCCATGAGTCTTGTGTCTTGCTCTCCTTGTCTGGTGGTACTGTGGACGAGGAGGCCACTGAGTGGGTCTTCCTGGCAGCAGCCACAATTAGTCCGGTTTAGGATCTGACTTCAAGAAGGAGGGATCTTCCTCCGGAGGACGATACTTCTTCAGAATTCTCGCCGGTGCAGTCTTGAGAGTAGCCGGCGTAAGAAAGATGTCCATAACCGGTTTCAGAAGTCCCGGTACCAATGGGAGTAACGGGCGAGAGGACGTCTTCTGGTTCAAAGTTTCGAAAATAACCGAAGTACTATGCTGAACAGGCATAGGAATGTTCAGTTTGGTAGCCCCCCTGGAAAGCACCTCCTGGAATGTACTTACATCGTCCACCGGAGAGATCCTCGACGGTGGACTGTCAGTAAAGGTGGTCGAGTAGTCTCTTTTTGAGGAGTACGTTGAAGAGGTGGAAGGCGTTGGAGACCTGAGTCTTCTCCTCCTGCTGCGTGATCTTGATCTCCTTCTGGATTTTGGTGCAGGAGAGCAAGTACGAGCTCTTCCTCTTGGTGGAGAAAGATCCGCATCTTGTGCCAGGCGAGCCAGAGGGGACCTGTGAGCAGGACTGGGATCCCGTCTAACACCTGCCGCCTGTGTATGATCCGCCCAGGGGTGTAATGGACGCATCCATCTGGGAGAGAGGTGAATGGATGGAGACTTCTCCGCTCTAACAGGAGAACGACGTGGAGACTTCCGTCCTTCCTGATGAGCCTTTTCCACTGGACGTTGATGACCAGAGGGAGAGTCCTGGCTACTTGAGGACGAAATAATCACCTCTGGAGAACCAGACCTGGCGATGGAATGGTGGGAGCCTGCTCTTGACGTCGATGAAGGAGACGGAGAGAAACTTACAGGGACTGACACAGACGGAGACCTCTGCCTCGACGTCGTCCGCGACGGAGATTTGTCTCGACGTCGACCTTCTTGATCTCGGCGAAGACATGCGTCTCGACGCCGACTGCCTCATCGGAGACCTGCGTCTCGACGTCGATCGTCCTCGCTTCGACGGAGGATCCATCCTCGACGTCGAGCGCCTTTCCTTCGACGGAGGACTGCGTCTCGACGTCGGCTGTGAACCCGACGGAGACTGCTGTCTCGACGTCAAGTGTGTTGCTGACGTCGACGGAGGCCTCGACGATTGGACATCCGACGACCTCTGCTTCGGCGTTGATCTGCGCTGAGACGGCAACGGAGACATCGGCCTCAACGTCGAAGATGATGACTTACGTTTCGGCGTCGATGATCTGTGTCTTGACGTCGATCGTCGAGTCGGCGGGCGGAGGATCTTGTCTCGACGCCGGACGCTGTTGCAACGCCAAAGGAGACTTCGCTTTTGAAGTTGAAGAATGGCGCTCCTGCGCCAAGGCCCTCGACGACGACTCCGCCGCCGGTACCTTCGACGTCGAGCCCGAAGGGGAACATATCGGGACCTTGCTCCTCGACGTCGAACGCGCCCTCTTTTTGTTCTTACAGGAGACCTACCTCTTTCTGAGAGGCCATAAAGACGGATTCTCTCTCTGTCCTTGATGGTTCAATTGGATAGCTTCCTGCAGTGTTGACAGGAGGCAGGAGAGTGAGACTCCGGTAGGCAGAGGATGCACACATCATGTGCGTCTGACTTGGCCTTTTTGCCACAGGCAGGGCAAGGATCGGACAAAGAAGGCATTTTTGACAGAAAAAATCACTTTCTGCCACAAAAAAATGGTTTAATCCTCACTATTATCAAAAGACGTTGAGTGAAGTAGAAAAAAACCACAAAAAAACTAGGTATTTTTGACAGAAAAGTCAAAAAAAGGAGAGAGCTGAGATTCCAGGGTCCTGACAGAAGGAGCCGGAAAGAACAACTGACCCAACTGTCACCCCTGAGGCATGATGGGAAGCTAGGGGTCATGGCTGCCTTAAAGGCACGATGCCAGTTTTTATGAAAGATTGCTTTCAATTTCTATGTTGGTTTACAATGCAGCCTGTAGGCTAACAATGCCTGCTTTTCTTTCGCAGTTTACTCATGAGATTTACTCATTAAAAACAGAGTTCAAGTGCTTCTTGCCCTCATGTGTTTTTATACATGTATTATGTATATTTGCAAAAGCAGTTTGTGTTTTATTACATTGTTTAGCCTCCTATATGAGAGCTGCATTGATACTAGAAAAAAATGATATATATATATATATATATATATATATATATATATATATATATATATATATATATATATATATATATTCTTCACCAAAATGCCCAAAGCATACCTGGACGCACTCACTGCTGCTGTAAACCTGGGTTTTATTGGATGTGGCGACCAGCATAATCACACCGGTAATTACAATCTTGATGCCGACGCGTTTCGAGGTATTAGCCTCTTCTTCATGGGCGGCTGCTTGGAAAGTCACTTGGAAAGCCAGCATGCCATTTTGTATTGTCCCCGCCCATAGTGGGTGTTGCTTAGTGCACAGGAGCATGCTGGAATTTGTAGTACCCTCAGTGGGTTCCATGGACTTCTCTGGCAGCAATTGAGTTATTACCCTTTGTAGGGCTCCGGATAGATCGCTGGTTCCATTTTGCCCCAACAGCTGTGCCGCATCGGTGTGGAAGCGTTCCCACCGCAGCCTCTCCACTTTTGAGATGGTGCACTCCAGCGCGGCAGGGCTGCCGCGTAATAGATTCTTCACCAAAATGCCCAAAGCATACCTGGACGCACTCACTGCTGCTGTAAACCTGGGTTTTATTGGATGTGGCGACCAGCATAATCACACCGGTAATTACAATCTTGATGCCGACGCGTTTCGAGGTATTAGCCTCTTCTTCATGGGCGGCTGCTTGGAAAGTCACTTGGAAAGCCAGCATGCCATTTTGTATTGTCCCGCCCATAGTGGGTGTTGCTTAGTGCACAGGAGCATGCTGGAATTTGTAGTACCCTCAGTGGGTTCCATGGACTTCTCTGGCAGCAATTGAGTTATTACCCTTTGTAGGGCTCCGGATAGATCGCTGGTTCCATTTTGCCCCAACAGCTGTGCCGCATCGGTGTGGAAGCGTTCCCACCGCAGCCTCTCCACTTTTGAGATGGTGCACTCCAGCGCGGCAGGGCTGCCGCGTAATAGATTCTTCACCAAAATGCCCAAAGCATACCTGGACGCACTCACTGCTGCTGTAAACCTGGGTTTTATTGGATGTGGCGACCAGCATAATCACACCGGTAATTACAATCTTGATGCCGACGCGTTTCGAGGTATTAGCCTCTTCTTCATGGGCGGCTGCTTGGAAAGTCACTTGGAAAGCCAGCATGCCATTTTGTATTGTCCCCGCCCATAGTGGGTGTTGCTTAGTGCACAGGAGCATGCTGGAATTTGTAGTACCCTCAGTGGGTTCCATGGACTTCTCTGGCAGCAATTGAGTTATTACCCTTTGTAGGGCTCCGGATAGATCGCTGGTTCCATTTTGCCCCAACAGCTGTGCCGCATCGGTGTGGAAGCGTTCCCACCGCAGCCTCTCCACTTTTGAGATGGTGCACTCCAGCGCGGCAGGGCTGCCGCGTAATAGATTCTTCACCAAAATGCCCAAAGCATACCTGGACGCACTCACTGCTGCTGTAAACCTGGGTTTTATTGGATGTGGCGACCAGCATAATCACACCGGTAATTACAATCTTGATGCCGACGCGTTTCGAGGTATTAGCCTATATATATGTTTTTCATATATCATTTTTATTATTTCCGGGGTCCCCGCACATGGGCGGGAATATTCCGTGCTTATGACTATTGATGAGGATCCCCTGGAAGAGAAACCCGAGGTATTTGCGGTGAGCAGGGTGTATGGGAATATGGAAATAGGCGTCCTTTAAGTCTAGAGTGGACAAAGTCACCTTGTTGAAGGAGTGGAAGTACTAGTTGGAGTGTGACCATGTGAAAGTGGTCCGACTGAATGTACAGATTTAGTTCTCCGAGGTCTAATATAGGCCTGAGAGAGCAGTCTTTTTTGGGAATTAAAAAGTACAGGGAGTATACCCCGGTCCCTTGGTATTGTAATGGGACTGGCTCTATAGTGTGTTTTTCTAACAGAGAGAGAACCTCTTGCCTCAGAAGGGTAAGATGCTCTTGTGACATTGCATGTGATCTTGGAGGAATAGTTGGGGGAGTGTCTGTAAGCTCCAAGCAGTAACCATACTGGATAATTTGTAGTACCCACTTGTCTGAGGTGATTGAATTCCAGACGGGTAGGAATTGAGAGACATCCCTCGACAGGAGTGGAATGATCGGGGGGTAACAGAAGGAAGTCACTGTTTGTTTGCGGGGGAAGTGCGGGTGGAGTTGCCTCTGCCTCTCCCCTTACCGTTGTTTCCTCTAAAACCTCCTCTGAAATAACCTCTTGACGAGGGGGAATGGTTATTGCCCTTGTAAGGGGAGGAGGGTTTTTCGGTGGATATATTTTTGGAACCACCCCTGTAAAAGGAGCGGCGAAAGGAACCCCTATTGGTAGTTAATTGCAAAGCTCTCATGGACTTTGCGACCTCCGTGTCTTTCTTCGTTTTCTCTAGCGAGGTATCAACCGTTGGCCCAAAGAGATGGTCTTTATCAAATGGTTGGTTGAGAATGGAAGTTTGCTCAGGCTTGAATCCTGAGATCCTCAACCAAGCATGTCTACGTAGAAGTACGCTAGTATTTACTGCACGGGCTACAGTGTCAGCTGCGTCTAGGGCACACCTGATAGATGTATTGGTGATGAGTTTACCTTCTTGGATAAGATCATTAGCCCTATTCTTGTGTTCATCAGACAGGAATTGCATGAGTTTTTCCAACTCATCGTAATGAGCCCTATCATAGTGAGCCAGTAAAGCTTGAGCATTGGCAATGCGCCAATGATTGGCTGCTTGTGAAGCCACTCTTTTGCCAGAGGCATCAATAAGCTTAGACTCCTTATCGGGATGAGGAGCTTCACCTGTGGTCTGTGAGTTATCCCTCTTGCGAGCGTTGGAAACCACAAGGGAGTCTAAGGGCAACTGACCTCCGATATAAGCAGGGTCTGTAGGGGCAGGCTTATATTTTTCTCCACCCTAGGTGTAATAATTCTTGCCCTCACAGGATCTTTAAATATGTCATCTGTGTGTTTTAACATGCCTTTAAGCATTGGCAATGTATGAGTGGCTCTTTGAGAGGAAGTAATGGTCTCAAAGAGGAAATCCTCTTCCAAGGTCTCTTTATGGAGCTCTACCCCATGATATTGAGCAGCCCTGTTAAGAAGCTCGACATATCCAATGTTATCATCAGGTGGGGAGGGTCTAGACGGATACAGATCAGGGTCATTGTCTGTAACGGGGTCAGTATGATAATCCTCCCAAGGGTCGATGTCTTGTGGCCTATCCTGATCCTCATCCCCATCCCCTCAATCTCCTTCATCTTGTGGGTAAGGTGATAGTGGTAGTGAATTTGAAGGTGTAATGAGTAAATTGGGATCAGTGGGAGAAGTGGGTGGAATGTAAGGGGGAGAAGGGTTAGTACCCACACTTTTCCTTTTGAGAGGAATGTGGTAATCCTCTGGCTGGTCTATTTTGCGTTTCTTTGGTAGGGTGGCATGGATATGTCCTGTATCAGGGTGTATAACCAGTTTCTTCTGCTTCGGATCCGAGAGCGGCGTATCAGTCCGAGACTCTTTAGACGGAGTGTCTTTTTCCTTACCTGACGGTTTCGGCGTCGAAAGTTTCGGCTCCGAGCCTTTTGGAGCGGAAGCAGGATTCTTTGGTAACGGTGGAATTGTTACTAGGACATGTTTCGATTTCGATGCCGAAGTTATCGGTTCGGCACTGACCTGGGGGCGGCTCGAGCCCGAGCCGGAAAGCTTGTCCTTGTGTTTCGGAGCCGGGCCCGAGGGCGGGGCGTCGGAAACTTTTGTCGGTGCCGACCTGGGCCCGAAGGCAGAGGAGGGACCGGAGCCTTTTTCTTTGTCTGTTGGGGGTGCAAGGGGTTATCTTTACTCACGGTGCGCTGACCCGGAGTAACCTGCTCCTCTTCCTCCATGTCGGAGTCGGCTTCGGACACGGAGATGTGTTGTTCTTCTTCCTCGGCTCCTTGAGCTTGATGTTCTGTGTCGGAATCTTCTCCGAAGATGTCCGGTGCGCAGAGTTTGGTGTTGCATCTCGTGACGTCGAGCCCGACGGTCACAAAGCGTTTCCTTCGATCGGAACGATCGGCACACGTCGCAGTCTTTCTCGTCGTGTTCTGGGGACAGGCAGAGGTTGCACACTTCGTGCAAGTCGGTGCATGGAAATTTAGCACGACATTCGGCACGGATCGGCCCGACGGCCCGCCACGAGTTTTCCGATCGAAGTTGTTTTGAGTTGAGGCGATACACGAAGAATGGAAAGCCGCGATCGATAACAACACCGTCGAGGGTAGTGGATTGCGCGTCGAAGGGTCCCGAGAAACGGTGCCGAACCGGAACGCAGTAATACACATCCGAACCCGGTGGCGGAAAAAAAACAATCTAACGATGGAGCTGATGCCCATGCGCACTATCACCGAAAGGAGGAGTCACCTACCTCGTGACTGGAAAGACTTCTTCGAACAAAAACAAAGTGCAAACATCCGGACCCAACACCAGATGGCGCACTATGCGTAGCATGTGATTGACAGCTCCCATGCCTCGAACATCGGCACCAAGCTGGAGCAGACGCGCAACTCCCTGGAGGGTAGGATGGACACCATCACCTACGACTTCACGCTCTTACGAGCAGACCAACACAAACTGTCTGACAGGGTCCACGATACTGAGGCAGCGCTGGCAGAACTCCAGCCAAGATCCCCTAATTTCACGACCACCCTGCAGGACCTGATGGATCGGGTGTGCACCTTAGAGGAGAAAGTGCATGATGCCGAAGGGAGGTCGCGCTGCAACAATGTGAGGGTGATTGGCCTGCCGGAGGGGACAGAAGGTCAAGATCCAGAGGGCTACACAGAATACTGGATGAGAGAATTGCTCCCACCGGGATCGCTCTCACCACAGTTTGTAGTAGAACGGGCCCATAGAGTTCCTGCCCGCAGGCCTCCCCCGGGAGCTCGCCCTCGCCCCTTCTTATTTCGCCTAATGAACTTTAGGGACAGAGATGTAATACTGCGGGAAATAGGAACACATCCCGGCCCCAGGGAGCAAAATGTTACTGTCTCTTTCTTCCCGGACTACACTGTACAAGTGCAAAGGAGGCGTGCCACCTTCGGCGCAGTCAAGAAACAACTCAGAGAGTTAGAACTCCGATACTCTCTACTTTTCCCCACCCTCCTTCGAGTCATCCGGAACGGCAACACCAGATATTTCGATTCCCCTACGGAGACCTGGGACTGGCTTGAAGAAAACGGGCTGACAACGGCACCTAGGCCCCCTGAATACCCCAAACTGCACAGGAGATCCTGCCGTGGCCGTCGCAGGAAAAAAGGCAAAGACACGTGGCCGCCCATTGCAGCCCAAGACCAGATCAGATCGGAGCGCCAGGAAGCATTGCAAGTGGCGGCGGCCCTCCAACCTGCGAGATCGTCTTCACCGACAAGTTCCACCAGGTCCCCGTCAAGGTCCCGGGGAGGGGTCGACTCCACGCCAGAATGGTCAACAGATGCTGGTTCGCCTCGACTACCGGACGTCACTCCCCAGACTTCGGATGGTATCATTTGAGAACAAGTCACACATCACCCCACAATGCCTCGAACTCACAAATAACCACGACTAAGGCCTTTAGCCTTTCTACCTGTCCCAATTGTTCCAAGCTCTACTCCTGACAATAACCACACACACCCACATACCCAGCGCGCTCTACCCCATGCCACAGAGGGGTAAATAGGGGGGATGGAGCACACAAGCTACCTCCCTCTTTCTCCCCCCCTTTATTTCCGCGTTCACCCCCCGAAGTCAAACGACGTTGAACTAATTGCCATGAATAGGCGTAAATGTTTGGGTCGATCTCCCTGTTGGGGGTCCGCTCTCAATGTTACATGACAAATCAATGTTATTTTTTGTTTTTCCCCCTGGAGAAGTCGCCACACTTAGAGACCTGTTGCCGCCACACATACCCCTCCCGAGTGTGTCCACTACACTAGTGGAAGCAGACAGACTTGCACCATCTCCATGACTAACATTAACATAGTTACATGGAATGTTAGAGGCATTCACACTCCTGCCAGACGGTACTCCAAATATGTTTACTTACAACGTAGAGCGGTTAGTATCGCTCTCTTACAGGAAACGCACCTAACGCACCCAGAAGCTGTCCGATTACGCCGTCGCTGGCGAGGTCAGATCTATAGCACTAACTACTCTTCCATGGCCAGAGGGACACTCATCTGGGTAAAAGCAGGGGTCCCGTGGGAGGAGGAGGCAGTGGTGGTGGATCCAGCCGGACGGTATGTGCTACTCAGGGGTCGGTTAAACGGCCAACCTATTCTGTTGGGTTCAATCTACGCCCCTAACACCGACCAAAACGCGTCCCTCTGTAGCCTGACGACATTGCTGCCCCGATGGAAGGATGTTCCGTGGTTGCTGGGAGGTGATTTTAGTTCTGTGTTGGACGTCTCTCTTGATCATTCCTTCCCCCCCCTCTGAATCGTACCACAGCCTCTTCAAAACGCACAGTCCCTACGTACTTGGATGGGGCATTGGTCACTGACGGACATCTGGCGCGAACGCCACCCTAACACTAGGGTTTATTCCTTTTACTCGCCGGTCCACAAGTGGCAGGTGTGGCTAGACCGCATTTTAACTTCGGCGGCCCTAGCCTCACTAATTCAGTTCACAGAATATCTAGGTCGGACACACTCTGACCACAACCCACAAATAATGCACCTGACATGGGAGGCCAGAGTGCCCCCGACACCAGCCTTTCGCTTGCAGACGGTGGCGCTGGATGACCCGGCGTTCCGGAGCTCGCTAGGGTCTGCGGTGATCGGATACTTTGACCTCAATACGGGCTCTGCGGAGTCAGTACTGACGGAATGGGAGGCATTTAAAGTGGTGACTAGAGGGCATTGCCTAGGGCACACGTGGAGCATCCGTAAACAACTTGACACATCCTTGCCCGCCATCGAACGACAATTGCTCCGACTAGAAACGCTGGCCATTGACCGGCCTGATAGGCAAAAGCAACTTGATGACGCCCATGCTGAGCGAGAAGCACTACTAGAAAGACTACGTTGTCACAATTACCTGGCGCATTCGGCCCGCTCACACTCTACAGCAGACAAGCGGGCAAATTATTGGCTTACCTAATAAGACAACATATTCAACGCCCTATACAGCTGCTAGTAGATGAACTTGGGCATAGGAACTGTACGCAGAGAGACATTCATGCAGCAATGACAGAACATTACACTAGGTTATATGCGTCCCAGCCGACTAGGAATAACCTTCACATTGAGTAATTTCTCTCCACAGTGGAGCTGCCCACACTGACGGTTGACCAACTCCTCACCCTGGACTCCCCCTTGACAGTGGACGAAATCCGTGAAGCACTGCGGTCGCTGGCGTCCGGAAAGACGCCGGGACCGGACGGGCTCCCCACAGAATTTTTCAAAACATATGTGGAGACACTAGTGCCCCGACTGCACTCCTTATACACCTCGGC
Source organism: Calotriton arnoldi (assembly GCA_963921515.1). Taxonomy (NCBI): domain Eukaryota; kingdom Metazoa; phylum Chordata; class Amphibia; order Caudata; family Salamandridae; genus Calotriton; species Calotriton arnoldi. The sequence continues at coordinate 1,391,108 of CAWUFW010000712.1, read as the reverse complement.
AATCAATTACATGTCTCTACCACCCTCACTGTGTACGGCTAACATGGTCTCCCTCTTGAAGCCGGGTAAAGATCCAACCTCCCCTAGATCATATAGACCGATAGCGATATTAAACGCCGACTATAAAATTTTAGCAAAGATCTTAGCTAACCGACTGGTGCCCCTCGTTCCCACCCTGGTCCACCCCGACCAGAACGGGGTTTGTCCCTCACCGTAACACTGCACTTCACATCCGCCATTACTTTAGGGTAGCCGAGTACGCCCCTATCAACTGGCCTCGATCGGGCTGCATGGTGCTGGACCTCGAGAAGGCCTTTGATTCGCTCGACTGGAATTTCCTTTTCGCCACCCTGGCCCGGTATGGCACAGGCCCTTATTTCCTTAGTATGGTTAAGCTGCTATATAAACGCCCAGCCGTCAGAGTTCGGACAGGCCCCTATATATCGGACCCCATACAGGTAAGGCGTGGGACTCGGCAAGGATGCCCGTTGTCCCCTCTCCTCTTCGCGCTGGCGGTTGAGCCACTTGCGGCACACATCCGTGCGCACGTGGACATGGGAGTCACCTTGGTAGATGGTACGCACGTTATCTCGTTATACGCCGATGACTTGCTGTTTGAATGTGCGTGACCTCCATGACATCCCGCCCTCCTTAGACCGGGCTTCAACACACTTCGCCATGGCTTCGGGCCGGAGGGTCAATGCCGCGAAATCTATTCTCTCCCAGTTTCTGCAGGCGACCCCGGACCCAGGGTACTCCCTGGGGGAAGTCTCGGTGACATGGTGCACTGACCCTTTTAGATACCTAGGAGTGCGCATATACCGTACCAAGGAGAATCTGTTCGAAGGGAACATAATCAGAGCCACTACAGCTATCCAGTCACTAATGTGCTTCTGGAAGACCCTCCCATTGGCGATTTCGGGTAGGGTCGCCCTCGTAAAAATGGTAGTTCTCCCCGCGTCCTCTACTATTTCACCACCTTACCCATCATCATCTCCCCTCCATTCTTTCGCAAATGGGAAGGGATAATAAGGGACTTAATATGGGGGACGTCCAGACACACAGTGTCTATGGGGAAACTATATCACCGGAACAGGGGGGGTTGCCGTTGCCCAACTTCGAACACTATTATCTGGCCTCCCAGCTCCAGTGGATTGCCCGTTGGCCATCATCCCGACATTTAGCGGACACAGCTTCACTGCAACCCCCAATACCACATCATACTTTACTGCATATCTTTCACCGATGCACAAAGCCCAGACCCCTGGGAGCGCTTCTGCCCACCATAGCTCTTAAGTATTTCCGTAGATGCCTCTTCCTCACCAGGGCTCTCACACCATACGCCCCCACCATCCCATTACTGGTAACACCACGAGGTGACATATGCACCACCGCATCTGAACTGCGTCACTGGGACACAGAAGGCATTCAGGACATGGGGGACCTTTATCGGGAAGGATCACTCATTCCATACCAGGAACTCATGTCGGAGGAGAATATGTACCCGGCACAGTTTTTATTACATCGGGCGATTATAGCCTCGCTGGCATCTAATTGGGGCAATCTCGCCCAGGAACCACCCACACACCATACGATACAGTACCTGCATGTAATGGGAAATGGGGGGCACTTGACTCGTTGGTTCGCGTCCTCACTCCGCCAACACTCCGAGATTGACCTGACCCTCCTGAAGCAACATTGGGAGGAGGCCTTGGGGGTGAGCATTCACAGACAGGGAATGGATAGCCGCCCGTGGAGGTTCAACACATATCCTGCGCAATCAGCGCTTTAAACAAATTCAATTTTTTATATTGCACCAGGCATACCTCACCCCAGCCCAAATTAATAAGTATTTCCTTAGATCTGATTCAGCCTGCCCTAGGTGCCGCCTATTGGACGCAGACATACTTCACATGCTGTGGCATTGCCCTGCCTTAAGTGAATACTGGGCCAATGTGACGTCTACACTGGCTACCTGTACAACTGGCGATATCCCCTTTCACTGGGAGGTACACATACTGCATCTATTCAGTAGGAATAAGAAAAACAGAGCAACCACCCGATTCCTCAACCTGGGGCTCCTAGCGGCAAAATGCCTAATCACCAAGAGGTGGAAGTCCCCAACGGCACCTCACACAATAGCCTGGCGCCGTTCCCTACTCAACTGGCTAGGGCGGAGGGGGTGGCGCTACGCCGGGAGGACCTACTTGGGATCCGTAAGTTTCCTCTGGGCCATCACTGGGACGCTATGGTATCGAGCTTGCAGGGCATGGACACTCAATCAATCAATCATGTCACTTATAAAGCGCACTACATACCCGCGAGGGTCTCAAGGCGCTGGAAGACACTGCCATGGAAGAGCCACAAGAAAGGGAACAAGACCAGTAACTCAGTGCTTAGCACTTGGATGTGCACATACACAGAGCTGGCCTCACTCACATAACATACAATCCTACACTACGGAGCTGTTACCATTAGGCTCTAACAGGGCTGTCCCTTTCTAGCACATGCAGCAACGGGTCTCAGGCGACTACCCTATCCCTCCTTTGGTTACTTTGTCCTCATTTTGTTGTACCCTACGCCCACAGTCTAATATGGCTAATAGGTGACATACCACAATGCCTAATTTAACTCTGCCACGGTCATTGTAATGACAATCTTCTAGGAACTATTACCAATGATTTGCTTGCTAGCTAACCTGCTAATAAGATGGATTGTATTTTGAAATGCAATACTTTGACGTTGCCAAACATGGTGCCAATACACTGTTCATGTTGTATGGAAATAGAAAAATGCCAATAAAAAGATGTAAACAAAAAAGAGGGGTGCAGAAAGAGGCAAGAGGGGTGCAGAAAGAGGCAAGAGGGGTGCAGAAAGAGGCAAGAGGGGTGCAGAAAGAGGCAAGAGGGGTGCAGAAAGAGGCAAGAGGGGTACAGAAAGAGGCAAGAGGGGTACAGAAAGAGGCAACAGGGGTACAGAAAGAAGCAACAGAAGTGCAGAAAGAGGCAAGAGAGGTACAGAAAGGCAAGAGAAGTGCAGAAAGAAGCAAGAGGGGTGCAGAAAGAGGCAAGAGAAGTGCATAAAGAGGCAAGAGGGGTGCAGAAAGAGGCAAGAGGGGTGCAGAAAGAGGCAAGAAAAATGCAGAAAGAAGCAACAGAAATGTAGGAAGAGTCAAGAGAAGTGCAGAACGAAGCAACAGAAGTGCAGAAAGAGGCAAGAGAGGTGCAGAAAGAGGCAAGAGAGGTGCAGAAAGAGGCAAGGGAGGTGCAGAAAGAGGCAAGGGAGGTGCAGAAAGAGGCAAGGGAGGTGCAGAAAGAGGCAAGGGAGGTGCAGAAAGAGGCAAGGGAGGTGCAGAAAGAGGCAAGAGGGGTGCAGAAACGGGCAAGAGGGGTGCAGAAACGGGCAAGAGGGGTGCAGAAACGGGCAAGAGGGGTGCAGAAACGAAACGGGCAAGAGGGGTGCAGAAACGGGCAAGAGGGGTGCAGAAAGAGGGAAGAGAGGTGAGGGAAGAGGGGTGCAGAAAGAGGGAAGAGGGGTGCAGAAAGAGGGAAGAGGGGTGCAGGAAGAGGGGTACAGAAAGAGGGAAGAGGGGTACAGAAAGAGGGAAGAGGGGTAGAGAAAGAGGCAAGAGAGGTGCAGAAAGAAGCAAGAGAGGTGCAGAAAGAGAATAGTGGTGCAGAAAGAGAGAAGAGTGGTGCAAAAAGAAGCAACAGAGTTGCAGAAAGAAACAAGAGAGGTGCACCAAGAGGCAAGAGAGGCGCAGAAAGAAGCAAGAGAGGTTTGCACACCATTAGTACTAATATAACACCCACATTTAGAAATAACAGGTGACCATTCCAGCTTTGCAAAGGAACTTCTACCACACTAACACTTGTCGCTGAAATTTTGTTAACGTTTGAGCCGTTTGAGCTAGAAACAAGTTTTTTTTTGTTAAAATCTGCAGATTATGCAGGAGATGATGGATTATGTGGCAAATGAGGAAAATGTATAATTAAGTGAAAATTGGTGCAGCTGAACAGTCGCATATTTCCAGTGGCCCTGCTCATACCTCTGACTAGGTCCAGAAGTGCTCCTCAGTGGTTCCTTCTTTTTTTTGTCTCACTGAGTTTATAGTTTAGCTTCTATGGAAACGAGGAAGACTAAACCGGAGGTTACCAATCCACAACTCAGACTACCATACCACATAATTACTGTCCATAACACATAATCCCACTCTACATAATTCCTATATACTAAATACCACATACTTTCTATCCACATAATTTCACTGCACAACATACCACAATTCCACTACACACAACATACATCCACTCCACTCCCAAAAACATTAGTAAGAAACTTTTACATTTATAACGCCAATAGCACTAACTCTCGCAAATGTGAGACCTATTACATTGCAAATGCTTCTTTAATTAGTAGTCGTGTTTGCAGAGTGGGGGAGAAATGGGGCTGGGCCTCCGACCAGCGCTCAGGAATTTCGCTGCGTAGGACTTACCAGGAGGGCTTCTTGGCCACCAAAGTCCCTCAGGAGTAAAGTGGACAGGAGGCGCGTTTGCATAGTGGTGGAGAAAGGGAGGTCGTGGTCTCCGAAGACCTCTTAGCAATCCCACTGTGTGGGACTTACTGGAGGTAACAGGAGGGGTAGTTGGCCCCCAAGAACATCCTTGGGGGCCAACTAACCCTCCTATTACCTCCAGTAAGTCCCACACAGCAGGATTGCTAAGTTCTCACAAAATGCCATGCCACCTTTGCCCACCACTCTGCAAACGCGCTCCCTGGCGCGCTCTTGGACGGGGATTGAAGTTCCCTTCGCTTGTGGGGGTCCTTAGGGATCAACTAGCCTACCTGTTACCTCCAGTAAGCCCCACACAGTGGGATTGCTGAGAGGTGGACACAGGCCACGCCCCCTTTCTCCACCACTCTGCACACGCGCCTCATGGCTCGCTATTGGTTGGGGGACAAAGTCCCCTTGCCCCCTGAGGGTCCCTGGGAGCCAACTAGCCCTCCTGTTACCTCCAGTAAGCCCCACACAGCTGGATTGCTGAGAGTGGTCAGAGGCCACGCCTCCTTTTTACACCACTCTGCAAACATGCCTCCTGGCGCTCTGCTGCTTGAGGGATGAAGCCCACTTTAGTCCTGAAGTCCTCGGGACACAAGGGGACCTCATCGCCCCAACAGAGGTGCACCAAGAGGCGCGTTTGCAGAGTGTTGTAAAAGGGGCGTGGCCTCAGACCACCTCTCAGCAATCCCACTGTGTGGGGCTTACTGGAGGTACCTAAGGACCCTTGGGATCGAAGGGGACTTAATCCCACAACCCAGAGCGTGCCAGGAGGCGCATTTCAGAGTTGTGCAGGGAGGGGGCGGGGCCTCCGGCGAGATGCCAGTTTCTTTCTTAAAATTTTATTTTAAGAAAGGGGGCTGTGTTGCACCCCTTCCCTTGAGCCTTTTGGGCCTCATCCCCCGGGGCTAGGCCTTAGTTTTTTTTTTTTTTTTTAAAGGGGAGGAGGGCTGTGCGGCCCCCCTCCCGAGGCCTATTTCGGCCCGGGGACCCCATCCCCTGGGACCCGGCCCCTCCCAGGCCACTTTCGGTCCCGGGGACCCCATCCCCCAGGGCTTGCCCATTTTTAAAATTTATTTTAAGGGAGGGGGGCCCCGCGGCCCCCCCCTCCCCAGGCCGATTTCAGCCCCGGGGACACCATCCCCCGGGGCCCGGCCATTCCATTTTGGGTCCCGGGGACCCCATCCCCCAGGGCTTGGCCTCTGTGTGCACCGCGGTGGGAGCCCCAATGCCCACGCGGTCCCTGCCGGCTCCCCACCTCCTGCGGGAGCTGGTATTGCTTTTGGGCAAAGGGAGCTGCTGACATGCAGTTCCCTTTGCCCAAAAGGGAATACTGCTTCGCTTCAAGGAAGCAAGAGCAGTTTTCCTGCTCTCGCTTCCATGAAGTGAAGCAGAAATGTGCTATGGCAGGGCAGGAGCAGTGTTCCCGCCCTGCCATTGCAAACTGCAATGTCCCGGGGGTGGGCACCCCGGACATTGCTGGAGCGGGCACTGGGGGGTGGCGGTCCCCAGGGCCATGGAGGGCTCCTGGAGGAGGGCCGCGGGGCCCCCCTCCCATCATCTTTAAAGCCCCAGGGAGGTGGTTGTCCCCAGGGCTGGGGGTCCGAAACGGACCCTCGCAATCAAATAATTAGTGCCACGGGGAGGTGGTAGTCCCCGGGGCAGTGTGGGGGGGTGGGGGGGAGGCAGGAGCCCCCCCCCCCCACATCTTTTATTTTTTTTAAAAAGCCCTGGGGAGGTGGCGGTCCCTGGGGCAGTGTGGGGGCGGGTACGAGCCCACCCCACGCCTTTTATTTTAAAAAATGCCCCGGGAAGGTGGTGGTCCCCGGGGCTTGGGGGCCCTGCACGGTTCCCCCCACCCTTAATTAACAAAAATGCCCCGGGGAGGTGGAGGTCCCAGGGGCAGCGTGGGGGGCAGGAGCCCCCCACTATTTTATTAACAAAAAGCCCCAGGGAGGTGGCAGTCCCAGGGGCTGCGGGGGGGGGCAGGAGCCCCCCACTATTTTATTAACAAAAAGCCCCAGGGAGGTGGCAGTCCCAGGGGCTGCGGGGGGGCTGCGTACCCCCTGCATATCATTAAATTTGCCCGGGGAAGTGGCGGTCCCCGGGGCTCCTGCAGGACCCCGCATCACATTATAGCAATGCCCCCGGGACCTGGCCCACCCGGGGGCTTAATTAAAGGAAGCGCGGGAGACTGTGCTTCGTTTTTAAGAAAGTTTTCGGAGGGATTTGCGGACCCTACGCGAATCCCGCCGGAAATATAAAACAAAATGCTTTTTTTTGGCCCTCACGGTCCCTGTGGGTCCCCCTGAGCAGGCCTAGGAGGTCAGGGTGCTTCTACCCTGCCCCCTTTTCTTGTTTTTTTTTACCTTTTTTCTTGTGGCTCAGTTCAACCGAGTCACAAGATGGCTGCCAACACTTCCTGGTTTGAAGTGTTGGCAGCCAATCCGAGTCAAGCTCGAGATCGGGAGGGTTCGTGGATTCACCGCAGTCACCAGATACTAATATTTCTAAATATATTAATTTCTCAGGAACTACTGAATGGATTTACACCATTTAACAAAAAAAAAAAAAAAGAGTGCACTCTGGACCAAGAGCTACCTTTCTGCCAAATTTGGTGTAATTCCGCTCAGCAGTTCAGGCTGTAGCTGCGACAAAAGTTTCCTACGGAAGTTAACATGGAGACAACGCGTTTTGGGACCTCCCTTTTTTCTCGGCCTCGCTTGACGAATCACCCCGAAGCCTTGAAGACAGGAGCTGACCGGAGCGTCCCATTAGTTTTGAAAATTTCACGTAGATTCGTCAAAAGGCGCCATAGATATTGGCAAATCAAAAAGGAAAAAGCTACTTACCAGTATGCATCTGTTCTTGGCATGTAGAGCTGCAGATCCTCACACTGAGCATTAGATCGCCATCTGGTGTTGGGCTCGGATGCTTGCACTTTGTTGTTGTCTTGGAAGAAGTCTTTGTAGTTAGGAGATAGGTGACTCCTCCCTTGGACGATAGTGCGCATGGGCATCGACTCCATCCTCAGATTGTTTTTCGCCATGATGGGAAATGATGGAGTTAGTAGAAAAGAAAGATGTCCATGTGTGTATATCTAAGTAAGATAGGACTGGAACATATACAGGTCCCGGGGAGGTGGGTGGGCGTGTGAGGATCTGCAGCTCTACATGCCAAGAACAGATGCATACTGGTAAGTAGCATTTTCCGTTCGAGGCATTTGAGCTGCAGATCTCACACTGAGCATAGACTGTACAGCAGTATCTCCCCTAGCGGTGGTCACCTGTATGTGTTGCAGTAGTTTGAAAAAGTGTTTTAAGAACAGCTTGGCCTACAGAAGCTTGTTGCTTGGCTTGCACGTCCACACAATAGTGTTTAGTGAAGGTGTGTGTTGTAGACCATGTGGCTGCTTTACAGCTGTGTTCTAGGGGAATGTTCCCTAAGAATGCCATGGAAGCCCCTAGTTTGCGTGTTGAGTGCGCTCTAGGGGGAATTGTTAGTGTGCGCTTGGCTTTTTGGTAGCATATTTGGATACATTTAACGATCCATCTTGCAATCCCAGCTTTTGAGATGGGATTACCCTTATGTGGTGGAGAGAAAGCTACAAACAATTATGTTTTGCGAAATGACTTGGTTCTGTCAATGTAATACATTAGAGCTCTTTTGACGTCTAGGGTGTGGAGAGCTCTTTCTGCTATGGAGTCCGGGTTTTGAAAAACACGGGTAGCTCCACAGATTGATTAAGGTGAAAAGGAGAAATGACTTTAGGAAGGAATTTTGGGTTTGTTCTGAGAACTATTTTGTTACGATGTATTTGTAAAAATGGCTCTTGTATGGTTAAAGCCTGGATCTCACTCACCCTCCTGAGAGAGGTGATTGCAATAAGGAAAGCTACTTTCCATGTGAGGAACTGAAGTTCACATTTATGCAGAGGTTCAAATGGGGGTCCCATGAGCCTAGTAAGCACAATGTTAAGATTCCACACTGGAGAGGGTGGTAACCTGGGAGGTATGGATCGTTTAAGGCCTTCCATAAAGGCTTTAATTGCTGGGACCCTAAAAAGTGATAAGTGTTGTCTGTTTTGTAAGTAAGCGGCAAGTGCTGCTAGATGAAGACGTATGAATGAGTATGCCAAATTACATCTTTGTAAATGTAGCAAGTAACAAATGATGTTCTGGATGGAGGCATCTAGTGGCTGGATATTATTGTTATTGCAGTAAGTGGCGAATCTTTTCCACTTTGCTGCGTAGCAAGCTCTGGTGGTAGGGCGTCTGGCCTCTTTAATGATGTTCATACAGTCCGGTGGAAGGTTAAGGTAACCGAACTCTAGGACCTCAGGAGCCAGATCGCAAGATTGAGTTGCGTTATATCGGGGTGCCTTATCTCTCCATGGTTCTGCGTTAGTAGTGATGGGGAGAGGTGTAGTTTTTGGTGTGGGACTAGTGAGAGTTCCAGTAGGGTTGTGAACCACGGTTGGCGTGCCCATGTGGGAGCCACTAGGATCATTTTTAGAGACTGTTGTCGGAGCTTGCGTACAACTAGCGGAATGAGTGGGAGTGGCGGAAAAGCGTACGCAAATCTGCATGACCAATTCATCCATATCGCATTGCCCTTGGACAGTGGGTGTGGAAACCTGGCGGCGAAGGTTGGGCATTTTGCGTTTTGGTGTGTGGCAAACAGATCTATGTCTGGTTGGCCCCACATTTGGAAAAAAGGTAGAAGAACTTGTGGATGTAGTTCCCATTCGTGAATCTGTTGTATCTGTCGACTTAACAGATCGGCAATCTGATTGTGAACTCCTGGAAGGTGTTGTGCGAGAAGGTATATGTTTTGTGGGATGGCCCACCGCCAAATGTTCTGTGCAAGTTGGGACAGTTGTAGAGAACGTGTCCCCCCCCTGTTTTTGAATGTAATACATGGCCGTGATGTTGTCCGTTCGGATCAGGATGGCTTTGTTTTGTACATGGAGTTGAAACAATTTGAGAGCTAGGAATATTGCTAGTAGTTCTAGATGATTGATGTGGAGCAGTCTTTGCTGAGTGGTCCACTTGCCCTGTGTTGGGTGAGCTAAGAGATGGGCTCCCCACCCTGTGAGTGATGCGTCTGTTAGTACTATTTGTGGAACAGGCTCGAGGAACGGCTGCCCTTTGGACAAGTTTTTGTGTTCCACCACTGCAGAGAGCGATGTGTGCGTCTGTCCACCAACCCCAGATCTGTAAGTTGTCCGTGAGCCTGATTCCATTGATGTGCTAGACATTCTTGTAAGGGACGCATTTGAAGTTTTGCATGAGGTACGATGAAAATGCAAGATGCCATCATGCCTATGAGTCGCATGAACACTCTGGCTGGGAGAGTGTGTTGGATTTGAAATTTGGTGATGAGAGCTTCTATACTGGCTATCCTGGCTGGGCTGGGATACGCTAGAGCTGTGGAAGTATTTATTGTGGCCCCTAGATATTGGTGTATATGGGAGGGCTGGAGGTGCGACTTGGTATAGTTGATTGTGAACCCCAAGTTGTGTAGTGTTTGAATGGTCTGATGAGTGTGTTGTATACACTGGTTGAATGATCTGGCTTTTATTAGCCAGTCGTCCAGATACGGGAAGACATGGATCTGTTGTCTTCGTAGGTGCGCTGCTACTACTGCAAGGCACTTGGTAAACACTCTTGGAGCAGTGGTGACCCCGAATGGAAGGACTTTGAACTGATAGTGTTGTCCGTCGAGTACGAACCTTAGATACTTCCTGTGAGCAGGATGTATGGGAATGTGGAAGTAGGCGTCCTTGAGATCTAGTGTGGCAAGGAAGTCTTCCTGTTGTAGTAGGGGAAGCACCTGTTGGAGAGTGATCATGTGAAAATGATCCGAATGTATATACTGATTGAGGGGTCTGAGGTCGAGAATTGGCCGTAGGGTCCCATCCTTTTTGGGGATTAGGAAATACAGGGAGTAAACCCCTGTTCCCTGGTGTAGTAAAGGGACTGGCTCCATGGCATGCTTTTGAAGCAGTGAGAGAACTTCTTGTTCTAAAAGTGTAAGATGGTCTGTGGACATTGGACGCTGCTTGGGTGGTGTGTTTGGGGAGGTAGCTGTAAGTTCCAGGCAGTAACCATATTGGATAATTTGTCTCACCCACCTGTCTGTTGTGATGGAGTTCCAGACAGGTAGGAACTGTAGTTAATCTTCCCCCGACAGGAGTGGAATGGTCGGGGGGAAGTGGAGGGAAGTCACTGTTCAGCAGCAGGGGAGGTACGAGTGTTGGTGTTACCTCGGCCTCTCCCTTTACTGTTGTTTCCTCTGTAACCTCCTCTGAAATATCCTCTATTGGGGGATGTTTGGGTGGTGTTTTTAAAGGAAGATGAGCTATCTGTGCCCATGTTCTTGGAGGCCCCTCTATAAAAAGGAGCGACGAAAGGAGCCACGCGTTTGCGGAGACTGCAACGCTCCCATGGACTTGGCAGTTTCTGTATCTTTTTTCAAGAGCAGTGTCCACAGCCGGTCCAAAAAGTTGGTTTTCATTGAACGGCTGATTTAGAATAGTGGTTTGGACCTCCTGCTTGAAGCCTGAAATGCGCAGCCATGCATGTCTTCTGAGCAGTACGCTGGTATTGACAGACCTAGCGGCAGTGTCAGCTGCATCAAGGGCACACTTAATTGATGCGTTGGTGATTAGTTTTCCCTCTTGGATTAGGTCTTCTGCTTGAGTTTTATACTGGTCAGGCAAATGCTGTAACAGGGTTTCCAGCTGGTCATAGTGGGCCCTATCATATCTAGCCAGCAGTGCTTGAGTGTTGGCTATACGCCAGTGATTGGCCGCCTGCGCAGCTACTCTTTTGCCAGATGAGTCTAATAATTTAGATTCTTTATCAGGGGGCGGTGCGTCCCGAGGTTTGTGAATTAGCTCGCTTTCTAGCATTGGAGACTACTAATGAATCTAGAGGCAGCTGACCTTTGATGTACGCAGGATCGTCAGGGGCAGGCCTATATTTTTTATTGATCCTGGGATTAAGAATCCTGGCGCGTACAGGATCTTTAAATATGTCGGGAGCATGCTTAATGACCCCTTTAATCATTGGCGATATTTGAATAGTTTTTTGGGACCGTTCAAATGTGTCTAAAAGAAAATCCTCCTCTGGTGCGTCTGAGTGCATGTGTACCCCATGAAATACAGCAGCCCTATTGAGGAGTTGTCCAAACCCAATATTATCATCCGGAGGCGAGGGTTTTGTTGGGTATGGTATAGGGCTTGGGAGGTCTGGAGGATCTATTGGATCATTATAATCCCAATCATCTTGTGGCGAGTCATCTGGATCGGTGAATGGGTCATGAGGGTCACCACCGTCCCCTAGGTCATCCTGATAATCGTATGTAGGTGGTGTATGTGGTGGAGATGTTACAGGCTGAGGCGGTGTAACAGGTTTGGGGAGAGGAAGGGTGTTAGATGGAAGGACAGGAGAAGGAGGCATAGGTGACGTGGCACAGTCCTTTTCCACAGGTACTGGCTTGTGGCGTGGCACATCTGTGAGATGTCCTGTTTTAGGGTTGATGTGGATCTTTTTCTGCTTAGGATCAACAGGATCCGGATGAAAAAGCTCCTCCTGTTGGAAAACTGGTTTCGGCGCCGATTTTTTCGGTTCCGAGCGGGGCTGTGGCTGAGTCTTATGCTCTTTGGCCTTAGGAGGCGTGGAAGAATCCTTAGGCTTGGTTGTCGGTTCCGAAGGCTTTGGGTTAGGGGCTGTGGCGTGATTTTTAGGTTTCGACGCCGGCTTATCCCCATGCTTCGATGTGTTCGAGGCCGGTTTGTCTTTAGAAGTGGAAGGAATCGGAGCCGATTTCGGAGCCGAGTGTTCTTTTGGCTTCGGTGCCGAAGGTGCCGGTGGGACTAGCACATGCGGTTTGCTCGGTGCCGAGCTACCGGAAGGCTTGAATTTTTTCTTCGGAGCTGGGCTGGAAGGCGGGGCTTCTGAAGTGTGTTTCCGGTTGCGACTGAGGCCTACAGGCGAAGTGTTGACCGGTGCCTTGTGCTTTGGTGTGGGGGTTGGGGTAGGGGCAGTAGTACTCACTCGTTGCCCAGGAGTTATGGGGTTGTCTGAGTCTTCTGCCTCCGACACAATTTGGAGATCCTCAGAATCTTCTTCAGGGACATCTGGGCCTTCGTCGAAGATGTCCACCGGTTCCGGAGCTGATCTCTGCGCCATGACGTGCCGTCGAGCTCGATGAATAGTTTTCTTTGATCGAAAGGAGGCGCAGGCTGGGCAGCTTGACTCGTTGTGATCCGGCGAAAGGCACAGGTTACAGACCTTGTGATGGTCACTGTGTGGGAATTTTGCTCCACACTGGGGGCATTTTCTGAAAGGCGTCCTTTCCATGAGTCGTAGGCCTCACGGCGTCCATGGGCCTGGCGGGCCGTGTCGACGACTGAAAAGAAAATCGATGAAAGGCGCGTTGGTCGATGAAAGGTCGATTGGAAAAGTTTGTGGAAGTTTTGCGCGTTGAAAAGTTTGAAAACTAAATTTTCGAACCGGTGCGCAAAAATTGCATCCGAACCCAATGGTGGAAAAAAAACAATCTGAGGATGGAGCCGATGCCCATGCGCACTATCGTCTAAGGGAGGAGTCACCTATCTCCTAACTACAAAGACTTCTTCCAAGACAACAACAAAGTGCAAGCATCCAAGCCCAACACCAGATGGCGATCTAATGCTCAGTGTGAGATCTGCAGCTCATATGCCTCGAACACGCTTTTCCTATGGAAACTAGGTCCTAACTATAACCATAACCTACTGCCGGTCGCCAGTAGGTTATGGATAGATATATATATATATATATATATACACACACACACACACACACATATATAAATATATATATATATATACATACATACACACACACACAAATGCACATTGTAAAATTCTCACAACAGCATACAAATACTCCACAGAGTATAGTATATACCATAATGATATCACTTGAGCTTAAAATCTTCTCCAGAGTAAATCAAAGCATGAGCCCTGTATAACAGGGCTCAGATAAACAACATAGCGCAAATTCAACACTGAAAAACTGACAGAGTCCAGCACTTCAGCAACTACCAGAATAACCAAGAAAACCACTTCTCGTGGAACAGAACTTCTGTAATCCCAACTGCCCGGGATTAAAAACACCATACTAGACGTACCAGATGAAACATAACTCAGTCGTGTAGATACCTCTTTACACAAGACCAAACCCCAAACTCAAGCTTACAAAATAACTTAAGTGGACTTATCAGAACGACCAGCTGTGAATCACCTTAAGGCCGTATCAGCCCGTTCACCTAATAAATGGATACCATCAAACGGCATACTTTTGAGGCTCTCCTAAAAAGGCTCTGAAAACACAGACTGACACTGCCAGGCATGCCTACGCAGAGCAACTGACTGAGCCATAGCTCTAACCACAGAATCTGTGGTGTCCATGATACATTTGCTGGTAAATCTTGCCGCCTCCCAGCCATCTTGCACCACCTGCAATAACTAATTTCCGGCTTCCTCTGACAGAGAAGGTAGCCTGTGCGCCACGGAGTCCCATACAGCATAAGAAAACCTGCACATAACACATGTAGCGTTTAGAGACGTCAAAGCTGTGCTTACAGAAGAAAATATATTCCTCCCACAACTTTCTAACCATCTGGATTCTTTGCCTGATGGAACCGAAGGAAGGGCATTAGGGTCCGAAGAAGCTGTAGCAGCTTGAACCACCAACCCTTTCATAGTGGATGTTGCAGGGGACAAAGAGGGTCCCCAGGGGCAGGTCGATGCCGGTGACCCACAGCCCAGTCATCTGGAGCTCCCGTTATGGGTTTTGCACAAGCTCCTAATAGCAGGTCAAACAGAGACTCATTAAAAGGGAGCACAGGCTCCACTCCCGTCTCGCCTTGATGAATAATATTCAAAGGACCCGTGGACAATTCCACTGAGGGAAATTGGCAATCCAACACCACAGCTGCCCTCTTCAATATTTCAGCTAAGGATGAACTTTCATCAGTTGCCATACCAGGTGGAGAAAATAAATCTGAAACTGGAGAAGACTCTAATCCACTAACCTCCCCCAGTTCAGTAAGTCAATTTTTCTCCACAGGAAGTTGGACAGCATGCAAAGGGTTTTGACCCTCAATATTCTCTTCTTCAGTTACCAAACTGTGTATTCCCATAGGAAAAACAGACAAGGGCCGAATAACAGCAGATGGAGTCATCCAAAGAAGAAGGAACTGTTGGCACTGACGCCGTTGCGGCGTCATCTTGACGTCGTAAATAGGAATGGAATCAGCATCCATCAGCGCCGCCATCACCAGCTGAATAGACTCCGAAGCACCAGGGTCGACGCCGACCGGCGCCGCCGACTTCAAAGAGTGACTAGATGCTTAAGATGTAAACCCCGAAGAGTGTGCACCGGGACCGTCTCAAATCCGATAGCGAGTCAGAGGGCCCAACTGTCACTGAGGTCGAACCTGCCTGTGAGGATCCAGCCAGGGCAACTCCTACCTCCTTGGTGCCAGAGGGCGCACCAGAGGGAGACTGATGCCCAAAAACCTTTTGCAGGGAAAAATAATATTCCCGCATTTGGGCTAGAGTCACCCCGGCTCCAGGATATTTAGGGAGGCGCGTGATACACTCTTGTAAATGCTCCTCAACCGACGGTTGGGAGACAGGGTCAGACTTATGTTTTGACCGTTGGGTTCTCAGAGCCTTCCTTGACTTTGACGGAGGCGACCCCTCACACAAACTCATCGACTGATCCCTAGACTTCAGTGAGGATAGACGACAATGCATTTTTCAGAAAAAGGTGCGCAGTCAGGAGTTTCATAAGGCACTCTTTCAATGCCTTGGACAAAGTCGCTGGCAGAAACCGCAGTCCTCTGAGTCGTGATGTTCTCCAAGGCACCGCAAACAGACAGTATGCGGATCCGTGATCAACATTTGTCTATCACAAATTCCGCAGGGTTTAAACCCAGACAACACTGCTTGAAAAAGTACACTGTTCTCTTGTCAAGATGTTGAGATGGGCCTGAAAAAACAGCCTCTAACCGCTCCGGATCCATGTTGCAAGCGCGGAAAAGAAGGAACCGACATCGGTGAGGGAGTTCTATGGACTCTGTTGACGTAACATCTGATGGACGACGTTGATATGGAGCCGCGCGATGCCCTCTGCCTGCACGCGGATATGCTCTGGGGAAAAAATTCTGGATCCAGTCTCGCACCTTGGGAGGATTCTAAAGTAAGGAATCTGCAGCTAGATGTCTCCATCAGATCCCTTGCTCATTGGTTGGGACTGCCTAATACAGGAGCAATGAAGGTATAAAAATGAATAATTGCTTCAGGCAAACATTGAAGATGGACTGCAAGAAAGGAACTGAAGTGTTCAAGAAAAAAAGATACAGTACAGCAAAAAGGTTTAACTGGGTGTATGGTGTTCAGTGCTTTAATACCCTGAAGATATGCTCTACTTATGCTCTCATCTTCCATTTATCTCCATGCCCAACCATTATTTATATAACTCAAAACATTGCTTGTTTGCCATTGACAACTTCATTTGATCACTAGCTGTACTTTCACCATGCACCGAGTTTCATGCTCATTAAAAATTATGAATGTGCTGCTACCCAAAAACTGAAATGACTGTTTTACCTCAATGAAATATAGTCTGAATGGGTCTAGGTTGTGTGTGTGTTTTACATGCTATATGCCTACTGAAGAGTCCTGGAGGTGCGAGATATTAGACAGTCTCAGATCATTGGCAAGGTGTCATCAATAAGCCTTTGTAACTGTTCGACCCATCATTTACACTACTAAACATCAGAAGCAGTTTCTTTAATGTCAAATGATTGTCCAA
The DNA here is from genome assembly GCA_963921515.1 of Calotriton arnoldi. Classification (NCBI taxonomy): domain Eukaryota; kingdom Metazoa; phylum Chordata; class Amphibia; order Caudata; family Salamandridae; genus Calotriton; species Calotriton arnoldi. Next base: position 1,374,677 of record CAWUFW010000712.1, on the reverse strand, counting down.
GGTTCTTGGGTCTATCAAGAGAGCATTCTAAAAAGTCTGTCATAGACTGAAGAACTCTCCCTGCAGCTCTTTGTTTGTTGAACTTAATAGAACAGCACATGTTTAGCTCAACCCTGAGTATCTTGTGGACTGATGAGCAGTGGACAGAATGGCACTAAATTTCGGTTAGCTGCATGACCAAGAGAGTGGTGTACTAGCACAGCCTTGCTTTAGCTGCAGCTTGGGCACCACAAAGTAATCTGTACGTCATTTGAAAATGTACTAATGATCGCTTACCTTGTTCTATCAATTCTTTGCTCAATAGTAAATCTAGGTGTTCATGTTTCTTGGCTGTAGAAAAAAACATAAAACACCCATTAAATGTCAAAGCGTTTATAACAGAAATGGTAATATTTTTCTACTATATTACTCACCAATTTTAAGGATCTCTTCCACAGCCTGTGAAGCAATCTTGTTAATGTTGTAGGACCTGAAAAATAGAAATATATGACAATTAAGTTTATTTATACAGCAGCACAGTGGTTTAGATTTCCCACTAGTCAGAAAATTGCTTCAGCATCTGCATAATGTTACTTCAATGAATGACGTGAACAGATGTTAGTCTTTTCACAGTATGCCATCCTGCCTCAAGTTGACTATTTCAAATCAGCCCTGTTTTTGCCTAATTGAATTCAATAATCTGCAACACATCTAAGGGTGTTCCATGTTTCATCAGATAGAAAGGCTCAGATAGTCCACATTGTAATGGAATACTATCCTGTCACCAGTCTAAGTGTAGCCGGACAGTTGTGGCATCAGATTTCATAGTTCAGAAGCACAGGCCCTTCTACTTGCACCCCAAAAACTAGCCTGCTAGAACCCTATTGTAAATTCCATTTAGTCCCCCATAATTCTACATCCTCTAGTTTCCCTGCGTGGATTTATGAAATGCAGAACAAATGAGATGCGTTTGTTTTATGTCTTGGCATATACATGCTATGAAGTGTGCATCTTCATAATGATGTGGTAACTGCAGCACAAGATGGGGCGTTCCTTCCATGCTGCTTTTGTCAACACCCCTTGTGCAGCTTCCCCCTGCAGTGTCCTGTACACCTGGTAGGATTGTGGGAATCCTCATTTATGCTCTGCCAGACCAAAGCTTTGCTAATGGACAGCAGACTGAGCAAAAGGATTTGACTACCTTTATCGCTATGACTCATGCCTATCTAGAAGATGGGATCTGCACTGTTCCTTGCTGAATATACAATTCCCTCTTTTACAGGAGTTAAATACATATCTCAAAGCACTGGCACTCAAGACCTCTTCAAGGAACAGATGGGAGCACCTAGCTTGGTATCCCAGATTGCTTAGGGCATGGAACACCATTTGAAACCTCACTTAGACCATATGTCCAAAATGCAATGAATAAACTTGGTCTTAAATATAAAATCCCCACTCTCATCCTGAGGCGATGGGCAGGAATAAGTGAAACGATGTATGAGGCAAAGGTGGTGAACTGGTAGTCCAGACATTCGGAGAAGCCAAGGGAAAATGTAACACCGCACACAGTCCGAGAATGCCAGGGAGCATTCTGCAGGAAAAAGCTGCAGAACCCAGACTGGGAACATGAGTAAAGGCAATCTACACTACTACTGCATGCCTGTAATGAGAACAGGCTGAATTACTAGCAACCCAAATCCTGGCAGAACTAGTACTGCAGAGGGAGACAAGACAATAGGAACAGACGCTCCTCAAGGTATCAAAACTGACTGGACCCCAGGAACCTCTGAGAAAGACATTTAGGCAGAGTCTTGATTGCCTGGGCCCACTGTCCGAGTGTTTCTTATCAACCACCTGATGCTGCCGCTCGCGAGATGGGAGTACGAAGCACATCATGGCACAGGTAACTCTCGACGAATGCAGTAATTGCTGAATGGGAAGCGGACATCGCCATACTTGGAATATGTACTAAAAGTGATAGGAGTGGATTTAGTGCCAACTGGACATTATTGCCAGCAGCAGCAGCAGGGACCCCAATTACTTCCTAAAAGCGAAGGTATCAAATTATGCTGAGAATGAAGCTAGTACCCAAATAGGAGAAGGATCTCCAGTACTGGTTTCAACTGTAAAGGGAGTCACCCAAATTAGGCTGAGGAAACACCACGGTCCCTTGTCTGGCATACTGGTAAATGTAAAGCATGAGACCGCTGTTGAATGAACACTTTTGGTAGAACTAGACTAAGACAGCACACAGTAGCATTGCAAGCATTTCAGGTCATACAGGTACCCGTAAGCACAACAATAGGAAGCATCAGCAAACCTGAAGCCTGTCCCCATACATGCAATTCATTTAAACCAAATAAACATTACCATGCTTTTGATCCTGTACCGGTGCATACATTCAAACCAGAACTCTTCTGTTTCTCCCAAGGGCCATCATCAACAGATATTTCGTAGTAGGAGGCCCTATGAAGTGAGAAGGTAAAACGAGGTTTGCAGAATTTATATTTCACCCTGAATAAGACAGAACATAGTCTAAATAAGGTGTGCAGTTATCTTAAAATACATCGACTTTCAGCATGACGTCCAACATGTCTACAAAGTACTGAACAATCTGTAGGAGTCAACACTGAATGTTGCATTGCACCTACACTGTTAGAGATAACACTAATTGTGCCTCAGCTTATGAGAAGAGTCCTTGAAGAAAATACACTCCGATACTGATATTCTTATTCAGTCACTAAATTTTGAGAAATGCTTGCAATGAAAGATATAGTCCTCTAAAAAGTGCCATTTTAAAATGTTCATGAATAGATCCACACTCATGCCCATTCCCTCTGTGTGCCTTGCCTCCAACTGTCTAGTAGAAATTCTTTAATATAAAAGATAAGAGGGGCTGGGAGGGAGGTATCGGCCCGTCACATATGCTCCCAACATGAACATAAATTAAAAGAATGTGACGTTCCAAATTCCTAATTCCGTAATTATAATTTATGTAGTAATTTCTACATTATTGTTGAACCAACAGTCATAATTAATCAGGTTATTCAGGAACAAGAATCCTCAACCAACAAGGTAGCATTCTTCATCATCGGATTCTGTTCCATGCTAATTGGGTGGTGCAATGCTCAGCAGGCCCCTCACTGGGGCTTATTGATCGGCATCTTTTATCTGCTTGTGATAAGTGCCAGTGATAGTGGGTTTTGGGTCTAGTGAAAGAAAATGAAAATTGTCTATAAATCCCCAAAAGATTCTACTTTTATGTTCAGAAAAGGGAGTTACGGCAAGAATACAAACTCTGAGGGCCAGTTGAACTTGTTGTTTTGCTGTCCCTCTCCTTTGGACTACATGTTTCATGCCCTACTGCCTTACACGGTCCAGTGGCATTTCTTTAGGACCTTCTAATCGTATCCTACTATTTTAAGACAAGGCCTAAATCTATAGTGATGTGATTATTCATATTATACTCAATATTATATGTGTCACAAAAAGTGAGACCCTCCCCCCCCTCCCCCCTTCCCCTATTTGGTGACTCACGAGTTCAAAGCGATGGACCTGTTGGGGAACAGATAACAGCACACATATACATAATAATATACGTGTTGACATGTGTATGCGAGAGGAACATTGTCACTTCAACATAAGGTTGAACGTAGTATTTTCAACACCATGCATCGAGAGAGTGTGAGCATAACCATGTAAATAACTCGTGGCCATTTCAGAACATGCTTAAACTAAATCTGTTATTTGGCCAGCCTGGCTTTCTTACCCCTATATTTAGAGATATCAGCCCCTTTGGGAAACGGATGAGCCCAGCACCCAGGTACAATAGTTATACCTAGAGAAATTTATAGAAGTTGTCACTAACGAGATTCGGAATTCTGTGGGAGTGTATCTCCTCCTATTGTGTCACATACTTTTAGAGTCTAGCATGCCTTCAGGTGTCCTACCCATGCACTCTGGCCCGAATGAAGAATGGGATGCGTTGGGCTATTTAACTTCCTCTGTAACAAGAAAATTGCAGCAAGGTGTCAGTCTTTATTTACAAATAGACATGCGATTCATGTTCCCTGGTCACATGACTCATCATGGTAAGAGGGGCTGCCATCTTATATAGTATTTAATCAAGGTTGAATCAATGGAAAATGATCAGAAGATCAAAAATATGATGGTACCAACTTTGTCTTCCAGTTCACAGAGCGGAAAATTTGCCAGATAAGGCAATCTATGGATGGTCGTATTAAATGCAGCTAGCACCATGAAACAAAAAAATGTTGGGTTTGGGCCAAAGACAACCTTGTGAGTTACAGAACCATACAAACTAACACAAAAATGCATGTATTTGATTACCTGTGAATGCGGATTGAGGTATGATCGGTTGACAACATGACCGGTCAAAGAAAGAATCAATGAAATGCTCAACTACGAAATTCACGGTCCATTTCTTGGAAGTTCAACAAACACCAAATAACATGAAGTGGACTATATTCGAGACAGTGCCAGCTAGTCCTCACCTTAAGGCACAGCTCTTACAAAGGGAACAGCGTTGGGTGTTAAAACTGGACACGTCACGGGCAGGACTCAATGATGATAACCTGGAGTCAACTGAAGAAATAAATACGAAGCTACCTATATAGTAGATGCAAAACCTCAACAACAGACTAAGATGATTCGACTCCTGTATCCCAGTACAGGCAAAAACTGATTGATCCTGGATGATGGGGTTTAACATCTACTGGAGCAGCTGTCTGTTACATCTCCACCAAACAAGGTACATATGAGACCTCTTAATGGTCTGTATATTTGATTCTGATAGAAACACATGGAGTAGTAGAGATAACACTACTTCTATATATCGAGACAATTGCTCCAACCTATACACTGACCTCATGTCTATCCGTGAGTAGAGGCTACAATTAACTTGTTACAGCGGAAGTTAAACAGACCCACACTCCACATACCATTCATCATGGGGGAGGGGGGGGGGGGCGAAGAGCATGGGTAGGACATCTGCATGCACACTAGACTCTAAAAGTGAGTGACACCCATAAGGAGATAATCTGCCAGAAAATTCCAAATCGCACCAGTTCCAACTTTTATAAATTTCTCTAGGTACCAGTGTTGTAGGTGGTTGCTGGGCTCATCAGTATCCCAAAGGGGTTGAAATGAACGAGTTACTTACCTTTGGTAACGATGTATCTGGTAGAGACACAGTCTAGCCGCAGATTCCTTAACTTAGAATATCCCCAGGCGTCAGACTGGATCCGGAGAATTTTTCTCAGCAGCACCTCTGCGCGCTGGGGGACGGCGCCACATGGCTCCGCCCCGACGTCGTCCACGGACATGACGTCAGTGGAGCCATATAAGTTCCTCCCGGCGTGCTGACGTCAGTTTTCTTTGGTGAAACTTTTCCGCGCCACAACGCGGAGCCACTAATAAAACTGTGAGAGTGTGGGAACAGTGTGCCAAAAAAGATGAAAAAACATTGAAACAATGACAAAGAATAGCATGGTGAGAAAATCACCATAATTGACAGTTAAAGAGCACTTTATACTGAAAGGAATTGAAAGAGCAGAGTACCCGCTCTCAGAAAAGCGAAAACTATGCCCTCCTATGAGGCAAAACGGCATTTGAAATGAATGTCATGGCAAACGACAGGAAGTCTGCAACCAAAGGATGCAACCGTGAAGGGCAACAAGACCGGAACAACATGACTCACGATAATCGACCACAGGTCGGCAACAACAGGGATTGTGCAACCATACCCCCTATAAGAGGCCTATGGACTGAGGCACAGTCAAATAGACCCCGAACCAATTGACTGTAGCAGAGTCAAGAGACCCCAAGTAATGGAGAAAAGACAGGGGATGGTGGGAGTGAGGGAAGAACATCATGAGTAAGTCTCATACTGGAAGGACCAGGGTGTAGGAGCGTAGAAGGACACATGAACCTACCACCCAATCACGATAATGGGTGGAGAAATAACAGATAAAACAGAATGAGCCATCCTGCCGAGGAGGGAGGTGAAAGAGGCCACCCCGCAGGAAGACAAAAGCCCCCTGAAAGGAGACGAGTGAGTAAAACCCAACCTGAAAAGGTCCTCGCAGAGCGGGGAGGATGGGTGGGCGTTAAGGAATCTGCGGCTAGACTGTCTCTACCAGATACATCGTTACCGAAGGTAAGTAACTCGTTCATCTGATAGAGACATCTAGCCGCAGATTCCTTAACTTAGAATAGATACCAAAGCCATACCCCATTGGAGGGTCTGCGACTGAAACCCACCAAGTTCCAAAGAGAACTTAGTCGTCAACAAGTGGACTAAAACACGGTGGGGACAGCAATGCCAGTGTGGCCTACACCAGACCAGTAAGCTCTGTAAGGAGCAGAAAACCAAGGGGAGGCAAAGGCACCACAATCTGTCAAGGGACGGTACAAAACCTCTCTCGTCCAGACAGGGATGAAAGGAAGCACAGAACCAGAATGGTAGTGCTGAATGTGAGAGAGTCCAGAAACTTTTGCAAAAGAAGGTGAACTAAGCACAGGATCCGATGGAGCCGCAAGAGATAAAGACCCAGAGAAGGGACAAGACGGTATGACAGAGTCAGAGCATACAGACTGAGCATGCACAACAGTGGATACACAAACAATGACATGTGAGGGGACAGATGTCACCATGCAGAGTATATATAGAAACATGACTACCAGGAGATACATGTATGTGGAGGACAGGAGTACACATGAGCAGACAGCGTGTACTGTGAAAACCACACCACATATATGTAATGCCCAATGTAATGTAGCGTTAACAGCACGGATGTGTCAGCAGAGAGAGAGACGCATCACCAGGTAGTCAACCAGCCAACCGGCGAAGGGGACCCGGCAAGCCAGACACACACAGAAGGCTTGCTCCCATGAGAATGAGAGAGCAAGAGAGCGAGATAGAGGTTGGGGCAAAATACCTCAGATACAGCAGCAAGGAAAAACCTTGTATGCGTGACCTCTCGTTGTGTGTAGATCGCAAGATAGATATACATATAGACATGTACACAGCTATGAAAAAATTGAAAAGGGCTCGAAGAGCATGCCCTAGAGAAAGAAGGCCACCCCATAGGTACCAACAGTACCGGTGAGAAGCACAGCAGGACAGGACAATGTCCAGACACGTAAGACAACATCAGCTACCTGTCGGAGAGGAACCCCGGTCCCCCGCGTGACAGACGGAGAGACTGACCACCGCACGAACGAGGAATGAGTTAGTACTACACATACATAGAGTAACAGGAAATTGTATAGAGATCTATATACAAAGACCGCACAATGACAGTGAGTATTCTGAAGAGAGCACTTCCACTGACAACAGTAGCAGAAGCCCGAAGCAGAAAGTATCTGAACTCCTGTGCGGCAATGAGCAGAGGAACTTGAACCCCTGCCTGGGAAGTGCACAGGAAAGTAGGGCACAAGGCAACGTACAGCATTGACATGTCTGGCGGGGACTCCACCGCCCATAGACAAAGACCAGAGAGGGTCTGAGCCACGAGAAAAGACCAAAGCACTTGCCCACCCCAAAGGGTGGAGAGTAGAAAACAGCAAATTCAGAGGCGCAAGGGATATTGCAGGCACCCCGTGACCGTGAACATACTTGGGTGTACCCACATGACGTGTCCGCATAGAACACGTAAGAACTGTGCCGGAACGGAACAGAACAACATGCCCCCAAGGGACACTTGCTGACGGCAATGACAGCCAACGTAGACAAAAAGAGCACAGCGAAGCTGAAAACACGCCAGGGTGAGCCAGTCATGGCAGAAACCCAACAACACCTCGAAGAAGTCAGCATCCACAGATGCAGGGGAGTGCTACGGACCAACCGCAGACCACAATGCAGAAGCACTAGATGAAAGCGACACCAACCTGTAGGCCGCACCAGGGGGAGGGAAGGAAGAGGGGGTCCCACAATAGCAGGAAAAGACCACAGTCTGATCCGTAGGACAACCCTGCCTAAGAAGACTCCGCAGGAGCCTATGAAGCTTCCCGGCAAGGAAGGACAGCTATACAATAGTCAACGGATACCCCACACAGGGTAAGTCTCATCCCCATAAGCAAGGGGGGCACCTCTTGAGACAAACTCAGACAGAGGACGCGAACGGAAAAGCAGAACCAGCTGGCCAGCTGCACCAAATAAGGGCAAAAACGGCAGAGAGGAGTTGGCCTAACGGCTAGCCTAACCAAAATGAATGTGTCCCCTCATGCAACGTAACTGGTGCTATGTAAAGCGCTCTGATACCCGATTCGGGTCAAGTTCGCGCTATATAAAAAACTCTGCATAAAAAAAACAAAAAAACTCTGCAGAGTAGCCGCACAGACCGTCTGGGAATTAACGTCATGAACCCATTGACGGATACCACAACAAACCGAGACAACACTGCATATGAATGTAAAAGTCTGCAGAAGGACTAGAAAATACAAAGTCATGGAAGCTCAGACATGACAGTGGACCGCTGAGTCAGTATGACTGTCAAAAAGGGCAACCCCATCAAAGGGCAGATCCCTAAGACACTCCTGAACATTTTCAGTGAAACTGCCATCGCGCAGCCAAGCATGGCGACGCAGAGCAACTGACCTGGCCATCGCCCGAACTGGTGGACGCAAAGATATGACGGCCACACGACTCCAACCAGCGAGACTCCCTAGTGGGAGGAAGCAGCGGGGGGAGGAGAGGAAGGTAGCGAGGCTGAAGCCGCCTGGACTACCTGTCCTTGAGCCCTAGGATGGAAGAACAAACAGACAGGGTCTGGAGCCGGGCGATGACGATGTGCTATAGCCCGATCAACTGGGTCAACGGAGGAGGGCCGCGCCCACGTCCCAAGAAGGGTGTCAAATAACGACCCACCAAAAGGCAGCAAGGGCTCCACCTCAACGGCATCCTGGTGGAGTAGATCCAATAAAGGATCAGAAGGCAAAGAGACTGAGGGAGGCTGCATGTGTAAAATATCTGCAGCCCTGCGAACAGCCCTCGCAAACGCTGCACTAGCCTCCGTGGCCATTCTAGGTGGCGACAATAAACCATCTGTAGGAGACGGTTGGAGGCTAACCCGTCCACCAGACAGAGGCGCAGTAGCCCGAGGTCGATCAAAGGACCATTGTCCTATGGGCACCTGCTCCTAAGAGCACCGCAACAACCCTGGGTGCGTGGAACCCTCAGGGGCCTCATCCTCTCCTAACAGAGGAACAGCAGGGGCTGGCACTGGCGTCGACTGACGTCGAGACAGAGTCATATCGACATCGATGACCACCGAAGGTGATTCGTCCACCTGGCGTCGGACCAGCGTCGACTCTACCTCCACCGAGATGGGGAACTGCGGAGAAGAACGGTGTCGACTCGGAGTCAAGCACTGCGCTGCAGCCGCATCGGCGCAGGGAGCCTCACAGGGGTATGCGGAGACGTTACAGGAGGGCTTGACGTCCGACCTGGATGCCCCTCCGGGCCGTGTCCAGACGTCGCAGCGACTCCGGAACCAGAGTCCGGGCACTCGATCCGCGCCGAGGGCGAACCTGCCGGCGAAGACACGACCTGAGTCCCTATCCCCTCTGTGGAGCCCGAAGGCGCGCCAGGGAGAGGAGGTGACCCAAAGATAGACTGAAGAGACTGAGAATAGGCTTCCATCTGGGCTCGAGTCGCCCAAACACCAGGAAATGGTGGTGGGGGGGCGTCTCCTGGGTGCCCGTGTCCGGTAAAGACCGGGAGCAGCGGGCCCTGCCGTCACGTTTATGCGAGGCCGACGACCTCCGTGACTTGTGTTTGCGCGTACCTGCGTCAGGCGAACGATGTCCGCTGGAACGACTTTGTGACCGGACCCGAACAGGAGCCCCAGCTCGAGATGGAGACCGGCGACGCGAAGACTCCGAACGGGACATCCGGGCGGTCAGCAACTTCATCCGACGCTCCCGCAGAGACTTCGGCTTCAGCTGCCGGCAGGCGTTGCACTCCTAGGAGTCGTGGTGCTCTCCCAGGCACCACATACAGATCACGTGCGGATCCCGTTGCTGACATCTGCCGCGTACAGGTCTCACACGACTTGAAGCCCGAAAGCATTGCACACTGTTCCCGGACGCTGAAGGCGTCGAGAAGGCCTGAAAACAAAACAGGCCAGAGGAACCGCTACTCCTGGATCCGCGTTGGGACGCGGAAAAGAAGGAAACTGACGTCAGCGCGCCGGGAGAACTTGTATGGCTCCACTGACGTCATGTTCGTGGACGACGTCAGGGCTGAGCCATGCGGCGCCGTCCCCCGGCGCGCAGAGGTGCTGCTCAGAAAAATTCTCCGGATCCAGTCTGACGCCTGGGGATATTCTAAGTTAAGGAATCTGCGGCTAGATGTCTCTATCAGATGTCTAAATATTGGAATAGGACTGACATGGCTGGACAAAGGACAGATTCAGTTTTAGCATGTTCTGCAGTAACCGTGAGGGAGTTATATGGTTATGCTTACACTCTCACAATTCATGGTGTTGAAATTACTATGTCCACAAACTTACGTGAAGTGAGAAGGTTCCTCTTGAATACAAAATTTGGCATGTATAATATGTATATGGTCCATCGCTGGGGAACTCATGAGTCACCAAATAAAGGAGGGACTCACTTTTTTATATTCAAATCTCTTTTATTGAAAGTTCAAATAGAAACAATATAACAATCAGCATATATAAAAGAAGATGGAGAAAAAAGACAAGAAAAGAAGGAAGGAAGAAGAAGAGAGATGAGAGAGGCAAACGGAAATATAAATCGACCATGCTAGGGAATGTAGTCAGGAGAACATAGGAATATCAACATGCTAGAACAGAGACACAAAAGCAATTGCATATCACAAATCTTCAACTGATGGAGGCGAAGCATTCCAAATCAAAGGCAATATACATACAAGAAAAAGTTGAATGCTGCAAAGAAAATAAGGCATAAATATCGACATGGGGGGGAGAAGAGGCAGAAAAGGCTAAAAATCCAATAAGAAAAAGGTAAGCCCTTGTGACAGGGGGAGCCAACGGATGAAAGGGGGACCCATAGGAAATCGGGACCCAGGGACTCACTTTTTATGAGACATATAATATTGAGTGTAAAAAGGAAACCCACATCACTATACGCATTGTCCTAAAATAGGAGGATATGATTAGAAAGTCCTGAGGAAACGCCACATGACCGTATGAGGCAATAGGGCGTGAAATTTGTAGGCCAAAGGAGAGCGACCACAGAACAACTTAAATTCAACTGGGCCTCAGAGTTTTTAATCTTGCCATAGCTCCCCCTTGTGAGGATCTACAGACAATTTTCATTTTCATTTCTTTCTCTAGACACAACAGCACTTACCACGGACTGTAAAAAGATCCTGATCAAAGAGATCCCAGTAACGGGCCTGCTAGGCATTGCACCACCTGCCTAGCTTGGGACAGAATCCTATGATGAAGCATACCACCCTGGATGGCTGAGGATTCTTGTTGCTGTATAAACTGATTTCTTACGTCTTGATTGGGTCAACAATAATGTAGAAAGTACTACATAATTTTGACTACTGAATTAGATCATTCCTCTTGTTTGTTTCCAGAACGTCATATTCTTTTCATTTACATTAGAAACTCTTCCTGTGAGTTAAAACACAGCTATTTCAACATGCATCGTTGAGGCATAGCACATTCCCATTAGTGATGGGCAAGTGTAGGGAAGGATGGATAGAAAGTACTAGGAATACCGTAATCACCATCAAGGTGACATTCCCTTACTGTTCATGCTGCTCGCTCTCCTTACCAAATGTGTACAGACTATAAAACCAACAAGCATTGGCATAGCCAATAGGTCTCGCCTTTGGGACCTTATAAGTGTTTAACCCTACAGCATATTACCATGGGTGCTGTGCTGTTACGGATTGAAGAGCTATACAATTACTTTTTTAAAATTTTATTTAATTTTATTAAAGTAGTACATAGGCAAATCACATTATATGGCAGAGACAGTCAGCAATGTATACAGCACCAAATCACAGCAGTTGATACATATATTCCCTTGGATCAGGATTGTTTATGCATAGAGACCCTTTTACTTCCTCGAGAGTCCTCGCCTTAGGGTTTGTATGTGCAGATCATACGTCAGGAATGTCATATAACACTATAAAAATCAGTGGTTAGGGGTCCTCCGCAGAAGGGGGACATCTGTTACATCAAGGACATACAGAAACATGGGGTGTAATGGCTGGCTCCCACATTCATACTAGTGAGTCACCGGGTTCCTGTTCGCTGGTGGTTGGGTGTTCCAGTAGGTATGTCTGAAGAGGTCCCCATATGTCCCTAGGACGTGAGGAGATTGGGAGAAGTTCGGCGTACATACATGTTTGGTCCTGCCATAAGATCATGTCGCCAATCCATTCCTTGAACTTAGGTGCCCTCCCACGTCCCCATCTACAGGCAACCCGTTGTTTAGCCAACACAAGTCCAAAGGACACAAACTTTCGATGTTTTGCCGGGATCTGCTCAGTATAACCGAGTAGAGCCACCAGAGGAGATCTCGGAAGTGATATAGAAACCATGCGATCTAGTGCTGTGAAAATCGTGTTCCAGTATGCATACACAGCCGGGCAACCCCAAGTGAGATGGAGGAAATCCGCAGCCTCTGCCCTACATCTGTCACATCTGCTTGTGTCTCGCAACCCAAACCTATGTAGCTTAACCGGAGTGTAGTAACTACACTGGAGAAATTTGTAGTGAGTGATGCGCAGGCGGCTGCTTGAAGAGACTTGTTCTGTTTGTTTACAACAGAATACCCATTGTGTATCAGAGATAGGATGCTCCAGTTCGGCCGACCACCTGTCCCGGGCAGCACATGTGGGGTATGCAGTATCTGTGTACATGGTGCGGTATAGTGCGGACACTAGATGAGAGGCTGTGGGTGTACGCAGTACATGATGTAGCAGTGCTAGCACCGCAGGCTCCAATGGATAATCAGGGGTGCAGTCCCTCAGCCCATGCCGTAAGCGAGTGTATAGAAATGTTTCCATAGTCGTGGGTGGGGGGTTTGAATAGAGCTGGTGTAGGGTGCGGAATTTACCATTCAAGTATAAGTCGCCACAGGAGCAGAGTTTCCGAGTCCTAGTGACCCGTCTGAACACCCCTTCCTGGAGTTAGGGCATCTGTGGATGATATACTAGTGGGAGCAATGGTGAATACAGGCATGGTGTCTGTAATCGATCAGCAATGCGGTGCCAGGCTTGGAGCGTGCATTCCACAGAAGAGGGGCGAGGTTCCAGAGGCTTGATCGATAAGAGTATAACCCCCTCTAATGGGATATGATCTGCAAGCCAGTGTTCGGTAGCCACATGAGGGGTATACCGAGGGGGGTTGAACCAAAAATGAGCAAAGTGTGCTTGGGCGCAGATGTAATACAATTCGAAATTAGGGATATCAAATCCCCCCTCTGAGTACGGTCGCATAAGCGTGTCCCATTTTATCCGGGGCTGTTAGCCTCCCCAGACCAGCCTGATCATTTCCGCACGGAGGCTGGAGAAAAAATGTCGCCCGGGGTCATATGGAATGTTTAAGAACAAATACAAAAATTTCGGTAGGACAACAATTTTAATGAGGGAGATACGTCCCGCCATGGTTAGTGGAAGGGCATTCCATCTAGTCACACAGCCGGCGACGTGTTCCAGTGTACGCCCATAATTTAGCCGCATCAATTCCTCACGATCCGTCGCGACAGTGATCCCTAGGTATTTCACCTCGTCAGAACTCCATGCAATGGGGACGTCTGTGTCGAAGGGTGTAGCAGCAGCCGTCAATGGGAAAATTTGGGATTTAGTCCAGTTAATATGAATACCTGAGTGGCCACCAAACTTGACAAATTCCCTGAGAAGTGGGTTTAGGTTTTGGTGCGGCTCATTTACATAAAGTGCAACGTCATCTGCATAAAGAGATATGAGAATGGGGCGCAAGAAACATCGAAGCCCCTTCTCCTGATGGTGTTGTCAGATCTTAGCTGCTAGTGGCTCCAGTGCAAGGGCGAATAACGGGGGAGATAACAGGCATCCCTGCAGAGTGCCCCGCGACAGAGATCGGGGCAGAGACGTGGCCATTTATCTGAATATTCGCAATCAGTGCCGTGTATAGGAGTCGGATATAGGCCATGAAGCCATTGGGGATCCCCATACATTGGAGTATAGTGAAGACGTAGTCCCATTCGACCGAATCAAAGGCCTTCGTGGTGTCAAGGAAGACCGCCACGAGTGCCAGCTTTGGATCTACGTTTTGTAGTATAGAAAAGAGTGTCCGTAGATTATGGGAGGTTGCCCTGCCAGGAATGAAGCCGGCCTGGTCCGGTAAAACTAGTTTCGCCATGAGGAGTTTAAGCCGGTTGGCTACTAACTTGGCGAGTATCTTAGCGTCCGCATTAATTAGCGAGAGGGGGCGATAAGACTCACATCGGTCTGCGGGCTTACCGGGCTTTAACAGTGAGATGAGTGCTTCCCTCATCGTCGCGGGTAGGGTCCGAGTTTCCTGGGCTTCCAGGAAGACTTCTTTCAATACTGGGCGGATCTGATCGATATACATTTTGTAAAAATCTATAGGGAGGACATCGGGCCCAGGTGCCTTCACCGATGTCATCTGCATGATGGCTTCACGAAGCTCATCATCCTCAAATGGCGCCTCCAAAAATTCCCGCTGATGATCTCCCAGCCATCCCAGCGCTATATCTTCTAGATAATGCGATAAGTCCGGGGGGGCAGTATTGCGTGAGCTATACAACTCTGCATAGAATTCAGTGAAGGTATGGAGAATATCCCGACTATCTCTATGTCGCACCCCATCACCATCCACCACGTCTAGGATATAGTTAGAAAAACGGGGTGGTCTAATTTCAGATGCCAGCGCCTTTCCGGGTCTCTCCCCCTCACCATACCTTCGGGCCGTAAAATACTTGCCCCTGAATTTGGCTTCCCGATCTGCTGTAGTGGTATAGTCTGTTATTTTTTCTCGGAGTAGTGACCTTTGGGCGCCCGACGTCTCACTCCACATGCTGAGTTCTAGCTTCTTAATCTCAATTTCTAGAGCACGCAGATTGTCGTAAATCCCGTAAGACCCCGAAGCTTTTGGACATGCATGTGCCACGCATAGTAACTTTAAAACCCTCCCAGACCGTACCCACGTGCGTAACGGAGCCCTTATTTCTAGCAAAAAAGTCAACTATCTCTTCACCTATCTCCGCCTGAAAAACCACATCCAATAGTGCCTCTGGTACAAGTCTCCAACATCGTGGGGTCGTAATTAAATTGGGTGGCGTGATCACGAGGCACACAGGCGCATGGTCAGAGTACGTTCTAGCCATATGCTCTACCGAATGTATCCAAGTGCTAACCCCTCTGGAACACACCCAATAATCCAAACGCGACCAGGTCAGATGGCCGGCTGTGTAAAAAGTGCCCTCTCTAGCAGATGGGTGGACATATCGCCACGCATCTATAAGCCCGTGGTCGAGGAATAATTGAGAAAGAACATCTTGTGTGTTGTTATAGTGTGGTGGAAGAGGATTGGATCTGTCGAGGGAGGGACGTAGGGCAATGTTGAAATCTCCACCCCATATGACATGAGTGGATCCCACCTTAATTATCTGTCCCCATAGTGTAGTGAAGTAATCTGGGTTGTCCATATTTGGACCATAACAGCAGGCTAGAGTAACCAATTGTGTGCCCAGTGTTCCCCAAAGTAAGCAGCTGCGGCCTGAGGGATCACTGTACGTGCCTCCAGTTATAAAAGGTGTGTTCTTTTTGACCAATATGATTGTGCCCCGTGAGTATGTGGAATAAGAAGAAAACACCCAAAGGCCCATTTACTGCCAAAACACGTATCCCGTCGTGGGTCTGTATGCGTTTCCTGAAGCATTGCTATCTGTATATGATGTCTGTCCAAATACGCCAGTATTTGTCGGCATTTGCGGGGGTCCCCAAGGCCTCTTACATTCCACGTGATCATTTTAATTCGTAGAGGCTCAGTGTTCGACGACATTACAGTGAGATGTTTGATCAGAAGGTAGTGCTGTGTGGTAGTGCGTGTGACTGTGTACACAAAGCATGTAGATGACCCACAAAAAGCAAAAATGGTTATCAGGTGCTGTCTCTTAGGCATCAATGCAAACATTAACATTCCCACCCCTAACCTTCCCCCCCCCCCAACAGTTTCCCATGCATTGCGGCAATGAGTCGACTAACTAATCCCCATTCCCCCCCCCCACCCACAACAGCACCCCAATCGTGCCGGTACTTAAGTGCCCTCCCATATACCCCAAGTGTTAGAACCGTGCTATCTAAAACCAATTAAATCCCACCCAGTAGGGTAAGTCACAACAAAAGAGTAGGTGATAAACAGTAGAGGGGATCTCCCATAAAGGGGGAGGCGCTAGTGGGCTACGACAACCCTTCCCATGTTCCAACTCCACTGCATTGCAGTTCCCATGTTTCCCGTTGTAGGGGGGGGGGGGGGAAACAGAGCGGTAAGGGAAGGGTGCTTGGCGAAGTCTGTTGCAGTCCTACCATTACAAGAACAAGAATAGTATAAAAGAAAAAAGGGGAGAGCCCTCGCCCTTCAATCATACAGCATATACAGTGTGTAAAGCCCATAAGGGCACTTAGCTGTCCGTGTCCATCTTATAGGTGAGGCAGTGCAGCATGAAGGGCGATCCCAGTCTCCGCCCAGGGGAGACAAGGCGCGTGGAGCCCCTCAATTCGGCTGTTCCATCCATCTATCCCCCCGCAGAGGGAGCAGAGGACATCACATCCATGGCTGGTAAGGAGAACAGTTTGAGCTCAAATTAGCCCGAAGTTGGAGACGGAGATCTGGAAATACGTTCCTGTCTCGGCGATCTACGTTGCGTTGACTTCAGAAAATCTTCCACTTGCTGCGGGCTACTGCAGAATATGTGTTTTCCATGATGCGTAATCCGGAGTCGTGCAGGATACATGAGGGCATATTCGACCTGAGCCTTCCGGAGTTTGAGCTTTACTGGCAGGAATTTTCGGCGCGCCTCCTGAACCGCCAGAGTAAAGTCGGGATAGATGGTGAACTCATTTCCCTCGAAGTGCAGGTCCTTTAGTTCACACGCTTTCCTGAGGGCCACATCCCGATAATTTAAAAGCCGAGCTATTATGGGGCGTGGAGTTCCTCCCGGAGGGGGCCGGGAACCCAGGGAGCGATGCGCCCGCTCCACCACCATATGTAATGCGAAGGATTCTGCTCCGAAGGTAGTGGTCAGAAGGCGCTCTATGTAGTTTTCCATTCGCCCGGTGTTTGTGCTCTCTGGTATGCCAATAATGCGGATGTTGTTGCGGCGGCTTCGGGCCTCTAAATCTTCATTTTTGGCAGCAATGACTTTCAGTACTTTATCCATCTGCGACATTTGCTTTTGCATCTGGGATGTGGCATCCTCATTATCCGATATCCGTCGTTCTGCCTCTTTTAATTGTCCATCGTGTTTGTCGACTTTTTGCACAAGAAAATCCAGTCTATTGTTCATAGTGTCCATTTTCCCAGAAAGGTCACTGAGGCTGTGTTTCATAGCCAGGAGCAACGTTTTAACATCATCTTCTGGGGTCGGCGAGGGGGTATGAGATTGGTCCGTGCTGGTCTGTCCAGAGTCCGCCGAGGTGGATCTAGTAGAGGCTTTTTTGTTTTCAAAGGTGAGTCTGGGTTGGCGGCCATCAGGCTTCCCCATTATGGTTGTGGTGTCAGGTTGCTGTTCGTCTTCCTTTTCTTTTGTCGTTTCTTTTTCTTCCTCCCTTCTTCCTTTCCTTACTTTTCCCCTCCTTCTCCTCGTTTTTTATTACCTCCCTGTTCTATTTCCCGCCTTATGCTCGTAATCTGTGCCAAGTAGCAGGACGGTGTGAGGAGCCCAGTGAAAAGCCGGGTAGAGATAAATCCAGTCAAGGGAGGAAGGGATCATGCAGTTAAACACCCAAGAATGATTGCGTGCCATACCAGGTTGGGCCTGTGAGACTTATTTGCCAGGATTTTCAGGGATGCATGAGCCTGCCACGTGTAGGTAAGGCAACTGGTTCTTTAAGCAGGGAGCAGGCCGTTCGGATCAATGGCATGCAGTACTGTAAGGTCCGTGTGGTGCTATGACTCAGGAAGACGCCAGTAAAGCAGTGCCCTCTCAACAGACTTTGCTGAGCTGGTGAGTCTACACCCGTGGAGCCAGCCCGCGAAGCACTAGGATGCACCAGTACATTACTTCAGTTGGTAGAGCAAAAGAAGGAGTCGTCTTGCTGTGGAGTGGTGCCTAGTCCTTGTCAGCTCACCAGTTTGGGCAGACACGATAAAGCCTGCTCCACCTACGCGCCTCTTCAATCCCCACGTATCCCCGAGGAGTTTCCAGGCAGTCGCTGACAGTTGCTGCCCGTCGCCTGCCAGTCAGTAGCAGGCCCCAGCCAGTTGGGGCAAGTGCGCGTGTATCAGATGCAGGCAGCGTCACCCGAGTCCCAGCCCAACAGCAGCATCTGCCAGCCACACAGCAATATTGGAGATGCGGGCATGTTCAGGACGAAGGCACCGTGGTAGATGCAGATATGTTAGCAGAGTGCGGCCCACATCTCATTAGAGGCGCCCTCTGGTCTCATCTGCAGGTTTCGTTCAGCGCAGTTAATATGGCGGCAGCTCGTCTGGGGCGCTCTGCGGCTCAGGCGGCTCCACCCGCCCGTGCCCGTCAGTATGCACCTTTCCCCACGATAGCAGGTCAACAGCAGGCACCATCGGGGGCCACACAGGGGGTCCCTGGTCGGAACGGAGGTCCACTCATTCCCACGCAGCACCAGTCGCACGCGCCCGAAGCGGCAGAGAAATGGCGCCAATTACTGCGTCTCGCATCGCTTGCTTACCGCCACAGCTACAGGGGGTCCATCCGTGTCCAATTATCCCCAGGTGGTCATGTCATTCTTCATAGCTGCTCACTGCTTGCGACAAGACTCTCGGCAAGGGGTTGGGGAGCAACACGTGCAGCACCGGGCCTACCGCCACGTGGGATCCCCGAGGCTCCGTTAGAGTCGTACGCCGCCCTGTGTAACCGAATCAGTGGCGCCTCAGTCCCCC
Source organism: Calotriton arnoldi (assembly GCA_963921515.1). Lineage (NCBI taxonomy): Eukaryota > Metazoa > Chordata > Amphibia > Caudata > Salamandridae > Calotriton > Calotriton arnoldi. The sequence goes on along the minus strand of CAWUFW010000712.1, from coordinate 1,355,583 downwards.
GCAGCCAACAGTCCGCTCCAGCGGCACCACCGCATAAGTGACAGGCGCGATTTTCACACCAGTTCGGCTACAGTTCTCAAGGGCTAGATCCGCCGCATTGCAGCGCGATTTTCAACGGTAGTGGAGGATAAATGCCGGGTTTAGTTCGCCAAGCCTCCAGAGCCTCACAGGTGTGCGGCCATCTTGGATGTGCGCCACCTAGCGCCCCCCCCAAGAGCTATACAATTACTACATATTGGGTCATGCAGTCTGATTAAGGAATACATGCTTGCCTCAGGAAACAGAATTAAATCTTGGTTAGTGCAGAGGAGAATAGTGACTTGTGTCTTTTTAGCGCTACGAGGACAGGAAGATGGACTCCGAGAGGGAGGGAGTTCCAAAGTTTAGGCGCTAGATAGCTATGGAGCTACCGCCAATGCGCGCTTTCTTAACTCTCTGGATGCTGGCCAGCATGGCACCAGAAGATCTGAGGTTCCCAAGTGGAAGGTTTGATAAGGGAATGCAAGTTCTGTGGGCCCTTATTCTCAAAGACATTGTGTTTTAGCGACCTCGTTACAATAGACACCTGTGTATGTCTTTGCACTATAGAGGGAGCGATCTGATTGGCTGCTTTATGTTCAGTAGAGGTTGTTTTTTTCTTCATCCATTCAAGTCTTAATTTGTCTGACAAGGGATATCACCATAGGACGTATTAGGAGCCGCTATTTTTTTAACACTTAGCATAAGGAACATAATAAGGGAAGCTTTTTTAAGTGTGCAGCATAGAACCAAATAGGTTTCATGTTACGAAGGACATCTTTATAAGTAGCGTTTCATGACATTTGTATAGTTTTATGAACCATCAACAAATACAACAATCTTTGAACTCGGATCAACTCTTTCAACATCTGAGGTTTGATTTGCAGAGGTTTCCGGGTTGGATCAGTTTGCACTTCACGTATTTACACAGGTTTCTTCCTGGTGCTCGGAAGGTGAGGAGAGTGGCAAGAGGAGGAGAAGAAAACAGAGGAAAGACGAGGAATCGGAAGATGGAAAGAAGGGAGGGAGGGAGAAATACGGGTCGAGAAGAAGAGAAGAGGGGAGAAGCTGGAAACGGAGATTCAATCATTAGCTTATGGACGCAGTCTCCTTGTCCTCTTTCTCAAGCCTGCCCTCCCTAGTCCCTCTCTTTGGGTGCGGGTTGTACCACATGACTGAAAGACAGTTGGGTGCGCTGTGGCGCACCCATGGGCTTCCTAGACCGGTGTAATGATACTTGTTGAGTTATATATCTGGATGAATGGACAGAAGCACCAAAATACCAATTGGGCAGCACACTATACTAAGCACAGATTTTTAGCTTTAGTGTTTTAAGCCACGTCCTTAATTACAGCACCCACGCCCCTATCAGAGACCCCCCTGTTTTATCATCCCACTTAAAGCCCTGTGCACAGGTATAGATTTCTCTGTGCTGCTTTTGATGTGGGGCTATCTAATCAGTTCATGAGCCAGCCAGGTACACAGCAACTTTTGGGACAGTCAGAGAAGCCAGTGATATTGGACCATCGCCGCTTCAACCTAGTCTGCCGTTGCAGTACCTGGGCAGAGCTGCTCTATAACACTCAGCGCTTTTAACGGAGATGTACTGAGTACCTGCACTAATTTATTTCCCAACTTAGCGTACCTGCACCACTCCGCAATTGCGCAATACATTTAATCGAATAGCAGCAGGAATTGTAAGTAGCAAACAAGTACTCTACTAGGGTAACTCTAGGACACTGATCACACTCCATTGGAAACCGTTATACATTTTGCAGGGCGCTCTGCTATGCCAGAAAAAATATTTAAGCACACTGTTCTACTCTCCTGTACAGACTGTACTGCAAACACGGCACATTAGCTGTAATAAATTATTCAGAGAGCCTCCGTAACGCTGTTTACTGTGTCCGAAGCAAATGAAAGGATCACAAGGAACAAAACGAAAGTATACACAAAAATAAATAGAATACTGTCTATTTCAAAGAAAGGGAAGGCAGTGACAAGCCTAAACTAGTCACCTGTTTCCGCATCCACGGGAAGGGTACAATAAAAATATGTGCCTTCCATTTTAAGTACAGTTCCTGCGGTGATGGGCAGGGGGGGGACAGATTACCAACGGAGTTTGGGGCAGGGGGACTGAGGAAGCTACCATTCCTGCCCGTCAACATTTTAATTAATCAAAATAAAAACAAGAGCCTATGATTCCTGGAAACCAGATACATTAATGAATAACGCGACCAAAAACATTTGGCCAATCCTGCCACAAGCAATCTCCAACCAATGCATGATTTCTACAGGTCCCAGCCACTAATACAATATGTTTAGTCGTACGTGATTGGTTGGAATCCTGGTGGGTGCCACAAGAAGATTTGGGTTTGCTGTATGATTATGGTAAAATCTTTGTATACATACAATGTCCCTGGCAGTGATCCCGACCCAAACACCACATTTCTGCTTCGTTTAACGCACTGCTCGGGAAAATTCTGCAGAGGTGTTACTCTTCTGGTTCTTTGCATAGTATTTTCCTATTGTGAGGGGCGATCTTTCAAGGTGGATGATAAACGACGCTTCCCTTTGGGGGTAGCTCCTCACATTTCACACCAGCGCCATAACTCAATCCTTTAGTTTAAACACGCCGTGCCACTCCTCTTGTTAATTTAATTGAACTCTTATTACCTGTTGGGTTTCACTTTCAGTGGTTCGTCTTTGTATGGTATTCTGGAGTCACTGAAGAAAGAGCCGGGTAGTGACGCTATGGGCAGTGAGGGCATTGGCTTTACTAAGTCAGGAGAACAGTAATTGGAATCGTTTGATCTAGCGGCTAATTGGCCTATTTTCCCAGTTGTAGCTTTCAAATGAACAGCAGTGTCGCTTTTAATTTTGCCTCCAACATTGTAAGAGCTTAGTTAGGTATCCCACTATGCAAAGTGCTAGGGTGACCCGAGTAATATAACAAGGAAGAGCTGCAAGAAAAGAAAAAAAAGCCCGCGAGTGGTGCGCGCGCGCACTACAAATAATTTAAGGAATGCAGCAGGCACAGTGGAGGCCGCTGCTCGCTCCCGAGCTCCCTAGGCCAGGGGAGAGAGAAGGCGGGACATGCACCCGCCTTTGGCCAATTGCATGCTGTCTTTCTTAGAAAGACGCACGCAAAGGCAAATAGCAAGAAAGCAAAAAAAAAAAGCACACGCACAAGCGTGTGCTCAGAGTTTAAAGCCCTTACTAGAAGCCTCGCAGAGCAGCGCATGCACGCTGGCTCAGGCGAGACCTAAAAAGGCAATGGAAAAGTTTAAGATTGCATTGTTTAGACTTGTCATTTCAAAACAATTAAGGATTGTCACCAAGAACAACATTTTATAAATGCAACTGTGTTTTACGTTAGATTTCCTGCAATGTAGTTTCTTGATGCTATTGAATGTTGTATGCGAGTTTAACCCCTTACAGTGCACTTGATGTGAATGGTTCATCAAGTGCACGGTGACGCATAACTCTGACACCCCCTCCGCCCCCCCAACACCGATCTGTGCGGGAGAGGTGACGCTGGAAAGGTAACAATGTCCCCTTTTTTCAGCTGCACTTTTCCCAAGTGCTCCCTACCCCCTAAAAAAAGAACAGTCTTTCTGCCCCCTGGGTTTCCTCCACCTCTCTGGATACAAACTGTACCCCACTTGTGTGGTGGGCCAATTACCGAGAAAAGAGCAGATTGAACCAAGGACTATGCGTAGAACACATTGACTTAATATGGACACCGTTCACCTGTTCCTGTCCCGGGAAACAGGCCCAGCCACACAAATGGGGTACTGTTTTTTTATGGAGAAACGTGGGAACGCTAGGTGGGAGGAAGAGTACTGCAGATTATGGAACTTTCACTCACAGAAATTTGAGAAAAACAAGTGATTTTAGCCAAAGTTTAAGGTTTGCCAGACATCCTGGGAAAGGAAATGGCATGGGATCCACATAAGTCACACTGCGCTGCACTTTCCTGTGTGTCTACATTTCAGAAATGTCTAGGTTTGAGGGGTGACCGTCGAGCCTGGGCCCAAACATAGCAGCTACCAACATCACCTAAATGGGCCGATTTTCATGGTGAAAATTTTATGTCTTTATCTTGTGTTCTGGTATCTTTCCTATCACAGTCAATAGAACCATCCACACAAGAAAATAAGTTACTTACCTGTAACTGTAGTTCTCCAGTATTGCGGTATCTTTCGTAGATTAGTTTTGTAACACGTCAGTCATTGTTAAAAAAGAGGCCAAATATAGGTTCCAACCAATCAGGTTGCCCTACCCTCTAGAACACTCCTGAGAGCTCAAGTCCTTCAGATTTTCAAAGCACGAGTGTAGGAGATCCACCCATAAAACCAAAAGAGAAGGTGAGCTTCCCCTGGGAGGAGGGTGGGTTGAATGTTAATTTATGAAAGATTCCAATACTGGAGAAGATTTATGTTACTTACCCAGTAAGCATCTGTTCTTGGCATGTAGAGCTGTAGAGTCTCATGCTTTGCATACTCCTGCCATGTAGTGTTTGGTCCGGATGTTTGCAAGTTGTTTTCCTTCGAAGAAGTCTTTCCTGTCACGAGGTAAGGCGACTCCTCCTTTCGGTGATAGTGCGCATGGGCATCGACTCCATTGTTAGATTGTTTTTTTGCACAAGAGGATGAGAATAGAGTAAGTGAGTGTAGTACAGAGATGTCCATGCGTATGTAATGTAAATAGTGAGAACTGCAACAACTATAGGTGCCCGGGGAGGTGGGTGGGCGCATGTTAATCTACAGCTCTACATGCCAAGAACAGATGCTTACTGGGTAAGTAACATAATCCGTTTGAGGCATGTGTGCTGTAGATACACATGCTTTGCATAGACTATATAGCAGTATGCTCCCAAAGCGGTGGCTAACCAGTAGATGTTGCAGTTGTCTGAAAAGGTGTCTTAAGCACTGCTTGCCCTACATTGGCTTGTTGGCGTGCTAACACATCCACACAATAGTGTCTAGTAAATGTGTGTGGTGTAGACCATGTTGCTACCTTACAGATGTCAGCTAGAGGGATGTTGCCTAAAAATGCCATAGTAGCCCCTATCTTACGAGTGGAATGCGCTCTGGGGGTATAAAGTTCTTTTAGCTTTTGCATAGCAGGTTTGGATGCATTTAACAATCCATCTGGAAATGCTAGATTTAGAGATAGGATTGCCTTTGTAGGTGGAGCAAATGCAACAAACAGTTGCTTTGTTTTACGAAAATCTTTTGTCATTTCTATGTATTACAATAACGTTCTTCTGACATCAAGTGTGTGAAGAGCTCGTTCTGCTACTGAATCAGGTTGAGGAAAGAACACAGGTAACTCAACTGATTGCTAACTACTTTGGGATGGAATCTGGGATTGGTGCGAAGAACTACTCTATCTTTATGAAGCTGAAAGAAGGGTTCTTCTAAGATTAGTAGCTCACCATTCTCCTAAATGAAGTGATGGCAATGAGGAAGGCGACCTTCCATGAAAGAAACTGTAAAGGACGATTGTGTAATGGTTCAAAGGGTGGACCCATAAGTCTTGTAAGTACAATGTTAAGATTCCACATTGGTGCCGGAGGGATTTTTGGCGTTATTACTCTCTTTAAGCCTTCCATAAAAGCTTTAATGACAGAAACTTTGAATAAAGATAAATGCTGTCGGTTTTGCAAATATGCAGCTACTGCTGCAAGGTGCAATCAAATAGATGTGTAAGCTAATCCAGTTTGTTGTAGGTGCAAAAGGTAACAGATAATGTTTTGAACAAAAGCATCTAGAGGAATAATTTTGTTGTTTCAACAGACAACAAATCGTTTCCACTTTGCAGCATAACAAGCTCTGGTAGTAGGCTTTCTTGCTTCTTTCAGAATAGTCCTACATTCTGGTGGCAAACAAATATCCAAACTCTATGACTTCAGGAGCCAAATCACTAAGTTGAGCTCCTTGGAATTTGGATGCTTGATTTCTCCATGGTTATGAGCGAGAAGACTGGAGGCGAGACGTAGCTTTTGAAGTGGAACTACTGACAGCTCTACCAGAGTGGTGTACCATGATTGACGGGCCCATGTGGGAGCTACCAAAATCAGTGTAAGTGATATTTGCCTGAGTTTCCGAACCAGAAACGGAAGGAGTGGGAGAGGCAGAAAAGCATAGGCAAATATCCCTGACCAATTCATCCATAGGGCATTGCCTTTGGAGAGAGGGTGTGGGAAACTGGAGGCGAAGTTTGGGCATTGTGCGTTGTCTACTGTGGCGAATAGATCTATTTGTGGGTATCCCCATTGTTGAAAGTATGGAAGGAGAACTTGGGGATGAAGTTCCCACTCGGGTATTTGCTTCCTCCTTCTGCTGAAGAGGTCGGCAATTTGATGGTTCACTCCTGGAAGGTGTTCTGCCAGAAGGTGAATCCTGTGATGGATTGTCCAGCTCCAAATTGTCTGAGAGGGGCATGACAGTTTGAGAGAGTATGTTCCCCCCCCCGCCACCCCACCCCTCCCTGTTTTTGTACATAGTACATAGCGGTCATGTTGTCCGTGCGGACTAGGACAAATTTGCCTTTGAGATGAGACTGAAAAGCTTTCAGCACTAGAAATACTGCTAGAAGCTCTAGATAGTTGATGTGGAGACCTTTGTGCTTGTTGTCCCAAAGACCCTGGATTGTCTAATGGTGGAGATGTGCACCCCAACCTGTGAGAGATGCGTCTGCTGTTAGCACGATCTGTGGAACAGGGTCGAAGGGCCGCCCTTTTGATACATTTTGTGGGTTCCACCACTGCAAAGAGTGATGGGTGCGGCTGTCTACCAACACTAGATCTGTTAATTGACCATGTGACTGATTCCACTGACGTGCTAAGCGTTCTTGTAGCGGACGCATGTGTAGTCTTGCATGAGTCACTATTGTGATGCATGACGCCATCATTCCTAGTAGCTGCATTAAAGTCCTGGCTGGTAAGGTTTGGTCTTCCTTGAACTGTAGCAATAGAGTTTGGATATTGCGAATTCTGGCTGCATTGGGAGAGGCTAGAGCCGTGTGAGTGATGAGTGGCTCCTAAATAAGATTGTATCCGTGAAGACTGAGACTTTTGCATGTTGACCGTGAAACCCAATTGGTGGAGTAGGTGTAGCGTGGTCTGAATGTGTTCTAGACAGTTCTGGTGTGTGCTGGCTTTGATGAGCCAGTCGTCTAGGTACGGGAAGACGTGAATTTGTTGTCTTCTGAGATGAGCTGCCACTACCGCTAGACATTTGGTAAACACTCTGGGAGCAGTAGTTACTCCGAATAGGAGTACTTTGAACTGATCGTGTTTGCCTGCTATCACAAATCTGAGATATTTGCGATGAGCTGTATAAATGGGAATGTGAAAATATGCATCTTTTAAGTATAGTGTGGACATAAAATCGCCTTGCTGTAGAAGTGGAAGGAATTGTTAAAGCGTTACCATATGGAAATGTTCTGACAGTATGTACTGGTTTAACACACTGAGATCCAAAATTGGTCTTAAGGAGCCATCCTTTTTGGGGACTGGAAAATAGAGAGAGTAAACCCCTGAACCTTGGTACTGTAATGGAACTGGTTCTAGGACTCCCTTTTCTAAGAGAGATTGCACCTCTTGTTTGAGTAACTGTAAGTGGTCCGATGGCAGTTTGTGAATGCGAGGTGGAATGTTTGGAGGATTGGTGGTAAGCTCCAGGCAATAACCATGTCGGATAAGGTGATCACCCATTTTTCGGTTATTATGGATTGCAAAATGGGGAGAAACTGTTGAAGTCTTCCCCCGACAGGTGTTAAGTAATCTGGGGAAGTGTGGGCAAGTCAATGTTTGTTAGGGGAAGGGGTGTTACGCACTGTGGCGCCTTTGCCTCTACCCTTGGAATGGTTTCCGCTGTACCCTCCTCTATAGAAACCTCTAGAGGGAGAGGATTGGGTGTTGCCTTTATAAGAAGAAGCATTTGGGTCTGAAGATGTAGTTTTAGACCCAGTTCTGCAAAAGGAGCAGCGAAAGGAGCCTCTATTTGATGGGGACTGGAGCTCTTCCATGAACTTTGCCACTTCGGTGTCTTTTTTCATTTTTTCTATAGACTGATCGACTTCAGGACCAAACAGATGTTCTTTGTCAAAAGGGGTGTTTAAAATGGACCGCTGAACCTCCGGTTTAAACCCTAAAATCCTAAGCCATGCATGCCTTCTAAGGAGAATGCTGGTATTGATCTCCCTAGCCGCGGTGTCAGCAGCATCTAGAGCACATCTGATTGAAGAGTTAGAAATTAGTTTCCCTTCTTGAACTAACTCTTGTGCCTTGGCTTTGTGTTCGTCTGGGAGATATTGGAGCAGTTACTCCATCTCATCCCAGTGTGCCCTGTCGTACCTAGCTAGTAGGCCCTGTGTGTTTGTAATGAGCCAGTGGTTAGCGGCTTGAGCAGCCACTCGTTTACCCGAGGCATCTATAAGCTTAGATTGCTTGTCTGGGGGAGGTGCATCACCTGAGGTTTGCGAATTAGCTCTTTTGCGAGCATTGGACACCACTAGGGAGTCGAGAGGTAACTGTCCTTTGATAAACACAGAATCAGATGGTGAAGGTTTATATTTTTTATCGACTCTGGGAATTAAAATACGTGCTTGCAGAGGGTCTTTAAAGTTGTCATCTGCATGCCTCATCATGCCCTTAGCAAAGGGAGTGTTTGAATTGACCTGTGTGTGGACCCAAGTGTTTCAAATAAAAAGTCTTCTTCTAAGGACTCTTTATGTAAGGCTACCCCATGATACTCTGCTGCTCTATCAATAAGTTGTTGATAAGCCATATTATCATCCGGTGGTGATGGCTTTGCAGGGAAAAGGTCTGGGTCAGTATCTAATGGAGGGTCAATGGAGAAAGAATTGCATGCCAATAGGGAAGAGCCACTCACTGCTGATTTCCTACATGTTAAGCGGATAGTTTTTAATCATCTTCACTTTAGCATTCTTCATCATTTTGGTTGGGGTCAAGTCAACAGATTAATTTCACTGTCCAGGAAGGAAACCCCACCGAATGGTTTACGGTCTCTCAGAATTCCTCACATTGGGCAAGATGGCAATTTGACTCAAATGTTTCTTGGCCTGTGTTAATTGCATCGCTTTTTTCTAACTCCCTGAGCTGATGGAAAAGGAAATTATTTCTTCCAGAATTCTTCTGACGAACTGTAACACCCATGTGTTTAGGTCAGTTTCAGGCTCTCTTAAGTGTGCATCCTTATGTTTTCACCTCCTCTTAACATGCTTCATGGGGTATTTTAGTTTGCAATTTTCCTTCTGATTAACAGCACTGTAGTTTATTCATTGTAGGATTTGGACTGAACCAGCTGCTCTGGCATCAAGTCACTGTTGATCCTTCGCATGCCCTTTCTCGTGTCTGATACACAGTATTTCAAGTTTGTTCCTATAGCTGACAGAAATCTGTCAGAGTCTTCTCCAAAATGAGTAGGCAAGCGAATAAATGCACAAGTTACTAACTTGTGTAACGATATATCTGTAAGAGACAGTAGTTAGTGACAGATTCCTTACCTTAGAATATCCCCAGGCGTCAGGCTGGATCCGGAAAGTTTTTGCGTAGCAGTACCCTTGCGCGTCGGTAGGCGGCGTCGTGCGGCTCCGCGTCCGTCGTCGGCGTCGTGATCGCTGGGATGACGTCGCGGGCAGTACTTAGACGCCGCCCCTGCGCGCTGACGTCAGTTCTGTACACTACTTTCCGCGCCAGGAACGCAGAGCCATGCAAGAAGCTGACATAGGTGTCTGAAAAATAATAGGGCCCTGAAAGGGATGTCCTTAACCCTAGAAATCAGTTCGCAGAACGGGGAGGATGGGTGGGGCGGTAAGGAATCTGTCACTAACTACTGTCTCTTACAGATATATCGTTACACAAGTTAGTAACTTGTGCATCTGAAAGAGACACGTTAGTGACAGATTCCTTACCTTAGAATAGATACCCCAGCAATACCAACCCCGGTGGTGGGTCTGCGAACAAAGATCAGACAAGGAAGTCCTGGAGGACAGAACGGCCAAAGAAGCCGTCCCTCCGGACCTGACTGTCAAGGCAGTAATGCTTTGTAAACGTGTGCAGCGAGGTCCACGTAGCTGCCTGACAGATAACCGGCAGCGGAACACCGCGGCCCAAGGCCGTGGTAGCAGCCGTTGCCCTGGTGGAATGGGCACGCAGCCCAACAGGAGGCTCCTTCTTAGCCAAAGAATAGCAGGTCTTGATGCACAAGGTAACCCAGCGGGAGATGGTTCGTTTGTGCACCGCCCGACCTTTTGGCGCCCACGTAGCCAACAAAGAGCTGGTCATCCACCCGGAAGTGTTTTGTGCGGTCGATATAGAAGGAGAGCGCACGTTTTGGGTCCAGACGGTGGAGCCTCTCTTCCTCTCTGGAAGGATGCGGAAAGAAGGTAGGCAAAGTGATGGTCTGCCCAATGTGGAAGGCAGTAACCACCTTTGGCAAGAAGGACGGACGCGTCTGAAGAACAACCTTGTCTGGATGAACAGACAGAAAGGGAGGTTTGCAAGATAGAGCCTGGAGCTCACTCACCCGCCGAGCGGAGGTGATGGCCACCAGAAAGGCTGTCTTCAGAGTCAGAAGACGAAGAGGACAGTTATGTAGAGGCTCAAAGGGAGCGCACATTAATAAGGTAAGAACCAAGTTCAAGTCCCACTGAGGCATTACAAACGGAACAGGAGGGAAGAGGTGTGTAATGCCTTTTAAGAACCTGTTAACAACAGGGGACTTGAAAAGGGAGGGCTGATCAGGGAGCCTGAGGAAGGCCGAGATAGCACAAAGATAACCCTTGATGGTACCCAGGGCAGAACCCTGTTGGGCCAGAGAAAGAAGGAACAGAAGGACCTCAGAAAGAGGGGCAGAAAGGGGATTCACAGCCTTTGCTGTGCACAATGGCACAAATTTGTTCCACCTGCAGGCGTATACCACCTTAGTGGAGGGACGCCTGGCTGCCAGAATCACATCACAAACTTCGGGAGGCAAGTCGAAAGGAATCAACTGCCGCCGCTCAATCTCCACGCAAGCAGGTGTAGACTGGACAGGTTCGGGTGGAGGACCGTCCCCTGCTGCTGCGACAGAAGATCCTCCCGAAGAGGCAGACGGATCGGGGGAACTACGCTCATACTGAGTAGCTCGGGATACCAAACTCTTCGAGCCCAGTCCGGAGCCACAAGTATGACTTGGGCCCGGTCGTGCCGAATCTTCTTCAACACTCTGGGTAGAAGTGGTATAGGCGGAAGGCCGTACAACAGACCGCAACTCCACTCGCGACGAAAAGCGTCGCCGAGCGAGTGCCGCCTTGGAAATTCCAACGCGCAGAACTGATGACATTGCGCGTTCTCTTTGGTGGCGAATAGATCTAACCAAGGCTCTCCCCATTGTAGAAAGAGTCCTTGCGCCACTTCCGAGTGAAGACGCCATTCGTGATCCATCATGCACCTGCGGCTGAGTTCGTCCGCCCTGGCATTCAGGGAACCTGCCAGGTGTTGAACCATCAGGAACATGACCTGATGTTCCAGCCATGTCCAGAGGCGCAGAGCCTCCTGACAGAGGGTCCACGACCCCACCCCGCCCTGTTTGTTGCAGTACCACATGGCGGTGGTGTTGTCTGTGAACACCTGCACTACCTTCCCTTTGACAGAGGGAAGGAATGCCTTGAGTGCAAGTCGGATCGCCCGGAGCTCCAGAAGGTTGATATGGAGCCGGGACTCCGCCGGAGACCAGAGGCCTCTGATCTCCGCCTCTCCCATGTGACCGCCCCATCCCAGAAGGGACGCGTCCGTCACAACTGTGTGCTCTGGCTGGGGAAGGGAGAGGGATCTGCCCATGACCCATTGCCGGTTCGAGAGCCACCACTGCAACTGTTTTGCAGTCCCCTCCGAGATCTGGACGTGATCGGACAGGTTGCCCTGGTGCTGCGCCCACTGGAACTTCAGGTCCCACTGCAGAGCCCGCATATGCCATCTGGCATGATTGACCAGCAGGATGCAGGAGGCCATGAGGCCCAGCAGCCTCAGGGTCATCCGTGCCGAAACCCAGGATAAAGGCTGAAAGATCGGAATCATAGCCTGAATATCCCGGACTCGCCGTTCGGGAGGATAGGCCCGAAACTGCGTCGTGTCCAGAACTGCTCCGATGAAAAGGAGCTGTGGAGAAGGAATCAGATGCGACTTCGGCACATTGATGGAGAACCCCAGCGAGTGCAGGAGTTCGGCCGTAGTCTGGAGGTGGGAGACGACTGCCTGGGACGAGCCCGCCTTCAGCAGCCAGTCGTCGAGGTAGGGGAAGACTGAAACCCCTGCCCGGCGCAGATGAGCTGCGACCACCGCCATCACTTTCGTGAACACCCGAGGGGGCACTGGTAAGGCCAAAGGGAGCACGGTGAACTGAAAATGCTCGAGGCCTACCGTGAACCGAAGGTAACGCCGGTGGGCCGGCAGGACGGGGATGTGGAAATAGGCGTCCTGCAAGTCCAACGCTACCAACCAGTCACCAGGGTCGAGGGCAGTCAAGACCTGAGCTAGGGTGAGCATCTTGAACTTCAGCGATTGACGTTCCGGAGGTCCAAGATAGGACGCATGTCCTCCTTGTCCTTTTTGGGCACCAGGAAGTAGTGGGAGTAGCAACCACGTCCTACTTCTGGGGTCGGAACATGCTCGATGGCCCTCTTGGCCAAGAGGGCCGTGACTTCCTTCTGCAGAAGTACCAAGTGATCCCCTGACATGCGGTGGAATTGAGGTGGCATGGCTGGGGGGTGGTCTCGAAGGGGAGGGAGTAGCCCCTTCGGACAATGTCCAAGACCCACCTGTCCGAGGTGATGGGACGCCAGTGGTGAAGGTGATGGCGGACCCTGCCCCTACTGGCGTGCTGTGCACCTGAAAGGAGGGACTAGGAGGGCTTGGAGGCTGCGGACGGGTTGGAGGTGGTGGCCTGACCCGCACGCTGGTTGCCCGAACCGCCACGGCGGTATCCACGTCCTCGGCCACGCGAAGACGCCTGCTGCGCGGGCCGGTGGCTGGGCTGCTGACGTGACTGGGCGCCCCTTCCGTGGCCACGATAGGGGCGAAAAGCAGAAGGTAGCGGAGGGCGTGTAGCAGAAAGGCCCAGGGACTTGGCAGTAGCCCGTGAGTCCTTAAAACGCATGGTCTGCTTTGGAACCAAAAAGACCGACTCCATCAAAGGGCATGTCCATGAGTGTATTCTGGACATCACCCGAAAGACCAGTGGTTCTCAGCCAGGCGTGGCGACGCAGCGCCACCGTCGTTGCAATAGATCTGCCCAGCGAGTCGGCGGTATCAAGGCCACAACGTATGGTGTATTTGGCCGCATCCCTTCCTTCCGCAATGGCGCGGGTAAGCAGTGTCTGGACCTCCTCAGAACACTGGGGCAAAACAGTCGCCACCGAATCCCACAAGGAGTGGGTATATCGGCCCAAAAGACAAGCGGTGTTGATGGACCGCAAGCCAGCACTGGAGGAAGAAAAACCCTTCTTCCCAAATTGATCCAGGCGTTTGGATTCCCTATCCGGAGGGCGGTAGGGAAGGCGGTTTGGGAAGCCGAGGCTTGGACAACCAAGCTCTCAGGAGTGGGGTGGACAGAGAGAAACAAGGGGTCGTCCGGAGCTGGGCGATGGCGTCGGGACACGTTCCTATCCACAGGAGCCCCTGTGTTGGGCTTGGACCAGGCGCCCAAAAGAACGTCAGTGAGTGCATCGTTGAACGGCAGCACAGTCTCCAAGGAGGAGGCTGCCGGCTGAAGCACTTCTGTCAAGAGATTAGTCTTGACCGTCACCGTAGGGAGTCGGAGATGTAAGGCTCCAGCTGCCCTACGCAACACCGTTGCAAAATTGGCTCCCTCCTCCGTAGCCACGGGAGGAGACAGCATGCCAGTGTCAGGGGAAGTATCTAGACCACTGGCATCCCCTAGTTCCTCTGCCCAGTCCTCATCATACTGACACTGTTGTGCCAGAGGGTCCTCAGACCCCTCCCAGTCCTCCTCCGGTTCAAAATAAGGAGGAGGAGGGACATTTGGGACCCAAGGTCTCATCGGCGCCGGAACCGGCGTAGAGCGACGTCGGTCCGGCTCCATGTCCGGAGCCGGAGAGTACATGGGGACGACGCCGCCCGGAGCCCCGGGCGGCGTCAGGAACGGCACCGGAGACATCGGCGCCGGCGTGGTCAGGTCGACCGGCGTCGATGGGGGTTGCGGTACCACCGGAGCCGGGATCGAGGCCGAAGCCGGAGCCGGGACCGAGGCTGGAGGCACGAGCGACGCCGGGACCGGAGTCGTCGGCGACGCCGGGGCAACCCCATCAGGGCCCGCGGGGCCCGAAGGCGCACCGGAGGGACCTTGAGGCCCGAAGAGGCGGGCCATGGCAGACAGGAATTCCTGTACTTGGGCCGGATCCGCCCCCGAACCCGGGAAGGACGGGTATTGCGGGGACGACTCCACAGGCATGTCCGGGGCCGCGGGGACGGTGCCGGGAGGGGCCTCAGCCGAGGCGCGAGACCGGCGAGGCGAAGTCCTAGAGCGATGATGCTTTTTGGACTTCTTGTGTTTAGACTTACCGGACGACGAAGACTTGGATCCCGACGACCGGCGAGGACTCCGCGACCGACCCCTCGACCTCTCACGCGACCGGGGCTTGGTGTGGCGCGGAGGCGACTGCCGGGCCTCGAGGAGCTTTCGAGACCGCTCTCGCAAAGCTTTCGGGTTTAGGGACCGGCAGTCGGAACACGACTTCGTGTCGTGGTCTCGCCCGAGGCAGAAGAGACACTCCAGATGCGGGTCTGTGATGGACATCATCCGAGCACAGGCGTCGCAACGTTTAAAGCCGGGCATCCCTACGACACCTTGGAGTCGATATGAAAGAAACAGTGAAAAAATTCACCAAAAAAGTTAGTCAAAAAATGACTAGGGCACTGCTCTTCCCGGATCTGCGCTTGCTGGCGCGGAAAAAGAAGAACTGGCGTCAACGCGCAGGGGCGGCGTCTAAGTACTGCCCGCGACGTCATCCCGGCGATCACGACGCCGACGACGGACGCGGAGCCGCACTGACGCCGCCTACCGACGCGCAAGGAGTACTGCTACGCAAAAACTTTCCGGATCCAGCCTGACGCCTGGGGATATTCTAAGGTAAGGAATCTGTCACTAACGTGTCTCTTTCAGATATACAAGTTACTTACTTTTAGTAGTAATCTTTATGGTAGGTGCTCCACCGACCAGCAGATGCGTCACCTCTTGAGTCCCTCCAGGAACCAGAGAGGATGTGAAACTCTGCAATAGTTCTCCTGTACTGGTAGGTGGAGCCTCGGATACGTTGCCTCAATCTCTTCTCCAGAACATGGCCCGAGAGAGCATTCTCTGCACCTTCTAGCACTAAAGACTTAGTGAATGTACCAACATGAGGCAGAGAACATGATGGACTACTACCTGTGTGGAGAGGTGTGGTGCAGCGGCCAGGGCAGCGGACTTCGGAGCACAGGGTTTACGGTCGATCCCCGGCTCCGGCGGCAGCTCAGCTCAGCACCATGTCACTCTGGGCAATAGCTCACTTAATTTCCACTACGGCCCCCAGCACCTTGAGACCCGTAAGGGTGAGTAGCTGCGCTATATAAAAACTGACTTACTACCTCTTGCAAGAAAATAAGCATTACATAAGTAAGGTGCCTATTATGTAGCAATTAGTCTCATCACCGAGGGGTAACCTGCAAGAAGGCAATCCAATTGAATGTATTCGTATGATATTTGTTGTTATATTGCACAAATGCCAATAAAAATATGTTTAAATTTTTTTTTTAACTATTAGTCTCATGAGACTCACAGGAATAGTTAGTGGAACCCAAACCCTCTCATCATGAACAGAACACTAAGAAACTAGGAATATATTTTCAAGATTTATTAACATTAAAATCCTATTTTAGTGCACATGATATGAATAGTAGTTATAAACAAACAAGATAGTGGCAATGACATTTGTGACTAGGCAGAGCTAGAGAAAATATTGACACATCATGGCGTGTAGTATAGGCTTCTCTACATCGATAACCCCAGACTCTCCCTTTGCTCGACTCACTAAGCTAATCTAAGCACCAAAAGGGGCCTACTTGAGTCTCTTAAATGGCCTACACCTACTTACCTTTTCCGTAAAACAGAAGCAGTGTTCAATAACTAGACCGCTTCAATGACTATGCTGTCCTCCAGCAAGCAGATAAGGCTGTCAGAGGACTTAATGTGCTTTTTTCACAGGCTTCAACAAGAAAAGGTCTTCACAGCTACTGTAAGACACCCTACATCGAGTCTCTGGATTGAAATTACCATTGAATAGTGCTTTGTTCCAGTCTATATACTCTGTCTGAAATTGCTGAATATTTTTTTTTTTTTTAATAAACACTCAATAAAAAAGCCCTTCTAGTCCTTCACCTACTTCTACTCTGTGAAACATTGTTAACTGAAAAATCAAGGTATCAAAATCTATGAAACCTTCCTGATTGCTTAGAGATAATAACTAGGAAATCAAAATATCAAGCCATGCTAAAAACAAACAATATATTAAAGTAATCTGAATTATCACATTGGAACACATTGATTAGTTCTACAAAATTGTGAATTTGCATTATAATACGTACACCTGAATAAATAGACTTATAAATCAAAAAGTGGGGTGTTAAAAATTCAAAAATATATTAAGATTACCTCAACGCTGTCGAAGCACTGTCACCAACCTGAGCAAGATATTACGGAGTAAAACAAGGTGCCACTCCAGCACAACAACATTAGTTACTCATTCTTCTTGCTACACCCTCTGAGGCAGAGACAAAGTACCTTATGAGTGACAGTTGCATGACCACTTTTCAGAATAGGGAAGCAGGCATGATCAGAGAGGAATCTGGAGGCAGACCAGAGTATCCACCAGAAAAATTATAACCAAAGGTAAATAACTTGTTCTTCTGATGGACACTTCTACATACAGATACCTCACCTCTTGAATTAACACTCAATTAGTACCCCCGAGTTGGTGGGTCTATGGAGACGGTCATACCACAAGTCATAAAACACAGAACTGGCAAAATGGCAAGCCTGCTTTAAAGTAGTCAGTCGTCGAGGTATGGTAACAGAGATCCCTGACCTGCGAAGATTTATCGTAACCATCATTGGTACTGGGAGAGTGCTATAGAGGATTTTTCCAATGCATGCAATCAAGCAACTAGGGGGAGGAGAATGCCTACGCTGGCCTGCTTCCAAGCTCCAAGCCATTAGCCCTGGGGTGCCGTTTCAGGAGGGAGCCGTAAGGAGAAGATCTAACGGCGGCGGGGGAGGAGGAAGAAGAGCGGAAAAGAGCCCGACTTGGCCCGTGGAGCGTGGCTGGGCCTGACAGTGTGTGGGGGCAGAAGCAGGAGAGTGGGAGACCTGTAGTGCTCAGATGAGCTAGAGAGACTGGGGGCGGGGGCAGGCAAGGAGGGCTTGTGGTTCGGTGGGCGGTAAGGCTTGCTCCGAAGGATGGGTGCCTGGAATTACACCTTGTGGCACAGGGAGGTGCAGGTACGTGGGGGTGCAGGAGGCGTAGGAGGTATAGGGGGTTAGGAGCAAGTGAGGTGCAATAGGCACCTGCTGCGTTGGGTTGAGAGTCACATGGCGTGGAAGCGGCCGGTTTAGATCCCGGTGTGGCTTGCTCCTGCTTCAGTCCCCTAGCCTGCCGCATTCCTATACCCGACTCTTCATCCAACTTGTGCCCAATTTGCTCCGGCCCTTCTCCCGACCTATTCCCCGACTGGTCTAAGACACCGCGACGTCATCCCGGCGACCACGACGCTGACAACAGATGGAGTCGACCAATGCCACCTACCGACAGACAGAGGTACTGCTACGAAAAAATTCCCTGGATCCAGTCTGACGCCTGGGGGTAACTCCAAGGTAAGGAATCTATAACTACGGTCTCTTTCAGATGAAAGTATTTGCAGCATGAAGGTCTAGAACGGGACGGAGGACCCCATCTTTCTTGGCAACAAGAAAAGATTAAGAGTCGCATCATTCATCCTATTTTGTTCTCTGGACAAACTTAACAGCCCCTCTGTCCAGAAGAGCCAGCAGCTCCTGCTGCAAAATGTGAGCATGGTAATTTTAGGTAACTGAAGGGACAGGAGCAAAGGAGGGGGCAAATCCTGGAAGGGAAGAGTGCAGCCATACCCAACAATCTGCAAAACCAAGCAGTCCAAAGTGTTGGGCTGCGAAGTGACAGGACACCCTACCTCCAACCCACATGCCACATGGGTGCCCTCAATGACTGACTAAAGAGGTTATTTGGGGGCTGATGGTAGCTGGAGAGGAAAAGTATTACTGTCCAAGATGGCTACTGAAAATGACATGCCCCCTGTAGCTAGTTGGGAGGCTTCACAAGCTGTGAGGGCTGACATTGCCAAAAGAGCCGACTGCGGGAATAGTCCTTGAACTTGCAGTGCTGCACATGTAACTGGCGTGAAGGGGAAGCTTTTGTCCCAGATCAGGCTGAATCCTGTCAATGCTTGAAGCGTTCCAAGGGAGAGTCCACCTCGTCACCGAAAAGGTAACAAATAGGGCATGTACATAAGCATCATGTGGACATCTCCTGAGAATCCAGTGGGGCATTTCCATGCATGGCATCTGATGGCAATGGAAGAGCTCATGGACTGTACCACTGAATAAACTATACAATCCAGAGAGCAAGATTTGTTTCACCAAATCCTGCTCATCTCCTACAACCTCTGAAAAATGGTCCTAAGATTCTGTATGACTAAATGTGCATTCTTCAACAAGGCAGGAGAGTAGTGGGGTATGTGGCAAGGCACATTCGTGAAGTGCAATGCTCCCCAAAGAGAAGACCACCTTCCCCATTGTCTCAATTTTCTATTCCTTGAAGGCAGGGGGAAGTAGGAAAGGAGTCCGGGTTCAGCTTGGAGGAACAGTTCATCTCAACCACAAGGATCGCCAGGGAGAGGGTGAGCCATCAGACATTTTGAGTCCCCACACACTGGAGGATGGCATTGGGTGACCTGGCGGTTCACAGTCATAGCAGAAGCAGGGCTGGCTCTCACCACTAGTATGGATTCCCCCAATTTCTCATTGAAGGGGAGGAATAGTTTAACTGTCTAAGAGGAGCGGCCAAGTACTCACCAGCCTCTGTGCCAGCAGTGAGGGGTCTGGGGAGGTGGGTAATGGTGAGGGGCTAGACCAGGGGGTTGATGGTCCACCTCTGTGCTGCCATAGTCGTTGTGAAAGACTATGTTTACCATTTGAAAAGGATCTGAATCCAGGCCAAAAAGCTTCCCAAAGGCAACATTCACTATTAGTCAAAGACTTGTGAGGTGCCTACTCCATTAGCTGTTCAGCCCTGTCTTTGAAACTGACCAATATGGCCTTAATCCTCAGATAGTTTGTCCAAGGGTGCAGGGGATCTCAAGATCTAAAGGCAGCGTGGTAACCGGGAACGGCTTCGGTGAAGGGATTGGTTCGGCTGGACCCAGAGCAGCACTATGGGGAGTCTCATCTGGGTCAACCGGATTTGGAGCCACTGGCGTGCACCGGTGGGGACACAGTATCCTTGGGGCCCTAAGGCACACTAGAGGGAGCCGGGTTGGAGTTTCTATGAAAGTCAGCATAACCTGTGTTAAGGCAGCGATCTGTGCAGGGTCACTGCCAGGAGCTGGAAAAGTTGAAACAGTCCTCAGGACCGGACCTGGACTGAATCTGGCACTGGCAACTCCACTAAGCTCAACTCTGCAGTTAACACTGAGTCAGGAGTCAAGGAATGAAGTCACTGACAGTGAGACCTTCCCCTGGAGCTGGAACAAAACAGGTTAGGCGAAACATCCTATCTGTGCCTCTTGTGCAACTTTTTGGCGAGAGGTATTGCAAACTTCCCAGATCTAACCAGGCACCTGGAGGAATTTAAGAAGCGGGAGCTGGAATCTGAAAGCAGAAGTATAATCAGAACTTCAGTTACAAGGCCTGTACCTTGGCCAAGGAGTTTTTCCTATATGGGTCTGGTTGCACCCTTCTTTTGGTTTTATATTCAATTAAGAATTGCTTTTCGACTTTTACCAAGAAAAGAGCACGAACCTTACTTGTGACATAGGCAGGGTAACACCACTAGTGCCTAAACACGGTTGCTATATTGAAAATGCTTATTTACTGTGGGTGAGTTGGTTGTTTATCTGATGAGGGACTTATAAGGCTTTTGGGACTTCAGTACCACTGTGTTACTCCACCTATGCTTTACCCTAGCCTGTTGTGCCTGGGGCTTAAAGTAGTTATACGCAAATAGCTGCCTCTCGTTTAAGATTGAGGAAGCTGATCAACTTTTCTAATCGTGATAGTGTAAGGCAGGAGGAGGCACTCAATACCGCTCAGACTCTGGTTGCAAGAGGCAACTGTCTGTTCCAGCTCGATCTCTGAACTGCACTGTCAACTTCTCTCAGTGAAACCTGGGTGAGAGGCCTCTCAAGTCAGAGTATAGGGAAAAGCCGGTCACTTTTATGCCCCAGAATTATTCTGCATTTAATATAGGCAATCCATGTCAAAAAACATTAAGTGTCTTTGCCTGGTAACTTGATTCAAAATCCTCTATGTCCCACTTTTTCTGCTCAGCCTACAAGGGCTCATCACTCATTCTCGGTCTGGCGTCAGGTCATGAGGTCAATGAGGTTTCCTAGAGACAATGCTGCACCAGTGTGGTTGACCTTTGGTGCTAAAAGAACAGGACCCTGTAAATATCCTTGTCAGTGCATTGAATGACATTCTGGTGTAGAAAACACTTTATAAAGAGCACAGAAATTATAATTTACTGCATTGCATACAAAGTTCCTAAACAGGGCAAGGAGGAGGCCAGAGGACCACTGAATTGAAGTGTCCTAAAATTCTTCCATAGTAAGTCAATCCACTGATCATATCAATAAAACATAAAAAGCCCCCATTGGCACTTGCTTTACTGCTGGAAAGTCTTTACAAGAGGGCCCGCAGCTGTTAAAAGATACATGCACCAAGTTACTACTTGGGGAAGCTCAATGAGGGATAGGCAAGCTGGATAGAGCCAGAGCGTGGGAAGGACTAGTGAATGAACTACTCGCTAGGAGGCAGGATAGTGATAGTGAGGCGAGCACTTCGCAACCCGCAACCCCAGGCCAAGGGAACGGTTGAGTAGCGCATCAAATGGGACTCCGCCCATCGCGCCGCCGCCTGCTGACGTTGGAAGAATGTTACACGTAACCATACCATCACACGCAGATTGCGACTATCATTCGCAACTCAAGGGGGGATGTTCTGTTTAGCGGGTTTGTTTACTTCAACGTAACAGAGAACGATACCCTTATTACACATGGGTAATGATGTAGGTGGGGACACGGTTGATATGCATTGAATGTGTGTACTGTATCTGTCTTTAAATGCCAATAAACTCTGGTTGGGAAAAAAAGATACATGCATCACAAACAAGGATCTATTATTTCCCAACGAATTTCTCCATGAGAAATTAACTTTCTCTAGGAATTGTATATATGGATAAGCAAGGACCATCTCTACTTTGGATACCAGCCCCACATAGAGCAAATAAATCCAAAACACTGAAGTAAGCACTTTATCTGGGCCCCTTAAATCACAACTGTCTAAGGTTCACCTAACCACTTGAAATTTTTCTGTCAAGCTCTACCAATACATTTTGACTCCAGTTTGTTTCCTCCCTTTCACATGTAGGCTCCCTTTGCTCATGTGAGAAAAATCTTAATGTCTCTTAAATATGTTGCAGCTTGAAATGAGAAAGGCGCTTACAATACTTGGATCTCAGTTATGAAACAGGCTCAAAATCACCAACCATGCTAAATTTGCTGTCTATCTTTCAAAACCCTCCAAACCCACAACTTATGAATCACTAGCACATTTACTGCATGAGGCACCCTGAGACAATTCTGTTTACATTACTATGCTTAAAAGTATTTAAACATCACACTAGGTCAGGATTGATTTGTTGTGTGCTTCGAAACCCAATTAAAAACTGTGCATTCTTACAAAGCAGGAAATCTATGGGTATAATCTACCTTGATGACAGAGACTCTCCAATGAAAACCTCATTCAGTGCTCTGACTGGTAAAAGATGTGGTCCAGCATCCTCCTCCTCTGCAAGCAAAAAGAAACACAAAAGTAAGTATTGTATGAAATACTGCAAATACTCTCCAGAATAACACTACAATATGCAAAAAAGTCAGTACTTGGCTACTACATTATATCTGAGCTATTTATTAGTCTTTGCAAAAATAAGTTATTTCCAGTGTAAACATTCCCATTTTCGAGAGGAACTATACTTCACAGTAACTGAACAATTAACTCACAGTTTTCACGAATTAATACACCACGCAAATATAACAATCATTCCCAAGTAAAGTGCATCTTTTTAATGCCTCTACAATGCTAGAGCTCAAATAAATGTGAGCATTATGAACTTTTTACAAGCAAAAAAATAGACATACAAAAACAACTTCATTCCAGGTCTTGGTAGCGATGTAGGAGGAGAGGCCCCCAATGCGGCTGCACGGATGCGGAGGGAGGGGGGGGGGGGGGGTAGGTGAGAGTGAAGAGGAGCGCAGGTGTCTAGCGGGTTGGTGGAAGTTAATCGGTGGTTGAGCTAGGCAGTTCCTAGGTTGTGGAGGACTTTGTAGGCATGCAGGAGGATCTTGAACTAGAATCTTTTCCAGATGGGGAGCCAGTGGAGGTCTCTTGTGGGAGGGAGGGGGGTGCAGGTTCGCCAGGGGAGGTCAAGGATGAGTCTGGCTGCAGCGTTCTGTATGGTCGGGAGTCTTGTGAGGAGCTGGGTGGAGATGCCGAAGTAGAGGGAGTTGCCGTAGTCGAGGCGGCTGGTGGCGAGGACCTGAGTGACAGTCTTTCTGGTGTTGGTTGGGATCCATTTGAAGATTCTGCGGAGCATGCGAAGTGTGTGGAAGCAGGAGTAGGCGACTGCGTTGATATGTCGTTTTATGGGCAGTTGGCTGTCGAGGATGATGCGGAGGTTGCATGCATGGTTGGTCAGTGTGGGCATAGGTCTGAGTTCTGCAGAAATGGGGGTGTCTGCGAGGAAGGGGGGAGGCAGATCGTAGGTGTTTGGTTGGTGGAAGGGCAAGCATTTGTTGATGTATGCTGGTCCTTCAATGTGCAGGGCTTTGTATGGGTGGGTCAACATCTTGAACTCGCATCTCTTCTGGATCGGGAGCCTGTGTAGCTTCTTGAGGTGGGGTGTGATGTGGGTCCGCCTGGGAAGGTCAAACGTGAGTCTTACCTGCTGAGTTTCGTATTGTCTGCAGTCTCTTCAGGAGGAATGCACTGATTCCTACGTAGAGCGTTTTCCTGTAGTCCAGCCTGCTGGTGATGAGGGCCTGCATATCGGTCCTTCTGGTGTTGACTGCGAGCCACCTGAAGATCTTGTGGAGCATGAGTATGGAGTGGAAGCAGAAGGACAAGACTGGGTTTACATGTTTCTTCTTAGATAGCTTGCTGTCCAAGATGTCGAGGTTGCGCACGTGATCTGTCAGGGCAGGGGAGGAGTGAAGTTCAGCAGGCCACTATACGTCGTTCCATGGCGAGGTGTTGTTCCCAAAGAGGAGGACTTCCGTCGTGTCCGTGTTGAGCTTGAGACCCCTTTGCGGGTATTTACTGTTTATCTAAGTGCAACTAACCACAAAGGACCACTGAGAGGATATTCTTAGTGTAACCACACAAAGTATTTCTTTTTTTTAAGCCCTAGCGACATAACCTGTTGATGGCAACAATTCTGGATGAAGTAGACGGCATCCAGCATAAATGGAATATTGTATGGTCCTGTGATATACCCCCATATAGAGAAAAGAGGTTTAAATGGCTGGAGACAAGACTGTTTTAAATTGTAAAGCACTGCATATATAGTGCTGTGACTTCAACACATATTTCCAACAAGAAGAATCCTGGAATAATAATAGTCTGTGTTGTATTGTCACAGCTTGAATCACAGTGATGGATCCATCTCAACACACACATGATCACCTTGCAATTTAACAGCATTGCCATGTTTTACTGGGCTGTTATAACACACAGCTTGGTTTTTGAATAATTAAGAATAAACACTATATATGAACATGATAACCTGAGAGCTCCAGTCCTTTTTCCAATAATTATAGCCAAACATTTGCATTGGGAAAATGGTTTCCCTTGTGTTTTCAGAAAAATCTGATCCTTGTTATTTTTCATAGTCCTTGTTCAGTTTCTATTGTAAAGAACATTACCCGTTCTCCCAAAGTAATATGTATACTCAACAATCTGCAGCAAAAGGCCAAACGAAGCAGGAAGTCATAATTTGATTAAATGCGCAGTGAGAAAATTATATATGTACTTTCCTTTTTGCTAACAGAAGTGAGCTGGATCATGAGTGGCATTTGATAATATACTGAATGAGAATGGCCAGATTTAAGCTACTGCCCTTCAAACCTAGAGGTAAATTCACAGCTAGACTGATATGACATATTGGTCTCAGTCTTTTTTTCTCTCCAAAATTACATTCCAGATCTGAGCTCCACATCGTCACTGTCTCTTAATCGTCCATTTATCACAAGAATTAGGTGCTTCATCCAAGTAAGACTGACTAAATTCAGGACCCAGGATTATATTATATTATTAACTACAGCCTCTTTAGGAAAAAGAAAAAAAACAAGAGCACACCTCTCTTTCATTCTTGGTAGGGATGTTCTTTTTCATCAGATCAGCCACCCCAAACTTAAGAATTATGGGATGAATAACTTCACAATGTGTATAAACAACCATTTCATCTCAAGCAGCTGGTAGCATTGATGTTTGCCTTTAATTGTTTTGTTATGGTCCATCTTATTAACATTTTTCTCCGCTTCTGCTGAGCTTGTCATTGTAATTTATTATTTTTGGAACTCGTGGGGGGTTCTGGAATCCGGAGGATACAGCAGTGCCTGGGGATTGCTGAACCTGCCAGGCGGTTCCTCTGTTGTGGGTTTGTACATCTATTAAATAAGTTTCCTTCCTTCTCTACATGTGCTGAACTTCTTTAGATATCTTTCACCTTCTGCCAGAGATCTACATCTTGGTACCAGGAGTGGGGTGGAATGCCCTCTTGCGAGCAGACCCACTGACCAAGAAGATTACCGAGGCTTTGACTCTGCGGCTTCCTGTGGTTGGTAGTGCCTGCGCCATTTGGATTGCCATCTACCATGCCCGCTGGTTGGACCATGTGTTTGACCCATGTACATTATGGGCTTAGAGGAGGTTGTGCTTCTATCACCAGTGCGAGAGAACGGTAACGGCAGGCTTGCGCAGGTGCAGCAACTATTATTACCTTGTGTGTGCGCTCCTTGTGACAGCTTCCTTCTCCTAAGGTGCTCACGGGAGACAAATTCTGGTTGGGGAAGGCAGGGAAGGTCCTTCGGATTCTAGGGGGCTGTTGGCTGCACGACACCGGGGTTTTGCTGCAGCAGGTCGAGGTCGTGACAGGCCGGTAGTGCTGGGGACAAGTAAGTTGGTGTCCTCCTCTTCTTCCTTCAGCACAGCTCTTCGGTCCTTCTTCTTGATTCTTCTTGTTTGAGCAGGCAAGGTTCAGGGTTGCCCCTAAATACTAAATTTAGGGGTGTTACAGGTAGGTACAGGTCGGGACCAATGGGTGCCTTCCTTGGGGTGGGTATACCCCCCATTATGCCACCCTCCAGTGTGAGGGGGGGCATATGCCTCTCTGGTTGGCTGGGTCCCCCCCATCTGCAAGATGGCGGGGACCGAGTTGTGCTTCACCTCGCCTTCCCCACCTGAGGGGTGGGATTGGCAAAGGTGGGCACACCTCTCCTCCTAACTTGGTTTTCCCGCCGATTCTCCCGCCTCAAGTGGGGGTCAGAACCCGTGGGGTTCAGTTGCTTGGAGCAGCAAATGGCTGGGTCAGCTCACAAAGGCGGAAAGCCTTTGAAGCTTCCCCTTCGTGGACCCTGCCCATCCTAGGGGAAGAGGCTTGGCCTCTCGACCAAGGATGTGCTTTTTTTCAGGACCCCGAGAGCAGCAGGCTCTCGACCCACGGGTCCAGAAACATGTCTGGTGGTGGCAGCTGGCGAGCAGCCAGTCAACCAGGACACTAGAGTTAGGTCGTTTATGCATGGGTTCAAAAGGTGGGCCCATTAATCTTGTGAGGACTATGTTGAGATTCCACACTGGAGCAGGTGGAAACTCGAGTCCTTCCATGAAAACTTTGATTAGTGGCACTCTGAAAAGCAATAAATGTTGCCTATTCTGTAGATACGCAGCTATTGCAGCGAGATGTAGTCGGATAGAAGTGTAAGCTAATCCGGACTTTTGCAAGTGTAACAGGTAACAAATGATATTTTGTATTGAAGCATCAAGAGGATGGATGTTATTGCAATAGATAACAAAACGTTTCCATTTGGCTGCATAACAGGCTCTTGTAGTAGGGCTTCTGGCCTCTTTGATGATGTTCATACAGTCTGGTGGGAGATTTAGATAACCAAACTCTATGACTTTAAGAGCCAGATCGCAAGGTTCAGTTGTTTGGGATCTGGATGTCTGATTTCTCCATGGCTCTGTGTGAAGCGACTGGATTTGAGGTGCAGCTTTTGATGTGGAACTAGTGACAGCTCCAACAGGGTTGTGAACCACGGTTGACGAGCCCATGTGAGACCTACTAGTATCAGCGTGAGGGATGTTTGCCTGAGTTTCCGAACCAGTAGTGGAATGAGTGAGAGGCGGAAAAGCGTAGGCAAATATCCCTGACCCGTTCACCCATAGTGCATTGCCTTTGGAGAGCGGGTGTGGGTACCTGGAGGGGAAGTTTGGGAATTTTACGTTTTGGTGTGTGGCAAAAAGATCTATTTGAGGAATTCCCCAACTTTGAAAGTATGGGAGGAGAACTTGAGGGTGAAGTTCCATTCGTGTCTTTGCTGTCTGTCTGCTGAGATCGGCAATCTGATTGTTCACTCCTGGAAGGTGTTCTGCTAGGAGATGGATTTTGTGGTGAATGGCCCACCTCCAAATGTCTTGGGCCAAGTGTGACAGTTGGAGAGTGTGTACCCCCCCTGTTTTTGTATGCAATACATAGCTGTCAAGTTGTCAGTACAAACCAAGACAGCTTTGCCAACTAGGTGAGTCAAATGCTTTGAGCGCTAGAAAGAATGCTAGCAGCTCTAGATGGTTTATGTGGAGAGATTTTTGCTGTTGACTCCACAGGCCTTGCACTGTGTGGTGCTGAAGACGAGCCCTCCAGCCAGTGAGGGACGCGTCTGCTGTTAGCATTGTCTGTGGAACTGGGTCTATGAGGGGCCGTCCTTTTGATAAATTTTGTGTGTTCCACCACTGCAGAGTGCGATGAGTACGGCCGCTTACCAATACTAGATCGGTTAACAGACCCTGCGATTGGTTTCACTGACTCGCTAAGCATTCTTGTAGGGGACGCATGTGAAGCCAGGCATGGGGAACGATCATGATGCAAGATGCCATCATTCCCAGTAGTTGCACATACACTCGAGCTGGAAGCGAATGATTGGGCTGAAATTGGAGAACTAGCGCCTGAATGTTGCAAATTCTGGCTGCATTGGGAAAGGCCAGAGCCTTTTCAGTATGTAAAGTGGCTCCTAGGTAATTTTGAGTGTTGGAAAGTTGGAGATGCGATTTCAACACATTGACTGTGAAGCCCAGTTGGTGCAGTAACTGTAGTGTCCAGTGAGTGTGTTGGAGACCCTTTGGATACGTACTGGCTTTGATGAGCCTGTCGTCCAAGTAGGGGAAGACATGAATGTGTTGTCGTCTTAGATGAGCAGCAACTACTGCCAGACATTTTGTAAAGACTCTGGAAGCAGTGGTGACTCCGAAGGGGAGTACCTTGAACTGGTAATGTTGGCCCGCTACCACAAATCTGAGAAATTTGCGATGAGCGGGATGTATTGGAATATGAAAATAGGCATCCTTTAAGTCTAGAGTAGAGAGAAAGTCGCCCTGTTGCAGGAGTGGGAGCACTTGTTGAAGTGTTACCATGTGAAAATGGTCTGACTGTATGTAAAGATTTAATTCTCTGAGGTCCAAGATTGGTCTGTGAGAACCGTCCTTTTTGGATATGAGAAAGTAAAAGGAGTATACGCCCGACCCGTGATATTGTAGTGGTACAGGCTCTATAGCCCCTTTTAAAAGGAGAGACTGAATCTCTTGTTTGAGGAGGTGTAAGTGATCCGGTGATAGTTTGTGTGAACGTGGAGGAATGTTTGGAGGATTGCCGGTGAACTCTAGGCAATAACCAGAATGGATAATTTCCAGTACCCATTTGTCTGTAGTTACGGATTGCCAGACGGGTAGGAAATGTGAAAGAAGTTTGAACCTCTGGTTTGAATCCTGAAATACGTAACCAGGCATGCCTTCTTAAAAGGACGCTGGTGTTGACAGCTCTGGCTGCGGTGTCTGCAGCATCTAGGGAACACCTGATAGAATTATTGGAAATGAGCTGTCCCTCCCGCACTAGGCCTTGCGCCTTGGACTTGTGCTCATCAGGTAGAAATTGGAGCAACTGCTCCATTTCATCCCAATGCGCCCTGTCGTACCTAGCTAACAGTGCTTGTGTATTGGAGATGCGGCAAAAGTTCGCAGCCTGGGAGGCTACTCTTTTCCACGAAGCGTCTAGTAGCCTAGATTCTTTGTCTGGGGTGGAGCATCTCCCGTTTGTGAATTGGCCCTTTTGCGTGCGATTGACACTACACTAAGGAATCCAAGGGTAACTGCCCCCCTTATGTATGCTGGATCTGATGGTGCCGGCTTATATTTCTTGTCTACCCTAGGAGTGAGAATACATGCCCTGACTGGATCATTAAAAATATCATCTACGTGTCTGATCATACCCTTGAGCATAGGGAGTGTGTGCAAGGACTTTTGTGAACTACGAAGAGTCTCGAAAAGGAAACCCTCTTCCAGGGATTCTTTATGCAGCTGAACCCCATGATAGTTAGCAGCTCTACCCAACAGTTCTATGTATCCTACACTGTCATCTGGTGGAGAAGGCTTGGTAGGGTACAGATCAGGATTATTCCCTGTAGGGGAATTAGTGTTGTAATCTGTCCAGGGGTCTGCGGGTATTGGTTCATTGTCCCCATCATCTTGATCTTCAGGTGTATGTGGTGGTGATTGTTCAGGTGAAATTAGTAGTGGTTGAAACTGAGGAGAAGGGGGTGATGGAAGAGGTGGAGGAGAAGGATTAGTACCGACATTTTTCCTTTTTAAAGGAATGTGGTAGACCTCTTCTGTCTCAGGTTTGCGTTTTATTATCAACTTTGTGGTAATATGTCCAATTGTTGGGTGAATGTATAGCTCCCGCTATTTCGGATCCAGTTTGGAGGGTGGCGCATCGAAATGTTGCTCTTGGATGGAATCGGCAAATCCATTTGTTTCGGTGCTGAAGGCTTCGGTGCCAGCGTTTTGGGTGCCGGGGTTTTGGATGCCGCGGATTTCGAATCCGAAGGCGTTTTCGGCGTCAAAGGGGGTGGGGCGGAGCCGGTCTTAGATTTCGATCCCGAAGGTTTAGGCTCGGTGCCAGTTTTCGAACGGCTCTGTTCGGAGCCGGAAGGCTTTTGGGTAGGTTTGGGTGCGCCGGAAACATGTTCTCTGTGCCGACCGTGGCCCGGAGGCGGGGGTTGGACCGGAGCCTTATTGGGCTGAGGTGGACTTTGGGGCAAGGGAGGATCTTTACTCACAGTACACTGCCCTTGCGGGATGTCTTCGTCCCCCTCGGAGCCGTAGTCGGAG
Source organism: Calotriton arnoldi (assembly GCA_963921515.1). Taxonomy (NCBI): domain Eukaryota; kingdom Metazoa; phylum Chordata; class Amphibia; order Caudata; family Salamandridae; genus Calotriton; species Calotriton arnoldi. The sequence continues at coordinate 1,325,746 of CAWUFW010000712.1, read as the reverse complement.
ATGGAGATCGGGTCTTGTTCCGCCTCAGCTCCCATGGAGTCTCCGGCCTCTTGTTCCAAATCTTCTCCGAAGAGGTCCGGAATGGAAATTGTGTGTTGGCTCTGCATGTCGCGACGTCGAACCAGACGGTTGCGAAGCATTTTCTTTGATTGGAAAGCATTACACGCGTCGCAGTCCTGTTCGCTGTGCTCCGGAGACAAGCGTAGGTTGCACAGTTCGTGTGAGTCGGTGCGCGGAAACTTCGCGTGGCACCGAGGGCACAATTAAGATGGAGATCGTTTCATCTACTGCGAGGCGGACCGACGCGGGAAGGCCGACGGCCTTCCACGAGCTACCTAATCAAAAGAGGGTTTTTCCAGTAAATACGATACGCGGAGAATGGGATTATGCTATCGAAAACAACATAGTCGAGGGCGAGTGTCTTGCACACCGAGGGAAACCGGCGAAAAGGTGTCGAACCAGAGCGCAGCAATTAACGTCCGAACCCAATGGCAGAAAAAAACAATCTAACAATGGAGTCGATGCCCATGCGGACTATCACCGAAAGGAGGAGTCGCCTACCTCGTGACTGGAAAGACTTAATTCGAAGAAAAAAAACTTGCAAACATCCGGACCCAACACTAGATGGCATGAGTATGCAAAGCATGTGATCTACAGCTCACATGTCTCGAACACCTTCTTACAAAACATAACAATTTTATAAACATGTTATACCAGCAGAGCGGATCCCACAACTGCGTAGAACTGCCCAAACCTCTACTTACATCTTACTCAGTATGCTACCCCCGGGGTCGTGTGGGTATGTGGGTGTGTGACTTTCGAAAGCCCGCCTGCGTGTGGTGCCCACCCATAGCCTTAATAAATGTGTTTCCCTTCTGATGGTGCACATATTGTTAACAGATATCCCAGTCGCCCGGTCCCAGTCTCCCCTGAGAGCAGCCTGTGCCCCCCTCCCCCTGCCCCCCGCAGCGACCTTATGTTCACTTTACAACAACCCCCTGACGGGCATAGCATATCCTCACATATAAGACTCAATAAAGGAAAGGATATATAAAGTCTTCAGATGATTCCGTCTGATGTTCGTGTGGTCATTTCTGGCAGCTTCAGGGAGTTAGTACTGTGGAGTCTCCATCTTTCAGATGTTCGGGTCAACCTCAAGTCTCTGTCCAGTTCCTTAGACAGTTCAGATATCTTTTCCGCCTCTTGGATTGCTTGGCGTTGTTCTTCGATCATTTGTTCCACATTGGGGACCCCAGCACGCTGGGATGTCCGAGATATTCGCCAGCGGCCACGTCTCCTGGCTATGTTCGCAGCATTTCCTCGCGTATCTCCCCTTTCGGTGGGCCTAGGGCCCGTAAATCTCCCGGATGACCCTAGCCAGTCCCAAACATCTTGAGGCGCATCGAAAAAGTGAGCTTTATCGTCTGACACCACTCGTAATTTCGCCGGAAAGTACAACGAGTATTGGATATCGAGCTTTCGCAATTGTTTGTTTCACTGCCAGAAAGGAGCTGCGTTGGCGTCAGGGAAAAACATTACTTTAGAGTTGCCCACTCGTATATCTTGCATTTTCCGAGTTTCCCACAGGATGGAGTCTGTCCCTGTAGTGGAGAACTTTAAACAGGAAAGGTAGAGGGTTGGATCCTGGAGCGGGTGTCCGGAATGGCACGCGATGCGCTCTTTCCACTGAAAAATACAGTGACAACGCACTCTCCGGCATTAATTCCTTCAACCAATTTTCGGTGAAATCTACGGGCGCCTGGCCCTCCGCTCCCTCCGGCAGTCCTATCAGGAGAATATTGTTTCGTCTGGAGCGACCTTCTGCATCTTCCACTCTTTGCTCCAGTTGCCGGAGACGCGTTTCATGTGCCTCCAGTTGTTTTTCCATAAAGTCCTTAGCTGGTTGTACTTCTGTTGGGACATGTTCCACCTTTGTGACGCAGTCAGCTAATTTTCTACGGTCTGCGAGCAGAAGCGTTAATTCCGTGGCCATATTATCTATTTTAGACTCGAGACAGTCTGGAGCTTTCAATGGCTTTTAAGATAGCATCTGACCTGTCTTCAAGTGGCAGGTTCCGCGTGTCTTGAGGGTCCTGGTGCTCCATCTCTGCTGCCGACGATGTGCACGAGGAGGTTCTGGAGCCCGCTCCCCTGGTCCGTCCCATCTTACCCCGTCGCCTGGGGGTTGTGTCAGCGGTCTCCTGCGATAAAGGGGTTGTGTATGCGCACAATTGCAGCTCAACTGCCAAGTATGGAGTCGACTATCAGGAGCAGCCACTTGGTGTACTCGACTCGCGTGTTCGTCTACTGCGTGGCAGGGCCTTACTGCAGTATGGGTCTCAGATTCTTCTACAGTACAGGCGGGACTGTATATGTGGTGCTATGCCCCCTTCTGCCTTCAGAGGTCACTTCTGACTCCCATGGGGAGGCGTGTGATCTTTGTTATCCTTTCCTGGGGGTCAGGCGTGCAGGTCTGACATTGCCCAGAGTTTATGTCCTGTGACCCCACAAGTGGGCTTGTCGATCGCCCAGGCCGGTGGCGGATAGATGGAAGGCAGGGCCTCTGAAAGGCCGGTTCTCACGGCTCTATGCCAATCGCTCCTCCCCTATGTTGCTTGGTCCCGTAGCCGCTTGATATATCGCGTGCTGGCTGCGCTGTGTCAGCAAATATTTCCCCAGCCGAGGTCGCCGTGGTCAGGACCACAAACGCTTCCACGCTGGGCCTGTGCCGGGGCCGCGTCGCGCTCCGGTGCACTGCTGCCTTTGCGGTCAGGCTCCCCCGCCTCTTACCCAGTCTGCAGGCTTTACATCGCCGATGGAGCTAGGGGGGCCTTAGTGTAGGGCACAGGCCCAGTCCAGGTTCATCCAGCACACAAGCTCCAGGGCCGCCGCGAGTCAGACGGCTGCCCCGCCCATCCGTGTTCCGCCTACTCCACCGCCGTTCCAAGCATCAGATTTGCCGGCGCTTGTCCCCCGGCCCCCAAGCAGGGGATATCTTCACCCGCCGGGGCTTCGGGTAGTACACCCCCGATCTCTTCAGTTGGCGCGTCTCCGCCAGCCCTGTTCGAGTTACGTCTTAGGACAGCGGCGCGGGCTAATCGCTTTTGCTCGGTCTTTCAGGGTTATCCTCGCGATCAGCGAACTCTGCAGCTCAGCGGGGGTATCCCGGGACTACCGGATGGCGTACAGTGTGGGGATAATCCTCGGATAACTTGGGTGTGTGGCGGAGAGGTTTTAGATGGTGTCCGCCATCTTGCTCGCGCAAGCCACGCCCCCTTAAGTGGATCTCTCATATGCCAGGCTCATGCTTCACGGGGCATGTAATGGTTCAGTTGCTAATTTATCCTGTCACTTGAAAGGATCCCCAGCTGCCATGATTAATTCGGTGTTCAGGTTACTTTCAAATGGCAGTTACTTGATGCTGAATGATCAAGGTTGCTGTGCGATGCTCCCGGGCATCGCATATCTTGTCACTGTAAGCTCCAGGGTTACTTGCTGTATGCAAGTATTGTTTCCACCAATCCTTACAGTCAGGTAGGCGCCATTATGGCCTTCGTTGAATGTTTCCTTTATATGGTTTGAGCCGAATGAAAGCCATGCTTTTACAGCAAACCGTTCCTTTAACCTCCACCCGAGAAACTTATGATCTCCAGGTTGCAAGGTCCTCGGCTGAGATACAGCCACTAGTACGAACAAACTGCCCTTTCCATTTTACAGAAATGGTACAACGTATCTTTAACATGTCTGATATGACGGATATAGTACACCTATTTAAGACCATAGGTTCTGGACTGTTAAGCAACTTTCAGACAATCGTGGGAGTTATTCCCAACTTCATACACTCAGTATTCGGAAGCATTTTTGGAGGGCTTCCGCTGATTCTGTTCCTAATAGCAGGTATCCTGATTGTCATTTTTCTGCTAAGCAATGGACGTCCCAGTCACCAAGGAGATGGAAAAAACGCTCTTGGAGCGCCGATACCGTGATCGCATGGTACTCCATCTGGGCACACCTCGCCTTCGCGAACTAAGTGAATCTTGGTTCCTATCATTTAGTCCAGTCTGGATCGACTGTATTCTGCCTGTCCTCCGATGCCTGTTCTGCGGACAATAATGCGTGTTGTACCTCTGTCTAACACTTCCATCAGTTGCGCCACCAAACGTTGATGCTTTACTGGACCTGATAACGGCCCATGTTCTGCAGTGTCCTCAGCGTATTCCAATGTTGATGCCTGCATTCTTAGAGCCACCACAGGATGCTTCAGCTCCTGTCGGAAAGGATACCGGCTCCTCAACAAGTACTCAGGCCTTGGATGGCACACAGGCATCCCCAGAAACGGCTGTGGAGAATATGGAGGAACATCTGTGCTCGACTGACCTGATCTGCGAGGTGTTGCAGGGACTGCAGGCAACAGTGATGTTGCGTCTTTCAGCCAGGACACAAACATTTGGCTCATTGTGTGCTGGGAAAAATTCGGCTTTTTCAAAAACATCCAAATTTGGAATTTTCAACAGACAGAAACTTTTGCTAAAACTGCATGGCTTTCAGTCACTCATAGTTGTTCGAACTATATATACGAACATATTTCACCACAAGAGAGGCGGCCATCTCTTGGTTATTAAAATCGGGTAAGGAACCAACTAATTGTGCATCCTACTGCCCAATATCCCTAATCAATTTTGACAATAAAATCCTTGCTAAGATGTTGTCCTCCAGGCTATAGCTGCTAATGGAACAGATTATTTCCCCTGTGCAATCAGGCTTCGTACCACACAGGTCTACGGCTCTAAACTTGAGAACGGTCTTCTCGGTCATAAACCGCATTGAACCGACCACTCCGGCAGCAGTAGCCCTCTTGGATGCAGAGAAGGCCTTCGATTCTCTCGAGTGGCCCTTCCTCATCGCTACGTTGCGTAAATTAGGCATCCCAGGTAACTTCATTGCCCTGATCGCGTTACTGTACTCGGCCCGCAGGCCCGGCTTCGGGTGAATGGCTCTTTATCCTCTCCCATTCCAATCACACGTGGGACACGACAGGGGTGCCCCCTCTCCCCGCTGCTTTTCATAATAGCTCTGGACCCATTGGTCCGCCACATGCAGGAAAAGCATATGTTTCGTGGTTTGCAGTTCCCCTCGGGACCTCTATTAATGTCCATGTACGCAGACGACATTGTATTATTTATACGACACCCAAATGACAACCTACAACCTCTCATAGAGGAAATTGGCCATTATGGAGCTATGTCCGGATTGAAAATAAATTGGGGTAAGTCGGAACTATTTCCCATTACGGCTGCAGCCCTGGCGGATGAGACCGAGCTTCCCTTGCGTAGGGCTGGAGACACCACCAAGTATCTTGGTGTTCACCTACATATGGAAAAAGAGCAGGTTATCCGTTTAAACTACGGTCCGGTAGTTGCCCAGCTCACTGCACAGTTTGAACGCTGGATCCAACTGCCCTTCTCTATGGCTGGTCGAATCGCCCTTATTAAAAGGAAAGTGCTGCACAGATTTCTATATCTATTTAGCACGATCCCTATCCCACTTACCAATGCCTTCTTCCGTCAACTGCGGGGAATACTTATACCGCTGATATGGGTGGGCAGCTGGCCGAGAGTTCTTGGGATACTTTAACACTCCCATATAACCGGGGTGGTTTTGCGGTCCCTGATCCACAACTCTATTTTCTCGTCACTCAGGCACAATTTGCTCATCACTGGTTCCACCCAGATGCTCGCATACCATACTCGAAACCTGAACGCGAACTGACAGCTCCCACCCCATTGGAGGCCCTACTCCCAAAGGGGATCCCTCTGGACTCCCATGACATACAGCTATTATCAACCACCTGTTGGGCATGGTGTAAACTTAAACTAGGCGATGGTCCCCTTTATTCCCCTACCCAATAACCCATTCCTTCCTCTTACCTCCGAAAAGGTGGTGCACCACACCCTCACCAAATTAGGCTTGGACACCCTTGGATCTCTATTTCCGGACGGCCGGGCACGCACACTTACGGAAATATCTACACACCCTGAGATGACATATGTAGGAGAGTAGGATCTGCCTCTTATGTTGCCCCCACTTTTTTTCTGATGTTTACACTTGTTTCTGGCTATAGTCGGGCTGGGTCCCTGCTAATCAGGGCCCCAGCCTCTCTGTTCTCTCTAAACGACTTGGAGTGCACTCTAGGTGCACTAGTGATTGGATACTGTGGTACCTTATGAGTCCCTAGTATATGGTACCTTAGGTGCCAAGGGCATAGGTACTTCACAGGCCTACCAGGGGCTGAAGCATGTATTATGCCACCCCTGGGAAGCAGACTAAATCTGACACCACAGGTCTGCTACTGCAGCCTGGGTAAGGTGGTGCATGCACCCCTTACTGTGGTATGGGCTACCTATACCACTACATACATACACACATACAAACCTATAAGTCACTCCTATGGCAGGCCTTATCACTCCTGAAGGCAGAGTGCTTGGTTCTTATGTGGGAGGGTGTCCCTGCATGAGCAGAGCCCTCTGCAGCGTTCAGAGATCCTTCTCTGATGCTGTTTGTAGTGCAGCCTGACCATATACTCTTAAGCGCATTATAACCTCGCGTTAAATGCTAACTATGGGATGGCTGCACGGAAACATGTTGTGTTTGGTGTCAAACATCTTGGAATACTACCCCCCCGCCAGTTCTGGCGGCGGGGGTAGCATTCCACCCTTCTAGAGGGATAGACATGTACCTACTGTGGAAACGCGGTAGAATCCTGAAGAGCCCTGGCATCACAAAATGGATGCCACCAGTCACAGACACTGGGCTGCCCTCCTGCTGATGACCGAAACTCGCAGTGGAGGAAGCCCAACAATAGGTATCCTGTCACAGGAGGGTGTGACCACCTTCCAGACAGGGTTTAGTGTATTGGGGCTGGGTGGGTGCACTCCTAGAGTGCTTTGAAGTCCTGCACTGGGGGAGCAGAAGGCTCCTCTGTGCATATGCCAGTTCAAACCAGCTCAGGGGCTACCTGCCCCTGCTCTGGCGCGAAACTGGACAAAGGGAAGTGGGTGTAGCCACCCACTCCCCTGACCCTCCCATAGGTGGGGTCATAGAACTAGTCCCTCCCTTCTTTTTAGTATAAGAGGGGGAACCTGTGCATTGCAACCCAGATCTCCCTGGACGACGCTCTTAAGAAGAATCCTGGACCTTCGACGTTCCACTACCTCTGGAAGACTGAAGAATCTCCCTTGGAGTCAAGGAGTGACTCCCTGCTTGGCAGGCACCAAAAACTACAACGACCGTCGCAAACTACGCCGCTCCCGCCGGAGCCCGAAGTCCCTGCAGCCCAGGAAGAGGATTTCCTGACTTCTCCAAGGCCATCGTGAGTCCCCAGCAAAGCTGAGGCAAGTGGACCCCACGAGCGACGAGGAACCGCAGCCCCTGGGTACCGTGCACTATTGTCGAGTGCAACCCCTTCACACGAACTTGTGCTTTGGACCACGTGTGGTCCCAGCCTCTAGCAGAGATCCCTCCCGAATTCAGAGGCCTACACCGTCCCGAGTGACCGTGGGCCCCTGTTGAGTGGATCCTCCCGAGGCGTCTTCGCGATCCCTTGCCAGCCGGCTTGTGGGTCCCCAGAAGACTTTCCAACGAAACCAAAGGGCTCCCCTGGTTGCTCCAGGCCTGCCCTGACCTACCCTCGCTGGGTAAGTCCCCCAGACCTTGCTGGTCTGAACCATTGACTTTTCCTCATCACCACGAGACTTGCTGCTACCAAGGCTTGTTGGCTCCAATCGAGTCGCCGACACCTCAGTAAGCTGCAGACGTCGTGGGACACACCGAATCCAGCTCCTGGTCATCATCGACGCTGCCTGGACCACGTGGTCGAAGAGTCAAGACACCCGGGAACGACCCGAAGCTGTCGATGACGGTGGGCATTCATCTTCCTTGCCCAGAGTCACTGCCAAGTGACTGTGAACACTGTCCCCTCTGCTTTCAGGTCTTCCCCCTTCCGAATCCAGGCTTGGATTCCAACGGACACTTCTTCTGTCGTCGCAAGCAGCAAGTCTTCATTGGTTCCCATTGAGAAGGACGCCGCGACCCGACACCAAAGGACACCTATGCACCCGGCTCCCCTGGGTGAGGTAACTTCAGCACTACGGTGCTCCTGTGGGTGTGGGCCCTAGAACTACCTACCCTGTAAGTGGCTTGCTTGTAGCTACCCTAGAAGTGCCCTAAAACTCCTATTTTCCCCGTGCGATTATCGCACTGGCTCGTACAGGGCTCGCGTCTGTGTTAGACACATCGTGTCCAACTCCCTTGTAACTCTATCAGTAACCGCGTCCTTCGACTCGTACGGACCGATCGGTGTGTTCGCCTCGAACACGCCAGGGACCTGTAACATTGATAACTCAATTGAGTTCTCTCGCATAGAGTCGTACAGGACTCGCACCAGTGTCTAAACACCGCGTCCGTCCCCTGTGGGTCTCCTACAACTACCTGGGGTGGTTCTTTGGGGTCCTTCGATTCTAAATGCTCTAGACCACGGTCTAGCCAAGATAAGATTGTGATATTTACTTGTGCTAACTTATTTTGATAAAACATTGACTTGTACATATGTTCCTGGCTTCTAATCTCATAAAGAGATTAGTAGAGAGTTGTTTATTAATAAATACATATATATTTGATATATATACCTGTGTGGTATCTTTTCAATTGGTGATTCAAGAGATTGTGTGGTAAAACAAGCTGCTTTACATTCCTCCAAGACTTAGCCTGAAGGCTGCTCTCCACAGCTACCACTAGGATAGCTTTCTATAAAGGTTGTCTTAAACCTACTTACCATAAGAGTAGAATTTGACTGGTGCAAGGTGTCCACTTTAATTAGTGAACAGCATATACCAGGCTAACTTCTCACATTGGTGGCAGCGTGTGGGATTCCAGCTTGCTATTGTTTTACCAGAAAATCTCTATTTGAATTACTAACTGAAAACCACTATAGGTACTCAAGGTACATATAAAGTCAAGCTTAGTATCAATAAGTTCTACTGAACTTAGAGCTGTGTGCCAAGGGATAGCACACCCTTTCTACAGCTCAAGCTAGGATCAGTAGGCCACAAACTAGTGTAGGCAGTACAACACTGCACAACACTAGAATGTCCTTAAGGGATGGACCCAGTGGATCCACCCAGCTTCAGTATAAGGACATGACTTTCTTTGACTTGAAAGCCATGTGTGCTGAGAGGCACCTGAAGATAGGACAGAGTCCCTCCACACTACACCTGATAGATCTGCTGACAGCAGATGATCTTAGATTAGCTCTAGGAGCTAATGGGTCTGAATCAGGGGTGGGTCAATTACAGTGTCTGGGTCAGATGATGAACATCAAGTTGACCAAGACTCTGTGGATTGTAGGAGCCAGGCCCCAAGGGGTCTGAAAAGGACAGAGGAATTCTCCCTAAGAGAACTGACACAGTGGAGGAGAGGCACAGGTCCCTTTCTAGGGACTCTGACCGCTCCTATCACTCTGGCAGAGAATTTGTCCAGCAGAGGAACTCCTACTTTCCCAGAAGAGAGACCTCCTCTGAAAGACTGTGCAAACTGCTGCAGTATGAGGAAGCAAGATTTGCCCTCAAAACCAAGCAGTTGGCATTAGATAGAGAAGCCTTTGAGCTCCAGAGAGCTTCTAGAAAAGAGGGGTTAGAACCCCTGGTGGCAGCAACAGTGTCCCTAGAGGCAGAGAATATATTCCAGACCATAGGAACCTGAGCAAGGTTGTTCCTCCCTACCAGAGTGGGGATGATATCCATAAGTGGATAACTGCTATGGAGAGGGCCTGTAGAGTACAACAGGTCCCCCAAAAGCAGTGGGCAGCAATCTTGTGGCTCTCCTTTTCAGATAAAGGTAGAGACAAGCTCCTCACTGTTAGAGAAGAGGATGCTGATGACTATGAAGTCCTGAAGAGTGCACTGATAGATGGGTTTGGCTTAACCACTGAGCAGTACAGGTTAAAGTTCAGAGACACCCAGAAGGCACAGACTCAGGACTGGACTGACTTTGTAGATTGTGCAACCAAGGCTCTGGAGGGTTGGCAGTAGGGTTAGTGATTTCAAGGGATTGTATAATCTAATGATGAGAGAACAGATCCTTAATAATTGCCAGAACCAGTTGTTGCATCAATACCTGGTGGACTCGGATCTGACCTCTCCCCAAGAATTGGGAAAGAAGGCAGACAAGTGGGTCAGAACCAGGGTGAGGCAGAAAACCCAGAACCAAGGGGGTGACACCAAGAAGCAGGATTCTAAGGGCTCTGAGAAAGGTGGGGATAAGTCAACAGACCAGAAGTCTTCACAAGGGCCCCAAAAATCTGCATCTGGTGGGGAGTCACAATCCAACAAGGGAAAAGGCCAAAAGAAGCCCTGGTGCAAATTCTGTAAACAGAAAGGGCACTGGACTTCTGACTGTAACAAGTCCAAAGACCAAACCACCACCACTCCTGCCCCTAAGGCAACTGTTCCCCCTAGTCCAGCTACTGGTGGAGGTGGTACTCAGAAGAAGGGTGTAGTAGGGTTGACCCTAGGTTCTGAAGTGGACTCTGACCTAGTCAGAGTAACCACTCAGGCATTGCTGATTTGTGATGGAGACATTGACATGTCCTTCCTAGTAAGCCCCAGTAATCTGGGCAAATACAAACAGCAGCCTGTAATAAATGGCAAACAGGCTTTGGCATTTAGGGACACAGGTGCTAGTGTCACCATGGTGGCAGAGGATCTTGTGGACCCTGGACAGATCATCCTGGGCGAAATGTACCAGGTGACCAATGCAAGCAATGTCCGGACCAACCATAGTCTGGCAGTTATGAATTTCTCCTGGGGAGGGGTAACTGGCCTCAAAAAGGTTGTAGTCAGTGCAGACCTCCCTGTAGAATGTCTATTGGGCAATGATCTAGAAACTTCAGCCTGGTCTGAAGTAGAGTTATGGACTCATGCTGAGATGTTGGGCATCCCTGCAGAGGTATTTGCTGTGACCAGGTCACAAGCCAAAATGCATGACACTGAATCAGCTCTGGATCCTGAAATTATGCACCAGATGCTTCCCAAGAGGAGGAGGAGTAGGGTTAAGGCAGTGCCTTCCCCTCTGTCTCAGATCACTCATTCCCCTCCCCAGGGAGGAGGAGCAGACCCTGAAGAAGGAACTGCCCCAGAGGAACTTGAGCCTGATCAGGTTGAGTTCTTGGGGGCAGGGGGCCCTTCTAGGGAAGATCTGAGTAAGGAGCAACAGTGCTGCCCCTCTCTTGAACCCCTCAGACAGCAGGCTGCTGCTGAGGCTGCTGGGAGTGCTAGTGGGTCCCATAAAGTTTATTGGGATGAGGGACTCCTATATTCTGAAGGTAGAGATCCAGCCCCTGGAGCCACCAGGAGGTTGGTCATACCTCAGAAGTTTAGGGGGTTCCTCTTGACCCTAGCCCATGATATCCCTTTGGCAGGTCACTTGGGCCAAAACAAGACCTGGGACAGGCTTGTTCCACATTTTCATTGGCCACATATGTCAGAGGACACAAAGGAGTTTTGTCGCTCCTGTGTCACATGCCAAGCCAGTGGCAAGGCAGGTGGCACAACAAAGGCCCCCTGATACCACTACCTGTGGTGGGGGTACCCTTTGAAAGGGTAGGGATTGACATTGTTGGTCCCCTTGACCCTCAAACTGCATCTGGGCACAGATTTATCCTGGTGGTAGTGGATCATGCCACCAGGTACCCAGAGGCAATTCCCTGAGGACCACCACAGCCCCTGTGGTGGCAAGAGCCCTCATTGGAGTTTTCTCCAGAGTGGGTTTCCCAAAGGAGGTCATCTCTGACAGAGGTACTAACTTCATGTCAGGATATTTGAAAGCAATGTGGAAGGAGTGTGGTGTGACTTATAAGTTCACTACCCCTATCACCCACAATGCAATGGTTTGGTTGAACGCTTCAACAAAACCCTTAAGGGAATGATTAAAGGACTCCCAGAGAAGCTTAGGCGGAAATGGGACCTTCTTCTTCCCTGCCTGTTTGCCTACAGAGAGGTTCCACAGAAGGGGGTTGGTTACAGCCCATTTGAGCTTCTGTTTGGGCATCCTGTAAGAGGTCCATTGTGTTTGGTCAAAGAGGGCTGGGAGTTACCTCTCAGGCCCCCAAACAGGATGTGATGGACTATGTACTTGGTCTCCGCTCCCGGATGGCTGAATACATGAAAAAGGCAACCAAAAACCTTGAGGCCAGCCAAGAATTACAAAAAGCTTGGCATGACCAAAGGCTGTGCTGACTGTGTACCAGCCAGGACAGAAAGTGTGGGTGTTGGAGCCTGTGGCCCCAGCAGCCCTCCAAGACAAGTGGAGTGGCCCCCATACAATAGTTGAACAAAAGGGAGAAGTCACCTATCTGGTGAATCTTGGAACTCCCAGGACCCCCTGAGGGTGCTCCATGTCAACAGATTAAAGCCATATGTTGACAGGGCTGACTTGGGCTTGCTCATGGCAACTGATGAGGACCAGGAGGAGGAGAGTGACCCTCTCCCTGACCTACTCTCACAGAACCCTGATGATGGGTCAGTAGATGGTGTTGCTTTGGCAAGCAGCCTCACTGACCATCAGCAAACTGAGTGCAGACAGGTTCTGCAACAGTACAGACATATGTTTAGCCTGACCCCCAGTCAGACTACCTGGTGCACCCATGAGGTGGACACTGGGGACAGTCTGCCTGTCAAGAGTAAAATCTACAGGCAACCTGACCATGTCAAACTGTATCAGGACTGAAGTCCAGAAAATGTTGGAGTTAGGTGTGATTGAGCCTTCAGATAGCCCTTGGGCTAGCCCAGTAGTCCTAGTACCCAAGCCTCATACCCAGGGTGGTAAGAAAGAAATGAGGTTTTGTGTAGACTACAGAGGCCTCAATGCAGTCACTAGGACTGATGCCTATCCCATACCAAGGGCAGATGAGCTGATTGATACTTTGGCCTCAGCCAAATATCTGAGTACATTTGACCTAACAGCTGGCTACTGGCAGATCAGGTTAGCTGATGATGCAAAAGCCAAATCAGCATTTTCGACCCCTGGTGGGCACTACCACTTTGTGGTGATGCCCTTTGGATTGAAAAATGCACCTGCCACTTTTCAGAGGTTGGTGAATAAAGTTCTGGCAGGGATGGAAACTTATTGCTCAGCTTATCTAGATGATATTGCTGTCTTTAGTTCCTCCTGGCAGGATCACCTGGTCCACCTCAGGAATGTTTTGGAGGCTCTGCAGAAAGCAGGCCTCACTATCAAGGCCACTAAGTGCCAGATAGGGCAGAGTCAGGTTGTGTACCTGGGCCACCTTGTAGGTGGAGGCCAGGTTCAGCCTTTACAGAGCAAAATCCAAACCATAATGGAATGGGTTGCTCCAACCACCCAGACACAGGTGAGAGCCTTCTTAGGCCTGACTGGGTACTATAGGAGGTTTGTGAAGGGATATGGATCTATAGTGACCCCTTGAATGATCTGACCTCAAAGAAAATGCCAAAAGGTTCAGTGGACAGCTAGCTGTCAGAAGGCATTTGAAGACCTAAAGCAGGCCATGTGCACTGCCCCCATCTTACAGCACTGCCCCCATCTTACAGAGTCCAGACTACACCAAAAAGTTCATTGTCCAAACAGATGCTTCTGAGCTGGGTGCGGGAGCTGTACTGTCTCAACTGAATGATGAAGGTCAAGATCAGCCAGTAGCTTTCATTAGCAGAAGGCTGACCCCTAGAGAGAAACGTTGGTCAGCTATAGAGAGGGAGGCCTTTGCTGTGGTGTGGGCCCTGAAGAAGCTGAGGCCATACTTGTTTGGCACTCACTTCATAGTTCAGACTGACCACAAGCCCCTCCTATGGCTTAAACAGATGAAAGGAGAAAACCCAAAACTTTTGAGGTGGTCCATTTCCCTACAGGGGATGGACTATACAGTGGAACATAGACCTGGGACCCAACATGCCAATGCAGATGGACTCTCAAGGTATTTCCACTTAGAACACGAAGACTCAACTGGTCAAGGTTAGTTTAGTGTCCCTGCGTTTGGGGGGTTGTGTAGGAGAGTAGGATCTGCCTCTTATGTTGCCCCCACTTTTTTTTTTATGTTTACACTGGTTTCTGGCTATAGTCTGGCTGGGACCCTGCCAATCAGGGCCCCAGCCTCCCTGTTCTCTCTAAACGACTTGGAGTGCACTCTAGGTGCACTAGTGATTGGATACTGTGGTACCGTATGAGTCCCTAGTATATGGTACCTTAGGTACCAAGGGCATAGGTACTTCACAGGCCTACCAGGGGCTGAAGCATGTATTATGCCACCCCTGGGAAGCAGACTAAATCTGACACCACAGGCCTGCTACTGCAGCCTGGGTGAGGAGGTGCTAGCACCCCTCACTGAGATATAGGTTCCCTATATCTCTCCTGCACACACATTGAGACTTATCAGTCACCCCTAAAGCAGGCCCTATCAATCCTGAGGGCAGGGTGCTTAGTTTCCATGTGAGGGGGTGCCTCTGCCTGAGCAGGGCCCCTCTGCAGCCTTCAGAGTCCATTCTCTGGGGCTGTTTGTGAATGCAGTCAAACCATATACTCTTAAGTGCATTAGATCCTCGCGGTAAATGCTTACTCTGGAATGGCTGCATCAAAACATGTCGTGTTTGGTGTCAAACACTTTGGAATCATACCCCCACACCAGTAACTGGTGTGGGAGTATGATCTCACCCTTCTAGAGGGATAGACATGTAGCTACTGTGTAAACGCAGTAGAATCCTGAAGAGCCCTAGCATCACAAAATGGATGCCACCAGTCACAGACACTGGGCTGCCCTCCTGCTGATGACCGACACTCGCAGTGGATTAGGCCAACAATAGATATCCTGTCCCAAGGGGGTGTGACCACCTCCCAGACAGGGTTTAGTGTATTGGGGCTGGGTGGGTGCACTCCTAGAGTGCTTTGAAGTCCTGCACTGGGGGAGCAGAAGGCTCCTCTGTGCATACCCCAGTTCAAACCGGCTCAGGGGCTACCTGCCCCTGCTCTGGCGCGAAACTGGACAAAGGGAAGTGGGTGTAGCCACCCCCTCCCCTGACCCTCCCATAGGTGGGGTCATAGAGCTAGTCCCTCCCTTTCTTTTAGTATAAGTGGGGGAACCTGTGCATTGCACCCTAGATACCCCTGGACGACGCTCTACAAGAAGAATCCTGGACCTTCGACGTTCCACTACCTTTGGAAGACTGAAGAATCTCCCTTGGAGTTAAGGAGTGACTCCCCTGCTTGGCAGGCACCAAAAACGACAACGACGGTCGTAAACTACGCCGCTCCCGCCGGAGCCCGAAGTCCCTGCAGCCCAGGAAGAGGATTTCCTGACTCCTCCAAGGCCATCGTGAGTCCCCAGCGAAGCGGAGGCAAGTGGACCCCACAAGCAACGAGGAACCGCAGACCCTGGGTACCGTGCACTATTGTCGAGTGCAACCCCTTCACGACGTTCCACGAACTTGTGCTTTGGACCACGTGTGGTCCCAGCCTCCAGCAGAAATCCCTCCCAAAATCAGAGGCCTACACCAACCCGAGTGACCGTGGGCCCCTGTTGAGTGAATCCTCCTGAGGCATCTTCGCGATCCCTGGCCAGCCGGCTTGTGGGTCCCCAGAAGACTTTCCAAAGAAACCAAAGGGCTCCCCTGGTTGCTCCAGGCCTGCCCTGACCTACCCTCGCTGGGTAAGTTCCTCAGACCTTGCTGGTCTACACCATTGACTTTTCCTTTCCACCACGAGACTTGCTGCTACCAAGGCTTGTTGGCTCCAATCGGGTCGCCGACACCGCAGTCAGCTGCAGACTTCGTGGGACACGCTGAATCCAGCTCCTGGCCATCCTCGACGCCTCCTGGACCTCGTGGTCGAAGAGTCAAGACACCAGTGAACGACCTGAATCTGTCGACGACGGTGGGCATTCATCTTCCTTGCCCCGGGTCACTGCCAAGTGCCCTTGAACACTGTCCCCTCTGCTTTCAGGTCTTCCTCCTTCCGAATCCAGGCTTGGATTCCAACGGACACTTCTTCTGTCGCCGCAAGCAGCAAGTCTTCACTGGCTCCCATTGAAAACGACGCCGCGACCCGACACCAAAGGACACCTATGCACCCGGCTCCCCTGGGTGAGGTAACTTTAGCATTACGGTGCTCCTCTGGGTGTGGGCCCTAGAACTACTTACCCTGTAAGTGGCTTGCTTGTAGCTACCCTAGAAGTGCCCTAAAACTCTTATTTTCTAAGTGCGACAATTGCGCTGACTCGTACAAGGTTCGCGTCTGTGTTAGACTGCGCGTCCATCTCCCTTGCAACTCTATCTGTAACCGCGTCCTTCGACTCGTACAAGGACCGATCGGTGTGTTCGCCTCAAACACGCAAGGGACCTTTAACATTGAAATCCTAATTGCGTCTGTTCGCATAGACTCAGACAGGACTCGCACCGGTGCCTGAACACCGCGTCCGTCCCCTGTGGGTCTCCTACAACTACCTGGGGTGGTTCTAGGGGGTCCCTCGATTCTATATGCCCTAGACCTACGTCTAACCAAACTAAGATTGTGATATTGGATTGTGCTAACTTATTTGTGATAACTTTGCATTGTACCTATGTTCCTGACTTCTAATCTCAAAGAGATTAGTAGAGAGTTGTTTAGTAATAAATACATATATATTTGATATATATACCTTTGTGGTGTCTTTTCATTTGGTGATTCAAGAGTGTGGTAAAACAAGCTGCTTTACATTCCTCCAAGACTTAGCCTGAAGGCTGCTCTCCACAGCTACCACTAGGATAGCTTTCTATAAAGGTTGTCTTAAACCTACCTACCATAAGAGTCGAATTGTTCTGGTGCAAGGTGCCCACTCTAACAAGTGGACAGCATATACCAGGCCAACTTCTCACAGGGTGGCTTTTGGAGTTTCTGTTTTCCCCTCATAGATGGCCCTGAGGAAGCCTCCTGGTAGCATGTTATTCCTGTCCATCCTGTAGGCCGGTTCATCCTGTGCTAGATGAACCCAGTAATTAACCACCGTGAGTTGAGCCGCTCAGTAATAGTATTGAAGCGCAGGAAGAGCGATCCCTCCGTCGTACCAGGTCTTTGTCAATTTGTGCAAGGCTATCCGTGGTGTTCCCTCATCCCAAATGAGCGTCCTCACCTCCGCCTCCACCACTTGGAAATAAGCCAGGGAGACTGGATATGGTGTGTTTTGTAAAATATACAGAAAATGAGGCAATGCCATCATTTTATTATAAGGAAGCCTTCGTCAGCAGCGACAAGGGTAAAGACTGCCAGTGCTGCACATCTTCTCGAAGGCGACGCAAGGGGGGCTCCAGGTTGTGCTCATAAAAATTCACGGTTTACTAGTAATATAAATACCGAAATCCCTCTGTTACCACCCTTGCCGTACATGATCTTGGAAGTCGTGGTTCTGGGCCACAGAAGACATATCAACGACTTTTTCCAGTTTATTGTGTATCCCGAGTAATTTTGATATAGCGAGAAAATATGAAATATCCTATGCAGGGAGGAATACGGATTTGCCACATAAAGAAGGATGCAATCTGCATATAGGGAGATCCTATTTGCCCAGGTCTTAGACCACTTAAGTCCCCTAATTAACGGGTCTCCCCTTATCCACACTGCCAATGGCTCCAAGGCGAAGATCAAGGGGGAAAGAGGGCAGCCCTGTCTCGTGCCTCTTTGCAATGTAAAGACCGTCGAGCGCCCTCCGTTTACAGTTACTTGTGCCAAGTGGTCTGTATATAATAGGCGTATCCACGCCAAAAATTTAGGACCAAACCTCATTCTCTCAAGGACCGCAAACAGGAAAGGCCACTCTATCTTATCGAAGGCCATCCTAGCATCCAACGACACCACTACAGCCTTCTCCTTTTTGCCCTTCCCAGCACTCCATGCAAGTCTCAAGTTGAGCGCAGTATTCCGTCTAGGCATAAATCCGGATTGATCAGGATGAATTAATGTATGAAGCACTGGAGCTAATCGAGTTGCTAACACTTTAGCAAGAATCTTGACCTCAGCATTTAGCAAGGAAATTGGCCTATAAGAGGCGCAGCTATCCGGGGGTTTTCCAGTTTTATGTATTACCACAATGTTTGCTAATCTCGGACTATCTGGTAACCTCCCAAATTTGAGACTCTCGATACATTCTCAATAAATGAGGGGCGGTCTTGGAGGCGGTTTACTTATAAAGATCGATAGGGAGGCCATTTGTACCCATAGCTTTCCCTGCCTTCAATGCCCTAATGGCCTGTATCACTTCACTCTCTGTTCGGTCTGTCTCTAAACCCGTTCTGTCGGCTGCCTCCAGGGAGGGTACCGGCAAAGTTGTCAATAGCTCCCTTGCCTCATCCGCCGTGGTTCTTGACGACGGCGTGTATAACTGTTTATAGTATTCTGCAAAAGTGTCTGCTATTCCTTGTCTATCTCCAACAGTCTCTCCAGTTTCTATGATAATCTCAAATACCCATCTAGAGGCCACCTCTCTTCTATCCAACCACGCCAGGAGCTTTCCCGCTCTGTCGCCCACCTCATAAATGCAGTGTAGGGTCGCCAGATGTCTAGCTCTAGCTGCTTCTTCAGCTATATTTTTATATTCTTTCTGTTTAACCTGCATTCTATGTTGGGTTATTGTGTGATCTGACGTTAGCAGCTCCGACTCTAATTTCTGGATCTCTTTTTCCAAAGTCTCTAGCTGCTTTAATGTTTCCTTTTTATGGCCCACTATCAATGAAACTCCCTGGCCCCTTATCACTGCTTTGTATGCCTTCCATAGGATCTGGGGCTGAGTCTACCGAGCACTCGTTTTCTTCAAAATAATGAGTTGTGGCTTTCTGCAAGCTGGCACGGATGTTTGGCAGTTTCAAGTACCATGGATTGAGTGGTATCACGCCATTCCCATGGGAAGATTTCCCACTGTAAATTGCGTACATCGGGGAATGATCTGAAATCCCTCTTGGGAGGGGTCTCACCTCTCTGAATGTCGGAAGCTGGCCAGCCAATCTGAACAGATAGTCTATTCGGGATAGACTGCCATGTGCACCAGAGTGAAAGGTATACTGTTGGAGTAAATGTAAAAATAAAATGTAAGTACGTTTTTATATAGCGCAGCTACTCACCCTTACGGGTCTCAAGGCGCTGGGGGCCGTAGTGGAAATTAAGTGAGCTATTGCCCAGAGTCACATGGTGCTGAGCTGCCACCGGAGCCGGGGATCGAACCGTGAACCCTGTGCTCCGAAGTCAGCTGCCCTGGCCGCTGCACCACACCTCTCCACAGTGGGTTGCATGCCCTCCACACATCAACCAGGCCCATTGCAGACAAAAAGTCAGCTAGCGTCTTTCCGGCAGGGTCTCGTTTTCTTACTGGCCAACGGTCTAGGTCACCTTTAAGTGCTGCATTGTAGTCTCCCCCCAATAAGCATCTCTCCCTGTGGCAGGCTAACAATGAGCGAACCCAGATCTGCAAGTGTCAGAGTGTGGAGTCTCGGGGGGACGTAAAGGGAAATGATATTAAATAGTCGACCTTCCCAGTGTCCTGATAGAGCTAGATATCGCCCATGAGGGTCGGGTCGAATGTTCTGCATGGTGAATGGGAAGGAGTTGCGAAATAGAATACTCACCCCTCTCGACCCTCTAGTGTAACGTGCATGCGCTACTAGTTTGTAGTCCCATTTATTGAGTGTACTGTAGGTGGTTCCCTGCAGGTGCGTTTCCTGCAGCAGAACTATATCAGGTGTTTGATGCTTTAAGTATTGTAGCACTATGCCTCTTTTAATTTTGTCCCCCAGACCATTCACATTCCAGGATAGGATTTTAAAGCTATAGGGAGTTTGAGTCATATTCATGTTGTCTTGCTTATACAGCATTTGAATGCGTCGACCAGAAGCACGATTGCTCTGGGGGAGATCATTTGTAACAAGGAATAGCTGGAAACATCAGGGGAGCTATTTTGATCTGTCCACCAGACTATATTGGAGAAGTTTCAAACTGTTTTGCTCAATGTGTCAAAATACTTGCTTAAGATTGTCATCACTGTCATTAACCCACATCACCTAAAAAAAACATAAGAACATTTTGAATAACTGTACCCTTCCCTCCCTGCGGTGTGGACTCAAAACTAACCACCCCCCAACTTTGCAGAGTGCCTATATGCCCTATCCCCCATGTCCTGATTTCGGGGAGCGTGTCACAACCAACCACCCACCCTTAAAAACCCCTTCGTATATCATAGAAAGTTTTTACCACACTGCTACAGTTCAATCGGAATGCAGCTAGATCTCAGAATCTTTCTGCCTCATCCTCGAAGTCTGCAATTTTGTGTCGTGGGGGGAAGGGGGTGGGGAATGTAGGCCCACAAATCAACCCCTCGATCCCCCGCAACCCTGCCACCGAAATGTTCGGAGGTGACCCACAGGCTCAAAGTTAGTAGCTCCGGTCATGTCGCTGCGCGGTACTCTCAGGCACAAGAGGGCCACAAAACATCTGAGTCTCAGCAGGCCTAGATATTGATACACTACGACCGTACTATCTTGGAGGGTTCATCCTCTGCCGCATCTTCCTCTAGATTCCGTTGTTGTCCTTGTTGCCACTTTCCGTTGTTACCTCTCTGACAGTAGGTGTTTGAATGTCCATTCCCAGGGTTTCGCCATCCATCAAGCCAGCTCCAGGCCTCCTCAGGGGAGTCAAAGAACCATGTGTTTCCTTCCTCCACTAGTCGAAATTTGGCCGGGAACAACATTGAGTATTTCAATTCTTTTTCCCGTAGTGCCCTCTTAACGTCCGGGAAGGAACGTTACATTCTTTGGACCTTAATCGTAAAGTCCGGGTAAAATGTGACCGTGGTGTTTTTCTACTCAAGGGGAAGGGGGGCCAAACTAGCTGTCTGTAGTATCACATCCCTATCTCTGTAATTAAAAATCCTCGCCACAATAGGACTCTCCTGGTTGCGGTGGCCCCCCGGAACTCTGTGGGCTCGCTCCACAGAGAAGTAGTTTGATAAACCTTGTGGCTGCAGCTGCTTGAATAGAAGATCTTCAACAAAGATCTGTGGCTGGGCCCTCTGCTCGTTTGGGCACTCTCAGGATTTGGATGTCATTTCTGCATCCACGTCCCTCGAAATCTTCAAGCTTTGCTTCTAGAGTTTTAGTAGTTGCCTGCTGCTCTCTGTGGTCTTCAAAAGTTTTAGTGGTGGTCTGGAGTGCAGCGATAGAGCTCTCTGTGGCTCTAACTCGGGTGCCAAGACTGTGAAGGTCCGCATGCATCAGCGAAACGTCGGAGGCCGTGTCAATTTTATTTTCCAGGGCCGAGCATACCCCTTGAATCGCCGTCATATCTTGCACTGTGGGGGCCTCCACCTCCGCAGCCGGTATGTGTTGTTGCCCCTCCTCTCCGGTCGCTGGGGTATCAGACTTGGGTTGCGCTAATTTATCCAGCTGCGTTTGATGCCTCGCTCTGGATCCCTTGACATCCTGCTTATCCAGGCTTGAATATCGCTACCGCCCCCTCCTGTCGACAGTGCACTCTCGTCTGTCTCCCTTGGCCAGGGGTACCTGGAGCTTCGTGTAGTTCACCAAGACCCACCAGGGGTCCTAAATTAGTGATTAGGCTGAGGGGGTTCCATGTTGCCCCTTAGGGTTTAATTATCTCTAATATGGACTACCCAGTCCAGCTAGGTCCTCATCTATAGGGTGTGTCTGGGCCTCTCTCCTCCAGGTGGTGAGTCATGTCAGACCAGTGAAGCACCCTCCATCTGCCTCACACCCCCACTCAAAGGCACTGTCCAGCTTTCCTGGCTTCTCCCTGTGGTGCGAGTGTGAGGGGGAGCCTGATGTTTATTGTACCATCCAATTGCGGAAGGGGGGCCCCCTAACGGCGCGAGTCTCCAGTGGTCTCTGCCCCGGGGGAGAAGGGTGGGGTGTCGCCCACCTCCTCAGTCACAATTTTTATGCATTTATTTATTTTTCTTCCTTTTCCCTTTATTTGGTTTGTTTTTTATGTTCCTTTTTGGCACCTTTAGGACGAGCCTCAGAGCCTCCAGGGCCCATCGCAGACTTGAGCGCAGCAGTTCCTGACCCCTCCGCACTTCTTCAGCCTTCCCCAGAAGGGGGACTGTCTTATCCAACGACACAGGTCTCTGTCGTTCTTCTCCGGCGGGCGGTCAGAAGGCTCCTCCCCCCCGGTTGCGGCCACTCATCCCCGCAGCCGGTGCGCCACCTACCGTGCCCTCAGCGCCTTCTGCGATCTACTCGCCCCAGGGGACCGGGGCCTCCGCGGCTTCAGAAGTTCGGGGTCCGCTCTTGCAGTCTCGGCCGCACAACCTCTCACAGGTACCCAGGCCACGTCAGCGCCTCCAGCCCTCCCTCGTAGGCCGCACCACACAGCGGCATCCACACACTGCGATCCTTTGCCCCTGGAAGCAGGAACCCCGTCGACTCCTACGAAGCAGCTCCTGGACACTGCAGAGTGTGGTAAGCGGATATTTGCCCGGATTATTGGGCTTTTAGGTGACTGGCCGCAGGAGCTCAATTACAGTGCGGCCATCTCCAGAGTTGGCCTTCTTGAATTTTCATAGTGACATCTAAATAATCGATTTGTGTATTACTGGAGTTGAGTCAATTTCAGATCTGGTTGGCAGTTGTTGAGCCAATCACAGAATGCACGTAATTCAGAAGTAGTGCAAGACCATACCATGAAGACATCATCAATATATCTTTTCCAGGTTCGTATTTTGTCATAAAAAGGGTTGTCGTTGTTCGAGATATACGTTGTCTCTATGTCATCCACAAATAGTATGGCAAAATTAGGAGCAAAAATTGCACACATTGAAGTACCTTTGCACTGTCTAATATTTAGCATCAAAAAAGAAAATAGTTCTTGGTGAGAGCCAAGTCTAAGAGGTGGATAATAAAGTCGGTAGGGACCTGGTGGTGAGTAGGTCTGGAGTTAAGATGTTTTCTAATAACTTCCGTGCCCTTTTCTTGCGGTATGTTCGTATACAGAGATTCTATATCTAGGGTTACCAGAAGTTCAGAGATAAAGTCAAAATGTTCTGATTCAATCAAATTGATAAAATGAGTGGTATCTTTGACATAAGTGGCAGTTGCTTGAACCAAGTCTTGAATAAAGCAGTCAATGTATCGGCCTAGTGGCTCAAAAATGGAGCCACAACCTGACAGTATGGGTCTGCCCGGGGGTACAATTGGATCTTTGTGGATTTTTGGAAAATGATCGGGGAGGCGATCACTGAGTATCTGGCAGGTAACTGAGGCACCACAGCAAGACGGGGTACTGAGTGGGAGGCACTGACAGCAGTGCTCCGGGGGGTGTGTGGGTAAGGTGATTGGTATCCTAAAGCAATTGCTGGGTGAGCTCACGAACCTAGAGGACAAACTCACTGAGGCCCAGCGAGGGGTGGCCGCTTCCCGGAAAATGAGGGGCATGCTTGCGGCATAGCGGAGACGCCTGGGTGACACTTGGGATAGGTTTGATAGGCTGACGTTGGTTATAAACGACACGCAGGCAAGCTGTATTGGGGGGAGCTGCGGCTGACCCGGATGTGGTGGAGCTGCCAGTGTTGCTTTCTTTGAGGGAGGAGTTGGACGCAGACATAAATATCGAGGAATGGAAGGAGGCCCTGGGCAAACTGAACAGGGGTAATTTCCCGGGTGGCAATGGCTTCTTGGTGTAGTTCCATCAAGCATGTGCGGAGTAGCTGGCGGAACCACTGCTAGAGGTCTTTCATGAGGCTAGGGGTGGGGGGCCCTTACCCCTACCCTGCAGGAGAGGGTGATTTACAGGATTCCAAAGCCGGGGGGGGGGGGGGGTGATGTGCCTGTCGGCATACCAGCCACTCACCATGCTTAACACGAACAAGGTGCTCTGCAAGGTGCTGGCGGAGTAATTGAGAGGGGCGGTGGTCTCCCTGGTACACGAGAACCAATTTGGCTTTGTGCCGCGGCATAGCACTGCTCTCAACCTGCAGAGATTGGCATATGTGAAGCACTCTGTGCATTGTAGTGAGGAAGATTTAGCCTTGGCATCCGGTGGACTCCACCAAGGCATTTGATTCCCTTGAAAGGACGTATCTGATACAAGAACTCGAGAAGATGGCGTTTGGACCAAACTTCATTAAGTGGGTTAGGCTCCTCTATGCGGCCCCCAAGGTCAGGGTGTAGAGTGGCGGTATGGTGTCTGATGAGTGGGAGATGCGGAGTGGCCCACGACAGGGTTGCCCCAACTCCCCGCTCCTGTTTGCACTGGCGCTGAAATCCCTTGCGCCGAGTTTTCGGCGCAAGATGGAGGAGTTTGGTATAAGGGTGAGCAACGCCGCACATCTTTTGCTGAATGCCGGTGATGTTTTGTTCTACCTGTAAAGGCCTTCTGAGGCGGTGCCGCTGCTGCGACTGGAGGATTATTGAGTGATGGAGGGACTGGGCCTAAATACACACAAGTCCCTGCTTTACCTGCTGGGGACACTCAGAGGGATCCTGGAGGGGGATTTGTCTCCGTTGGGCTGAGTTGGGAGACCAATCTGTTCCAGTATCTCAGCATTATGGTTGGATATTCGTTGGATAGTCAACCTGAACATAATATTGACCTGGTGAGTGGCCTAACGAAATCGGTGCAGTTCTAGAACACACTACGGCTCTCGAAGGTGGGGGGAGGAGGGGGAGGATTGCGATGGCCAAAATGGTGCTCCTCCCTATGTGTTTATACATCATCCAGAGCGCACTCTATACCCTGCCCTGTAGCCTTTTTAAAACCATTGATAGGCTTATGCTCTTCCTGGTTTGGGCAGAGAAGAGGAGCCGAGTGGCGCTGCCTCTGCTCAAACAGGATCTCTTGGAGGGTGGCATGGGCCTCTCGGATTTGGAACTCTACTGTTATACCTCTAAACAGCAACATGTGGCACACTGAGTGGCAGGAGGACAATGCCATTGGGAGAAGCAACTCCTGAAGGGCACTTGTGGCACGCTCCCGTTATTGGCATTGCTCATGAGGTGCTCTAGGCAGCCGCATGATGGCTCCTATTTGGTGCAACAGGTGGCAGAGGTGTGGGAACGCACGATCACTAGGGTCTGTAAGAGACTGCCCTTTGAGGGGAGCTCAACCTATGGGTGCTCCTACCTTTCACTCGAATTAGTACAGACATGTCTGTAATGTGCTGGAGAGAGGGGGGAAGCGAGACGTTGGGTGACCTTTACCAGGGGAGAAATTGCTCACCTTCGCAGAGGCTCAGAAGGCGGGCAATTCTTACAGTACGCTAAGATAGCTAGTACGACACGGGAGATCTGGATGGACTTCCCCACAACCCCTAAACAAACAGAAATGCTACACTTATTGCTCACAGCTGGGGAGGCACAGCATATGGTGACTCCTGTACAGTGAGCCAGATATACTGGAGGTTGGATTACTAAAGTTAGGATCTAACAGGTAGCACCACTCTACTAGAGGGAGGGCCCCCCCTATATATTTCCACTCACTTATTTCCTTTCTGGTCCTGAAGAAGCACCAAGGATCTCAACCTGAGACCATCAGGGGCGCGAAACATGTTGACCCAATAAGTATTCAACTATATTACTACACCTGGGTTCCAAGGGCCATTAGAACCCTTCAGCAGCCCTAACATTTTGGTTTTTTATCCTTTACAAAGATATGCTCCTATTAAACTAACTCAGCATTGATATCCTCTAGTCAATTTTACTTTCATTCACTACCTTATGAGCACTACCTCACACGCATCATACGTCCACTAAAGTGACCCTTCGGGGGGCCCGTAGGGCAGTGCAGCGCCGGCCCGACGATGAGCAACCGCCCTATGATGAAGCAGGACATCCCTTGGGATGTGTGAGGGCAACAAGTAAGAGTCTCATTGACTCTTCTACACCTTAGACCGACCTCTCGTCCTTTAGAAAGCGCTTTTTTGGTTTGCATTTTAACTATGCACACCGTACTTACCTGAATCCGGAAAAGCTTGGTCGGATCTACAGGGATAGGGGAGTGGACTGTCCTAGATGCGGAGGTGAAAATGCTTCCTTTTTGCACATGGCGTTGCAGTGCCCCAGAGTGAATGCAAACTGGTCGAATGTGGTAGTAGTGTTGCATGCAGCCACAACAATGCCTGTTGAGATGTCACCCCGGGTGCGTTTACTGGGGATTGTCAAACAACCCTAGAGGGGTAAGATGCAATGGAGGTTTCTGCAGCTGGCCCTTGTGTTATGGGCTGGCTGGGTGAAATCAATCAATCAATTAGCATTTGTAAGGCATGGCACCGTCACCCCTGAGGGTATCTGGGTTCTGGGGTGAGGTCCTCGTCAAAAAGCCAGGTCTTGAGGAAGCGGATGGACGAGGGAAGGAACGAGCAGAAAAAGGAAAAACAGAGGTCAGAAAAACGAGCAGATAAGGAAAAACAGAGCAAGAAACGGGCAGAAGAGGCACAAACAGAGGGCAGCAGGTAGACAAGCAGCAGAGGGTAGCGGACTGCGGGCGAGCTGGACAGGAGAACTGTTGCAAGGGGAGCTGGCAGGAGGACCTGCTCCTCGCAGGGGAAGCTGGCACGAGGATCTGCTCCTCGCAGGGGAAGCTTGCACGAGGACCAGCTCCTGCCCCTAAAAGGGGCCCCTCACTCGTGCTATGGGCGAAGGATGTTACTGAGTGGGCTCTGGCTGAGGAGGCACGGCTTTCTCGTGGATACTTTATCTAACCATAGATTACTCCCCTTGCGATTATCCTCAGCCACCAGACAGTTGGAAAATTCAAAGGAGTGTTCCTATGCACCGTCAGGTGGTGCTGTGCTTCTCAGCAGTGACGCCATTCTGCCCCGGAAGTGACGAAGAGTTATAAGCGCTACCCATACTAGCCGATGCCAGTTGCTTTTTTATTAACTATTCCGCACCCTCAGACTAGGAAGCCTTCATCAACCACAAGGTGAGGAATCTGTGTCCATCAGAATAACAAGTTACTTAACTTTGGTAACACTATCTGGTGGAGACTATAGCCAACCATGCTGTCTGCCCCACAAGTCGCCCAGACCTCATAAGGGCTGTGAAGTCTGTTGTGGAGGGCAGTGTGAGCTGCACTGTTTTGTATTTTTTTTATTTTATTTTTTAAATCAGGCCCCTGGCATGTACCCATAAAGGGCAAAATTGTTGTGGGAATTGCTGGACTGGAGCAGAAGGGCCCAGAGAATGTGCCATAGTTCTGATTTCTTTAAAAAGTTCCATGGCAGTGTACGTCAAACAAACGGAACCATCGAAAGGCATATCCATTAAGGATGCCTGGACGCCCTGGGAGAAGCCTGTGGACCTCATCCATGCCAGATGCTTAAGCACCACGGTAGTTCCCATTACCCTGTTAGACCTGGCATCCTTAGGGTGGTCTTCCACTAGACGTTTTGCCTTTTACCTCCTGTTTTAGCGGATTCTTTTTCTTGACCTTAGGACTTTGAGCACTTTACCACTGCTAACCAGTGCTAAAGTGCATGAGCTTCTTTCTCCCTTAAACATGCTGACAAGGATGTATACCTGATTGGCATATTTGATGTATTGTAAGTCCCTTGTAAAGTGGTATACCATTTACCCGGGGCCTGGACTTCAAATGCTACTAGTGGGCCTGCAGCACTGATTGTGCCACCCACAGAAGTAGCCTTTCAAACCTGTCTCAGGCCTGCCACTGCAGTGTGTGTGTGTGTGTGTGTGTGTGTAATTTACTTCCACTTGGCATTTAAAACAACTTGCCAAGCCTTAAACTCCTCTTTTAATACATACAAGTCACCCCTAAGGTAGGCCCAAACCCTAAGGGCTGGGTGCTAAGTAAAAGGTAGGACATGGACTTGTATGTTTTGTATGTCCTGGTAGTGAAAAACAGCCTAATTCGTTTTTCACTACTCTGAAGCCTACCCCTCTGATAGGCCAGCATTGGGAATTACTTAATACACTTTTAATCTGCAATTCCTGATCAGAGATGAGTAGCGTTTTCAGGTTTTATATCTTTGGGATGGTAATGATAAATCCTCCTTACTGGTGAAGTTGGGTTTAACATTAATGTTTTAGAAAGGAGACATTACTCTGCACTTACTGCTCTATGTGCCTAACAGCCGGTCCCCAATACACGTCTGGGGCGGGTGACAGCTTCACTTTGTGCATTCCCTCTAGAAAGCCACAAACACAGGAAGGTGAGGCTCATCTTCATTCTGAGCACGCATCTGCATTCTGATGTGTCTTCCTGGGCAGGGAGGAATAGAGGTTGCTTATACTTACACTTCAATAGGTAGTGCCTTGTCCACACACACAGCAAAAAAAAACAATGGATTTAGGCCCAGATCTCTGTACTGGGGTGAATGTATTACATTGTTATGCATTATGTCCATCAATTGTTCTTTTTGCATTTGTCACACCGAGTGGGACGGGTATGCCCAGACGTGGGTCCTGTGCTCTCCATGCCACTGGAGTCAAGCTATCCTGGCTGATGAGGGGTAAAACCCCGAAACCGGTCCTAGGATGCTCGTTTCCAGGCCTAGCCGTTCGGGCTGGACTGTTCCCATTAGGCGCAGGGTCAAGACTGATTTGCATATGGCTGGGTCCAAACTGGAATGGCATGGGGAGCAAAAAAATGATGGCTTTAGGCCCAGATCTCTGTACTGGGGTGAATGTATGACATTGTTCTGCATTCTGTCCATCAATTGTTCTTTTTGCATTTGTCCACACACAAAGCACTGATTTATCCCCCACAGATAGCCTAACAGACAGAACTGGGTTGAAAGGAATCAATGGGCACTTCTGAGAGCTGCTTTGAAGTCACCCCTACATCAAAGGCACTTTTGGGTGTAAGTACTGGGTCTCTGGTTCCCTAAAATCAGACACTTCTGGATCTTGACCTGAACCTCTGTCAGAAGGACTGCAGTGCTGCTTAAAGGACTCAACTGTTATGCTGATGTGGAAGGCATGCTTTTCTGTTTGCTTGCCTGCTGCTCTCTGACTCTGAAGAAGAGCTGGACTCTGCCTTCACTCCAAAGGGATATCCAAAGGCTTGTTGGCTTGCCCCCTGTTCTTGAAATCTCAGGGCCATCAAAGACTTGCTGCAACTCTGCTGCATTCTTGCATCTGCAAGTCCTCCCTTGCCTGGGGTGCCAATCCAGCCCTGGGTCTCAGAAGTGGGTTCTGCAGCTGTTTTTACTTCCAAATCAACGCAGTGACACCTTTGCGTCGAGCGAAATTGACGCGTTGCCCTTCGATGCCGACGCAGGAGCGGATCAAAGCCATCGCCTCGACGGACTGCGAGTCGCGACACTGACGGACAGCACTGCTCAACCTCGACGCAGCGCCTGCATCGTAAAGGGGTGTGATACCAAAGCTTTCATCGACTGCGCGGATCGGCGTCGACGCTTCACCTCCATCCACGGGATAGACGACGCAGCGCCCCCTCGACTCGAAACATGGACGCTTGCTCCAGCCAAGTTACTTTGTCAGCGGGACCTGTATAAGTCCTGTAGCTGACCTGCCCTCCATCACAGTCAGCCTGAACTTTGGAGTGAGTGTGTGTGAGTGTGTGTGTGAGTGAGACTATCCTTGTGGGGACTTGAGTATGATAACACACGCACGCTGTGGGGACTTGATTACCTTGTGGGGACTTGGGTTCAGGTCCTCACAGTGCAAAGTCTTCTAAATGATAGGAAATGATTACAGAAACATCTGTGTCAATTTTTACACCTTTTTAAAAAATTGCTTTGTGGGGACCTGAGTTTTACCATGCGTGTTTATTTTTTTGCTCAGCTCTGCCTCCGTAGATAGGGGTGGTACTCCAGCCTTAAACACACTTAGCATATTAAACACTTCAGTAATTGAATCCCATCTAGCAACAGAGGATAGTGAGTTTGAAGGAGCATACCCATCGGAAAACAGAATACCTGAATGCAATGGCCTTTTTAATTTTATGGAACCTTTTTTTTTTTAGAAGCAAAACATTAATCAAATGAGGCTACTGACTTTGCACTTTTACTTTTTTTTTTTAGTAGCTATTTTCTTTAAAAAGCTAAGAAATTCACATTTAATTGAATGTTATTGTTTTACATTTCCAACACATGACCAAATCCCTATTTAAGAAATGGTGCACTTCATCGTCTTATCAGTACTCATGGATGTGGCAACAATACAAATATTTTAAAAAGGCATATCAATGTCCAAGAAAGTGGTATGGTATGGTCATTCTCTTTAATCCTTAACCAGCATTCCCCTTTAATATATACTTTGGCATTGAACTCATCAGTTCTTAAAAGTCTATGTGAGACGTTGGGATTCGTCTAAATTCTGAGCACCCTATTGAAATAATGACTGCGTTTACAACACTGTATTTTAAACAGCCCCTGCTTTGCGGGTGGTGCATGTGATATATACATGAAAGCGCATTAACATAAAACAATTTTGTACCAAAATATGAAATTGCGCAGCACCCTGTTTGAATCACATTTGAATTTGCTGCAATGTGTTTTGCTGCAAGGAAAGAAAATCCCTTGTCGCATTACATCAGTTGGAGATGCAGTTATCTGCCTTGAGATAAAACTCAAGACAGAACTTTACCATGGGCAGCCACAGACACTTGTGTATGACAAAAAAACACATTAGCAGTGTGAGAAGTTGGCCTGGTATATGCTGTTCACTAGTTAAAGTGGACACCTTGCACCAGTCCAATTCGACTCTTATGGTAGGTAGGTTTAAGACAACCTTTATAGAAAGCTATCCTAGTGGTAGCTGTGGAGAGCAGCCTTCAGGCTAAGTCTTGGAGGAATGTAAAGCAGCTTGTTTTACCACACAATCTCTTGAATCACCAAATGAAAAGACACCACACAGGTATATATATCAAATATATATGTATTTATTAATAAACAACTCTCTACTAATCTCTTTATGAGATTAGAAGCCAGGAACATATGTACAAGTCAATGTTTTATCAAAATAAGTTAGCACAAGTAAATATCACAATCTTATCTTGGCTAGACCGTGGTCTAGAGCATTTAGAATCGAAGGACCCCAAAGAACCACCCCAGGTAGTTGTAGGGGACCCACAGGGGACGGACGCGGTGTTTAGACACTGGTGCGAGTCCTGTACGAGTCTATGCGAGAGAACGCGATTGAGTTATCAATGTTACAGGTCCCTGGCGTGTTCGAGGCGAACACACCGATCGGTCAGTACGAGTCGAAGGACGCGGATACTGATAGAGTTACAAGGGAGATGGACGCGATGTGTCTAACACAGACGCGAGCCCTGTACGAGCCAGTGCGATAATCGCACGGGGAAAATAGGAGTTTTAGGGCACTTCTAGGGTAGCTACAAGCAAGCCACTTACAGGGTAAGTAGTTCTAGGGCCCACACCCACAGGAGCACCGTAGTGCTGAAGTTACCTCACCCAGGGAGCCGGGTGCATAGGTGTCCTTTGGTGTCGGGTCGCGGCGTCGTTTTCAATGGGAGCCAGTGAAGACTTGCTGCTTGCGACGACAGAAGAAGTGTCAGTTGGAATCCAAGCCTGGATTCGGAAGGAGGATGACCTGAAAGCAGAGGGGACAGTGTTCACAGTCACTTGGCAGTGACTCTGGGCAAGGAAGATGAATGCCCACCGTCGTCGACAGCTTCGGGTCGTTCACGGGTGTCTTGATACTTCGACCACGTGGTCCAGGCATCGTCGATGATGACCAGGAGCTGGATTCGGTGTGTCCCACGACGTCTGCAGCTTACTGAGGTGTCGGCGACTCGATTGGAGCCAACAAGCCTTGGTAGCAGCAAGTCTCGTGGTGATGAGGAAAAGTCAAAGGTGCAGACCAGCAAGGTCTGGGGGACTTACCCAGCAAGGGTAGGTCAGGGCAGGCCTGGAGCAACCAGGGGAGCCCTTTGGTTTCGTTTGAAAGTCTTCTGGGGACCCACAAGCCAGCTGGCAAGGGATCGCGAAGACACCTCGGGAGGATCCACTCGACAGGGGTCCACGGTCACTCGGGACGGTGTAGGCCTCTGAATTCGGGAGGGATCTCTGCTAGAGGCTGGGACCACACGTGGTCCAAAGCACAAGTTCGTAGAACGTCGTGAAGGGGTTGCACTCGACAATAGTGCACGGTACCCAGGGGCTGCGGTTCCTCGTCGCTCGGGGGGTCCACTTGCCTCAGCTTCGCTGGGGACTCACGATGGCCTTGGAGAAGTCAGGAAATCCTCTTCCTGGGCTGCAGGGACTTCGGGCTCCAGCGGGAGCGTTGTAGTTTGCGACCGTCGTTGTAGTTTTTGGTGCCTGCCAAGCAGGGGGAGTCACTCCTTGACTCCAAGGGAGATTCTTCAGTCTTCCAAAGGTAGTGGAACGTCGAAGGTCCAGGATTCTTCTGTAGAGTGTCGTCCAGGGAGATCTGGGTTGCAATGCACAGGTTCCCCCTCTTATCCTAAAAGAAGGGAGGGACTAGCTCTATGACCCCACCTATGGGAGGGTCAGGGAGTGGGTGGCTACACCCACTTCCCTTTGTCCAGTTTCGCGCCAGAGCAGGGGCAGGTAGCCCCTGAGCCGGTTTGAACTGGGGTATGCACAGAGGAGCCTTCTGCTCCCCCAGTGCAGGACTTCAAAGCACTCTAGGAGTGCACCCACCCAGCCTCAATACACTAAACCCTGTCTGGGAGGTGGTCACACCCCCTTGTGACAGGATATCTATTGTTGGGCTTCCTCCACTGAGTTCGGTCATCAGCAGGAGGGTAGCCCAGTGTCTGTGACTGGTGGCATCCATCTTGTGATGCCAGGGCTCTGGAAAGAAGTTACCGGTTAGGCCGGTGTGTACATGTCTCTCCCTCTAGAAGGGTGGAATGCTACCCCCGCCGCCAGAACTGGCAAGGGGGGTAGTATTCCAAGATGTTTGACACCAAACACGACATGTTTCCGTGCAGCCATCCCAAAGTTAGCATTTAACGCGAGGTTATAATGCGCTTAAGAGTATATGGTCAGGCTGCACTACAAACAGCATCAGAGAAGGGTCTCTGAGCGCTGCAGAGGGGCTCTGCTCATGCAGGGACACCCTCCCACATAAGAACCAAGCACTCTGCCTTCAGGATTGATAAGGCCTGCCATAGGAGTGACTTATAGGTTTGTATGTGTGTATGTATGTAGTGGTATAGGTAGCCCATACCACAGTAAGGGGTGCATGCACCACCTTACCCAGGCTGCAGTAGCAGACCTGTGGTGTCAGATTTAGTCTGCTTCCCAGGGGTGGCATAAGACATGCTTCAGCCCCTGGTAGGCCTGTGAAGTACCTATGCCCTTGGCACCTAAGGTACCATATACTAGGGACTCATAAGGCACCACAGTATCCAATTACTAGTGCACCTAGAGTGCACTCCAAGTCGTTTAGAGAGAACAGAGAGGCTGGGGCCCTGATTAGCAGGGACCCAGCCCGACTATAGCCAGAAACCAGTGTAAACATCAGAAAAAAAGTGGGGGCAACATAAGAGGCAGATCCTACTCTCCTACAAGCAGGACTACAGATCAGCGTGCTGAAAGCCTTTGGAGTTGATTAGTCTCGCTGAGTGGGGGGTGGGCGCTGCTGCCAACACACCTTCGAACAGAGAGGTAGTTACAGCTTGGGACTGACAGCAGCCAAGAAGGGAGTCAGGTGCCAGAACAAAAGCTGCCACTGAATTCACGCATGCTACTAAAATGCATAATTTTCAAGTTCATCAAGATGATATAGTACACATCTTTGAAAAGTTACTTTATAATTTTGCAATGTATTCTTTGTATGCAGTCTGCAGATTATCTGAGTTTGAGCTCAATGACAGAAATCGAGGCCTTCCAAAGTGAAACTCTTGGGGTTATTTTCTTGCTTTCCTTAGCCCGTTAGTAGGCCGTGTACTGCATATTAGAAATTTCTTATACACCCTTCTTCGTACACAAGGCCTCCTTCAGGAAATACCATCAGGAAACACTGTAGCTGGTTGGTGAATTATGTGGACTAATTCTTTCCAAAAGCAAATTGCATATGGCTTCGTTCTGCAAGCTTTGGGGTAGGTCTGTGTGAAATTTAAATTACACTGGCGAATTTGTACAAATCTATGGTATAGAAATAAAAAAAGTAAATCTCTGAAACCTGTAGCACTAGATAATTACTTCGACTGCAAAGCACAGAAATAGCAAATGTTGTACATATCTATTGTGAATGGATCCTTTTTTTTCCCAATTCAAAAAAATATTTACTGAGCCCAGTCGTGTTTGCACCTGACTCAGTAAAGCTAAACCTTAAACAGAATATTCCATTTTGTATTGAAAAAAGAAATGCTTCAAATATCTAACTGCCAGACCTCCGAAAATGAAAACAATCTAATTGCATCCGTGCTAGCTTTATTTTATCTTTCAGCATCGAATGCCAACATGTATATTTGAGCGGCATTTGACCATAATGTAAACTTTGTTGTGCAGTCTGCTTATTGATTATCGTGCTTTACCTAAAACATTTACTATTTCATTTCTTAGATATGTGTTCAAATTAACTGTTTCTTTAGAGTCTTGTTACAAGAATGTCAGTGTTCTCTGCAGTGTTTTCATGCAGAGAAGTAAAGGTAGCCAGGGCGTTGCCAAGGTCAGCCAAAGATGAGCAAATGCACTTTCGTGCATATCAAAGAGCCAGTTAACTAGCGGAGCTCAGAACACCCCATGTCAGTGACTGTTGCAGACTGGGGGATGGGCGCAGCTGCAACAGATTACAAACACCTTGTTAGGCAAGCAGACAGACACCAGCAAAAAGCACTAGGTTTGCTTGGCCTGAAACGTCAGCAGCACTCAGAATGAGGTTGAACTTCTGAGACTGTTAATCTGCTTTTGCGCTTCCAATAATGAAAAAAACAAAACGTAATAAAGTGCAATTTTTAAGAGAAGCCCACGCAGTGGGACATTTAATCCTTTCTATTACTGACAAATATTGTAAAGAAAAAAAGGAAAAGGCCAGGGCACCCGCATAGTTTAATGGGTGCGCACTCTAAGCATAGTTATCTATTTTAACAGCCCACCAATAGATAGATAATTTTATTTGATAGCACACCAAATTCACCTGCACAAATGTAGAAAGTTTAATAGCAACACTTGCTATATTTAATAAAGAAAATTACGTTTACATTTTGGGCGTCTCCATTTTATTTTCTTTAAACATTTCAAAATCATTTCTGTCATATTGCATCATTTAATGTGGGAGGGTTGACTAGAAAAAGGCAAATTAAGCGGCATAATGCGGCACCTTTGCGATAGGATACTTCCTTATTTTGTCATGCTTTTCAAACAGGTTAACACTGTTTGGGCAAATGTTTCATCTCATTAGTACCAGTTTAAACCCCAAATGCAGCAATATGCAACAGAAGGGGGACCAGAGAACCTTTTCCAAGGTCATTCCACTGCTGGGAAAAGTGTGTCACTTCGGGTTTAGTCGTTTGTGTCCATTTGAGGTACAAACATAGTTTTTTGTTAAAATCTGCAGGTTATGCAGCACATGATGGATTATGTGGCAAATGCATAACTATAATGAAAATGCCATGGCTGCAAAATTGCTTAATTCAAGTGGTCCCACGCATGGAGAGCAAGAATAATGTGTCTGACTGGCTTAAGACGTTCTCAGCAGCCAGAATGAAGCTAGTGCACACAGGCTGACTATTTTGTGATCACAGCCACCAACTCAGCGTGATTTTATGCTATCTACAACTAAAACAGCAGAATATGCCATGTTAAAATGTATTACATAATGTTGGAAATGGTACCAAACATATGAAAAGTGCATTGGAATTCATCTGGAACCCTCATAATTGTCCTCATAAGGGAAACAACCATGATAAGCACAGCCTCTTTGTGATATATGAAGAGCTGCCCTTCTAAAGAAAAGGTAAGGCATGGGCTGAATTACAAGTTGAAGGTACAGTTTTTACATTTGCAGTTTGTCATTTTTTCCTCTTCTTGTAATATTTCAACAAAACAAGAAAGGGCACAACCTTATATCTTAAAAAGAGAAGTATGGATCAGATTCACAAAATTTCATGCAGAGCAAAGGTGTGTAATAATCAGCAGTACTGCACTGACTGAATAGCAAAAAATTGTGCAGTGCCATATGTAGGAGTCAGACGCTGACGTCCTCGCACACATTTGTGCTAAAAAGTCATTTTAGCCAGAGGCTAAACTTCATGCAAGAGCACAAAAGTGAGGTAGGACTACCCTGAGTGAAAACCTGACCCTGCTCCAGTGGGAAAAGTCCAGCCTGAACTGTCAAGGCAGGTCCTCCCTAGTTCCACTGGAACCAAGCTATGCCAGACTGAAGAGCTTTAAAACCTTCAAAACCAGTCTTGGGTTCCTTGTATTCCGGTTCAGGGAGGACCTGGTCAGGCAGTTCGAGCTGGACTGTTCCCACTGGAGCAGGGTCAAGAAAAAGTGGCAAATGGCTAGGTCCAAATTGAGGTAGCATGGTGTGCAAAATAACAATGGGCTAGGATGTGGCCCGAGTAATTACCCATCATCATTTTTTTACATTCCTCAGTGTGATGTCGTAAATGGAATGAATATGCTTAAGACATGGGTCCTGTGTCCACTGAGCTGCTGGAACCAAGTTATACCCAGCTGAGGAGTCCTAATAGCGTAAAACCCATCCTGGGTTGCTTGTGTTTGAGTTCATGGAGGACCTGTTCTTGCAGTTCAGGCTGGACTGTTCCCATTGGAACAGGGTCCAGACTGATTTGCAATAGCTGGGTCCAAACTTAGGTGGGATGGTGTACAAAATAACAATGGACCAGGATGAGACGTTGAGTATTTACCAGCTGCTGAGATTAATTAGAGCTTTCCATCCTTCACTTTGTTGTATACTTCAGTTCTTCTTGTTGTGAGCAAGCAATTGTAGATGGAAGCTACCAGACAGAGCAAGCTGCCTGGTTGCATAAGACCAAGGGTCTCATTTACAAGAGGCCTGCGCTGCCGCTGGGTCAATTTTAATGATGCTACGGTGGCGCAGGCCTCTGAATCATATCCACAAGGCCACGGAAAGCTACCCTGCATGGCTTTTCATGGCCTCGTAGATACGGCGTTGCCTCACACTGCCCCGGGGAGGCGTGCCATGGGTGTTGCTGTAGGTGTTCCCACTCAGAGCCCATGGTTTTTGGCACATTCCCAGATTTACAACAAAGCATAAATCTGGGAATGCATCAAAACCCTGCACCTCCCCAGGGGTGGCATAAGGCTTGTTTTTGTGATGAAAGGTATCCCTTCCTCCACAAAAACAACCTGATTTCAACGCAGACACCCTTGCACCATGGTGTAAGGGTGCCTGCTATGGCACATGAAAGCCATTCGTGCGCCAGTGCTGTGAAAGAGGACAAGCATGCACCATATCTCAGAGATACAGTGCATTCCTGCCCTTTTCTTTTGATGAAGGGCAGTGCAGCAGGAAGCCTTGCAATGCTGCCCTGTGCCAAAACTTTGTAAATGAGGCCTCGATTGTCAACTTACCAAGATCTTACAGTGGGATAAAAGCCCACCCATTGCTTGCCATTGATTGGCTTTATTTTCGTTCTCATTTGCCTACTTCCGTTTACATTGCTTGTTTTATCTTATGTTTGTCCCTCCCGTGGAGCATAACCTCTTTACTTGTGTCCTTCCATTCCTCACTTTAAGGGAACTCATTTTTGTGTTTTCCTTAAGCAGTCCACAAGAGTGCCTGTGTTTTCCAGCTGTCTTGTTTGTGTGCGTCTTTCCTTCTCCCTTTTCTTGTTGTTCTTTCTCGCCTGTCTGCTTTTCTCCCTCCTTACTGCTATCTTTTTCTTTTGTTTTGTTTAAGCACTCCACAAGTGCATGTGTTTTCTAGCTGTCTCCCTTGTGTGCTTCTCTCCCCTCACACTGTGTTGCTTTCTCTTCTCCGTGTGCTTCTCTCCCCATGCTGCCTTCTCTCGTCTGCATGCTACCATCCCTCCACTCTGCACACTCTATGTTGTTCTCTATCACCTGTGTACTTCTGTGATGTTCTCTGCCTCTTGTGCTTCCCCCCGCTATCATGCACTGCTTTTCCCCTTGCCCCACTCCTGCATTACCAGGCACCTCCATCACCAAAACCTGCAGTCCTTTTTTAATTGCCACTTTTGTACTAAAAAAATCATATTTTTTTGTATTTACTGAGCCAAATGACGTCTTTCATCTTGGAACAGTACATTTAAAAAATGGCAGCTGTGACCTTCCACTGGTGAGCACGTGCTTTCTGATGCATATATGCATCAGTGAAAAGATGCCACCACTATTGGTGTCTTTTTTATTTTTTATTTTGATGATGCTATACAGCATCCCAATGGTGTACAGCACTGCTAAAAGCAATTGGCAAAGCCAGAAGGCCCAAAAGGCGAGATATGTTGGCTTTGTCAATGCTTGTTGTGGTCAGGCGCTGGCCACACTTTGGATGTTAGAGTGTGTTCACAAGTATTGCCTTAGTTGAGTGATGGCGTCTGTCAAGAGATGCTATACCTGTGGAAAACCGAAGATATTACAGCATAAAAGTGCTATGGAATGATCGTAGGGCTGTAAATCTATGAGGGTTATGAGAGAGCTGTGGAGGATTAAGGAGATATGCTTAAGAAAGTAGTGAAAACAACCTGGAGCTGTGGCGAGGTTTGTCAGGCTGTAAACTGAAGCTTTTGAAAGTGAGTACTGGCTGTTGGGATATAATGTGGTTAAGGGGAGGTGCATGCACTGTGAAGAACAAGAGGAGGTAACATGTTGAGTAGTGGATACATTTAGTGCGTTTAGATGTATACAGATGCTGCACTGATGGGGCTGTAAATATTTATGGCTAAGGAGAGAAGTAGGGAATCTGCAGACCTCTGGAGAAATGGGAGTCTGACCGTAGCCTCAACTCCAGGTAGGATTCTTAGAATGAGCAGCATCGCAGCTGGTCCCGCTATAATTCTGGAGACCTCATCTGTATGGTGGATTTGCTGCATTTGCAAGTTCAGAGTTTGGGTTGGAATTGTGGACTGCTTGATTCTGATGAGGCACTATGACAATGTAGGTGATCACTACATGTGTGGTTATTCACCTACTACCACTTGTATTTATTTGGTTCGAAGTTTAAAACATTTTAGTTTGTTAAAGGCAAGAGCAAATGTATATCCTGAATAGGGATTTGAAGGGAACAATCCCATATTTAATGATGATGCAGACATAATGGTTTATTCACAGAGAAACTTCCCTCCCTTGGAGACAAACGTGCTGATGCACGTTTGTATTACATTTTACAAGTGTAGAATGTTCCAGGTGGCTGAGAAACTCCGTGTTTCCTGAACCCGTGTTTGTTTGGGGTTTTAGGACTCTGTGCACTTTACCCCTGCTAACCAGTGCTAAAATGCTTGTGCTCATTCCTTTAAACATGGTAAAAGTGGCTTACCCCAATTGGCACATTTATTTTACTTGTCACTCCTTAGTAAAGTAGTACTATATGTACCCAGGGCCTGTAAATTAAATGCTACTAATGGGCCTGCAGCATTTGTTGTGCCACCCACTTAGGTAGCCCCTTAAAACATGTTTCAGGCTTGCCATTGCAGCCTGCGGACAGCTTTGAACTGTCAATTCGACTTGGAAAAATAGCCCCTTACCAAGTCTAAATCTTCCCTTTTTTATTACATATGTCACCCTTAAAGGTGGGCCCCAAACAGCCCTTGGGGCACGGTGCAGTGTATGTAAAAAGTTGGACATGTACTTTTAGGTTTTACATGTCCTGGTAGTAAAAAACTCTTAAATTTAATAAGTGTTCATTTTTGATTGGAAACAGATAGAAATGTCACGTTTCGTCTCAAACTAATTGTAATTTAAAATCCTCTTTAATGGTAAAGTCTGATTTTAAGACACAATTTTGAAAATGCCTCTTTTAGAAAGGCATTTTCTTGTTCTCGCCACATGGTGCCTGCAGCCTGTGTTCTGGGGTCACATGACTAGGTGTAGTTGGCTGGTAGTTGGTCTTTATGTATTCCTCCCAGACAGTATTACAAAGGGGGATCAGCTGTGGGCAGGATGGACCATCCAGGCAGGATAGGTGGGGACGGAGCTGTCACCTACCACACTTGCACAGATGGACCATCCTGGCAGGATAGGTGAGGACGTAGCTGTCACCTACCACACTTGCACATCAAAGGGGTTGCCTCATCCTACTCACAAAGAACTTCACACTAGCCTATTGTCACCTCAGAACCTTTATAGCCAGGGCAGGGGAAGGAAGGAAAAATCCAGGAACAGATGTGGGGGAAGTCTAGAGGTTTCTCTCATTTCAAAGCTGACACCAGGTATAAACATGTAACCCTGAGACCAACTCATTAGTACATTCCTGGACCTGTGGACACTACAGAGATGGACTGCCCTGCTGCCAGAGGACTGAACTGCTGGTTAAGACCTACCCTGCACTCTGAGAAGGAAGGCTGGACCTGCTCCATTCATCCCAGTCTACCCAAGTGACTTCAAGGGTCAGTTGTCTGAGCTACTGAGACGCAACAAGCTTCTGAGGACCCCCTGCAACTGATTACCTGACTGGCTGCAACTTGACCTGCAACTGGACCTGCCTGAGACCTGTTGGCCTCTGCTAGAGTGAGTCCCTGGTCCCCAAGGGGCACCTCGCCAGGTCCTGGGCCCTTGGTTGCCATCAGAGTGCACTCCTCTGAAGACCAAGGAGAAATCATGAGGTTTTGGGCTCTATGCGACCGTGAACGGGCCAGTTTGTGCTGAGATCTTGTCACCCGCAATGACCGGCAACATGAAGCTCTGGTGAACTCTACTCTTCACACGACAGAGACCACCAGCAACAATTGGCAACGTGAGATTTACACTTCATGCTACAGCATCAACAGCCCACTGTTACCGCCAACACGAAGCTCCAGGATCGACCACCCGTGACGCCCAACAGGACCATTTTGTTACAGTGATGACCATCCACAACACCCTGCTTGCTCATCGTACTACAGCGATGAACATCGGTGACACTCTCCTGTCTTCTCGCGGCATCCTCCACAGCGAACTGAACTCTTTGCGTCGGCCTTTGAGAAGCTAACTTTTTCAGTGGTACTAACCTGGACCCTGTATCCAGCCTGCCTCCATTGTGGTCAGCTTGAACTTGCGGCTTTCCTCTGGTCTATCATGACTAGATGACCAGAAGTGGCGCTTTGGGCTTTTAGCTGCAATGCCTATTGAAACCTTTGAAGTTGCATATCTCTGGTTCTTCTGATTGGACTTTTGTTGTTTTGGTCTCAATTTATTACATTGAACTTTTGTTGTTTTGGTCTCAAATAAATTACTGCATTTTACTCTATTTTTCTGTGCCATTTTTCTGGTGTTGTGTTTTCAATTTATTATTGTTTAAGTGTTGCAAAAATACTTTGCACAACTCCTCTAAGTCAAGCCTGCCTGGTTTTGTACCAACCTACCAGAGGGTTAAGAACAGGTTACATTAGTGGCTTTTATGGTTTACCCTGGCCAGAGTTGTGGCTGTTGCTTGAGAAGGGCTCACACTCCATCAACCAACAACGTATATTCCTATGAAAACAAATTGGGATCTCTAACAAAAGCTCAGTGAATTGAGCTCAATCTGTTCTTAGTCAGGATGACTTCTTCTAGGCAGATGGTCAGTGCATGCACTATTTTTTCAAATGTGCATTCAAATTTGAGTTACAGCACAGTTACTTGTTACACCACAAGCTACGCTATGACTCATTCATATATACATTGCAAATGTAGACTAAATCATACCATCTTCATTTCATGGCTAGTTTGTAAGTGAGGGTCTGAGTCCCACAGGATGGTTAGACAACGAAGCATACTTTTCTGTGAATGTGGCTCATTGGAGAAATTCAGTGTGTCTTATTCACAAAAACACAAGTATAGCTGAATATGAAAGTTTACCTCCTTGGACAGGTGTATATTTACTAATTTAAAGGAATCACAACAATTTGCCAGGTTATGCCAGATTTCCTGATGTACAGTTGCAACATTATTCCATGTGAAAATGTACTTGTTATAAGTTCAGTTCTCCAGGGCCTGTCTAGCACAAGGGCAAATACTCAACCCTTATAACAACTATTACCGTTGTCCTTGGAACTAAAGGAGGCATGTACTACTGCAAGGTCAATGCATTTCTAAGTCCCTTTTCTCTGATCTTTGCCTTTCCAAGGTAAAACTGGCAAGGCTTACTTTTGGAGATAGAACAGGGTAGAAGTAAAACTTTATTTATTCTAGAATGCTTATTAACATGAGGTAGTCTTAAGGCATATAACTGTACTGTTAGATAATTATCACAGATTCTACTTAGCCAGATATAGGACTTCTCACATCCTGCACAAGTTCCAAATGGCGCGTCTAAAAATGAAACACTACAATCAATTGCAGCATTGGTTTCTGTCAACTGTAGTCACTGATTTCAACATCTTATTTTATAGTTTGAAGGGTGCATACTTGGCTCCATGCAGGCGAGGTGTTAGTACAGTGCTTCCCCAGACTCCCTCTT
Organism: Calotriton arnoldi; assembly: GCA_963921515.1. NCBI lineage: Eukaryota > Metazoa > Chordata > Amphibia > Caudata > Salamandridae > Calotriton > Calotriton arnoldi. The sequence continues at coordinate 1,283,195 of CAWUFW010000712.1, read as the reverse complement.
CCCAGATTCCCTCAGATTTGCCCAGCAGTCAATGATAGTTCTTCATTTGATAGGTTTGGTCTTTGATGAAGCAGACAGTGGCCACAAGAAGGTAAATGAACCCTCACACCTTCATATTAAAGGTACGTGTCATCACAAAGAGTGGCGGAAGGACACGTGTCTTGTACCTTTGTTAACAGTGTTGGCAGTGGGGCTCTGTTTACGGCAGCACTCGTTGAGGTGCTCAGGCCTTGCGGTTTATAGTCAACAGAGCTCAGGGAACAACAAATGCACAGTCATGATGAAGGAACATAGGCCCTCATGTTCCACATCAGCTTCATCCATGGAATAAATGTGTTCCATGCGCTTCATATTTCTAATCAGTGCTGCTTGTTTAAATCATCAGTTGGCCAGCACAGTATCTCAGGTCTTTTGTCTTGGCCATAACAATCACGTCAACCATCCTCAAGGAAGTACGCAGTGAAATTGTATTGTTCACTAGGTTGTGTTCTGAATCAGTCAAGATACCACATGCCAGGTGAAATACCTCATCTTCTTCTTCCTTTAGGTTGTAGTAGCAAAAACATGCTGTGCTCAGTACTGGGTATAGTCTAGGGGAGTAGATTTCTGTCTCTGGTTCCATTTTTATCTCTGCACAGATGTGAAAAGCTCTATTCAAGTAAAAGGTCAGCATTGAATAAGCATCACAATAATCACACACAATCTCTGTGGAGACCTGAACATACCCATCATCTCACACTACCTTTGTTGGGACCTGGGCATCACAATTATCACACACATTTTTTTGTGGGACTTGATCATCACAAACTATCTTTTTGGGAAACTGGGCATTACTATAATCACAGACTCTTTGTGGGGACTTGATCTTAATTATCATCACATACTATCATTACAAACTATCATTGTGGAGACCTGGTCATTACAATAATCACACACAATCTGTGGGGACCTGAACATAACTATCATCACACACTATATTTGTCAGAACATGGGCATCACAATTATATCACACAATTTCTGTGGGGGTTGATCATGTCTATCATCGCACACTATCTCTACAGGATCCTCATCATAACTCCCATCACACACTCTCTCCATGTGGTCTTGAACATGGGTATTACCGATTATAATTAAGGTTCCCTGTGTTCCATTTTTACTGGTTTTTACAGATAAATACCGAAAGAAAACCATTTATTTTCCTGTTTGTATTAATATGTAAATGTGGATAAAAACGGAAATTAGCATTTTTTTGAGTGATTATGAATACTGTCAGTCATGACTGTCCGGCCAATAGCTGTGTAGATTCACAGGTAAGCAGTTAAAAAATAAATAAATTATTGTTATGAGGCTTTAACTCAAGTAGATATGCAAAAGGTTGATACTAAAATGTTCATATTTTCATATATGTGCATTGATTTATCATCAGTCTGAATTCATATTATTGAAATCTGTCATACATTCAGATAAGAGTTTACATTTATCGTTTAAATAAATGTGGAAATGTACTATTTTTGCTTCATTTGTCTCGAAAAACCCTAAATAAAAATGGATAAATACAGGTAAAATTAGCAAAAAATAAATATGGATAAATACAAACGGAAATGTCAAGAAAATAAATACCATACAACCGGGAGCCCTAATTATAATACATGGGAGCCTGCAAACCCTATATCTAAGCTCATCTTTAATTTCCTTATTACAAGTGACCTGTAACTTATTATCGTCAAAGTCAGCACAATGCCTACTGTCAGCAGCTGAGAGGAAAAGCAAATCACAGAGCATAATTAAAGCGGTGCTTTAAATACAAAACAAACCCTGGTGCTTTCTTTGTCTGTTCTGTTTTTCAAGATGAACATTGATAAGCAGAAAGGAGATATTTATGGCTATATGTCTATTATAGGAATGATAGAATGGTTCTACAGATTCTGAGGTACAGCATTTTTATTTAACCTGACTTGTATTAAGCGGATTCACATACCTTTTGCAACAAATATATCATTTTTTCACTAGAGTCTAATTGTATTCTTCATGTTTAGAAAAATCCTACAATGTTCACAAACATCCTATCTTGTTCATATGATAGAGAACCACACCAAGGATTTAAGTGGTTTGTGGGAATGGCGATGGTAGAACCATAAATAAGAAATAAAGTACCTCTGGCATACATTCTAAGGATATTGCAATCCATGTTGAAGTTCCATAACCCTATGAAGGAACTCTGCATTCAACCTCATTCCTCCATATGATCACAGTAGTCCTTGGTGACATTCAATAGCCTTATAATGTACGTCTGGTGGTACTTTATCCTATCTATTGTCACACAGTACCTCAATGGGTACCTGAATACAACTGTAATCAAACACCATCTCTGAGGAGACCTGTGCATTACTGCAATCACACACTATCTATTAGGGTACTTGAAATGACTATAATCACACAGTATCTCTGCGCAGGCCTATGCATCACTATAATCACCTATTATCAACGTGGGTTAAACAGGAGTATCATTGCACACTATCACTGCAGGGATTTGAACCACATTATCATCACTAACTATATTTGTGGTGACCTGGGCATCACTATCATCAGACACTATCTTTGTGGGGATCTGGACATCACTATAATCACACACTATCTCTGGGGGGACTTGAACATAACTATCATTATACAACATCTTTTTGGTGACCTCCACTCTACTATAAACACGCACTACTTCTGGGGGAACTTGAACATAACTATCATCACACACTATCATTGTGGGGACCTGATCATCACAATAATTACACACTAGCTTAGTAAGGACCTGGGCATCACTATAAACACACTATCTTTGTGGGGACCTGGGTATCACTATAATCACACACTATCTATGCGGGGACTTGAACATGCCTATCATCACACACTGTATCTCTGGTGACTCGAACATGACTGCCATCTCATACTATGTCTACCAGTTCTTGAACATTAATATAATCACATGCCATCTCTGCTGGGAGTTGAATATTACTATAATTATAGCCATATCTTTGGAGACTAATATTGCACAGCCATATGAAGATGATGCCTAGTGGTGAAGATGATGTAAAAGAACCAGGTAATCTCAGTCTGACTTTACCATCTGACCACACTGCAGGATCTTTGGCATCAATTTATCTATGTGTTTTTTCCTTATCCCTTAAAGTTTGTGAGCACTCAGCAACAGGCTACATATCTGTAAATCCCCTTCGTTGCACCCAATATGCTATGGTTTTCTGCTGAAAAATGCATTATCATCAAACTCCATTTCTATATGCTTATAGGACACAAGGGGTGGTTCCTACATGACAGAACTACCGTGTAATAGAGGTGAAGCACTGAAAAATAACATTTAGCCACTTGTTAATGAATGTATTCAATCACAAATGACATTTTTGGAGTAAGTCCCCACAAGGTTAGTAACACGTGTTTAAGTCCCCATAAGGATGGTTCTGTGCGCGTGATGAACTAAAGCTATATTTGCCAATATGAAGCAGGATCCTGAATCATGATTTTTTTCTTAATGATTTTCTGTAATTATTATATTTTAAAACCATTGGGAAAGGTTAGTCCCCACAAGGCAGGTATCTAGACAGTCTCCACAAGGAGAGGGGAGAGGATAGAGGGGCGAGGGAGGGGTGTGTGCGTTATCTTTTAGTGTGTATCTTGCTTACCCTGACTAGAGTGGTGGTTCCTGCCTGGCCTGGGTGCATACCTCATCCAACCAGGAATCCCATTTCTAACAGTATGACAGCTAGGAAGGTTAGGATCAGGATATGTGATCACAGGAGCAACATCCGTTGCAAGCGAAGTACTACGAAAATGGCTGAACATTTGATCACTAGGTCTCACTCTGTACAAGATCTCAAACGGGTTGTTTTGGAACAAGTAGAAGGAGAGAATACACGCATTGACAGTATGCTCTTAGAAAAAGAGCCACATAGAATATACAAATTATTCACACACAAACCAGGATTAACATTCCTTGCTGGAGTATACTATAGGATAAGTCACATATTAAGAGTCACCATCCTAGGATTCCTCCACTTTCATGCAAGGCAATCAGAGGTGTTTATTAGGCATACATGAGAATTGGCCAATTTCTCTGCAAGTTACTACACACCAAAAACCAATCTGTAGTGCCAACAAGGTTTTCTCTCTTGGCCTGTAAGACACCATCAACAGACTGAAATAAGTTACTTCAGTTATTTCCATCACAAAACCATGACCACAGTAAAACTGACACAGAGCCGGATAGGGACTACATTTCTCAGCTAACTCTGTGCCGTAACAGCCCCAAAACACATGGTGGGAGAACCACGCCCCTCAGCATACACAGAGTAAGCAACCCAATGTGCAGAACACGTCGTGTCCCAACAGAGGGAGGCGCGTCAGGATCACCTCTGGAAGGTGCAGGGGGCTAAGTATTTATAGCCGCGACTTCATTGAGCCAGTCGCATTAAAGGCCTGGAGGGCCCCACGTAGGTGGAAGGCAGGATGATTTCCCTTGATGAAGTAAGTATCGGGCATACTAAATAAGGGAGTTTTGACGGATGGCACTGCAAACTCTGAGATTACTATCATGACCATTGCCCTATTTTTTTCATATGTGCGACTACAGGCATCGTTCTCCCCCAAGGCCTTATGGAGCTAGATAAAATGTCCGATAAGTGTAAGTCACTATGAATGCTGTTTTGAGTACAAGTGTGTGCATGAAACCACTTTTCACAATGTGTGCAGTGTTTTTAAGCGTTTTTAAATGAGTGACTGTGTGGGGATCTCACGTGTGTGCATGCCTTGACGCATACACATAACAAGATGTTGCACTATGAAGGTGGCATAATTCTGTGCCCATTGTGAATATATGATAAATGATCTCTCCTTCTCTAATTCTAGACAAAACAGAGGAACATTTCCTGAATGGTCTGTACTAGCAGGCATGCTTTTATTGAGTGTATGATAGTGTTGCACCATTAATATAATAGAAAGGTGGGAATACCAAACACAGTAAAGTAGGGATTAGATCTTTATTGGTCTTGAAGAAAGCTTGTTGACAATTAGATGCACTTTGTGAGGCTGAAAAATGTCAACCCCATTTTGATGTTTGGGCCATTATACCCAATTACATCACTTTGATTTCGGCTTTTAACCTTGCCAAAGGACCTCAGAATAAAGACACAAACAAGGGGATCTTGCAGGTAATTTTAATTGACACAATCTCTTTAGAAAGTGCTCTGCTTACAAAGTGTGTTGAGCCCACCCACTCACATTAAGTGCAGTGGGTGAGGACTCAATGATGAAGCATGCCACGGGTGGTACCTGTGGGTGAGGATCCAAATAAAAAAAAAAATCCATGAGATTTTAGGATCTCACAATTCACCACCTGTAACAGGTAGAGTACAGGTAGAGTACAGGGAGGATAGGTTTACCCTCCAAGATTGTTTAGATGATACAGCATTTGGGAGGCTGAGGGTACCCTTATGTTCATGGCTACTTACTCCCCATTAGTGTGATACACATCTCATGGTGAGACCATGGCAAATGTCTTGAGAAGCCAAGTCAGCTGAATCCTTCATTACAATGATTGCGGGATCAGAAGTAATCATCCTCTATATCTGAATTTCTTTAAAATCTCTATATCTTCCATTGGAAGTCAGTTAATGAAACGTTACTGGGAATCCCAAAGCACTCAGCCATAATGGCACAGTAAGTCTCCGGAACTTTATGCTCTCAAAGCAGTAATTGAAGTAATGCAAACTTTTATCCAATGCATCCATCTATTTGTTCACTTTTTCTAGAGGACTGGAACAGTTTCTAGAGAATAGGCCCTGTGGCATTATAGCACTTTCTAGCTGCAGATGCAACAAATGAAACAGAGGTTGGAGTCTGGGTGGAGTCCAAGAAGACTGGATCCAAATCTGGGGGTCTTTACTTGTTCTCCTTATGTCCACAGGTTTGATGAAAGCTGGAGTCTGGAAGGTGTGCACCGTGGAACTCAACAGCCCCGGAAACCAGAGCTATCATGAATCTAGCTTATGGTTTCAAATCGAATGAGGCTTCATAAATGACCGCTGACGCCTCAATTAAAGCTTAAAAAAATGTGTTAAGGAAAATAAAAACCCACAAAAATATGCAGGATTTCAACCAAAATAAACTTTGAAAAGACAACAGTGTTTGGTGATTCTTCCAGCTGATTTAGTAGAAACAAACTGCACCATGGACCTTTGACTGCATGTCTGTCAGCCTCTGAAGTACCGTAAAAGCGCAGTATCAAATTACTACAGTATGTTTTCAGCCTATCAGAAGCTGGAGTATTAAAAAGTCTCAATCACAATGGTGTTTTCATCCAAATGTATTGTACAGTTAATTTTGTTAATTGGATTTAAATCCAAAAATGTATTAAAAAAATAATTGCCTCTTATAGGAATATCCCCTTTGTAAAAATATTTGTAAACATCATGTATAAAAGATTCTGCACATATGTGGAAATAGTATATGGTTTATGGCCATCAGAGAATACTATGAGAGAGAACCTCCCTTTCAGGGATATCAATCTTCATTTCCCAAGCTAGATTGTAACAACTCAATATATTTAGCCAATCATGATAAACTCCTCCAACATCTTCAATAGGTCCAAATGCCACTACCTGCCATGTTTCGGATGAAAAAAGATGTGAACATATTTCACCTAGGCTAAGATCCATTCATTGGCTACCCGTAAACTACAAGGTCTCCTTTAAAGCTTTAGCCATTGTTCACAAAGCAAAGTATCCCTATTTTCTGGCCTCAATGTTTATTTTGTATCTCCTGAGTCAGGCTCTGAAATCTACTAATCAAGTTCTACTTTTGATTTGAAAAACAAGAACAGTTAATAATGGGGATCGAAATTTCTCCATTGCTGCTACTTCGCTCTGAACTTGTTACCCTAAAAGATTGTGAGAAGAGTCTAATTTGAGATCTTTTAGAAAGTTCTTGAAAGCCTGGCCTTTTCAATTAATAGCTTTTTCCATCTTTTTTGCTCTTTCGAGAGATTAGCGCATTTGCAGCAATCATTTTCTTGTGCGTTTTAATTTCCCCCGTACTGCTGCTTTCCTCCACTTATGATTTCTTTTATCCTGTTGTGTTTGACAACCTAGTTCAAATTAGCTCTGCAATTGTAATGTATAGAAATAAATATAACATTCCTTAACATGAATATTTTGCAGGGAATTTGGGGAGGTCATCACTGAATATTGTTAATAAGAACACATGGCCAATCATACTTATCTGCAAGGACAGACGATCAAGGTTTTACATTCATAATATGATCTCTTTTCTGAACTGCTTGGCAAGTTCCAAAGGGGACGTAAGGAATTTGGTAAGGCTACGGATTTACAGAAAGTCCGCGGACCACAACATGGATGCTAGCAAATATAAAAAAATAAAGAGGATGAAGGTCCGCTGGAAGGTCTTTAGATAGGTTGGAGAGGCTGCTCAAAATTTTACAGCGAGCTGAATGGGGATGGGTACATGATCAATGATTATTTTGGCAATAAGCTTTCCATTTATTTGTATGAAACACTGTACAAGTTACAATCGGATGTTGCACAAGAGGACAGGATGACAAACTTGTCTGGGGTGGGTCTGCCGACCTTATGAAAATGAGTGCTATTGTGACCTCCAATTTAGGTAGTGGGATTCCGATCAGTTGTCCTCCATTAGGCCTCTTATCACCTATGCTGTATCAGAATTTTACTGGCCTTACTGCTGAAAGGATGCTCTCATCACCTACCATGTATTCATATAATACTAAGAGAACACATTAACATACAATTGTAATAACACACTGTCTAAATGTTATGTTTATATTAAATGTTGTATGATTGCAAACATTAGTAAAATAAAACAAAAAAATCCTTTCCTTACACTAAACTTACTATGTTCGCGAAGAATTCCATGACTATGCGCTCGGCTATGCTGTTCCAAACTTAGCTGCTGTTCATGCAAATCCACAGGAGTAAGATTTATGCCAGTTCCTTCAAGGTACAGCCTAATCCTTTGACGCCACTGCCACCTAAGAAAAAAACAGAACTATAAAGCCATAGATCTAAAACTCACAAATGATCCATATGAGTTTAGTTAAATGGAAAGATTAACCTACCATCATAATTTAGTTCAGTCTACATATGATGGGTTCCAACTCAACTACACATTAAGACAAAGACATGCAACAGCAAACCAAAACTTTCATACAACAGCTATGCTTTTTTTCAATACCAGGAATAAGATCTGAAGGCCTTAAAAAGGAAAACGTACAAAAGATACCGACACTCTGGTCACCCGTGCCTGGAAATTTAGTAACATATGGTTTGCACAGATTTCAGTTCTTACTGCCAGGACAGATGTAAAATCACAATATGTAAATTTGCAACAAATTTCTATTATGCAAGGACAGCTTAAGAAGACATTTTTGTGATAATCTTTCTCTGCAATAAAGCCCAAAACCAAGAAATCTGAGCGCTTGCAATGAGACTACCAAATAAAGACATTTGCGGGCACATCACAAATACAAGGCACATTAAGCTCAGAGTTACCATAGATCAGAGGAATCTTGAATAGGAAACGGCGTGACCCTCTGTGTTGAACTACTCATGTACTAACCAATATAATATAACCTCTAGCTCAAACAGCCTGCATGCAGGCTGTGTATGCCCGACATGACATGATCAGCAAATTAAGCCCTATATCCTGCAGTTGCAGACTGGGAATGGTAGTAACTCTGTTTCGGTTTTTGATGTTGGCAGGGTTGATATGGTCAAAGGAGCAGAGTGCAAAGCAGGGGGGGGCAAGGAATTGTTTTGGAAGGCAGTGAGTGGTTCATTCCCATTTTCCACAGTGACCCAAAGAAAGCACAAACGCACCTGGTCACCAAACAATGTGGCAGTATAGGCAGCAGGCAACATCACACCCACTTGGTATGCTCACTTGGCAGCAAGCACAGCCTCCCAGCAGCCATATTACCTCTCCTTTTAGTTTCTATGAAAAAGTTCAGTAGATTTCATCAATTCAACATATACAATTGTTTAGTTGTAAATGGGAAGACTTTCTCAACAGATATATTTGAAAAACGTGTTCAGCTTGGAAAACACATGGCTGGATAAATTAAAGGAATCCAGAAAAGGATTCATTTTTTCCCCGAGCATCCGTAACTACACTGTTGCCAACTTTTTCAGTACCTGGATCAGCTAGTAATTAGATAGACCACAAAAAGCTTGACATAATGCATTATATATCTAAGGAATATTAAAATGCAATATGAGAAATGAGGCCAGTCTATCTAACCTTAGGTGGTATTTGTTTGAAGCAAAGCTATAAATTAAATAGTCCAGATCAAGACGACATACAGATTTCCAGAGGAAGGGGGTGCCCTGAGAAAATAGATGAGCTGCTTTTTTGACTGAACATGCACTGGACAGAACCTGGAGGTAAGCAGAGTCATTTATTAGGTCCTACAGGGAGCAAATAAGAAATGGAAGCTTGCCTTTTGGGACAGAAGAGACCCTTGCATGGCGACAGACGTGCACCCCTGCCCCTGCCCCGAACCCACCAACTGCAACTATATCCGGATCCCTGGTGTTGATTGTGAAATGGAAAAATCAAGACCATTCGCCTTGGAATCTGGAGCAACAGTGTCTGTCTGCCTACCAAGACCAGAAAACACTGAGGAGGAGGAGAGTACCTGAGGTCAAATGGGGATCCTGCCAAGTTGATCACTGAAGTAAAGTGTGTGATTTGGGTTAGTGTGGAGGACGTTGCACCAATTGGTCCGTAAGCCCGACTGCTGCAGTTTACAACCTCTATTTGCCAGGTGGGGGATAGGCTGAAGATTAAGGCCCGTCCTCCTGGTGCATTACTGTGATTGGAAGCAGGCTGTCATCCATGCAGTGGTGTGACCCAATGAGGCTACTGTCCCAGTGCTACTGTTCGCAAACCCCATATGCCAGGTGAGAGATGGGTTGAACATTAAGGCCCATCACCCTGGTATATCACTGTGACAGAAGAGGGTCAACGCCCTGCCTGCGAGTGAGGGTCGTGCTGGAGAGAGCCTTCCTGGAACAGTATGCAACAGTGAAGAGTAGCAGGTTGCAACCCGAACCCAGAAGCACCCGAGACTGGTCACCAGACTCAGGGAGACTTACCAGGCAAAATTGGAGGAGCGCAATGGATACCCGTCACCTCACCAACAGTAGCTAGACTTCCGCTCACTGCCAGGCTGCTGACACACGCCTGAGCCCAGCGTACTGCAGCTCCAGTGAAGGTGGGTAAGACTGATGGCCCGACTACCAAGCCTGTGAGGGAACGTGCTCCGACTAAAACATTATGGCAATGGGACAGTGACCTAAGAAGGCAAACTGGAAGACTTGTATTTACCAGCGGGGCATAACCTGAATGTTATCTCACATGAATGTGGAATAACCGCCATCCTTAGACAAGGGATGGGGACTTACCTTGACAAAGCTAGAGTGCCGGTCTTAGGAAGACAGTGTGTATTATTTGTTGTGTGCTCTATTTCACTTTGTGCTCGTATGTAAATACTACTTTTTTAACAAAAGCTAGTATCTGACTAGACATTCATTTAGTGGGGTTGCTGAGCGTGCTTTCGAGTTCTTAGTCTATGAATACCTTGTATCCATGTCCCTCCTCTCCTAAAAACCATTGGACTCCTCGACCGGCGCTACTACTGACAGTCAAGTGCTAATAGGGTACTTGGCCCAGTTGCTCAGGACCCATAGAAGGTCGGGCCCCGGGACATGAGGAGTAAAAGGCCACAACCCCTGTGTTTTGACCCAGTAGCTCCTGCTTGCCTCGTGGCCCTCTGGAAGGGGTTCTAACATCGCCACGGAGTTAACTGCAGTGTTTTGGGATGGGCTACAGAAGGCCAAATATGATATTATGCAACACATCGAGGGGTGAGAAGGGGATTTAGAATAAGTGTAATTTATTTGTAGGTGAAAGAATACAACAAATACAGTGCTGAAATACACAAAGATGTAGCTATTAGTTCCACTATTTCTTTATAGCCCAATAGATTTTTCACAGGAGAAGACCTGGCAGGTACTGGCATTAATAAGGTAATTGAATGATAACGTCACCTAATATTGGGAAAATACGGAGGGCTGTGGATCCACAAATTAGGTGGAGAGTGAAAAACGTGGTATAGGTTAGCCGCAAATGAGTGGAAGACCATGAACTAAAAACCTACTGTACCCATGAGATCAAATACCCCCAGGAAAACCGGGATTATTAAAGATTAGGACTCACCACACTACGTTTTAGGCTGTGGTAGGAACAAAACTGAAAGAAAACGCAACAAAATGTTCTGAACTTAAATAAAAAACACAGACATTCACCACTTAAAGTTAGCAGTGCTAAGTATAAATTGCGCCCCGACCATGCCCTGCTTATGACTTCACATATTACATCATTTATTACATGTTCTAAGACTTCATTGATCACATCTGACACATAGACCTAACTATGTCACTTTAACAATTGTTTCTCAGTGAATTCCTATTTTTTTTTTTTTTTTTTTTAAATGTAAAGTATTATTTTGTTACCATACGTAAAGATAACCCCCCGCCATGCGTGTGCGGCCGGGGTTGGCCGCAAGGCCTGGCCTTCTGCCAGACCCTGCGGCCCCCACCACTCAGAGGCAGCCAACACAACGCCACGCATGGCCTTTGGTCTTGGATGGCGTGGAGTTGGCTGCAGGGCTTGGTTTGCAGCCAGGCCCTGTGTCCAACCCCTGCAGGCAGCAAACCTCATGCTACGGACGGCTGAAAGATGTGCGCAGCGTGAGGTTGGCCACCGGCCCTGCCCTGTGGTCAACCCTCCTGCAAGTAGCCATCACTGGCAGGCTAGGGTGGCGTACGGCTTGCCTTCTTGCCACGGGAACCCCATAACCCAGGGCCAAATTCCATAATTAAGGGAAAGGGGGCGTGTGTCCCCCCCCACTCTGCCCAAGCCTTCTTGGGTGCCCGGAACCCCATCCCCAGGGCCAAATTCCAATAAAAAGAGGATTGAGGCTGCATACCCCTCTAAGCCTCATTAGGCCCCGGGTCCAAAACCAATAAAAAAAGGGGAGTAGGGCCGTCCGCCCCCCCACCTCCTTGAGCCTTATTAGGCTCCCATGGACCCCATCCCCTGGGGTCAAACTCCATAAAAAATGGGAGCAGGGGGCAACGCAGCACCCCTCTGCGAGCCTGATTAGGCACTGGGGATCTCATCATCAGGGGCCAAAATGCATTATTAAAGGGCAGGAATGTGAAGGGCGTGCCGCTCATCCTCCCCTAGCCTTAATAGGCCCCGGGGTCCGCATCCCCGAAGCCACATCTGATTATAAATGGGAGTGGTCGCATGGCCCCCTTTCAGAGCCTTTGTAGGCCCCAGAGATGCCATCCCCCGGGGCCGATATTAAGTTTAAAAAGGAGGTGGGCCGAGCGGCTTTCATGTGCCCCGGTGATGCCATGATCCGGGGCAAATGTAATTAGACAGGGGGTAGGGGGGTGGGTGCAGCTGCCCCTTGCCAATCCTATTTTGTCCCTGGGGCCATATGTAATTAAAAAGGAGGAGGGAGCTCGCGCGGCCCCCTCTACAGGATGTATTAGGCGCCAGGGGTTAAATGAATTATTAAGAGGCTGCATATAATTATTAAGAGGAAGGGGGTGCCGGACAGCCCCATTCCAATGCCATCACCCAGGGCCAATATTAAGTTTAAAAGGAGGGAGGACACGCAGATTTCATAGGCCCTGGGGACATCACCCCCAGGGCCTATCTTATTTAAAAGGGGAGAAGAGCAGTGCAGCCCCCTCCCCAAGTCTTCTCTGTCCCTGGAGACCCCATCCCCTGGGGCCTCTTAATTATAGGTGGGTGCCTTGTTTATGGAAAAGCAATCCTAACTATAACTACCCAGTAGAGACTGACACTGGGGGATAAATCGTCAACACGCCTGCTTCGGAATATAAAACAAGCTCCAGAAAGCTCCGGTTCACACTCAAGACGGCTTTATTGTGGCTCACAGCAGATCAAGTAACGCATTTCAACCACAGCCACGGTCTTTGTCAAACCGTCTGCTGTTGCCTTTAATAAATTATTTATACATGTTCCCGGTGTTCAAAAATTAAAGTGACAGTGCAATTGTTGCAATTAAAGTGATACGTGCAAATAATCCACTACAATGCTACCTGTTTCGTGAAATAAAGTGACAAGTGCCTATGTCTGAAACATTCAATTACTGTAGCGCTGCATGATTCACATTGGTGACAGCTCATGTATATACACATTTGTAGATATAAGCGCACATGGGGTTAGTCTACGCCAAATACCGGCACACTGTGCATCAAGGGCAAGTGCCCTTTTGACCCTTTCTAGGACTAATCCACCCCTGAATACATTGACAATCATGATACCATCATCATCGTTAATACAAACTGTGCAAAATTCCGCTGGAATAAATAGAATAAGATTACTGATAAAGTGCATGTGCCAAATAAACTGTGCAGAAACGTCAGGAATTTAAAAAATCATACATATAAATTACAAACTGGGTCTGGGGAGAAGTTTCTTTAAAAATGAGATTGCTGGAGAAGAGTCTTCCTACTGTACTGTATTACTTCCAGAGAGTATCCTGATTGTAATAATTCAGGCTTGTCTTCCTCAGTGTTGAGACCATTTGGAATCTTTGAATTAAACCGAATGATGTACCTGGATTCCAATTGCCTCAGATACCTTTCTCTATTGCCACCTCTTATTCTTGCTGGCACCTGATCCAGCACGAAATACTCCAAATCTTTAATGTAGCTATCATGCACCAATTCAAAGTGACTCGCTACTGGGTACGTCTGATCTTTATTTTTGATGGCTCTGATATGTTGCAATATGCACTGATGTGCACGTAGGATGGTGCTGCCTATATAAAGCTTTTGACAGCTGCACCTCAGCACATATACAGCAAGTTCACTCCTACACATAAGAGGCTTCATAATCTGCCATTTTCTATCTGCAAACGGCAAAGGCACTTCTGTGGTGTAAATACCATAACTACAAGCTTTACATTTATGGCACCGTCTGAAGCCTCTACTCCCACTTAGCCATGTCTCCTGTGGTCTACTCCCTGGGATATTGGCCACTAGGTCTTGCCTCATTGATCTGGCTTTGCGGAACGTGATGAGGTTTTTTATGTAGTCATGTCCCAATGTGGGATCACTACATAATAGGTGTCAATGCTGCTGAAAGATGGCTCGAATTTTCTGATGTGCATGTTATAGCTGGTGATAAAACGAAATTTTTGTTCAGTTTTATCTGGAGTACTAGTTTTTGTTGCCTTCATAAAAATTAGTTGTTTCCTAGGTTTTAAATTGGCTCTGCGTTTTGCTTCCTCTAAGATGTCTTTATTATATCCTCTTGCTTCAAACCTCTCTGTGAGGTCAAATTGAGCTTTTTGAAGCTGCTCGGAACCCAGGAATCCCAGGTCATGACTCCTGGTGCCTGATCCCAAAATGGCGGCATTATCGTCCTCTCACCGGCTGAACCCCCGTGCAGTAAACGGGAAAGATCTAACCATTAGATCCCCGGTCCCTCAGGATAATGAAACAGCCCCCTGTAAGTGAAACTGCTTCACACCCGAGAAGCCTCAACAATCTGGAGTCGGCGATCTCGGGGCTTGGCGCCTGACCCCAATATGGCCGCACAAACCTTCTCCTTCATGACTGCCATGCAAAGTCTGTATCTGCCCATTGCCTGACCCTTGATACCTCGCCTTTCAACGGCCTTCTAGGAGTCACCCTCAGCCTTATGCTCTGGAGAGTCAACGACCAGCCCTAGAGCAATAGCACGAATCTCTCTACTACTCGCACTTTACCCTCAAAGGACGGCTCTGGAAACTCTAGCCCACCCTTCCTTATAGGGTGCCTGCCCCCCCCGTTCCACCTAGTCACTATGCCATCCACCACGTCAGCCTACTCCAACCCCGCCTCTGCGAACCACTTAAAACAGAACGGCCCGAACTCCTTCTCGATCAGTTTCCCCCCTAACCTCTCACCCAAAGCGAAAAAAATCGTTAAACAAAAACTGATCAGACAACATCCTGAATCACTATTCGCGGACATCTATCACTGCGCCTCCAAAGGACAAGTAAAAATGGATCTCATCTTCCACACTGAAAGACCCGAAATATGGAACTCCATCCTCAGATCGCAACTCAATATCTCCAAAATGACTAACACTTCCCATAGCTGCAAACTGACTTTCTCAGCCCCTAACCACACTAGGCGAAATGGGAACACCACTGCGACCATCTACTCCAATGGCACAGTCCTGATACGAGCCAACAATGACAATCTAGAAACCTTTGATGCCCTCTTCCAATCCCTCCTGACTTCCCCCTCCCACGCACTCCTCCCCTGCCCGCCCATCCTCCTCTCCCTGAAGAACCCGACCCGCCAACAGAACTCACCCATCATTCCGGTGCACCCTAGTAATAACACCTGCCTCCCGCCGCGAGACACCACCCCCAACACTACCAGAGAGAACAAGACCCCTCTACCCCTCTCCGGCAACCACCCTCACCCGACCCCCGCCCTCCATCCCTCCCAACCCACTTCGAATGACCTCAACACACAATACGTGACTCCCAACCCCCTCCCCAGTCCCTCATGCAATTTAAGACCGACGCCCCAACATGGCCCCCGCCTTCCCGCACCCCCGACCCCACCTAGATCCCACACGGACAGCTCACTCACAAAAGGGCAACTTAACGTTAGGCTCCCCCCCCCCCCAGGTTAAACTTTCCCGCCCAGAACACCCACACCAACAGAGACTGGGCAGCGGCTCACCCTGCTTGAAAGCCAGATAACAACCATAATCCAGGGGCTTAGTGAAATCCTTACCAACCTCGCCGCACCCCTAAAGCCACACCGTTTCCCTTCCTTCCCCTCTCTCCCTCAACAGAGGCTTTCCAAGGCTCCCCACCGAAAGGGATCTCTACCCCCCTCTCTAATCAGACACAGAGACCAAAAAGAACTAGAGATGAAACGTCTGCGAGTGAAGCGGCAGCTCTCGCTTCCTCGTACGACAATCCTATTACTGCCACCCTCCAATCCAAAATACAGGTGATCACCGGACTGGGAAGAGAACAGGCCTCTCCGAAATCCCCTAGACCCCCGGCCACACGCACTTTCATCCCCACGGTCCCCCGAACGAAAAAACCCACAACAGAGACGTCCCCCACAAACTGCATGCTCATAAACTGCAGATCAGCCACCAAGCATGCCACAGAGCTAGCGGAATCCATCCTCACCCACGACAGACATAGCATTCATCACCTTGACATGGCTAAATGACTCCTCATTTCCACTCATGGATACTCTTGTCCCCCCTGGCTTTGTAATCACCAACAAAGATAGAAAAGATCAAAGAGGTGGAGGCATAGCAATCATCCACAAAAACAATATTTCCGTGACGGAAATAGACTCCTTCAACTACAACACCTTTGAGTGCCTAACCGCCAACATCAACACTAGCAACAACAAAACACTTATCTGCCACCTTATTTACCACCCCCCAGGCAACACCACCACATTCACTGAACACCTGTCCGACCTGATTGCCCACTGCTCTCTCCGAGACACGAACAACCTTATTCTGGGCGACCTCAATCTACACTGGAATGAAGAAAACAACCTGCTAATCCAGAACCTGAAGGAGCTGCTTCACAGCAACAACCTTACCAAACACTGCTTAGAGGAAACCCACAACAAAGGAGCAATCCTAGACGCCATTATCGCCCAGCACGACACTGTCACGATAGACCGCACCCTGCCCGTGGACTGGTCCGACCACCACTTAATCCTTTTCCACCTCACTCAGCCGATCACACTTAAACCCCCCACCCAAGACCCTCCGAAATGGACTAGAAACTTCACTCAGATTAACATGACTGACCTAGAGGGAAGGGTTAACTCTCTCCTCACTGCCTCCACGGATGATCTATCCACAACAGAACTCACCTCCCACTAGAACACAAACATGACATCCATTCTAGATCAAGTAGCCCCCTTGAAACTAAAAAAAAAAAACAGGAACATCCCATCCAGATCTTGGTTCAACACGGACATTAACTATGAAAGAAGACAACTAAGAGCTACAGAAAGACTATGGATGAGCAACCCCTCCTCAAGCCTACTCGAACAACTCAAAGCAAACCAAAGGAAATACAAAAAACATCAGCAGCGAAAAATCCACCTTCTGCGCCGCCCTGGACAACGCAAAAAACAGGCCCAACGAACTGTTCAAAATCATCAGGCAACAAACCTCCAAACCCCCAGAATCCTCCCTACAGGCCTCCAAGGACTTGTGTGAAAACTTCGCCAACTTCTTCGAAGAAAAAATCACCAAGATTGAGCTCTCACTGGACATCAACGTCAACCCCGTCTGCAAAAGCCTGCCCCCCAGTGACAGTAGATAGCACGCCCAAGCACCCCACAAAAACCTGGAAGTCCTTCAACCCCATCCCGGAAACCGAGATCCTCAAACTGATCTCCACCTCCAAACCAGCCTCTCACGTCCTTGACCCGATACCCACCCAACTGACCAAAAAACTGAAACTCTCCATAGCCACGTTCTGGTGCAAGTTTATAAACAGCTCCCTGAGAACCGGCATCATACCTGAATGCCTCAAAGTTGGCCAAGTCACGCCACTACTAAAAAAACCAGGCCTTGACTCCAAGGAAATGAACAACTTCAGACCCGTCTCCAATCTCCCCCTCCTATCCAAAATCCTTGAAAAATGCGTCCTCCAACAACTGACACAGCACATGGATAGCATCAACCTTCTTGACCCCCACCAATCGGGTTTCAGAAAAGGCTATAGCACCGAGACCGCGATCCTTAACATCACAGACTACATCCACAAATCCCTCGATATCGACAAATGTTGCCTCCTCATTCTCCTAGACCTATTGGCAGCCTTTGACACGGTTGATCACCAACTTCTCATCAAGGCTTTACAAGAAAGGGTAGGTGCTGATGAGGTGGTCCTACTCTGGTTCTCCTCCTTCTTACACAGCCGCTCACAAAGGATAAAAAAAAAAAAAACTTTACCTCCGACCTACACCCAGTCAACAGGGGCGTCCCCCAAGGTTCAGTGCTCTCACCTCAACTGTTCAACATATACATGGAACCCCTCACCACCCTACTCAAAAATGCTAACATCCCTTTCCACCTCTATGCAGATGACACCCAGATCTATCTAAAAACCTCCTCCATAGATGACATTCACAGACTAAATGTCACTCTAAAAGAAATTCAACATTGGCTGTCGCTTAACCACTTAAAACTCAACCAAGACAAAACCGAAATACTCCTCATCTGCAACAAAGAAGAGAACCCTCATATTTCAGAATGGCTAAAAGCTTTGGATGCTCTTAACGGCAATCACACTCTGACCCACTCCGTTAAATCATTAGGAATCACCCTAGACTCAAAACTCAACATGGCCAAACACATCAAGAACTCTGGAAAGAGTGCCTTCGTCAACCTGAAGCTACTTAACAAAATAAAACCATTCATCCCAACCAACGACCTCAAACAAGCCACCCAATCACTGGTGCTATCCAGAGTCGACTATGGGAATGCCACCATCACTGGTACAACAAAATCTCACCTAGTTTCCCTCAAAACTACTCAACGCAGCGTCTAGAATGGTCACTGGAATAAGGAAATACAACCACATTTCACCAGCACTCCGAGAACTAAAATGGCTCCCAGTCGAACTGCGTGCCATTTTCAGAACTGCCTGCCTCTCACACAAAGCCCTGCACACAGGAAAACCTGAGTATTTGGCTGCTAAACTCAAGAGGGCTGGTCAGACAAGGAACCTCAGGAGCTCCAGCACCCTACTACTCATCCCTATGAAAACACGCAAACAAAAAACTGCCGCACGGTCCTTTGCCGGAAACGCGCCCAAAATCTGGAACGCCTTCCCAGTCGGTATCAGGACTATCTCGTCCTTCACAAAATTCAAAAAACACCTAAAAGTCCTTTTCCTCAACCGCTCCCTCCCGAATGGATAGCCGCCATCTAAACGCAAATCCCTGCTCGTCGTCTCTCCCAGACATTGTAGCTCTAAGACTTACCTCCTCCCTGCTATTTGACCCCTAACTGCTCCCCCCCCTAAGTGGTTCAACCTCAAGACAACGTGCACTCTATGAGGTTATCTCAGGACTCACGGACTACCTCAATGCTGCTCAGCACACTTGGACTTCCGAACCTATATGTAGAATACTGCTTTATTGTATGTATCGTGCTCAAAAACTGTTGTGAAGCGCTCCGATACCCTCAGGTCAGGCTAGCGCTATATAAAACTCCTTAATAAATAAATAAATAAATAAATAAACTACTACAGTTCCTTCTCATGCGTACATTTTCTGCATAGGGAATACTGTTTTTAACTTAGTGGGATGGAAACTCCGAGCATGCAACACTATTTCCTGCAGTGCTTTTTCTGAATGTTTTTGTTTGTATTTTTCCATCTGCCACATAGATTGTTAATCTAAAAACTGTACTTCCTGGTCACTGAGTTATGCAGTGAACTGTACATTTAAATTGTTGTCCCAAAAAAATTCCAGTGATGATTTACTGCCACGCCATAAGACAAAAAGATAGTCAATATAACGTGACCAAAGTATCACATTTTCAGTCATCTCTTTGGCATACTCAATGGCTAACACCTGCTCCTCCCACCAGCCCATATGCAGAGTCGCATAACTGGGGGCGAAGAAGGTGCCCATCGCAGTACCTCTCAGTTGCTGATACAACTCTGAACTGAAGAGGAAGATGATGTTGCGTAAACACCACCCAAGCATGCATATCAGCATTTTGGTGTGTTTGTACATAGACATTGGTCGAGAGCTCAAGAAGTGTTGGGCTTCCCTGATGCCATCAGAGTGGGAAATGCTTGTATATAAGGAAGAGACATCTAATGTTATCATTATATAATCCTGTTCCCACTCTACATCATAGATTTGTTTAAAACAATATCCTGTATCTTTAATATGTGAGCTTAAATTTTTAACCGGGTCTTGGAGAAAGTAATCTAGGTATTTCAAGGTGTTTTCAAACAGATTCCCCATGGCCGAAATAATTGGACGGCCTGGTAGTACACTGATGTTTTTGTGAATCTTGGGTATAAGATACAAGATAGGAATAATGGGTGAGTCCACTTTGAGGAATTTGAATTCTGTTTGTGAAATGAGCCCTGCTGCTTTCCACTGTGATAGATCTGAATGAAATCATGGTTACATCCAAGAGAGTACCCTTATCGATCTTTGACTAGCACTGGCTGTCATTCAGCTGGCTCATGGCTTCTTCCTGATACATTGTTAGTGGCCAAAGAACTACATTACCACCTTTGTCGGCCTGTTTTACCATTAGTCAGGATGAAGACGTAGCTTAGACACCAGGCTCTTATAGCCTATTGTTGATAAATCTACTGCCAGATTTTGCTCTAATTTGCTATGTAGTTCTTTGATGTCTTGCACTATCCGGTCTGAAAATAGGTCTATAGAATCTCTCGGGACCATAGGTGAAAAGGTCGACCTAGGTTTGAAAGGTGTTTCAGGTCTCTCAAACATTCAAATCATAGTCCTTAATGAGTGTGTCATCAGCTATGTTGCTTATATCTCCTCTCGTGAGGCTGGACAAATCACGTAAAAAATTAAAATCCAAAACCAACAATTCATCTTCACTGACAGTCAAATTACATTGTTGTTGCCCTGATGTTTTACTATTTTCAAAATAATTCGCCAACCTCAATTTGCGAGTGAACTTAAAACAGTCTATTCGTGTCTGGACATAGCCCATATTTTCCGTGGCGCAATATGACAATCCACGAGACTGTCTTAATTTCTGCTGCACTTAATTGAAGAGTTGTTAAATTCACTATATTCATATCGCCATCGTCCTTAGCTACTTTTTTTTCTTGTGGGCTCCTTTGTTGGTTCCTTTGTTGGCGGTTTGTTCGCCTTGACCGCCTGCTTTTCCTTCGCCTTTTCCCCCACCCTGAAATGTTCTTCCTTGACCTCTCAATGGTCTTAGATTTGCGTTTCTATCCCGGCGTAAAAAACGAAGCTCATATTCCACAGATGGTATTGTCATCATTGGCCTCACGCCTTCATTGTCCGTGTCCACTTCTGAGCTCATTTCGGAGCCAGACTCATCTCTTCTCAGTGTTGTATTTACTTGCAAGCTTTGCGATAGCTTCTGACGAATATTATCAAAGCCTTTGAAGAAGGTAAAGATCTGACCTCTCTGATAGTCAAGCTTATCATGTCTAAACTTGACAGCTTTCCGGTCTTTGATCACTTGCTCGTATTTCTTCACCCTCTCTTGCATGTCCACCTGCATTTCTTTAACCGCTTCTTGCTCCGGTTGCTTACTCAGTTCGTCACTCAGAATGTCAATCTCCTTTAATAACGCTTGTCGATCAATGTCCGCATATTTGAACAAAATTGCCAACATCCTTTTAGACGATTCAGCATTATTTTCCGCCCATTCCCTTAACATATCTGGGGTTGGGTTTTCATATGTGGGGACAAAGAGGATTCTCAGTCCCCTTGGGACACGTCCTACTTCTAGGTAGCGAGTTAGAGATTTACTCTCCCACCATTTTGCTGTTTCATGTTTAATTTCTCAAGAGACCTCAGCAGTTTTTTGCTCCCCATGGGCTTCGTGATATATATATATATATATATTTTTTTTTTTCCAACAATGCAGTCGACAAGCAAATAGGAGTGCTCAACAGCTGGTGCAGTGCAGGGGTCGACAGTCTTTCCCAAGGTTATTGTCAACAAATAAAAGTGCCGCACTCTGAGATGTATTTTCCAAAAGTCTTTAATCTGATAAGACGTACTCCCTCGAGCCTCTCTGCGCACAGAAAATGTATGGGCTACCATCAGATCAGCAAGATTGTTTGTATCCTATTGCAATCCGGTAGACCACCTCCCTGGTGTTCAGCTAAAGACAATAATGTTTCACTACAAAGATCTATTCTGTACATTGACCCTCAGGTGAGAGATGTGGACACAGGAAGCAGTGCCAACATACAATTAGGCTCCAGTAGAAAAACAAGAATCCACCTTAACAGATACTACAGTTCTCAAATGATTGTACTCTCACACCTGCCTGACTAACTGGACCACTTACATAAAAAAAAAAAAAAAAACCTGGACCATTCTAAGGCAGTATTGAGGGATCTATCCGAAAAAGGGCAGCACAGATTGCCAGCTTACTGTCAGGAGCTGTGGCAGCTCCAACACACCAACTGATATACATATACCGAGGTTATGCATGGGAAAAACAAAGGGAAACAAACAGCAGTCTGTAGATTTAAAACAGTTTGAATCCCTCTTAAAACACTGCACAAGAAAGGGCTTATCAGTACTGTACAGATTCTGGACAACCAGTGACAAACATTAAAAACTCATACACAACTATATGGGAATCCGAATTAGGTTTAAATATTAGTGAAGATACCTGGCTGAATATATAGTCCAGGGAGGCTACATCTCTGCCAAGTTCCTAAAACAAAGAAAATGGCTACAAGGTTTTAATGTGCTGGTACTTAACACCTCTAAGGCTACATGTAATATTTGGCTCTGCTGAGGACTACTGAAGGGGATGTGATGAAAGGGGGACAATGGCACATATGTGGTGGTGATGCAGCACCATACAGGCTTTCTGGAGAGAAATATTAGATCAAATTAAAACCATAACAAAAAAATAAAAATGTGATCCTAGGATATAAAGTTACAAGACACAGTAGATAATTTGGAATATCTGCTTACTCGCCAGATCGCAAACTCATAACATATTTGCTTTTGGCAGCAAGTCTCACCATTGCACATTTAAGGAAGCTCCAAGGAGTATGTGGTGGGCTAAAGTTATGCATAGGAAAAACTAACTACAGTTGCATTACAGATAGGAAGAGTAACTTTCGTAAAGTATGGAACAACTATCGTCATTATGTAAAGGATGGTGGAGGCCACTGGTTGATGACAGGAGGGGTTAATGGTGGGCAGGGATGGGGGTTGCTCCTTATTTTTAAGATGATACTTAGATCAGGCATCTGCCAACCTAGTTCCCCTTCTAAACCTTAAGTGCAGAAATGACTTGCCTTGTATGACTGACAGGTGCTACTGGGTACATTCTTCCCTCATAATTTTGAAGACAAAAACAAGTAAACGAATTTATAGATCTAAATAAACCCTTAAATGATCATACTTTTAATCAGAGGTTAAAGAAAACAATGTAGAAATATATTCTTTTCTGTACCATAAAATTACAAGTAAGCTTTTGGAGGAAAAAAAGCTTGCTGCATATGTACAATGGAGCCACATACCCACCTTTTGTAGATCATTAAACAGATTATTTATTTTTCATTCAAATTATCATTTTAGGCAGCATTGCTGTAACTATTGGCATTTGTTCAATTTACCATCGAGGTTAGGGACTTATTAATAAGGACTTTTTTTAAACGGCGTACTGTCACTTTGGACCCCGTGTCAATTGCAAAGTCCTTTACTAGCTGTCTACCGGTCCTCCTCAAATCTAGGATATTATCTCAACACTGAATTCAAAAGAACATTTAGGAGCTAACCAGGCACATGGGTCGATTTAAAATAAGAGAAGTCACCACAAGAGAGTAAACTGAAGGAGCTACCTGGTACATTGAACAACAATTACAACAAACAGAGCCCTACAAAGTGTGTGCTGTGAAATGCAGCAGGCTTCAAAGCAAATTATAATCACAGGGCCTCTGGAGCTTGAGTGCCAGACCAGACTGTTAACACTTCACCAGTCCTGCCCTCACCAATGAGATAAAACAATACACCAACCCGCTCGGATTCAGGAAACAGCTAAAGACTCACCGCTTTAGAGAACACTACATCATGATGTAGTAATAGGCCACAAACCTAGTTTTTTGACAAACTTTATAGAATTAATATTTAATTTTACAAATTTGAAAGATATTTGGAGATCTTAATATGTTTTGTTCGATGTTACGTTAATTTATTTAAGTGCACGATCATCTGTGGTTTCTTGGCGCTGTGTGGTATGTACATAATGAATCAAAACGTACAATAAAAAATGTGGATAAGCTTGCTTAAAAAGCCAAGTCTTTAGCTTGTTCTAAAAGAGATATTAGTTTTTGACAGTAAAGAAAAAGGAAGAGAATTCCAAAATAAGGGAGCCACAAATGAGAAGCTGCTGCCACCCATTCCCACCTTCTTAAATCTCAGGACTGCCAGCAAGAGTGCAGAAGAGTGCAGCTCCTGAACCGGACAGTACCAACTTAATCTTTTGGTTAAAAAATTAGGTCCCTCACCAGCTAACTTTGAAACAGCAAATCTTAGATTTAATTATTTGTTCCACAGGCAGGCAATGGAAGCAAAGTAGTAGTGTACGTGTACCCCAGTGCTTTGTAAATTTGTAAATCAGTCCAACTGCTTTATTGTTAACAGATTGTAACAGATTGTAATCTGTGGATAATCTTTTTTCGGAGGCCAGTGTGTGAAGGGTTTGCATAGTCTAGTCTAGATAAAACTAGAGCTAAAATTACCGTTTTTAAGGCATCATAAGAGAGTAACATGGCAATTTTTTTTTATCTTTCTCAATATAAGAGTACAGGATGAGATTACTGCATTGAGGTTTAAGAGTCAGGTCAACGTCAATGACTCCAAGGCTTTTGCTGGATGCTTGGGAGTGGGAGCTAGGTCCAGCTCAGAAGGCTAGTATAGTTGGTCCCACAGACAATTTGTGTTGTTTAGAATTACTATTTTTGTCTTCTCAGCATCAAGTTTCAGCTGGTTACTGGGCATCCACTATCCGATAAAACAAAGTTTTTTTAAGTTTTCCCGCCAACATGAAAAGATTCTGTAAGTCATCAGGATATTTTTTAGACAATGTAATCTTTGATGAGAGGCCCCACATAATGGTTAAAAAGGTGGGGGGATAAAGAAGAACCCAGAGCACCCTACACTTGACCTGAACTGCAGTGGCTTTGAATGAGCTAAGATGTACCTCTTCAGTGCGGTTAACTAGAAAAGATTTGATCCACGCAAGAGAAGAATCCTTTACTCCAGTGGTTTCCACACGGTTGACCAACAGTTTGTGTTTGATTGTGTCAAGAGCCTCTAGATCCAGAAAAACCAAGCCTACTATTTGTTCGATGTCACCTGCCTGTGCATATCAAGTACGGAGAGCATAACTGACACCGTATTATGGGCTGCCCGAAAGGCCGCCCGAAAAGGATCAAGAAAAGGCCACTTTAATGCAGAGGCAGACCCTATAGTAGACCAACTTATTACAAATGTTAATGTTTGCAGTTTGTCACAATTGATTAATGCCCAGAACCACAGGGCAGATCTTAGACCTGGTCGTCGCTAGCTCAAAGTATGATCCCGTCCATTCTTCCTAAAGTATGGACATATAATTTCCTTACTCTACATGAATTCAATTTCACTTGATTACATACAAATATCATCAACTTTCGGCGTTCAACTAGGCAACAGAACAAAGTTCCATCTCAAACCATAAGGGACTCCTTGATCTTGACAAATAGCAGATAAGACTGCACCAAAACTATTAAGGCACAATCAACATAAGGTGTTTTTCAGTGTTCAGATCACCTGAAGGCCCTCAAATGTAAAGTCAGACAAGCTGAACATAAATGTATTCAATACAACCTAAATCGAAGATGTATCCTGGGGGGCAATTTTTCACACGGGACGAGGCAGTGAAATCCTCGGCTGTGGGACAACATTTACAATACTCTAAGATCTCTGCTACAGCGCGTGAGCTCTGGCCAGCATTCTCAGATGCCCCAGTGTGCTCCAACACCCTGGTAACACTGTTGGAAATGGCAGTGGCCGTAAGTTGATTTCTCATATTTAGAGGGACTGTGGAACGACCTCTCCGGGGACGCCCCTTGGCATCCAGCCCAAATGGGATGGAATAATAGACGCACCAGTGTCGTTGAAAGACTGGGTACCGATACAAGAGAGGGTACCGACTGTCGGCTCCAATGCCAGATTTAAATTGATCCAATATAATTATGTCCACCAAACATATCTCTCCCCAAACAATATTGCAAGCTATATACACCTGCCTGCCTTGCCCCCACTGCGGAAGCCTAGTAGCAGATTTTATACATATGGTGTGGTCTTGTGTGGTTCTATCTTCCTATTAGCAGACGGTGTTAAACAACCTGAACAGGTCTGCTGGTTGGCACATACAACTGGAGGTGAGATAGGTGTTATTGGGACTGAATCCCTCCCCTTCCAATTAGAAACTTAGCAGGAAATTTGTCCTATTTGGCTTCTTATTAGCAAAACGCCGAATAGCTATAAAATAGCTGGGTGTGGCGCCCCCAAAGTATGTGGATTGGCTCAGGGATGTCTCCGAGGTGGCAACTACTCAGGAAATCCGAATGAAACATGCCTGTAAAGATGAAAAATTGGAAGATGATTTAAGGGCATGGGCGGCCATGTTGTCTGACTTGAAAGAAGCCCCAAACGGATGTATCACCTGGAGAATCGACTGTGTGATGATAGGGATGGGTACTGGGTCCTCTATGGTAATGTACTTTGATGTCAATGACTGAATTGCCCTTATGCAGCTATGATTCGCTAAATTGTCTATGAAGCTATGTACAAGAGCAGGGGGTGGGGGGTAGTTGGGTATTGTCATATTGCGGTTTATGCACCAAAGTTGCAAAGTAACTTTGATGATTATTACCATTGTCAATTGTATCCTGTGAAACTTCAATAAAGATCATTAAAAAAAAAAAAAAATCGAAGATGGAAATATAAAGAGATGCTAACTGAACAGAAGAAGGCCATCACAGATACCTGTAAAGTCTATACAAATCACCTCTTGATGGCACATGCTAAACCAACAAAGGTTTTTAAAATTGTAAACAAACTATCTGGCAATGGTAATCCTATGCCGACTGACCTCATCTCACAGGGTTTTTGAGATCAACTTGCAGATAAAATAAATAAAACCTGAGCGAACATTGGTATGAATGTAACTACTTCCACTAAGTAAGTTTTCCCCTCTTAGATACTTAGGGGCCGATTCAGATTCGGGCCGGAAATCTCTCCGACCGACTCGGACTCGGAGAGATTTCCGACCGAATCGGACTCTGGAAGCCCGACCGAACGAGTACGATGGGCACGTATGCCATCGGACTCGAGTCGGTCGGACTCCCATTGAAGTCAATGGGAGCCGGTCGTACAACGCGTACGCGGGCTCCCATTGACTCAATGGGTGCGAGGCGGACAAGGGCGCCCCCTACAGCGTGTACGCGGCGAGCGACTCGCGCGTACACGCACAGGTAGGGGGACCCATGGGTCCCCCTGTGTGCGACTCGCGCGGCTACGCGTATAGGGGGTCCGACACGGACCCCCAAAGTACGGCTCCGACTGCTCTTTCGAGCCGGAGTGCGCGGCTCGGTCGGACTGCCCGCGGCGCGCATCGTACTTACCCGGCCGGGGAACGTCTCCATTGCGCGGTGCGAGTCGAGTCCGTGCGAGTCGGTCGGTGCGGTTCGACCCGGGAACGAGTCGATCGGTGCGGTCGGGATGCCCGGACGAGTCGGTCGGCGAATTCGCATCGTACTCGCTCGCCCGGACGCGCGTACGAATCGGTCGGGAACTAGGGCTCCGAATCGGATCCGGTTAAGCCGAATCCGATTCGGAGCCCTACCGGCCGAGATCGGAATCGGCCCCCTAGTTGTTAGATACACCATCTCTTAAAGACTTTGAGCTTCCTCTACCAGAGATTCTTCTAATAGTTAAGAAGTCCGGTTCTTCTCTTGAACCAGACATGCTTAAGCAAGGCATTATCAGAACTTTTTTTTAAAACTTAAAAAAAAAAAAATCATCAAGCCTGGATCTATATGATGTTGCTAATTATTGCACAATCACCTGGTTCACAGCCATTGCTAAAATGGTGGAGAGAACCACAGCTTACCAGCTCAGAGACTTCTTGGAATCGAACATCTTGTATGACACCCAAGTGGGCCTTCGCCTGCATAGAGAACTGAATCTGCCTTGGTCTTGAGACTTAGATTTGTTGGCAGCTTTTGACAGAGTTTACCACAACTTTCTGCTAAACAGGCGTAAGAACTGAAGTATTATTTGCACAGTATATGAATGGTTCTCTTTTCTCGAAAATCCTATCCAAAAGGGTGATGATCAATCAATTTAGGTCTACTAGAAAAAGTGATAACAAAAGGTAAGTAACGTGTTCCTCTGATAGACATTTAACTGCAGATTCCTCATGTTGGAATAGATACCCAAGCAATACCTACCCAGAGGTGGGTCCACGAACATGCTTAAAACCAGGAAACCCTGGAGGACCGAACGGCGAAAATGCACGTCCCAACGGACCTGACTGAGTGAGCAGTAGTACTTCTTGAACATGTGGAGGGATGCCCATGTAGCAGCTTAGCAGATGTCCAGGACAGGTACCCCGTGTGCCAACGCAGTAGTAGCAGCCTTGGCCCTGTGGGAATGGGCCCCCAAAGCCCTCAGGCGGCTGCTTCTTAGCAAGTGGACAGTAGATCCTAATGCAAAGTACAATCAATCGAAACAAGGTTCTTTTCTGCAGTGCCTTGCATTTTTTCACTCCTGTGAATTAGATAGAGAGCTCATCCATCGTCCATCTGGTGGTCTTTGGTGCGATCACAGTGAAAGGACAATATCTTTATGTTCCAGATGGTGAAGCCTCTCCTCTTCCTTAGAAGGAGGAGGTTGAGTGGAAAATGTTAGCAACGTAATGTTTTGGCCGATGTGAAAGGGATCACCACTTTGGTATGAAGGAGACAACTCCAAAGAACCTGTTTGTCTGGATAGAAGCGGAGGGTGAACTGAAAGCTTGAAGCTCACTGACCCTCCTAGCCAATGTAATGGCTAATGTGTTGTTTGCGAAGACCTCTGATTTCTTCGTAGTGGAGAGCGTCCTACTACCCACTTACAGACAGCTTCATTGCAGGCTGCCACGGGGGGCTGTCGGGGATCGGCAATGCAAGACGAGGGTACGTTTGGCAAGGAGGATTGCTAGGGAGGCGAAACGACACCGTATTTTGTGGGGCTTGCATTGTTTGAAAATACCAAGTGAACATGCTTCCCATGTGTGAATACTAGTGAGCTCCGTGACCCGACGTAGGATATTGTGTACCTTCTCCTTAGAATTGGTGTAGGGCTGGGCAGGACAAAACCATGTGTTGTAAATCTGCATTGGCAGAATAGCATCTGAGACAGCTCGCATCTGCTTCGGGGGGGGGGGGGAGGAAACAACTGGTTTATTTGGGCAGAGTTGAGGTATGCACGGTTCAACATGAAGAATTATACGTTTTTATGCGAGCGTTACAGGATACCTGTTGCAGGAACTGCAAGGCTATTTCTCACTCCTTACCATGTAGTGCGCATCCAAACTCCTCCTTCCCCCTATGTCAGAGGGTGTCTAGGGCAAACATAGTTAACTTGTGAATGGCTTTATACACCAGGTAATAAGATGACGGCTGTGGCCTATCATTAGAATAGTCTGCAATACCGGGTGCGCTGTAGGTTTTGTCACAGTGGCATTCCACAGGGTATGGTATGTGTGGGTGAGCAGACTATGAAAGATGAATTGCCCTGGGGGTAAGTCTTAGTTTGTTACTAGCTCATCAAATTAAAGAAATTGGCAGTTAAGGTAAAGGTCCTCTGCTTTGTGAATTGAGCGTTCTGTCCGGGGTTTAGGTCGAGTAGTGTATATGGCCCAGGGAATTTAGGAAGACCAACCGGGTGCAGTGCAGGAGCAAACACCAGTAAAAACTCATCTCCTCCCATCAGCGATCAATGCGGTTTTCGTCCACATTCGTTCACAAGACTTGTATGTCTCAAAATTCCTCGTCTCCCTTGAGGATAAGTGCACCCTCATGGCCAGCCTTTCTATGGTCCATCGTATCTGGCCGATTGAACGATACACTATTTGAATCAATTCCCTTCGGAATATAGTGGTATTAGAGACCCGGTGGGAATCCATTATTGCTTTTCCCACCCCTATCTCCTCCCATGACCCGGATATCAATAGTGGATATTGTATGAATCATATGACTGCGTCATAACGTTGCCACTTACTACCTACTGGATACCCTCTCCATAGGATTGTGATCCCCCCCTTTTTTAGTGCTCGATTATGGTATGACCCTAAGCAATTTGGATGGTCTTCTGCCACAGGAGTTATTTGCACAGACAGCGCCCTGATGAAGGTTGCTATCATCCACGGGCAACTACTGAAACGTGCGTCGGCGTCTTTCTATTAGTTTGAGTTAGCATCCCCTAATGTCATCAATATCTACACATTGAGCATTTACTCCTTTGTATTGTGATTTGTCTTATTGTTTGCAATGTAAATATTGTTTTGTCCAGCGTTTTATATTGTTTTTTTGATTATTGTATTGTTATTAGTGATTTGTGATTTACTATGTGTGTTTTTTCTTTGTTTGCGCAGTATTCTATTTCTAACATGTATTGATTAATCGTACTTGTGGGTGCTCACAACTACATTACTGTATATACCTGTGTTCTGGTGTATATACAAAAAAGAATATATATATATATACAGTTCTTTTAAAGAAAGGTTTTTTGCACTACAAATTTATTTTTTTAAAAATATTTTTATATGGGATGAATAAACTATAAAAAATACTAGTCTGATTCCTGGCTCCATATATATTGTTGATGTACTGCATATGTTATATACAGTGTTTTGGAGAAGTTCTTGTTTCTTTTACTATGTTTAGTTTCCCTGCCTACTTCTCCAAACCTATTCTGTAAATCAGGGACCCTCTTGCGTTCTTTTGAAGAGATCACCGGGGAGGGCATTACGCCATCCGCATTGCAGGTCTCCCACAACGTATCTCCCAGCTGTCCACCGTGATGGCCACTGCGATTGCACCGCAAGAGTGTGCCTCAAATGACAGGGCACCTAACCCTCCTCGATCCATCGGGAGTTGTAATTTGAGAAGTGCCTCTCAACGTCGTCCATTGCCCCAGATAAGATCTCCCAACAATGAGTCAAGATCTTGGAATAAAGAGAGGGGTGGGATTACCGGGAGGTTAGTAAAAGTAGGCAAGGCAGTATAATCATTTTCGCCAGGGCAATTTTCACAATCGGGGCGAGAGGTAGCAAGCGCCAGAAGTGAATTTGTGTCTTCATGCCAACAGTGCAACCCAGAGGTTCCCATCAAATATGTCCAAAGGAGTGTGGTGGAGACGAACCCCTAAATAGCGAGTAGCGGTTTCCTGCCAGCGTAGCGGGGTAGACCCCAAGTGTATGGACTGTGGTGGTAGGTCAGGGTGGAGTCGATGTATTGCTGATTTATCCCAATTGACCCAGAGTCAAGCGACTGTTGCGAACTAGAGTGTAGCGTGAAGTGGGATAAGGTTTGAAGTGATGACTTTCAAATAGATGAGATTGTCAGCGTACAGGGACACAGCATGCGTCCTGTCCTCCAGGGGTGTACCTCAGTCAGTGCGCTCGTGTCCTAAGCGTATGGGGGCTCCATTGAAAGAGCAATGGGGAAAGGGGAAGCCCTGTCTGGCCATCCTGCTCACTGGGAACGAGGCAGAGACAAGGTGACCCAAATGGACCCGGGAAGTTGGATTGGTGTAAAGGAGCCCATTGTATGCAAGAAGCCGGGGACCGACTACAAATTGGTTCAAGGTCTGGAAAAGGTAGTTCCACGTTAGAGAATTAAACACCTTCTCTAAGTCTAATGTCAGACAAGCCACCCGCGGGTAATGTCCCCTAAACCGGTCTTGTATGTGAAACAACCAGCGAATTTTTTGAGCGGTCCTGCGCCCCTGGATGAATCCATTCTAGTCTATATGAATGAGATCTATCCGGGTATAGCGGTCTTCTAGTGTTTTGCCCAGTATTTTATAATCTGCTCCTAGAATGGCAATAGGTTGATATGATGAGGGTTGGGTCGGGCTTCAAGATTGAAACCAGGAGGGGCTTCAAGAACGACGGTGGAAGTTCGCTCGCAGACAGCACCGCTTCGTACATGTCAGTTTGGGTGCAAGTTGTGAGTAAAAAGTACTGTAATACTCGAGTCGTAGGTCATTAAGTCCTGGGCATTTTGTTATGGGATAAGTCCCTGATTGCCTGTATCACGTCTTCTGTGGTGATATTAGTGTCTAGAGCAAGTTTAGTTGTGGTGGGGATGCGGGGCAGTGGGACGCCCCTAAGAAACGCACAAGAGTGGTCTTCTGTGAGGTAAGATGGGGCCTGGTACAATGTGAAATAATAGGTGTAAAAAAGGTGTAGTATGTCTTCATGGGTATACATAGGGATGCCAGAGGGCGCGGTCAGTTCAGTAATTGGGGCTGTGTAGGTGTCCTGTCTTGCGAGCCAGGCTAAAAGTCAGCGAGACCTGTCCCCATCCCGGTGGACTTCAGCTGCATGAGCTGCGAAATTAAAGCGACGAGGTACTCTAAGAGTTGTGCATAGGTTGTCTTTGCAGCGGCTAGCTGTGGGATCCTTCCCGGGTCCTGATCTGCCACCTTAGTCAGTTGTACAAAGGCACTTCTCGGTGGCTTGTATTTCGCCATCTAGAGTTCTGCGAACCCCCACCACCTGTTGTATGTAATAGCCCTGTATCACTGCTTTAAATGCATCCCATTTTACCGTCCTCGAGGAGGCGGCGTCACGGTTCTCCGCCAAGTAGTGACAGATATGGTCACCATGTTCCTTCCTAAAAACTGGGTCGTCAAAGCAATCGCATTGGAGACGCCAAGTGGGAACCGGTGATCTGGGGAACGACCAACGGAGTTCTATGTAGTGGGCATCGTGATCCGAAATCATGCGCCCCGAGCGATGTATGAGGGGATTTAATGAAGCAGCGCACAAGAAACGGTCAAGTCTCACGTGGAGCCCGTGAGGTATGGAGTAGAATGAATAGAGCTTGTGGGTAAGATTATGTAGTCGTCAGAAATTCAATAGGGACTATTGCGGTGTCCAGCTACATAGACGGGCTGTTTGTGCATGAGGAGAGGAACTAGGAAGGTGGAGGGTAGGACCAGTCGAGGAGGAGATCTAGAGCACAATTGCAATCTGTGCCAAGTATTCAGGGGAATGCAGTTTTATGAGTGAGAATGGTGGAGATGGCGGTGTCTAGGATATGGTAGGGGTCTCTGGGTCTGATCCAGATTACAGCGCTACGAGCATACGCCGAATAAGTAGGGGCGTAAATGTGTCCTCTCCAGTGCTTGCGCAAGCGTTCTACCTCACCTATTGTGGTGTGGGTCTCTTGTAAGAGGACCACATGCGCATGCTGTCTTTTGACGCAGGAGTATACCTCATGCCTCTTACGGGCAGTGTGCATGCTTCGTACATTCAGTGTACGTATGCAGTGTGTCTGAAGGAGACTGCATACTGAATGTGATACATAGGGATCACCGGGAGGTGGGGGTGGAGTCTTCGCATTGTTCGCCAATACTGTGATCCCACTTAGAGTGCGAGTAGGGTTGATACTGATAATATGCAGTTTTGTGGATGGAGTACAGGGATAGGGCAAGGTAGGGAATCCGCTGTAACTGGGTAAGTAGAATAGGGTGGAAATAATGTAACTACGGTACGCCCAAACAATGACATGTGTAAAACTCGAAGAAAGTGGGGGGCGCAGGGTGAGCAACTGTGGAGGTGTAATGCGAAGTTGCGGATGCCTTGATAGACTAATCATGAAGGCTCGTGGCTTCAGGGAGTGGTGAAGGGGATGAAATTGGTAATCAAAATTCAGGAACGGTGCACGTGGTCTAAGTGGGACATATGAGATGTATCCTATATCCCCAAGGGCTCCGTCAGAGAGGGCCCAAATAGGTCATTGCATCTGGGTCGACAGGGAAGCGATGGTGGAGCAGTGCAGTGGCCTCAGTATTCGCAATGGAATGAGCAAAAGACTGCAAGCGTGGTGAGGGGAAAGTGAGAGGGAAAGATAATGTAGTGCTGCCATGAATATGAGACACCAAGACATATTAAGAAAACAGATCAATAAACAGTTCATCTCAGTCATATAGAATTATCTGCTGATTGTAACGGCATCATGGAGCGGTTCGGGGAGCTACACAGAGTCATCATCGGTGGTGAAGAGGTGGGGGCATTGCATTTTATGTCATTAGTAGTAACGTTGTTAGATGCAATGTCTGCTGCCACCCGCAGGGCAACCTCCTGTCTTCAATGGTCTGTACAAGATTTGGGGGTGCTGCTGTGGTTGATCATTGGGTGCTCAGGTTACGGGAACAGTTGCATTTTTCACCTCGGTTTAGGCAGAGACTGGGGGGGCCCATTGCGGTCAGGTGCTGTGGGACCGTTTTGTTAGTCTGCCCAGTCCCAGGCCTCCTTTTGGACACTGAAGAAAACCATGGTATCGTTCGTAATGATCTTCAAGCAATCAAGAAAGAGGAGCAAATACTGGGTCCCCCTGCTGGCATAGATGGCGTTTAACTCCCATGAAGGATGACCTTTGCTGCTGAACTGCTCTAGTATAATCAGGAAAAAGCATAATCACTTTATCCTCCACCCTAAGTGGCCCCAGTGCGGTGCACTGCCCTGAGGATGGTGTCCCGATCTCTGAAGTGAAGACATTTCGCAAGCATAGGTCTAGGAGGAGATCCCGGTATGGGGCGGCGGGTAGGCACCAGATATGCTCGCTCATGTGAGTTCTGGGGCCGGGGTGAAGGACTTGTAACAGGTCTCTAGGTACTGGATGGGGTCGCTGCCTTCAACCCCCTCCGGCGGGCCCAATATACACACATTGCTTCTACGGGATCTGCCCTCCAAGTCCTCTAGTTGGTGGACCCGGCCTTGCAGTTCACGAACGATTCGTAGGGTGTTCATCATAATCGGATGCATGGTGGTTAGTTGCTTCTCCCCGTCTGACACCTTGTCTGTGAGTTTGCAATGATCATCGCGAATGAAGCTAAAGTCAGTGGCTAGTGCACTGAAATGTGTCTCCATCAAAGCTTGTGAGTGCTCTATGGCGGACAGCAATAGGTCCAATTTGTCCGCTGTGGGTGCCAGCTAAGAGGGGCCTGCTCGGAGGGTGTCTGGAATGGCACTGGGAGGAGGTTCCAACGTCTGGGTCTGAGCTGGCGTGGCCGCCATGGCCGACCAGAGTCTGCCCATGCCTTGTGACTTCAAGGATGTTTGTTTCAGGGGCATGTGGGTTGGTGAGAGGGCAAGGACGCGCCTTGGTGTCGTAGGTTCAAGTTGTATGCGGGGGTCCCTAGGCACCACCCCGTGGAGTGAACAAAGGCCACAGCAGGTAGATGAACTCTGGAGTCTCTGCACCAATACGAACGTTGTTGTATGGGGCAATGAGGAGACCCGTCCTCAAGTAAGAGCGACTGGTGGTAGAATTGGGAGCCCCAGTAAGTATAAAGGTCTCTTTCCAAAGGGACTGCCCAGTCCTCGTGTCTTGCAGGCAACAGGGATACCGGGAGCCACAGAAGCAGTTGAGAGCCAGAGCCGCAGGGAAAGCACGGCTGTGGGCACCGGGTTATACTCGGGGCGGGAGAACAGGGGGATTTGCCAGTAAGACCCCGTCACTACGGCTCACCTGTGATACACAGGCGATGTTCGGGCCTCCAGGGTACCACGCCGCAGTCCATGCCCTCAGGGTGCGGTTCCACAAAGGGGAGGGGTCAAAGCAGGGCACTGCCAGGTTGGGCTGCAGCAACGGGACGTTACCCTTCCGCAATCCCCGCCACTATCGTCTGTCCCAGCCCATTCGACCCAGTCGCAGGCTGGCCCCGTCGGCCACAGGGGTTTCGGTGTAGCCAACGGGCGCCGCAACAGGACAGCAGCAAGGGTTGCAATCAACGGCAGAAGCCTTAGGTAGATACGGAAATACCCCGATGGCCATCGAGCAGTGTCCCAGGGCAGAATGGATGTTGAGTTGCGGGCCAACTAAGAGCTTCAGGCACCCACGTCCGCCAAATTGGCTGGCTCCGTGACCTTGGCATGTTAATAGTAAACCCCAGCAAGTGTAGGAGGTTTGCTGTAGTCTGGGAGGTGTCTGACAACTGCCTGGGTCAAGCCTGCCTTTAGCAGCCAGTGGTCAATGTAGGAGAAGACTGGGGCCCCACATCTTCAAAGGTGGGAGGCAACCACCACCACCACTTTCTTGAACACCAGTGGACGAGGGGGCACTGGTAAGGCCGAAGGGGAACAGAGCAAACTGGAAATGCTTGTGGCCTACTGAGAACTGCAGGTAACACCTGTTAGCTTGCAGGATGGAGATGTGGAAATGTGCACCCTGCAAGTCCACCGCTACCATCCAGTCTCCAGGGTCTGGGGCAGACAGAACCTTAGCCAAGGTGAGCATCTTGAATTTCTTTTTTCAGAAAGGTGTTGAGGGCGCATACCTAGTATGGGGCAGAGGCCTCCATTCTTTTCAGGCACCAGAAAGTAGCAGGAATAACAACCAAGTCATGCTTCTGGAGCTGGCACCCTTTCAATGGCTCCTTGAACAACAGAGCCTGCACATCCTGACAGAGCAATTAGCGGTTTTCCTCTGTCAGCCATTCTGGGCATGGTGACAAAGGTGGAGGAGTTTCCACGAATGGAAAGGCATAACTCCTCTGCAAAATTTGGAGCACCTACTTGTTGGAAGTTAATTTGCTCCATTGGGGCAGGTGGTGCTTCATCCAACTGCCAAGGGGGGTGGTCGTGCTGGATAGAGAACTCACTAAAGCGGCTTGGACACTGCAGCAGCTGGAAGGATGGGGACTGGACACTGCGAAGGGTCTGACTCCTGCTTCCTCTGTGGGGTCCACGACCTCAGCCATGAACAGGCTGAGAGCTTGATGGGCTGAGAGAAAAGCTCGTACTGCAGATGCCCGTAGGAGCACCGGCCGGGACCACGGAAGGGACAAAAGGACTGTTGCTGAGGTCAGGAAGCCAGTAAGAGGCCCAGGGATCAA
The DNA here is from genome assembly GCA_963921515.1 of Calotriton arnoldi. Classification (NCBI taxonomy): domain Eukaryota; kingdom Metazoa; phylum Chordata; class Amphibia; order Caudata; family Salamandridae; genus Calotriton; species Calotriton arnoldi. The sequence continues at coordinate 1,246,107 of CAWUFW010000712.1, read as the reverse complement.
GAGGTGAGAAGGCATTCACGAAAATGCTAAGAGTTTTGTGTCAGATTTTTTGCCAAATAGGCAGGAGCCATCAAAAGGCATGTCAATCAAAGAAGATTGGACATCCCATGAAAACCCAGTGGACCGCAACCAGGTGTGGCGGCAAAGTGGCTCAGTAGAGGCTATGGCCCTGCCTCAGGAGTTCGTGGTGTCCACTCCATACCTGATGGCGAACTTAGCTGCCTCCCAACCGTCCAGCAATGCTTGGTTCAGGATGGCTTGGTCCTCTCCAGAGAGCATGGACAGCAGTTGCGCAATCGAGTCGCACAGGGCAAGGAAATATCAAGCCAAGAGACATGTGCTGTTCACCAACCGCAAGGTCAAACTGGTGGAAAAGAAAATTTACTTCCCAAAAGTATCCAGCCTCTTGGACTCCCTATCAGGAGGGGTGGAAGGTAATGCGCTTGGGTTGACCGTAGCTGTTGAGGCCTGCACCACCAGGCTTTCAGGGCAGGGAAGGTGGGAGAGGAAAGCGGAGTCTCCAGGGGCAGAACAATGAGGACGGGCAATCAAGGGGTGCACATGAACCACTGTGCAAGGTTTAGTCCAGGCCCCCAGAGGGCCTCATTAAAGGAGAGCAATGGTTCAGCTGAGCACACCCACAAATGAAGCACCTAAGTAAAGACGTTTGTCTTGACCTAGATGAGTGGCAGTTGTAGGTCAAGGACCTCTGCTTCCCGACGCATCACAGTTGCCAAAGAGGAGCCTTCCTCCGAAATGGGGCCCAGAGGGCAACGGATATAGATTCTGGGGTGGTATCCAAAACACTGGCATCACCCAGCTCCACCAGTGGCCAGGTTCCTCCTTAAAGGGTCCCCACCTCTCATCTTTTTCCCACCATCAGGTAGGAAAGGCCTGCCCAAGGATAGCATGTCCAGGGGTTGATCTGGCTTGGACAGAGCTGGAATCTATGTTGAGCATCACAATCATCCGAGTCGGAAATCGGGATAGGCTTGTCGTCCAGCGGCACCAGTGACTGTGTCCAAAGGAGTGGGGCCCGGGGTGGGTAGAGGCACCCTTGTTGGCATCAGACAGGACCTGGAGGCGGATCCAGAGGGGTCTGGCTGGCATCAGGGGCAAACCCGCTGGTGGCACCCCAGCTCCGTGGGGCCCACAGAGTGAATTGATGGCCCAACAATAGCATACATGGCATTATAGAAATCTTTCAGTTTGGCATGGGTCACTCTGGCTTTGGGGCACTCGGGGAAGCACAGAGTTGCCATTCACGCGGACTTTATTTAAAAAATAAAAACTGCATAACTATCAGAAGTTCCACCAGATTCAAAACAACTAACTGAAGAAAGAAGGAATGAATCCAAAAAATTGTCTTAAAGCCAGTCAATAGGACAGATCCATCAGTTTTGAAAGCATGAACTGTGCCAGTTGTATTTGAATAGCAAAACGTGTCGGGGACACAGTCTGCAGGAACTGTTGAATTTCAGATGCACACCAGGCTGTTTGCAGGACAAATGCTTCTGCTGCAGAGGTTAAAGACATCTCTTTCGGTGTCAGAATTGCAAGTTTATTTAATGTAATTAAAGAACATGTTTACCATATCTGCCTTTGGCCACGGAACACTTTCAAACAGTTTATTTGGGGGATGATAAAATGTATTAACACAATAGTTCACTGAACGAATCAGGTACTGCAAGTCCAGCTTTGAAGGGTTACAGGCTTTTTGCAAGGTAATGCAGAGAGGTGAATGTCCAAGTGAGTTGGTGCATCCATATGTGCTAATGAATGTGGGATTGCCTTTTGTCCAACAACTTAACTCGAAAGGAAACTCCCAGATGTGTTCAAGAAAGGCAGTATGTATTTTTTCATACCAACCCAAGGATGTGCTTCTGACAATCATAAAAATGAAAAGCAGTGATGTTTATGTTTAGGGGTTAACAACATGCTGCTCACCATCTACTGGAGCATCAGAGGGTGTGGATAACAATAAAGATTAGGATGGTAAAGCCTTGGGTGTACATAATAGTCCCAGAAGTAGAAGGACTGGTCTTCGGCGTCTAATTGGCAAGATTACTCCATGCAAGAGTCACATAACATGTAGATTTTCTGCTACAAAGAATGTTGTGCTCTCTATCTGGTATAGGGATAAAGGGTTGTATGATACTTCCTAATTAGAGATACTTATCTGCTTAAAGGCCAAATTATAAGGGGCAAACATGGCAGATTTGTTTATGAGTTATCATGGCACTTAATTGATCTTTAGGTTGACCCTGCAGGCAGAGCGCTTGTGCTGCCGCTACGGCGAAGATCTCATGCCTAAAAACAAAAACAAAAATCCACAACTAAAAAGGGGCATTTAGCCTCCACATTACTTACCATTCGTTGGCATCCTTATCACTCTTCTTTGCTGCCCTCTAATTCGGCAGACTGTGGGGTGTCACTTCCTTTGGCTTGTGAGTGCATCAACCAAGTACAGATTAATGTTAATTAGTGTCCACCCGCTGCAGGCGCTATGATTGAGGTACTATTTCTCTTTTTTTTTTTTTTTAATAGTGCAAATCCGACCAGAAGGTAGCAGCATTTTAAATGAGCACCAATTAGCCAATGACAGGTTTGTGCAGTTGTTTCAATTTCCTTGTAGGCACCTTGGTGCGGTTATGAGAGTTGCCTGACTCCATCTGAATCGGGCACCATCTATTTGATTTATCCTTCCTCCCCTTTGAGTGTGTGTTTTTTTAGTTACCAGTATTTCACGTCTTGCATGGGAGACTGATTTGCGTAGGAGGTTGCTGGACCCTGGTTACCTCTGACTTCCCCCACCATTTTTCAAGGTCTGCTCTGCAAAAGCGCTTTGCTAGGCACGCCCCCCCGCCCCCGACACGCCCCGCTCCATGACAGGCTATTTAGGGCATTTTAGAGTGCATCTACGCAGCCTATGACAGGTTTGTGCAGTTGTTTTAATGTCCTTGTAGGTAGCTTGGTGCTGCTTTCGGAGTTGCCTGGCTCCGTCTGAATTGGGCACCATCTTAGAGAGAGGCAGCCCTTTTTATACTCCTTTTATGATTCATCCTTTCTCCCCTTTGAGTTGTGTGTTTTTAGTTACCAGTATTTAGCGTCTCAATATTCAAGATACAATGTTGGTAAATTATTCGGGATGGCTGCATGCGACAGTCATTAAATTGGCTCATGCTAAACTGAAAACAATCAGAAGATGCCAGCCCACCACACCTTGGTTTAACGACACCCTGAGGGTGGCAAAACGAGGGTGTCGCAGACGAGAGAAACTGGAGGAGAGACTATGAATCCCTAGAAAGAGAAAAATAAAAATCCTCTATCACACAGTGAAAGAAACTTATTGGTGGAACAATCTGCCTTCTTTACTGAAGAAATAAAGTCGGCCAGTATGTCAAGTAAGGCACTATTTCAAGCAATCATAAACTCTCTGCTCCAGCTTTACGCAATGCGCAGGAGGTATTCAGGCCTTCTGCAATGCTCTGGCAAATTTGTTTCAAGAAAAAGTGGAGGTAATCTTAACAAATTTACCTTCAGTGGTTTTATTTACCAGATCAGGTAAGACTATCCTAACCGAATTCACCCCGCTAACGATGGATCAAGTCACACTGGCTATTGCCAGGACAAAATTGGGATCTCCATTGAATCCCTGTCCACCCAATATTTTCCCCCTAGTCCCCAATGTAGTGGCCCCGTATCTGGCAAAAAATCTTCAATGCCATGTTTAGTTCAGGCGTATTTCCAAGGCAGTGGAAGAAACCTAATTTAAACAAGCAGGACCCGAACTACTACCGTCCCATATCTAGGCATCCCTTCCCAGCAAAGCTGGTAGAAAAACCCAGTAACACTCAGTTGGACGCTTTTCTGGAGAACAAAGGCCTGCTCGATGACACAGTTTGGTTTCCGTAGTGATCACACTATGGATACAGCACTTATTGTGGCCACAGAGGAGATCAGGGCCTCAGAGGATAAGGGAGGCAATGTCATCGACGACGGTGGTAGGACGGACCCATGTCCCCCATCTTCTCTTACCTATTGACAGTGTGGTAGCTCTACTGGAATGTAGAGTTGGCCTCGAATCACTGCCTTCAAAGTTTCCCTTAAGAGTGCTATGGGTGTGTCAGGTGAGGCACCTGTAGGGGGGGCTGAGAGCAGACTGTTGCATTGCATCGAAGGACTCATGGGTGCAGTCATCTGGGGGCTGCCGGCACGGAGGGTCACGCAGCACACTGTCGCTGCCCAGGGAGGGCCTCGAACTGAGCACTGCCTTCTTGGATGCGGGTCTATGCATTGCTACAATGGGCACATGTTGGTGAGGTGTCCAGTCTGCTGGGGCGGTCTCGAGACCCCACGAAGGGACTGCTGCTGACCTGCTAGCCCTTCCAGACAAAAACGGAGGCCTGCAACTCCTAATTCGTGCCTCATCACCCTGGCATGGTTGAGACGCTCTGGAGGCCCGGTGGAGTCACTATCTGGGGACACCCAACGCTGCAGGTTGAGATGCGCATTATGACTCCGTAGGGGCCTCGAACTGAGTACCGCAGGGCTCAATGTGTCTGAGGAGAGTGTGGTGCAGCGTATGCAGGGGGGCTGTGAGTTGATCTGGTGACAGCCTCCCTTGGAGTCCTTGTTGCAGCGCTGCCACCTGGAGAACGGGGCACGAGCAGGGCCATTTGCGAGGGGGCCAGCGCTGAAGGATTGGTGCAGAGGGAGATTGGGGCCCAAAAACCATGAGCAAACCCCTACTCACCTGCTATATTGCCTACTAGGGATGCCCTGAGACCATTGACTTTTTGTCTGGTCTGCCTGCCCAGTGCCGGCCCCCTCCCCCTCTCTCATGCTGGCCTACCTGCATGGGGCCGGAAGGAGCAGGTGCCCCCCAGCTGTGGTAGCGCAGAGATACTCTGAAATCTGTTCACCCAAGGTGGACTTTAAGTAGTGAATTCCAGACATTCGCAGGGAAGTTTCTGAAATTGGGGGTCAGTGGATGACTTGGAGCAGACAGTGGATGCGCGCCCGGACGAACAGGAGATGCTCCGGTGTAGAGTTGCAGCGCTCAAGGATCAATAGGTCGAACAATAGGCCAAGCAGGAGGGCTTTGAAAACAGGAGTCGCCGGAACAAACATCCGTAAATGCGGCGTAGCCAGAGGAGCAGATGGTGCTGACATCATGGCTTTCACTGACGACATTCTACACGCGATTTGGGGCGATAATGACGCCTCACCTCCGGTCCTTGACAGGGCACATCCGGTGGTGCCAGCGGCTGGTCAACCCAATTCAACTCCAGATATCCAGGGGCAAAGCGGATTTGGTGTTTAGATGCCATACTATCCTACTTTTCCAGGACCTCTCCCCAGTCACGCTGCGAAAGAGGCGCAACTTCAAACTGATCACTGACCGCTTGAGGGAACTGGACATTTGCTATCAGTGCGGGCACACCTTCGCACTCGGAGGGGAAGCAGAGGTCTATGCTCTCCTTGACTGATGGCAAACAATTGTTGGGAATCATGGATGATCCAACTGGAGGGGTAGCTTTGCTGCCCGCAGGCCCCCCCACAGACAGCCTGCGTCCTATCTGGAGCACGGTGCAGCGCTGCCGACATGACCAATGGCAAAAAGAATCCGAATCTCAAGAGGCTAAGCAGGACATCATTACTCATCTACAAAATATGGGGAGGGATCCCTCTCCCACTAGCTGTCGCTGGACCCCCTTGACCTGGCAGGGACTGTGTGCCTCCAGAGTGGCCTGCCATTGTCTCCACTGTTGTTGACCTGAAGGTCCATGGGGCCCTATGGACTAGCTGGTCTTCCGGGATCCGGGAAGTATCTCCAACTTTACCCTATGCCACCACAAGAGGACTTCCCTGCCACCCGCCTACCCCACTCCACACAACAGAGGGGTGACATCTCTAGTGGGATCTGTGCATCAACACGCCAATCTCCGCACAACACGGAGGACTCTGTTGCGGCCAGTTGGGCCGTGACTGTTTGGTTATGTTATTTTCTCTTTTTTTCCCAGGTCCAGCACTTCTTGGGGGGTTTGCAACGGTACCCCACGATTACATCCCATGCCTTTCTACCCAGCCTCCCCGCCATGCTCCTGGTCAGCTAAGGGCATTGCACGCACCACCACCCCTTTTGATGTATGGGGACCGTTTGGCACACTAAGTTACTTTCTTTAAATGTCCGGTGGTTAAACTCACCTAATGAGCACAAGCAAGTCTGATGGTACCTCTTACAGAAAGACCTGGTTGTCATTCTCCTTTAGGAGACTCACCTCATGGGAGTGGATATCCGCCGCATGGCCCACCCGAAGTATCCAGATTGTTACTGGGCACATGCTCCCACTAAAACCCTGGGGGTAGGCATCCTATGCAAGGCAGGCCTCTACACTACTGTCCTGAAAGTGGTTAAGGATAAAGACTCCCACTTCCTAACACTACAGATACTCCAGAGTCAGAGCTCCCTTACGCTGCTTAATTTTTTATGTCCCGAACCAGACGCAGGAAGTTTACATCCGGCAGCTCTTGCAGGCTCAAATGTCTGGGAATGAGGGGGACATTATACCGGGTGGGGATCTGAACATGGTATGGGATTCGGACCTAGATAGGACAAAATCACACCAAGGTGCAGGGGCAATGTCTGCTCAACTTAAAAGGGGTATATTGGATTTGGGCTTGGTAGATGCATGGCGCTACAGACACCCAGAGGTGCACGGCTACTCATTCTACTAGCATGTGCATGCCTCATTCACGCATGGGCTACCTCTTTCTCACTCACTCCCTCCTTAGGTTTAAAACTGTTTATTAATTTTAATACTGGAGAAGAACAATAAATAACATCTCACCTACATCCACTGCATTAAGCCCTGCATGTGAGGACCCAGTCGAGTCACCAATATGGCAGCAAAAATCTTGGCATCAGCATTCAGTAATGAAATTGGCCAGTATGATGAGCAATAAACAGGGTCCTTGCTGGGCTTGGGCAGCACTGTAATGGTAGCTAGCTTCATAGTCTATGCTGAATGAGTTGTATAGACTGGCGAGTATGGAAGCTAGTGAGGTCACAAATAGCTTATAAAAATCTGAGGTATAGCCATCCTGCCATGGGGCCATGCCCGTCTGCAGGTAGGAAATTGCTGCCATCACCTCGTCCATTCGGATGTTACAATCCAAATGCAAGGCATCCTGTGACTAAGTGCTCCAAGGTGACCTGCATAGAGTATGAGGAAGAGACTTCAGCCGCAAGAGCCTCAGCAGAGTAAACAGCTGCATAGAAACACTCAAAGGACTAAACGATTTGCTCATCTTGATATAACTGGACGCCCTGTGGCTCCTCAATTTCAGTCACCCGTTGCCTAACAGCCTGTGCCCGTAGACGGTGTGCTAGAAGGCACCCTGCTTTATTGTCCCCCACATAATATTTCTGCTTGGTATGTCAAAGGGCATATTCTGCTCTAGCCATGTCTAGGGATTTAGGCTGTTTGCATGCTGTGGGGAGCAGACGGGGTATTTTGTGAGATCCTGATTGATTGTGTGCCTCTTTCCACTCCTTCATTCGCCGCTCAAAAATGATGGTCTCATCACTTCAATTCCGGTTCAGGAGTGCGGCTAAAGAGATTAGTTTGCCTCGAATAACTGCCTTCAAAGTTTCCCTTTAGAGTGCTACGGGTGTGTCAGGTGTATCATTGGTGTTAAAGTTTTTTTTTTTCTTTCTTTTTTTAATCGCTTATCACTCCCTTTATCTCTGTGATGTTTGCCTCATATGTTAGTAGCCTATGGTAAAGGCACCAAGTATGGCGTTGGGGTATGAGACCTGGTAAGTGTATATTGATATTAAGCGAATAGTTATCAGAAAGTGCAGCCGCACCAATATCAACTGTGGTGGTGGATGCTAATAGACGTGGGGTCTTAAGGAAGAGGTTTATCCTAGCGTTAGTCTGGTGGGCAGCTGAGAAGAAAGTATAGTCCCTCTCTGGGGGTGGCTTTTGCGGCATACTTCTGTAAGCCCATATGCAGCTAGTTAATAATGACCCTTCGGGGAAAATATATCCGTTTGTCCCACCCTCTGTACAGACCTGTCAAGGCCAGCATCAGGGATGAAGTTAAAACCCCCCCTATCAGAACGTCAGTATCCACAGTGGCCATCACCTGTCCCAGTGCAACAAGGATAAAAGCCTCCTGGTGTTCATTCGGAGCATATAAAGTGGCAAGTGTAAGCCTGCATAGTGATGCAAAGAGACAAAAATCTACCAGGGACCTCAGCCTGCGTCTGGACAACCCTGCCAGGGCAGTATGACGCCAAGAGAATCGCTACCCCTGCCCTTTTCCCAGTGATGAAAACCACTGGCGATCAAAGAATCGGGATCACAAGCACCTCCACCTGCCTAAAGAAGATGCGCCTCCTGGATTAAACAGATGTAACACTTGGATTCCCGCAACATAGACAGGAACGCTAGGCGTTTCAAGGGTGGTTGAGGCCCTCAACACAATAGCAAATCATTCTAACAAAATGATCACATTCTAGAGGCGAGGGGATTGGGGGGGTGGGACAGGGTTTATGGGGAGGTGGAAATGAAAGATCCAAATGAGGTGTGGCTGCAGTAATTCTGAGAAGCAGCACACATGGAGCTAATGTATGAAGGCGCTTCCTTGTATTGAGCGTTAAATAGGTAGAACAAAAAAAGATTAGATAAATAGCATAAAGAACAGTAGTAAACTGCAAAACTAAGGCGGTCTCTTCCAGAGATTGCGATGAACAATTTGATTGGGGTCCATGTCGTAGCAGCCAGGATCGGTCGTGCATCAATCCGCAGAGCAGGGTGCCCCACCGCCTGTATAGAACAATTCAGCATGGTGGAGCTGGGTTTCGAACAGGTCGCACATGGCTACAGGAGAGTGTTCAATCGCCATGTGCCATGGGGACGGGCATATGATATCCGTTCTGCAGTAATGTCGACTTTCAATCATTATCAGGTTCTGAGGTGGGTTCTTGGTGCTGGAGTTGGTGGAGCAGGGCTGCTCTCTCCTTGTGGCTCTCCACCTCAGTGGGTTTGGCTGCTCTTTTAGTCTCCGGTCGCGTGGAGCGCCTTGAGCCCATTGAAGAGTGACTGGGACTCCGGAGGGGGGAATGGGAGGAGACACTAAGGTGCGCACGCACCACGTCTCGTAGTTCCACATGAAGGTGAGACGGAACGGGTGCCCCCCGCTGTAGTGAATTCCCTTTTCCTGTAGGAATTCTGTAATAGGCCTCAGCTGACGAGGGCCTTGTCGGGTGATGGGGAGAGGTCCTGACACAACCAGACCTTGGTCCCCTCAAAGTCAATAGCTTTACGATCTCGCACGGCTGCAATAATCGCCTCCTTCTGTGTGTAATAGTGCAGGCAACCCAGAATGTCTTGTGGCATACCAGATTTAGTAGGCAGCCTGCTCTGTGTGTTCGGTCCAATATATCTTGTGGAGCGAGATCTGGTGCGACGTGGTGGAAGAGCCTGCGGACAATCTTCTAGGCCCCCTGCCCCAGCCTGAAAAGGGACACCTTTAATTCCTATTATTAGCCCGTCGAGTGTTTTCAAGGGCCTCCAGTTGGCAGCGCAGCTCAGCGTTTCCGCTCTGTAACTCCAGCAGTTCACGAATATGTGCATCAAGTTCTGTCGTGTAGTTCCTAGGAATCCCCAGAACCTGCGCGTTTTGGATGACCTAAACTGAGGGCTTGGTGTCCAAACCAATTCCGGACACCCCCAGAGGATATGTCAGCCGTTAGACAAGCTAGCTCTACAGTGCCACTAACACTCCCCTGTATCTTACAGTGGTGTAGGTAGTTTCTGGCAACCACTGAACATGACAACCCAGATTCCTCAGGGATCGTGCAAAACAGTACAGCACTTTCGCTCAGTCACTCGTGCTTGCTTACTCTCAGAAAAATACACAGAATGGCGATTAGGACGTTTCAATAAGTATTTATTGGTCCAGCGTCAGTCTTGTGTAAAACATATTTGCAGCGATAATCAGGAGACAGAAGCATACAAAAGAAATCGCAAGTACTAACATGGTAAACAGTAGATACATTTCTACCATAGTGCTAACAAGATGAACATAAGCAGTTTAGATAAAAACAGTAGCATTTGCATATTCCTAAAATGCGCACCCTAAGTATTTTGCCTAAATGTACCTAGCCTTGATATGTAGGTGTAGCCTGTATAAGTATATGTAGCCAAGAATCCCCTAGGGAAGAACCAACCCTCTCACCTCATGGTTGTCAATGAAGGACCCCGTCTCTGCGTCGAGGAGGACACCCCGCAAGTGATGTCAGACCGCTGACAAAACAATGCGATCATGCACAGCTGGCTGTTGGCCAAGGATGAAAAAAGTGGTGACCCGTATACAGATTTATGCAGTGCCTGAGGGCATGTTTATGTACGTCAGGTACAGGGATTAGGATAGAATACTAAGAGCTGGTGGTGAAGCGATAGGAGCAAGCTACTAGGTAAAAGGTCACCTGTTTCAGAAACATTTTAGTTGTGTGGATGGGACAATGCATGTAAAAAGGGGTATACATGACGGGACTAGCCTAAAAGACATGACACCAACTCCTCATCAAAAGGTCAACAGGGTCAGCTAAATATTAATAAAGCTAAAGCAATAAAAAGCATAAAAGTCCTTTTGAAACTACAAGTATGATTTACTCCGAGAACCTTAAAGGACATCCTTTTGACTCCGATAACCAACCCCCTGTTTTTAAAATTGGTCACTGTAGCTGTATTCACGGTTTGGTTATGGTCACTCCACTGGGATCACATATTTTCTTAAATGAATTTGTAAATAGTGCCAATACACAGTAGAAGTTTACTATATTTTTCTAATTTCTTAAAACTGTAATTACAAATAAAAAGCACTTACTTCGGCTGGAGTGTTGCATAAGAACTGTTTGTGGGGCTGTTTTCTCTCTAGTCATGTGTTCTCTGAAGTCATTTACTTAATATAACTTAAAAGAAAATAATTAATGTAATACATATTGACTACATCATATGCTAATTCCGCTTAAATCACTGCAAGACATCAATACCTTGCCAAAAATATAATTTTTGATCTAAATGAGTTCCTTGTGAACAATTGTACTGTGGCTGGATGGTCAATTGTCTGTCGGTCAGATTATAAGCCGAAAACAGATTTGTGCCGTTAATGTACTGCCATGGCACGTGGCCAGAACGCAGTGATTGTAGCGTCCAGATTAAAAGCAAAATGGAGCGCAATTGAGATTGCCCATGTGGAATAGACAAATCGTGTTCCATTAGGTCAATTGCTGGGGACACAATGTTGCCCAGTGAATAAATAAGTGAAGAAAGTGTGGTCATTCCATTGTCTACCACAGCCAAGGCCTTTTCTAGGTTAATTCTATCAAACCTCACGTAATGTCTCAGCAGCATCCTGTTGGGAGACTTTCCACAGTTCATTGTAGATGGCATATAAGAAGCGTTTTCTAAGCGGTTTCTTGGGACCTAGCAAGAAATCCCTAAGATCTATGTTGTCAGCTAGAAGGGACAAGTGTTGTTTCACCTGTAATAGTGTTGAGGTATTAGCCATTCTAGGCACAACTTCCCAACATTATAAGAAGTCACTACCCCTGGGTCGTTTGTGTGTAAATAGCGTGGGTCGGGCCTATGGATACTAAACCCTCCGGTGGTACCCCTGAATCATGATTGACACCTATTCGTGTCGATAGGCCAAACCAACCAACCCTTCCAATTGGGAGCTGATGAATTGTATGTACCATTCTGCATCATTGCACCCAGTACCTCCTCAGAGTATCATTCGATATACCTTCAATAGGTATGGGTGAGGGGATACGTGGGGTTTTCAGGTTTTATTTTTGCAAACCCGTAGCAGGTAGTCTGTTGCACTGTTCTGTTCAGGAATATTATCTGTAATAGTATGAGGCAAGCTCTAAATAAAGTCTCTTTTCCCTGAACCTGCCAATCTTTCGCCCCCCCAGATGGATTTTGTGCCCATCGTGTCCCTCCAATAGTCGAAACCTTGTATAGACAGGAGATAAAAGGTGCTGAATATATGAGCTTGGTGTTTGTCAGCATCATTTTCTTCGCAGTTGCATTAGTCTGCACTAAGTTATAGTAATATGAAATTGGGTCTGATGTATTGAACCCTGAAAAGTATGCACATTTCTGTGCAAATGTGGCAGAACTACCTTTTGGTGGTGTCGGGCAATGTTTCCACTGATGTTAAGTGTTAACAGTGCGTAGGACACTAGCTCTGTGCAATAAGTGATGACCATAGTGCCAGTAACAATACATACTGTAAGTCAGGTGTATCTTCGTACAATTCCCTGTAAGAAAATGTAGCAGATTGTTCCAAATCTGAGAGCATAGTATTTACAGTCTCAATCTCCTAATCATCAGAGAGTGTACTCGGGGTAATGAAATCATTCAATGAAATTTTAAATACATGTGGAATTTTCAAATGTTCAGTAAGATCAAATACATCATATGAAACTCCATCCCAAACTATACCATCCGGTACTGGAACTGCTGTAATGTTCACTAGGGACGGGTCTCTCTGTTCACGGTGTGATGACGTATGAGGTTTCAAGACCAAGTTCACTGGTTGTACTGCAAAGCATTGTGGGAGGTAATGTCCATTCAGTAGTAGGAAAAAGACAGTTACTATATCAATCCAAATTAACAGGATCCCTAATGCAAACCAAAGATGCAACCAAGGGTACACACAGTAAGTCTTTTTCAGCCAGAGATAGAATTGTCAAAATTTCTCTTTTTTGGAAATGGGTGGCATTTGCTCAGGTTCACTTGGATCTGAAGAAAAGTCATTGAAGTTGATGAAGTAACCAGACGCAGTTCGATCTATCTTTGGTATCTCAGCAGTGTTTGTAGAACTGGCAGGTGTTTCTTGTGATGGCACATTAATGTAGATGTCATTATTGGGCTGAATTGCAATTTGCGTTTCAGTGGTGTTCGGATGTTGTTCAATTTCAATTGGTGTAATTCGTACTCCGTTATTCGATACTCCTGCATGGGAGTCTTGAAATGTTATTAGTCTTTCCATCTGAACTGCCTGTATAGTAGCGAGAGGAGATCTGCGGCTACTCAGGATTCCATGCGGCCTACTGTTGAGAATCGGCCACAGTGTGGTTTGATCAGATCAATGGAGACAAATCTTTTTTCTGTTTTGCCGGCAAGAGGCGGAAGAAGTACTGTTCTTGTTGCTTGAACCGCCAGGACAGGTACAGGTGTTCTGTAGGATGGCCCAACTCCTCCTTGTCCACGATCTTTTCTCTGACCAGGTCCCCAATATTTGGGACCCAGGCAGGCCTTGCCGGTATCGGTTTCACTTCCCCAGTGGCGGTGCGTTTTACTTGGACGTTGCTTTGTAATGCCCGGAATTAATTGAGTTCCTGTAAAACAGCCAAACGATCATTCAATACAAATGGTTTTACATCTGCCACTGTGCTGGCACAATCGAGGTCAGGTACCCACATTCTTGTCCCAAACAGGATCCCATAGGGGGTTTGTCCTCCCAAGGAACTTCTTGGCATGTTGTTTAGTGCCCTCTGGACCCCATATCGGTGATTGACCCAAGTACCGCCCGCACCTAATACCCTTGCTGTTAAGGATTGCTTTAGGTCCCGGTTTTAACTCTCCACCACCGATTTTCCCTCAGGATGGTAGGGGGAGGAGTACTGCAAGGCCACGCCCATACTTTCCATGGCCTCCTTGTAAGCCCATGAGCTAAACGCAGAGCCACAGTCGGAATGTAACGTGGCAATTGCGTATGTCCCGATGAAGACTCGCAAATCCTTTATAACAGTTCGAGCGTCAGCCTAGCACGGAGGCCAAACCCATAGAAATCTAGAGCATGAATCTACAGCCACCAAGATGTACTTGTAAGCCCCGTCTGAATTTAGGGTGCCACAGTGAACCAAGTAGACACATGCGAGAGGTCTGTCTGAAATGAGTAATGGTGTTTGTGGTGGCCATGCTACAGTGGAACCTTTCATCTGCTGACAGATATCGCACTTTAGGACATAACCCTTGGTTTGTTTAGACAAACCTGGCCACCAGAATCGCCGCTTCAGTAATGAAATTGTACCAGTGACTCCTGCGTGTGCTGAGCCCAGACCCTCGTGTGCAGCTAGAATTAAGCCTAATCTGCAATCCATGTTTGGTATAACTCTATTCCCCACTCCTGGAATTTGAGCATGCAGTGTGTTTTGCGGATCTAATTTATAGGAATATTTGAGTGGAAAGCACTTCGGAACGGCAGAGCCGTTTTTCGAGGCATTGACAGCTATCAGTATGTCTCCGTCCATCCTCGTGCTAGAACGAGTGATTGCAGCAACGGCAGCAGTTCGCACTGTCGCCTTGGCGGCTTCATCAGCCAGTGAATTCCCTTCAACGTGTACGCCAACAGGCTGATGACTCAAGGTGTGAATAACTTGAGCCCGTGGCAGGCATGCTTTCAGCTTTGCCACTTGTTCCCATAACAATTTATGCTTAATTGTGCAACACTTGGAATCTCTAAACCCATTCTGGCCCCAGTAATGAAGATATTCATTATAGGACTGCACAGAGTAAAACGAATCGCACACCATCAGTGTGGGGAATTCCCGATCCATATACTGTAGTGCTAGTATCAGGGCTTTTAGTTCTGCCAGCTGCCCAGTACAATCTCCTAGAGATTGTGTAGTCGTATTGCTGGGATGGCACTTACCGTCCCGCATATGACCCTTCACTATAGCACGTGATGCTCTATACTGCTGTTTACTTCCAAATGCAGGCTGAGCAGAACCATCAGTGTAAATGATGTAGTCATATTTTTCTAGAGGCAAGATTTCATTCGGGAGAGGGTATTCTTGTTCGTACTGCAAGAACGCTGGTGTTTTTAATGTAGGATCATATTTGTAATCTACATCTGTTGCAGTGAGAGAATTGGTCCATTGTATCCATTGTGGATGCAGTGCTTACGCATTTGGAATGCTCGCTTTGGTAACAGCTTCTAAAGTTGGTACCGGGGTTACAACAATTATGCGTTTCCCCTGTGCTAGTGCGCTCTCTCACTACAGCTGTCTGTACTGCTGTCAGTATTGTTTCTGTGGCCGCAAATCACATTTCAGCATTTGTGTATAAATGTGATATGTATGCAATTGGGATTGTCTCACCTTCATTGAAAGTGATATATGTATATCCCGATAACCCCGGACCACCAAGTTGGTAGAATTCATGTGTGTGTAAATGTTTAGGTGCTATCATGTCAGCCTGAACTGAAAGTAGTATATCTGTATATTCCTGTGTCCACTGATGTGCTGTGAAATCAGGTCTGATTAAGTCGTAGAAAGCTTTCACCCTTTCTGCATAATCCAGAATGTATGTTCTGCCAAAATTTAGAAATCCTAAAATGGATTGTAAGCCCTTCAGAGTCTTTGGAGGTTAGAGCAGTGCACACTTTTTAAAAAGTTGGCTGCCAGGCTTTTGCCTTCACTTGATAGCTCATATCCCAAAAATAGGACATTGAGATGGGCAATTATTGATTTTTTTAAATTAAATTTGTAGCCCAAGTTGGCAAAACCCACAATTATGTTGTTCACCCTGCTCAAGTGTTCAAGTAATTAATCGTCCACCAGATAGATGTCAACTACATAGGTCACTGCCTCCTCATCGCATGTTTGTAATATTTGACACTCTTGCCGAGAATAGCACAAGGCTGTTCTTATACCCTTGGGGCGCACGACAAAACTTTCGCTGAGTGCCAAGGGCAGAGAATGCTGTCAAATATCTGCTTTCTGGAGCTATAGTTTGGCAGAAGAATCCATTCTTCTAATACTGTTTTGTATTTTTCCGCACAATTTTATTCATTAATGCAGCACTGTGTGCGTTTTGTACTGCAAATGTTCGTGTGCATGTGTTTAAATATCGATAAACCAGAACTAGACGATATGAGTTGTCAGGTTTCATTACGGGAAACAAAGGATTGTTCTTAGGGGAGGTGCGAGTCTTAATCACACCTTGGTATTCAAGTTGGTCTAAGATTTCTTTGACCTGACTTTTTGCATCATTTTTAATAGGGGACTGTCTCTGTGGATTTGGAGTAGATTTTAATAGGATTTTGCGGTGGGTAGTAAGCCGGAGCTAGTGCCACCTCCCGAGCGTATGAATGTTTTAAAGATTCTGGAACGAGGTCGGAGAAAGCCGGCAAAATGACGCTTTCCCCTTTTGGGCAATCCATTACAAACTCAGGCGGCCAAACTTTTTCTGCTAACAGTATGTCATATCCAAATGTTAAGTTCTCCCAAAAGAGACCTTTAACTTCTATTTTGAGTGTAATTTCGCACAGTCTATGTGGGACACTAACTCTTGTATCCGGTGTTTCCACCGGGATATGTTCATTCAATACAGCTGTCACCAGAAAATCCTTAAGGTTCTGGCGAGCTATTGTTACTTCTGCCGCACTGTCTAGGATCGTCAGAGCCCATTCCCCGTTAAGAAGCCGAGTCCTCAGTAACCTGGGCATGTCTAATTTTTAAGCCAGCTACTTTCTTCTTTTTGAATTGAGGTTTCGTTTTAGGTTGTTCTTCCTGTTTGATAATATAATCTGAAGTACAATGTATTTCCCTTTTCGACTTTGATCGATCTTCAGTATTTTGTTCTGATCGCCCGTCCCTCTCCGAGTTTTTTGATGAACCCTGTAAGGAACGTGCATCAGTGTCCTGATACTCATCAGGTTTCCTAATGTTATCACGATTCCTAAGGTTATACCTCTTTTCAGAGGACTCCCGTTAGGGAGACTGACCCCTTGATCCTGAATTCTTTGTTATTTTTGGATTGTTTGTTCTCCCATTTCTTTTTAAAAGAAGCGGATGCTTGCTTCGAGTTGTCCTTGTCGGGACTACCCGTCATTTGTGGTTTCCCTGCTTTGGCCCCCAAATTATCTCTACCTAGTGCAGCATAGGTTTCTTCGATGATTTTTGGTAACTCTCACTCCTTAATTATAGGAGCTATTTCCCTTAGGCGGTGGTGTATAGCCACTGCTACTGCCTCCCCTTTTATGTTGCAGAGCATGATTGCAGAGACTTGGGCAAAATTATCCATCAGTTTCATCCCCAAGTCTAGGGCAGGTCCTGCCCCGTACTCATTCTGTATCTGTTTCAATACATCAGGAATAACCGCTATGGAAGGGGTACCGTGTATTCGGATGTAAATGGCGGCAAAGATTGTTCCCCAAGTGGTACAATCCTCAATCGAGGGAACCATCCTATTGGCAAGCACATGGTTAGCATTCTATGTTTTTTCTGCAGACCCGTATGGGGAAATACTGCTTCCAGCTGTGCAATATTTTGTGCTATTCAAAACGGAATTTGCTCCCGTTTGGAAAGGATTGTACCCATTACTGAGTTCAGTGTCTGTGGGCTAATTGTTGGTGGTGCTTGATGTGGACCAGCTGGAGCATTTCTCACAGGTTGGACTGTCAATGTTCGCATGACAAACTGGACAATGTGTCTGTATAGCCCAACTATGTCTTTGTATATTGTACTGACTTCATCCACTGGTAGTGCATCTCTCTCGGGATGTGGAGTATATGTCGCTAAGACCGGCCAGGTTGCTCCTTCTATGCTGAGTGGACCGAGTCTCACGACAGATGTGTGTGGGAGGGCGCCATTAAACCAGTTTCTGTGGTGCTGGTAAGTTAACGGGACATCAATGTCTTCGTATGGAATGTATTCATCTGGTGGTTCAACGACAATGTATGTGTGGAACAATTTAGTCTGTGGATCTGCAGGTGGGAGCTGAACCCAAGAATAGAATACCTCTGTTCCGAACACCTTGTGCCTCAATCACGAAGGTAGCACAGCCACCTGTTGCAGGTACGCTGTGTTCTAACAATTTTATCACTACTGCAGGGCTGCAGTTCTCAGTAATGTTGAGCGTTTGCAAATTCTTCTTCCCCCCCCGTACCTGAACCACCACTCATGGTCATTCTCAGGAGAAGAATGAAAAAAGTTCTAGTAACTAAGGGTTTTGCACAATGTGGGAACCTTTTTATCCTTACAAGCTTGTTAAACCTTCAGCCAATACACAGGGTATATCTGCTCACCTGAGGCGGATCTCCCTTCCCACATCTCTGAAAAGTAGGGCTTTCTGAGAAAGCACGACTGAACTACTCAGATTTTCACTGTTTATATAAGAACCAAACCAACGTTGGCGGCGCAATGTCGTGTAGTTCCTAGGAATCCCCAGGACCTGCGCGTTTTGGATGACCTAAACTGAGGGCTTGGTGTCCAAAACGATTCCAGACACCCCCACAGGATATGTCAGCCGTTAGACCAGCTAGCTCTTCAGTGCCACTACCACCCCCCCTGTATCCAACAGTGGTGTAGGTAGTTTCTGGCAACCACTGACCATGACAACCCAGATTTCTCAGGGATAATGCAAAACAGTACTGCACTTTTTGCTCAGTCACTCGGGCTTGCTTACTCTCAGAAAAATACACAGGATGGCGATTAGGACGTTTCAATAACTATTTATTGGTCCAGCGTCAGTCTTGTGTAAAACATATTTGCTGCGATAAACAGGAGACAGAAGCATACGAAGGAAATCGCAAGTACTAATATGGTAAACAGTAGAAATGAAATTCGTACTTGTAAAGCGCACTGCTACCCCAGCTGGGGTGTCCTGGCGCTATACGCATACCGCTGTGGAACCCTTCCTGGCTATTCCCTGTGAAATGTCCACTCCTGGGCACCCCCAAGGTGAAGCCAGGCATCCCAGCGCTGGTGGGGCCGTTGTGGAGATTAAGCAAGCTATTGCCCAGAGTTGCAGAGTGGGACCCATGATTAGAATAGGCACCGAGGCGAGAATTATCAGGTCCGAGGAAATTGAGCCCAAGACCCGCCGAGGCGGGAATTGAACCCTGGTCCCGGGCCAGATCTCTGCATCAGGGTCTGCCGCTCTAACCATTGAGCCACACTTCTCCACACAAGAGACATTTCTACCATAGAGCTAAGATGAACATAAGCAGTTCAGATAAAAACAGTAGCATTTGCATATTCCTAAAATGCGCACCCCAAGTATTTTGCCTAAATGTACCTAGCCTAGATATGTAGGTGTAGCCTGTATGTGTATGTAGCCAAGAATCCCCTAGGGAAGAACCAACCCTCTCACCTGATGGTTGAGAATGAAGGACCCAGTCTCTGCGTCGAGGATGACACCCCGCAAGGGATGTCAGACCGCTGCTTGTCGACGATTCAGCATGCAGGACCCAGTGTCAGCTTAGAAGGAATTCTCCTCTAATTTGCAGGGGGAATAAGGGTCTTATATACTTGAGTGGTCACTCCAGGGTTTCTTCTAGATCGATGTGTTTTGAAAACAATCAAATGTTTTTCCAAACAGATGTGATCATGCACAGCTGGCTGTTGGCAAAGGATGAAAAAAGTGGTGACCCGTATACAGATTTATGCAGTGCCTGAGGGCATGTTTATGTACATCAGGTACAGGGATTAGGATAGAATACTAAGAGCTGGTGTCGAAGAGACAGGAGCAAGCTACTAGGTAAAAGGTCACCTGTTTCTGAACCGTTATAGTCGTGTGGATGGGACAATGTATGTAAAAAGGGGTATACATGAAAGGACTAGCCTAAAAGACATGACAGTTCCTCTCCATGTGAATTGCCATTTTGTTTAAGGTTATTGACCCTCTCGTCCAGCTCACCCACTTCTCTTGTAAGGCCCTTGATGTCTGTTGCCATTTCCTGTTTGAGGGCCGCAATGTCTGCCTACAGGACGCCAAAAAGAGTCTTTAAGAATGCTTGAATAAACAACTCATCCCCACTTATGTATTCGGAACTGGCCTCCAATGACTTTCTGATTTTTTCCCGTGGACTTGGTGGGGAGGTCTTTTATAGAGTTGTCTTTCTTATGACTATGTGGGCCTGGCAGGTTTGCGCCAACGCCAAGTGGGGGTGGCTTCAGCTCCCTAAGGTGTAAGAGGTTCAACCAGGAGGGATCAAGTGTCTGCCACTCATTACTTAGCAGCGCTCCCACGGGATCCACTTCAGGTAGAAGGCGCTCCAGCTGTCAAGGTAGGGATGGAGGGTGCAGAGAGCCAGTCCTGCTGATAGAGCAGAGGGGTGCTGCACCACTAGGCACCCGGCGGACCAGATGTCCCGAACGGGAAACACATGTACGCAATGTGACTGGGCCGCAGGACCCCAGCAATTATAAACTCTGTGCTCAACCAGGCCCTTAAAGCTCAAAAGCACAATGAAGAGGGTCCTCCTGCGTCAGGGAATGTCGCAGATCACTTCAAGGCTGAGAGGGCAAAGCGGGTCAGGCACACGAACAGGAGGTCCAAGCAGTCACGCAAGGAGTGGGTACATCCCACCAGCGCTGTGGTTCTGAGGAGGGAGGTGGAACAGGGGTGTCCCCAACTCACCTTCAGTCTGTGGACTATGCCGCTAGTCCTCCTCCCGCCAGGATGCCAGCAGCCAGGCAGGAACACAGCTTTGCTTGTGTTGGGCAGCCCCAGCCATGCACTGCTTCAATCTGCACACGGTTTGGATCGCATAGGCCCCGCGGCCCAACTCTTACGGGCGGCCCGCGACGACCGCCGCCCCGTGTCAGGAACCATTAATCAGCTCATGAGGAGGCCTCATGCCGCGCCACAGGCCCAGGCACGCCCGCCAAGCCCGATGAACACTGCTCCGCTGCTCCTCCAGGTCAGACGTCCTGCCTGCTCACCGCTGGTCGGCCGCACGGACCGTGGGGAGCTCAGCCAGATTCCCCCAGCAGTACATCTCGGCACGCCCACCAGCACCGCTACAGCTTCGTTGGGGGATTCAATCTGCGGTGAAAGGATGCACCGCGCGGTTTGCTGCGGACGCAGACCAGGCCCCTCTGTTGATCACTACCGGCCGATCCCCCTTTTGGAAGCAGTCAGGCCAAGGCACAGGGCATCAAAGCCACCAAAACGGTGTGGAGGTGTTGCGCAGCTGTCAACAAGGCATCCCCCACTATCCTGCGACTCTCCCAGGAGCCTACGGGGGCTAACTGTAGTTCGGGCCACCCAGTTTCTGCCAGTAAG